>CAWUFW010004142.1:1025000-1617161 GCA_963921515.1 Calotriton arnoldi
TCTTGTCCTGATCTCGGAGGGCACTGCACGACAATTGCAGTGGTGGCTCACGAATCGCGATTGGGTCAATGGCAGATCCCTCTCCCTTCCCCAACCGGAGCACACTGTGGTGACTGATGCATCCCTCCTGGGATGGGGTGGCCATTTGGGAGAGGCGGAGATCAGAGGCCTCTGGTTTCCAGCAGAGTCCCGGCTCCATATCAATCTTTTGGAGCTTCGGGCGATCTGACTTGCATTGAAGGCATTCCTTCCCTCTGTCCGGGGAGGTGTAGTGCAGATGTTCACGGACAGCACCACCGCCATGTGGTATTGCAACAAACAGGGCGGGGTGGGGTCGTGGACCCTATGTCAGGAGGCTCTGCGCCTCTGGACATGGCTGGAACATCAAGGCATTACCTTGGTGGTTCAACACCTGGCAGGTTCTCTGAACGCCAGGGTGGACGAACTCAGCCGCCGGTGCTTGATGGATCACGAATGGTGTCTGAACTCTGACGTAGCGCAAGGTCTCTTTCTGCCGTGGGGAGAGCCTTGGTTAGATCTATTCGCCACCGAAGAGAACGCGCAATGTCATCAGTTCTGCGTGTTGGAATATCCAAGGCGGCACTCGCTCGGCGACACTTTTCGTCGCGGGTGGAGCTGCAGTCTGTTGTACGCCTTTCCGCCTATACCACTTCTGCCCAGAGTGCTGAAGAAGGTTCGGCGCGACCGGGCCCAGGTCATTCTTGTGGCTCCGGATTGGGCACGAAGATACTGGTATCCCGAGCTACTCAACATGGCGATCGATCCCCCGATCAGACTGCCTCTTCGGGAGGTACTTCTGTCGCAGCAACAGGGGACGGTCCTCCACCCGAACCTGTCCAGCCTCCACCTCCATGCGTGGAGATTGAGCGGCGACAGCTGATTCCATTTGACTTGCCTCCGGAAGTCTGTGATGTCATTCTGGCCGCCAGGCATCCCTCCACTAAATTGGTATACGCCTGCCGGTGGCACAGATTTGTGGCATGGTGCACAGCTAAGTCTGTGGATCCCCTTTCTGACCCTCTTTCTGAGGTCCTTCTGTTCCTACTATCCTTGGCCCAGCAGGGCTCTGCTCTGGGCACTGTCAAAGGTTATCTTTCGGGCATCTCTGCCTTTCTTAGGCTTCCAGATCAGCCTTCTCTCTTTAAGTCCCCAGTTGTTAATCGTTTCCTGAAAGGCATTACACACACGTTTCCTCCTGTGCCTTTCATAATGCCTCAATGGGACTTAAATCTTGTCTTGACCTATCTGATATGCGCTCCCTTCGAGCCCCTTCATAGCTGTCCTTTACGTCTTCTTACTCTAAAGACGGCTTTCTTGGTGGCTATCACCTCTGCCAGGAGAGTGAGTGAGCTCCAGGCTCTTTCTTCTAAACCTCCTTTCCTTTCTGTTCATCCGGACAAGGTGGTTTTACGGACCCGTCCTTCTTTCTTGCCAAAGGTTGTCAAGCCCTTCCACATCGGGCAGACCATCACTTTGCCCACTTTCTTTCCGCCTCCGCATCCTTCAAAAGAGGAAGAGAGGCTCCATCGTCTGGACCCAAAACGTGCGCTCTTGTTCTATCTAAAGCGAGCACAACAGTTCCGGGTGGATGACCAGCTCTTTGTTGGCTACACGGGCGCCAAAAAAGGTCAGGCCGTGCACAAACGCACCATTTCTTGTGGGTTGTTTTGTGCATCAAAGCATGTTACTCCTTGGCTAAGAAGGAGCCTCCTGTGGGGCTGCATGCCCATTCTACCAGGGCGACAGCAGCCACTACTGCCTTGGGACGCGGCGTCCCCTTGCAGGATATTTGTCAGGCAGACACGTGGGCCTCGCTGCACACATTTACCAAGCATTACTGCCTTGACAGTCAAGTCCGGAGAGACGGCTTCTTTGGCCGTTCTGTTCTCCATGACTTTCTGGTGTAATCTATTCGCAGACCCACCACTGGGGTTGGTATTGCTGGGGTATCTATTCTAAGGTAAAGAATCTATCACTAACGTGTCTCTTTCAGATGCATAAGTTACTACTTGTGTAACGATATATCTGTAAGAGACATTAGTTAGTGATGGATTCCTACCGCCCACCCATCCTCCCCGTTCTGCGAACTGATTCTAGGGTTAAGGTCATCCCTTTCAGGGCCCTAGTTTCATGGCACCAGTGGTCAGTTTCTTGCATGGCTCTGCGTTCCTGGCGCGGAAAGTCGTGTACAGAACTGACGTCAGCGCGCATTGGTGGCGCCTAAGTAGTCTCCGTGACGTCATCTCAGTGCTTAAGACGCCAGCGACGAACGCAGAGCCGCAGGACGCCACCTACCGACGCGCAGGGGTACTGCTGACGAAAAAAACTTTCCGGATCCAGTCTGACGCCTGGGGATATTCTAAGGTAAGGAATCGATCACTAACTAATGTCTCTTACAGATATATCGTTGCACAAGTAGTAACTTGTGCGTCTGGTAACATCCATCTCTTTTTCCCTGACTTATCCGTCCAACATCCATCCTCATCTAAACATGCTGTGCTTTCCTACCATACTGCTAACTTCAACCGTTGCTTCACTCTGAATTTCCTTCACATTGTCCAACGTATCCTCAAACCTAGTAACCTCAGGCACCCACCTAGCGGGACCTGCTACAAACATCTTTCTCATCTTTGTTCGAGCTGTCTCCTTAGCTGTCTGATCTGCAAATGCATTTCCCTTACCCACATTGTCAGTAATTGCCTTGTGGGCACTGCACTTTATTATGGCCAATTTCTTAGGAATTGTCAAAGCGGACAGAAGCCTGTGTATAAGATGGCCATGCTGGATGCGTGTCCCATGGGAGGTAAGGAACCCTCTCTGCCCAGAGCCGCCCAAAATTATGGGCGACCCCGAAGGATTACTGGCTGTCAGTATAAATATTGACAACCAGTCCCTTGCTCAATTCACAAGCTCGAATAAGGGTGACTAGTTCAGCTGCCTGAGCGGACTGATAAGGAACTTGTGATGTCTCAACTACCGTATGCAGTGTAGTAAGTGCATACGCTGCAAAGGTGGTGCCATCCGGTAACTTGAAACAAGAGCCATCGACATATAGTTCCCCTTGGGGGTCAGATAAGGGAACATCAGTCAAGTCTACCCGTCCCTCCGTCTCCTCCTCCGTTCGAAAAATGCAATCATGCATATCAATTTCCTCACTCTCGGAAGGGAGGGGTAGCAACGTGGCTGGGTTTAGAGTGGCCACATCTTTTGATCGTAACGTGTGGTGCAAAGAGGGTCAATTCGTAACCGGTCAGACGTGCACTGGTAAGGTGCTGCATCTTGGTTTTATTCAAAAGTGTATCCACAGCATGGGAAACCATGACTGTGAGATCAGTATCAAGTACGAGCCCAGCCGATTGCCTTATAGAGATGGCCACTGCCGCAACCACTCTTAGACAGCTCGGGAGGGCTCTTGCGACAGGGTCAAGAAGAGCAGAAAAATAAGCACACGGCCTTTGCTTACCTCCAAAGGCCTGTGTTAAGACAGAGAGCACACAACCAGCCGTCTCGTGTACATACAGCACAAACTGCTTCAAGTAATCAGGCATACCAAGCATAGGTGCAGAGCAAAGCGCAACTTTTAATTGCTCAAAAGACTGCTGACATTCAGGTGTCCAAGGCAAAGGTCATGCACATCTTTAGTGGTGAGTGCGAGCAAAGGCTTTGTTAGCAATGAATAATTAGGGATCCAATGGGGACATTAGGAAGTGATGCCAATAAAAGCGCGCACATCCCTCTGAGTTTTAGGAATAGGCATTTTCACAATGGTGCTAATGCGCTCAGGGGGTCAATCTCCTACCCTCCTTCGACAGTAGGTGACCTAAATAGGTGACCTTCTGTCGACAATATTGAAATTTGGAAAGGGACACTTTATGTCCATGATGAGCCAAATGTAGCAACAACTTAACCGTACTGTCTTTGCATCCCTGTTCAGTATCAAAAGCAATTAGTATATCATCCACATATTGAAGCAATACATTACCTGCGGGAAGCGTGAGGGAGTCCAATTGGGCTTTCAAAGCTTGGCTATATATACTAGGGTTCTCAGTATAGCCCTGAGGAGCTCGACAGAATTTAAAGCTTCTGCCAGCTAGGGTAAAACCGAACAAATGTCGGCTGTCGGGATGGATCGGAATACTAAAGAATGCATTTTTCATGTCAATGACAGAAGAATTTAGCAGGGGAAGGAATCATTGTCAAAAGGGCAGTAATGTCCGGGACCACCGGGAACTGAGGGACCACTATTTTATTAACTGCGCGCAGATCAATCACAAAACGATAGACATCTGGGTGAGCATCTGAGGAGTCTGAAGATGCCTTTTTCAGAATAGGACGAATACACACATTGGCCGCTGTCTCTTCAACCACACCTGTCTCAAGCAAATCCTGTATAATTTGCAATAAAGCTCGCTCCCAAGCCTGTGGAATTTTGTACTGGGGAATATGAGGCAAAATGGCATTGTCTTTAACTTTAATGGAAACTGGGGGAATTTGCAATAGTCCTACATCTGTGTCACCTGTTGCCCACAAAGTGGGCGGCACATCCTTAAACTCAGCAGGAAGGGGCGCGTCTTTGGACAGACACTGCCTAGAGCTGACCACATTCGGACCCGTTGTCATGTAAACACCTTCCGGAGAACAATAAATGGTAGCATGCAACTTTTTCAATAAGTCTAGGCCCATTACATTTTCTCCACAGTTTGATGTTAACAAGAACGGCGAATCCACAGTAAAAGGACCTATAGTCCATGTGAGAGGCTTGGAAATGGGGCTTACAACGGGTAAGGACCTATAGTCCATGTGAGAGGCTTGGAAATGGGGCTTACAATGGGTACACCAGAGAATCCTACCGAAACGTTATTATGGCCAGACAGAGCTGCCCCGGGTACCAGTGAACGGGAGATAGAGCTATTCATAGCACCTGTATCCACTTAGCTGAGCCATGCAAATCTGCAATAACATAAGATCTGTGCTGATCTACAGGTATCTGGACTGGTCCCTCACTCTGTCCCTGGCTGTCCTAGCTGTGAGACATTCCTGTCACTTCACCAAACTCCTAGTCATCGTGGTAATGCTGGCTACCCCCCTTTTCATCTAAATAATTACTATCTGAACGATCCGGCGATGTTGCAGCATGCTGGGCTCTGTCCTGTCTACCAGAACCACGACCCCGTCCACCAGAACCTCGTCCTCTAGGGGCCGCAACCTTCTGCAACAACACGGGACACTCGCTACGCCAGTGTCCCTCCTCTTTACAATACGCACACTGATTCAGCCCTAAGGGCATGGTATTCCGGCTGGTACGAGGCAGCTGGCAGGCAGTACCACCTTGCCCTCTACCATTTCCCCGAGAAGCCTGCTGCAACAACACTTTCGTCTTCAATTCCTTGTGCTTTTTCTCCACCTTCTCCTTCTCCCTGTGCTCATACTACTGTGCCATACTCAATATGACAGAAGGGGAGGATGTCATCCAAGTGCTCTCCGAAGCCTGCAAGTGAGCCGCAATCTCTGGGAGCAGATTTGTAACAAATCTGTTAACGAACAATCGGACACCCCTTTCCACCGACAAGTCCTGTCCGCTAAAGTCCAAAAACCCACCCTCAAACAGAGTGGAAAAAGTCACACACTTTCATCCTTCTTCTGACGACATGTTGTTAACTTGTCCCAATCTACTCTTCTTGGTGGAATAAGAGAATGCATATAAGAGATAATTCGGCCAGGCAAAGCTAGTATCTCAGCCCTAGTCTTCTCACCAGGCTTCCTCTCCTGACCCCATGCTTTAATCTGATCCCAGGTACCACCTAATTCCGCACCGTGGTCCTGTGTGTGTACCTGCCTCCAAATATTAATGGGTACCAGTAAACCAAAGAACATTTCAATATCCGCAAGCGTCATCACTGTTGATGAAGTGGCCTCCGTCAATTCCTTATAGTACGCAGTAGGATTTTTCCTAGGGTCGGGTAACTGAGTCTTAAGGGACAACACTTCACTCCTCTTCCATGGGATATAAACCCATTGCTCTTGGAACCAAGCCTCTACCTTTGGTCGGATAACATCATCATGCTGGTCTCACTGCTCTGGTATTTCTGGGTAATATATGGGGTGCACCTCCCTCATCGGAAACGGATACACCATCTTTGGACTAAAGCAATCTACTCCGGTAGGCAACCATCGTTGCAACATTACCAAGCACCTGACCAGGCGCCATGTCATCTACATAGACATGATCCTTAATATCATAGATAATCTGTGGCGCTGCCTCATTAAAACACTGCTCCCAAAGCCCAATCAAAGTAGCTGACGTGCTTAAGGGCATGCTGCTGGACAAAAGGCTCATAGTCTTTCATCACCTCCCACACATCCTCCACACTGTAAATGGGGTTATGAGCCCACTGAGCTGCCTGATTAGCCACCACCGTTTTCTCGGCCTCCCCCACATCAGATCGTATCAATGTCTGTCCTAACCGGTCTGAGTTTCATCCAGTCCTTATCCTCATGGCCACGTACTGGCGTGTCAATATTTTGCGACACCGGAGAATATGGAAAAACAATAGGGGTGGAGACAGAGTTGCCAGGCAATAATGTCGCTACTGGCTGTGTTGTAGGCATAAGAGCTGGCGAGAGGGATGCCGAAGCAATAGGTGTTGCCGGAACGGCCTCAGGTGTAGTTGCCACAGACGGCAAAGAAAGGACAGGAGGTGCTGTGGCCAAAGCAGATGAAGCAGCAGTAGCAGAGGCAGCAGAAACAGAAGAATCGGGTGACTGAGGCGGTGGAGGAAGGACAGGGTATACCCTCTGTGGGGCATCCAACAATTCCTCCACAAATTGATCATTATCATCTCGAGCAACATAAGACTTTTCACATTGCAATCTAAATTTTCTATCTGCACATTCTATTCCTTTCTCTATTTTCTCCCGATCATGCGCAACAGCTTTCTGAGTCACTGTCTGCATCCTTCCCTTCCGGGCTTCCTTCTCTGCCTTCATTCGTCTCTGTTTAGCCTCCTTCTGCCATGTTCTAAGGGAATCAAACATCGACTGCCTACTTCTTTTTGCAAACAATTTATCCTGCAGAAAATTGTTTTTGTTAATCGAAAGTGCCCGTCAATGGCCACTGCAACTCGGCATTGTTCCTCCTAAATTTGTGCCATAATGTACTAAACATAATAGGGCCAAGGCCATGCTCGACATAGTTGGGAGTGCCTTCTGGAGGCGCAGGCTGACCTTCTTCCAGACGAGCATCAGTGGAACAACGACAACCCACACAACACAGCTTGCTAAAACAGGGCATTTTCTGCAAGGAAGTTAGCTCACCATATATGCCAAGCAGATATTTGCAAATATCTGATCACAGTTGGTCCTCAGACCTCACCAAATACAAACCAAAATGGTACCATGTTCACAAAGATCTCAAACAAATTCAAGCGCTTGTCCAAAAACGGTCCTCAGACCTCACCAAACACAAACCAAAATGGCGCCGTAGCCACCACAAACCGAAGCAAACTCACCTGGTGCACACAGGTCGAACCAATTTATTCTCCACTGCCGACTCTTCGGACCAAACGGTCAGATCCAAGGGTTTTGCCGTTCAGTCCTGCAGCCGGGATGACCACTGGCCGAGGCACCGCCTGGTCAGACAGACTGGGCAGCTGCGAGTACCAGACTCTCGCATGCAACGATCGCCCGTCCGACCCGACGCGGCCCGACCTCACCCGTCCGCGGGCAAGGAAAGGACACTCGCCCGATGGGGTCCCTGTTTGGGTGGCAACTGAAGGAAGTGACCCGATTAGAGGCCACCCGGGTCACTCGCGACCACCTCTCAGCCTTCCAAACAAATGAAGAGTCGGTCAGATAGTAGAGAATACAAACCAAAGTTATTTATTAGTATGCGCTCGAGCGGAGTCCGGTCTGACCAGCCTCCTTAGATTGCTGCAGTGGAACTGACCTTAGACAACATGGTAGAGCATAAAGTACATTTCCAGTACCCCTGAAGACACGTCCGGACAGGAATTTTCCAGTCTGGGAGCAGATGAACAAAGGAGGTACAGAAGGATGAGCTACGATTCTGAGACCGGGCACACATTATCTCAAACTCAAGGTTACTCTGCCTGCCCACACCGCTCTGAGCTGTGGGAGCAGGCCTATCTAGATGGAAAGGTATGCATGAGACAGACAGTTTATTCATTAGCACAGCGAACTCAGCCTTGAAGAAATTCATGTACAGAGGGTACATTGGTAGCTGCTTTTCGATGGTCAAATAGAGCATGAGACCGACGTTAGTTTCGATCATTACCCAAAATGGCGGCTAATACAAAATGGTGCCGCAAATACTAACTTAAACCACATAATGCTAGAAGGAGTCGATCAGACTCATTTTCAGTCCAACAAAGCTCCTCTCTTCGCTTTGGGAAATTCTTCGTAAATGTGTAAAGATCAGTTCTTGACCAAGATACATGAGCATATGCTCCTCCCTGCAATTCTCTCAACTAAAACATCTTTTAAAAAACCACTTCACATTCAGAATCACTCAATTTTTTTCTTTGTTTTTACTCTTTTTCAATTCAGGCTTATCAGAAGATCTTTCCCATTCTTCTCAGTACCTGGTCACATCTTGCCATACTTTCATCTTGTCCAAAAACTCTCTAAGATTGTCTAGCAAGGTTTTAAGATCTTGTTCATGTTGTCAGTTGTATTCTAAATGTTCCATGAATTCTTTTTGTTCAAATCCACATTTAATCCTTTAGCCAATTGCTCAAACTTCTCAAATTAATTTTGAGCAAATTTTCTTGCTTCTACACTAAAAATGGCATTTCATATTTTCATATCTCGAAATTGCCACTGTAAATTCACATTTCTTCTATTGACTTTAAATCCCCATTAACTTGGAAAGTATTCACCTCCACCACTTTTGTCTCGCTTTGTGAAGACAAACTAGCTTCTACCTCATCAGTCCTCACACTCTGCTCTCCTACCTCTTACACCTGCACTTGTACATGAGCCTCGTTATACGGAGGTGGTCTCACTTCAATTAACAAATTGTCTATAAACTCATCTTCTCCCTCAGTCAATCTCATTCTTTTCTGTCTCATTGTTTTTATCACTTTTTTTTGTCATCTCTTGTTTTCTCTTTATCTGATTTGTCAATAATTTCAGGAAAAGAGCCCACAGTCCCTAACACTTGTTGCCACCATGCCTTCTTACATAAATGTAATCTCACACCCAGTCAATTGTTGACAACCTTACCAATATGTCCTTCCAACATTCTCTTATGTGATTTCTCATTCGCCACATAGTCCAACTCGTTCAAGGCTTCATACTGCACAGATCTGAGCTGCAGCTTCATCTCAAACATGACACAACTCATATTCTCACTCTTTCCATTTCAAATGTACCATTCACATGAAATTTACTTTTTTTTTGTCAGCAGTAATTCTATTCCAGTTTTTAAGCCACAGGCATATTGTGCATTCCTGAATTAAGGAGCATCTCATGGGCTTGGGTACTGATTGGTGGGGTGACTTTTCTCTCCCACATCCAGGAATTGCAGACCTATTCAACAGTGCACCCATTGTAATCTCAGCCTAGCTTCACTATGTATATATATATATATATATATATATTTCACCTTACGTGTTCGTCTGGATATGAAAACAAGCACGCCAAAGCCCTTCGTTTTACTCCAACGTAATTTATTCTTTTGGCAACAACACCCTACGCGTTTCAGAGCGTTCGCTCCTTGCTCACGAGTAACTGGCTGTGCACATCGTCATTGTGTATAACTCAATCATGTGATCAAAAAAATCATAAACATGGAAAACAGACTCCAAAAGTTACATGCCTTTTCGTTTTAAATTCAAACAATCAAAGAGACCTAATTAACATGTCTCATTTCGTCACAAGTGTGTATTTTACTTTGCCTAATAATGCCATAATTGCAAAGAACATGTGTATATATACATCACATTCTTATTTACAAGTTTCAATTCAAAATACCCAACTTTATTTCAACCGTTGTGTGAACAAACACATTCAGCCTTTGGTCTTTCATATTAAGTCAATTTAGCCCCAGTGGGCAAATTCATCCTAAACAAAGCTATATACATTCCTCATAGGAAAAAACATATCGAAAATACAGCTGTCTCGTTTGTGTCTTGAAAACGTCCAGCCCCAGTGGGCTTACCATAGCAAATAAGTTTCAAACTACGTATAATGACAAAAGATAAACAGCTATAAAAAATCTTAAGAAAAGGAAAAAGTGCGAAGCACTTATTTTCGTCAGCACTGCGCATGCTCCAAATGAGTACTTTGGCTCACATTATGTTTGTTCAATGCATTTATCCTGCCCCAGTGGGCTAATCAAATACAAGAAAATGACTGAATAAATCTCAGACCACATACTTTTTGGTCAAAATCAGACGGCAGTGAAGTACATCATAAAGCACAGAAAAAAAGCGCACGTACTCGCTTTCATCAGCACTTTGCATATTCCGGATAGATATTTTGGCTCAATTTTGCCTTCCACTTGCGTTACGTCTCTTAATTCGGAATCTGAAAAAAAAAAAAATAGCAAATATAAAACACATAATTAGAATATACCTGTGTATTCTATGTGCATAACAGACACCCTTACACATATACCCAAGAAAAGACAGTGAAAAAGTGATTCTAACAAAATAAAACAAATCGTTAATAATGCTCTTATAT
The DNA here is from genome assembly GCA_963921515.1 of Calotriton arnoldi. NCBI lineage: Eukaryota > Metazoa > Chordata > Amphibia > Caudata > Salamandridae > Calotriton > Calotriton arnoldi. The sequence continues at coordinate 1,035,726 of CAWUFW010004142.1, forward strand.
TTACAATAGAAAATTGCTCTTCATTTAAAAAATGTTCGATACCTGATCCTTCTTACCCCAAATGTACTACGAGAGCTTCATCATTATTATGTCCCAGGGGGTTATAGAGTACAGTACTGAATGATCATTTTTGACTCACACCACCTTAATTCTTCAACCCTGTCACCCCCTCTTTCTCGTACAGGAATTCTCTCTAGAACACAAAACGACAATAGGTCACTGTTTTGATTGTGTTCACTTTTAAAGTGTCTTGCGATAGGATACTGCTTGTCATTGTGCTTTATTGCCCTCAGGTGCTCAAGTACCCGCTTTTTTGCTTTATGAATTGTACTACCAATATAGTACTTGTTGCATGGACACCTGAGGGCATACACAACGTGGTCAGAGTCGCATGATAAAGGTTTCTTTATTTTAAATGGCTTGAGATCTCTAGACAATTTAACCTCCTTGCAGTTGGTGCTATGCTTGCAGGCCTTGCACCTACTGCATGTAAAAAATCCTTGAATTTTACTCTGTTTTGACTCACTGGTTGTCAAGGAGCGGCAAATGCTATCTTTTAGAGATCTAGCTTTACGATATGATTTGTGGGTAATCCTTAATGTGTTTAGTTAAATCTGCATCAGTTCTTAATACATTCCAGAATTTTCCAAGTGCTTTACGCATTTCACTCGATTGTTTGTGAAAAGTGGTTATGAATCTTACACTTGTATCAGCTGTTATATTATCATCTTTAAGTTGTAGCAGGCTGTTTCTGTCCCTGTTATCAACTTCTTTACATGCAGTTTTAATATTTTTGGCTGAGTAACCTCTCGCCTGAAATCGTTCAATCATAGCCATCTTCTCTAATTCAAAAGTTTCATTGGTGCTGCAATTTCGCTTGGTTCTTAAAAGTTCTCCCAAAGGAATACTTTTAATCAAACTACTGGGATGACAGCTGTTAGCATGCAACAGACTGTTTCCAGCCGTTGCCTTTCTGTATAGTACGGTTTCAAGTCGTTCCCCATTGACCTGTATTTTTAAGTCAAGGAACTCAATCTGATCATGGTGTATATGGCTGCTAAATTCAAGATTTAAAGTGTTCTTGTTTAGGTGATCAACAAAGGTAACAGGCTCATCTGAACTGCCATTCCATATACAAAAAATGTCATCTATATACCTCGCCCATATTTTCACATGTTTTTTTAACAAGTCAAGGGTGCTGGCCACTTGCTCCTCCCACCAGCCCAGGTACAAACACGCAAAGCTGGGGGCGAAGCAAGTGGAAGGCAAAATTGAGCCAAAATATCTATCCGGAATATGCAAAGTGCTGATGAAAGCGAGTGCGTGCGCTTTTTTTCTGTGCTCCGAAACGCGTAGGGTGTTGTTGCCAAAAGAATAAATTACGTTGGAGTAAAATGAAGGGCTTTGGCGTGCTTGTTTTTATATCCAGACGAACCCGTAAGGTGAAATATTGGGGTTCGCGACCCCACCACAGCCTGCTGTCGCCAAGAGGCTTGGGTACTACGTGAAACTGTGAGGTTTGGATATGTGATCAAGTCCCCTGGGAGGGACGAAACGCGTCATGGCTGCTGCATTCATTTGGGAGCGAGAATAAACATTGCAGTGACACAAATTCCAGTGGTTCGTGCTTGTTCTTTGCGCGTATGGTAATAGCGCAATTAGAAGGAGTATTCTGCGATATATATATATATATATATATATATATATATATATATATATATATATATTACCTACTGGCAGTCACCAGTAGGTAGTTCCAGTTAGGACATGGTTTCCATAGGAAAAGCGTTTTTTCTTTTGCTAATATCTTTAGCGCCGTTTGATGAATCTTCGTGAAATTTTCCAAAACAAAGGTTCACTCAGGTCAGCTCTTGTCTTGAAAGGTTCGGGGTGATTCATCAAGCGTGGGCCGAGAAAAAAAGGGGGGGGGGTCCCAAAACGCGTTTTCCCCATGTTAATTTCCATAGGAACTTTAGACACGGCTACAGCTTGAACTGCTGAACGGAATTACACCAAACGTGGCAAAAAGGTAGCTTTTGGTTCAGAAAGCGCCCTTTTTTTAAAATGGTGTAAATCCGTTCAGTAGTTCCTGAGAAATTCAAAAAATAAAAATATTGATATCTGAGCACCGAGGAGGAGCCGCAAATCCTCCCGAGCACGAGCTTCATTCTGATTGGCTGCCAACACTCCAAACCAGAATGTGTTGGCATCTATCTTGTGACTCGGTAACCGAGTCACAAGAAAACAGTGGGGAAAAAAAAGATGAAAAACAAGAAAAGGGGGCAGGGTAGAAACACCCTGACCCCCTAGGCCTGCTCAGGGGGTCCCACAAGGACCCCCAGGGCCAAAAAAAGCATTTAAAAAAAAAAAAAAAAGAAATTGGCCGAATTCGTGCTGGGTGCGCGAATCCGGCCGAGAAAATAAAAAAAAAACAAAGTGCTTCCTTTTCCTTAAGCCCCCGAGTGGGCCAGGTCCCGGGGGCAATGTGGAATTATATTATGGCATGTTTTATTTGGGCTGACTGAGTCAGATGGAAATGCCATAGTACAGCAGGCCTAATGCATGAACATCTTTGCTTCTTTTGTAAGCAGTTGTACAGTGAACACACAACACGCACTCATTTGAAAGGCAGCACTCTGAAAGATATGAAAGCCTTCTCCAAATCCTCTACCGCAGAATGTCGTCACCTTCAAGTTTCTGAAAACAGAATTCGGCACAGTAGCAGACAACTGCGGCCTAACGCCACACGTCACCGTGCACAGAGTGGACGACCAGAAGGAAAACCTGGGATCGCATCTCATCTGGGGCAGTGCGGGATATCTGGGCGGGAATGCACTCTTGCTGCACGGTTTCTACCTTGTGACCGGCTGCTGCAAAGTGCAGCACATTTTGACACACTTCATTTTACTCTACTTCACACCCTGGAGCCCTGAAATCACGAACAGAGGCCTAACACGGCTACACAACGGGTGCGTGTGTAGACAGCCTGTGAGCCTACTCGAGTATCTACACAATGTAAAAAAGAGTATCCAATGTTGCACTGTGGAATATATGGAGAGGAACACAGTAATTTCAGATTTACAGGATGTAGGAACATTTGAAAAGATCACATCTAATTATGCCTAAACCTTACATACCTGTTAACTGTGTTTATTTGGTCGGAAAAATCCCGACTTTAGAGATGCATATGGTCCTGAAAGAAGGTTATGTGTGGATGCTAAAACTGGACTGACTGATAGATAATGAAGGGGATGTCGAATAAGGACACCACAGAGAAGAGGGCGTGCGGGATGTTGAAATGCAACCGTACTGCTGCAGGAGTGCGTGAGGAATGCGGGGACTGGTCCACACTGTTACAGGAGGACACTAGTGCAGGAAGTCCTGTGAGATGCTGAGACCAGACCGTACTGATGTGGGAAGGCATGTGTGATGCAGAGACCAGACCGTACTGATGTAGGAAGGTGTGTGTGATGCTGAGACCAGACCGTACTGATGTAGGGAAGGTGTGTGTGATGCTGGGACCGGACCGCACTGTAACAGGAGGGCGCGTGGGCTGCAGAAACCGGCTGGCGAGTGATACAGGAGTGCCCGTCGGATGCTAATCTGTGCCGCACTGATACAGTGAGTGTGGGTTGCTGACACAGTACGGTACAAATACAGGAGTGGGGGTGGGATGCTGAAACCGGACCGCCAAGGTAGAGGAGGGCGTGTGGGATCCGACCACGCTGGTCGAGGAGTATATATGGGACCTGCATGCTTGTTGTTACATAGTTCATGTACGGATGTGGTGGCAGGTGACTCGCGGCTTTCAGCAGCAGTCCGTCTGTGTCCTTGTCCGTTTGTGTGTTGTAAGAGAGAGGGTCCAGAGGGAGAGGTGGGCAAGTAAGGCCGCACTGCCTGCTTATGTTGTGCTTATGCGGGCGGTGTGTTTGTGGGAAGCGTGTGGCTGGTGACAGTGCATCTGTTATTTCAATTATGGAGCGGAGTGTTTGTGCTTATTGTGAGGGCGGCGTGTTCCGATGGCTGGCAAACCATATACCACTGCAGAGGTCCATCTTGCTACACATAACCTTAATGTCGAACCACGTAGGTTAATGTATAATTTGCTCTCAAAGTGTGCACATTTGTTAGTAAGGAAAGCCACATATTGGAAAGAAGATGCTCTGGGTTTGCTGTCCATGGTGTTGACTGTGTGGGCTGCTGGGCAGAGGTGACTCTCTGCCAGGGACAGGCCGAGCTCTGGGTGGCCCGAGATGTATTCACTGCGCCCTTGCACCGCTGCAGGATGCTTAATGTGCATGTCACAGGTGACAGCAGAGGGCTGTATGTATGCGCTGGGTGGTGTATGCTGTTATCACAGAGAAGGGGCCTGTCCCCCATTTCTTCTCGTGCCGAGAAATGTCCGGTAGCAGACATTGTGTTCCTAACTCCTGTTTGTAACGTGAAATAGATATGCCTCCGCCACTTGCACGTGTCAGTGAAATGTCAGCAGTGCCGCCTTAACACGTGCACACAGGGCACAGCGGCCATCCCTCGCGGAAGGGGGCACTCTCAATGTTAAATTACTTTTAAGAGAAAAGAGTGGGAACAAATCAACGCAATCCAAATACCACTCAAAAGAGGGCCTATAGCTCGCAGGCATCAAAAGTAAGATACTTTACATCATGTAAAATCCCACATTGCTCTTTTCTTAGGGTTCACCGTGGGATTTCTACACCTGTCTGTGTTTCTGTGCTTTGCAGGTGGACATTGCGCAGCTGTGGACGGGGTCGGTCTATTTCTGTGACTGGTGGTATCACTCGGGTGCGCGTTCCTTTGTGAAAGCGGTGAGTTGGGCTTGGCTCTATGGAGGCCTCGGCATACCCTGTCCGCTCCACAGCATGAATTAATGCCTCGGTATGCACTCCTTCCTGAGTGCACCTCGGTGGAGGGATACCACCCGCTCCACTTCCGGAGCTCGCGCTACACTGCTGTGCAGACCGGGGCGCCTGCAGCGGCTTGGCGCCCCTTCTGGTGTCAGTACGGAGGGCGGCCGAGGCATTTCGTGGCTCGATGAAACCGGCTCGGGACAAAGAAGTTGCAGCTGCTCTCCTGGGCTACCATGCTTCCTTCCCTCCGCCAGACTCGGGGACCGGGCCACGCACGCACAAAGGGGCCGGCCAGTGGAATCCGGACCCATGGTGACTGGATCACACATCCTCTCCATGACATTCACTCACATACAGTAAAATAAGTAAAAACCGATGTTAACCCAAGGTTACCGGAAGAGCAGCTGCTGGGAAAACTGGGTGCCTGAAGAGCTAAACGCAGGGAGATATGGGGTCGGGGAGAGCTCGGTGCGAGGAAAGCTGGGTTCTTGAAGGGATTACAGAACATGGGGCTGGAAGGGCTGGATGCAGGAAGAGGTGTCGGATGATGGAAGAGATGGGCGCAGGGAGAGCTGGGTAGGAGAAAGCTGGGGCTGGAAGGGACGGGTGCCGAAACCTCCGATCGAGATGGGGATTGGAATGCACGTGATTTTGAATTGCTGGGTGCTGAACGAGGAAGGGAAAATGGTGCTAGGACAGGTGAGCGACTGGAGTGCTGGGTTGCGGAAAGTTGGGAGAACTGGGTGTTGGTGGGGAAGCAACCAGAGCTGAAGGCATCCCCCAACCAAGAGCGCGCCAGGAGGCATGTTTGCAGAGTGGTGGAGAAAGGGGGCATGGCCTGTGTCCACCTCTCAACAATCCCACTGTGTGGGGCTTACTGGAGGTAAGAGGTAGGCTAGTTGGCCCTTAAGGACCCCCAGCAGTGAAGGGGACTTCAATCTCCATCCAAGAGCAAGCCAGGGAGCGCGTTTGCAGAGTGGTGGGCAAAGGGGGCGTGGCCTGGTATGAGAACTTAGCAATCCTGCTGTGTGGTACTTACTGGAGGTAATAGGAGGGGTAGTTGGCCCCCAAGGATGTCCTTGGGGCCAAGTACCCCTCTTGTTACCTCCAGTAAGTCCCACACAGTAGGATTGCTAAGACGTCTTAGGAGGCCACGCCCCCTTTCTCCACCACTCTGAAAACGCGCCTCCTGGCAGACTACGGTGTAGTGTAGTTACTATTTCCCTAATAGGCTCTGCGCATTGGAATAATATAACCTATAGGTTTGACATAGGACTAAGGTCGGTATGTCCCTATCGATTATATTAAACTTAATTACCTGTGCCAGCTAGCTCAGAGGCCACTAGAAACTCCTTGAGAACAAGAAGGGAGTAGTTTCTGGCAACCGAAAAACATGACAACTTTGTTTCCCTTTAGAAGCGGAACACGTCTCAGAATCGTGGAAACAATAGATAACAGTTTCACTCATTCAATCGTGCATGCTTAGTTTCTACAGAGTTACACAGAAAGGAAAGATGGGCGTTTCAATAAAAAGGGTTTTATTGAACAGTCTTGTTTCTCGTGTAAGAGATATGTGCTGTTATGATCACAAGACAGTATGCAAGATAAATAATGTACAGCGTAAGCAGTAGAAATAAATAATACTGCACTAGCATTATCTTTTAGCATATATTCACATACATAAATAACATGAGCTAAGAATGCGAGTACTCATACGATGCGTCTCTAAGCTAGTTCTACCCCAATGTACCTAGTCTAGGTGTAGGGAAAGGTAGAAGTAGGTGGAGTATTCTCTAGTATGGTAGACTAAGAGTATGTTAAGTCTAGTATGCCAAGAGTCCCTCTAGGATCTAGTCAGCTCCATACCTTGAGAATGAGAGAGGTGGGAATCTCCTGCCGGGTCTGGAACTCTAACACCCTGCGAAGGGAGTCAGAACACTGGAAGCTGGATTCATCTGCGTGCAGGAATGGCAGAGTCTTCTCAGTGCGTCAGGCCGGGATACGGGCTTCTCTGAAGTCAAGGTCTCCTCTAACTTGCTTGGGCAAGGGAAGGTATATTTATACCTGGTAGGTGTCTTGGATTGTTAGCATTGACGTGAAGTCGGACAAAGGAAGACGTCAGGAATGAACCCTTAAGGTATAATGGTTCATACATAATAGATGAGTTCTTGGAGAAATCAATAGTCCTGTGCTAGGGGAACTCCCGAAGCTTAAGGGTCTGGTTTCTAAGAACTCGTTGTGATGTTAGGGTGGACGGATGTCGGTGACCATCCCTGTATTTGGAGTGCACGGTTAATGTCTAGATAAGGACAGGGATTCTATGCCTATATAAGGGCAAGGCAAATTGTGCCTATATAAGGACATGATTCAGGAAAACCTATATACGGACCCCTAAAGCGGAATACAACACCCACTCCATCTTCGATTGAACGATAATACTAAATGCTAAACATTTTAAATGCTAAACATAAAATTGAGTACCACATATTACTAAAAACATTTCTAAAAGCATTTTAAAAGAAGCTCAAAACTGTTGAAATGCCATAGGTACTGTACATTAAAGCATTGTTTTCATTCTAAGCATATAACGGAAGTGCAATGCAGCGTGAATGAAACCGTAATATACACATATGATATGGTCGATAAGTTCTTACAATCAAAGCCATTGCATATTATGGAAGTAAATGAAATGTTAGACAAGTAAGGTGACAATGTGTCCCTGGAAGTATTCAAAGAAGTCCGTTTTATAAGTCTAGTTCTACTGTAAGCAGATTGTTCATTTGCCATGTCATTTTAAAAATTTTAAAAAGAAAAAAGTTCAATTCTGGGAAAAGTTCCAAGTTTGAAAAATATGAAGGCCAAATTTCATTGTTGCCCTGGTACACTGTGAGCCGAATAGAAGTCAGTGTATGGGTCTGGCGTAAACATTAGATCATCTATTTCCGTAGCCAAAATATCGTCCACCGAAGTCGGCGACATTTGGAACACCTCGTTCAGAAGGTTAATTGCACAGAGATGAGAAACATGGCCTTCAGCAGAAGATGCGATGTTCGTGTCCGTTGTTACCTGTGTGCCCGTTGATCCATCTCGTACCTCAGCAGCAGCCGGAAGCGTCTGTGAGATCTCAATGAATGCCGCCATCAGGATTGGAAGCCTCTGGGGACAACACACAGCATGGGCCGTTATCGGGTCCAGCACAGTATCTATATCCGTTGGCATGACTGATGGGAGTGTTAGACAGGTGCCTAGCACGCATTCTTCTCCGCAAAACAGGCAGCGTAGAACAGGTAAGATGCAATCTTGCCAGATTGGTCTGAATGACAGGAACCACGTTGTATTTAGTTCCCGTAGACGAGGCATGCCCAAAAGCTGTACTATTTGCTCACGGCATTTCCGTTCAAGGAGGGCTCTCTCCACATCGCTCGGAGTGATGTTGGTGAAGAGGCTTGCCATAGCGTAGTAGGAGGAATAGAAACAGAATTCCTGCAACAAGTGCTAGAATTAACGGCACACCACCAAACACCGAATGTGCAAAGTTTGGGATTATTCCGAGGACAGCCTGGAAAGGTGCTAATAGTCCGGAACAGATGGTCTTAAATACATGTACAATTCCGCTTGTATCTGACATGTTAAAGATACGTCCTATCATTTCTACGAAATGTATAGGGCAGTTTGTACGAATTAAAGCTTGTGTCTCAGCCGAAGTTATTGCAACTTGTAGATCATAGGTTTCTTTGGCCGAGGTCAAAGACACTGATTGTTGTATAAGCATGGCTTTCATTCTGCTTAAAGTATCAAATCGTATAAAAGAGACATTCAACGAAGGCCATAGAGGCGACTCCCTGACTGTGTCTATTGGGGCAAACAATACTTGCATACAGCAAGTGACCCTGGAGTTGACCGTTACTAGATATGGGATGCCTGGCAACATAATAACACAAGAAAGAGGTAAGAGGATAAATCCCTGGTCACCCTCCTACAAGCTATAGATCCACACAACATGGACCAGGGACTGACAGGATCATAAATCGTGAAGGGTAATCAATAGAGGGGGTAGAAAGGTGTAGAGAAGGGCACAAGCAGTGTGTGTAAAATTGCCCTCACACACAGCAAGCTGTGTCATGCTTCATCATAGGGCCTGCTAAACACACCTCCACGCTAGCCAACGCTGGAGGTGGAGCAATAGGGAGGGGAAACAAACAAACACACAACATAACAAGTGAACAAATTGTGTGGGATTTAGAAGGTGAAAAAATGTGGCAGAGAAAAATTTAAAAGCTGGTAACAGTGTGTCCCTACTCTATCTTTAATGGTGGGTACACTGTCCAGACACAAACCATGGTCCTCGTCGGACCGGTGGGTGGTGGTAATGGCTACTAGTGAAGAGAGCCCTACCCCCACTCTGCCAAAATGTCGACATGTTTCAGCCGAATGAAAATACTACCTCAGCTTTCTTCAGGACTTTCACCTGAACAATCCCATCAAGGATAAAATCCCTACCTCCTTAAAAATCCAAGGGTAAAGGAAAAAACAGGCACCTTGTTTTAGTGCGCACTCTGGTACAGGGAGTGGAGCCCCTTGCTCTCAATGAGGAACCGAGTTTATTATAAAGTCAAACTCGAACTGGCGGGGGGGTGCAACACGGTGTTGGGAGCGTGTTTAGATGGCGGATACTAGCTCACCTTGATGAAAGTGTGAAAACAGGGAGCTACTTGCACCCCCCCGCCAGTTCGAGTTTGACTTTATAATAAACTCGGTTCCTCATTGAGAGCAAGCTTGCTGTGTGTGAGGGCAATTTTACACACACTGCTTGTGCCCTTCTCTACACCTTTCTACCCCCTCTATTGATTACCCTTCACGATTTATGATCCTGTCAGTCCCTGGTCCATGTTGTGTGGATCTATGCCTGGCAACATGCCACAGCAACTCCGATCATTCAACAAGAGGTAACTCCCATTAGAAAGTTGGCCAAACGTTGGATTAATCACAGCAGCTGGTGTACCCTGCTGGTGGCAGGACAAGTTTGCCACAGAACCATTACAAGCCCCGTGTAAAGAAATGTCCTGAAAAATCAGTGAACCGCTTAGTGCACTTTCACAGTGTGTACCGCTTAGAAACACTTCACGATCCCCACTCCAACATCTATAGGTGTAAGGTAAATTCCAGGATGTCTTAATGTATTCTTTACCCAACCTTTCATATTTGCCTGCTTGCATCTGTTTAAGGTAATACTGAAACTGGAAAGTAGTCACAGGTAGACTAATTTTGCCATGAATAAGCCATTCCGTAGCTGGTTTTTCTGCCACTGTGAATGGTAATTTTTCAAGTTTTTCAATGCTCAGTACTGTATACTTTGCTCCCCTTTGTGCCATTTCGATCTGTTTATCAGTTAGATTGTATTCTGCAAACAGAGCCGTCGTGTTGATAAAACGCCAAGGCACATAGCCCGCACGCAAAGATTGCAGCGTCCAGCTTAATAGCATAATAGAACGTAACTGAGACTGGCCTTGCTGTAACATGGCTAAATCTTGTTCCAGTATGTCGATAGCAGAGGATACAATACTGTCCAATGAATAAATTCTGGAGGACAAAGTTGTTAACCCATTGTCGACCACAGAGAGAGTTTTCTCTAAATTAATACAATCAAGTTCACGTATTCGTTCTGCGGCCTCCATCTGTGACACCTTCCATGCTTCATTATAAGCAGCATAAATGCCGGCATATATGAAACGTTTTTGACGCGGTTTTCTTGGTCCAAGCAAGAATTCCCTAAGGTCTGCGTCTTCTTTAAGTAAAGATAAGTGTTGCTTCACATCCTTAAGTGTAGATTTTTGCTGCCAATCGAGGTATAATTTCCCTACACTGTATGTTGTTACTACCCCCGGATGCTGTCTTTGGACGTATCGTGGGTCTGGCCTATGAATAGTAAACCCCTGTGTTTTATTCAGGAATCTCTCTTGACAGTTGTTTGTGTCTGTGGGCCAGATCAACCATTTTCTCCAATCAGGATTTGTTCTGTTGAGTTGTAGTATTGTGTCAAATGTAACCGCTGCCTGTGTATTGTTATCACTTGCAGGTGTCGGTACAGAAGGTGCTTTCATGTCTTTAATCTTGGCTAACCCAAGGCAAGATGTTTGTTGGACCGTGTCATTCAAAACATTATTTGCTGAGGGACGATACAGGCTCTAAATAAAGCTTCTATCCCCTGCACTTGCCAATCTTTAGTACCTCAGACAGATTTTGTGTCTATTGTGTCTTTCCATAAGTTGAAACCCTGTCTAGACAGTTGGGCAATAAAAGCTGCAGAGTAAATCTGTTTTGTATTTGTTAACATAATTTTCAGTCCTGTTTTGTTTACATTTCTATAGTAAAATGTTTCTGGATCAGATGTATTGTATCCTGAAAAATATGGAAACTTCTTAGTAAATGTTTTTGAACTACCTTTTGGTGGTGTAGGACAATGCTCCAATTGGTTAAACATAAACACATTTCTAGGTGTTGCAGATTTATGCAAAAAATGATGACCATAGTGGTTATAGCAATACAGCTGTTCATAGTCTGATGAACCCTCTAAATATTCATTATTAGAAAATGCAGCAGATTTTTCTAGGTCAAACATCATATTATTTACAGTTTCAAAGTCCCAATCATCAGAAAAGGTACTGGATGAAACAAAATCACTTAGTGAGATCTTAAATAAATGTGGAATGTTCAAATGTTCCGTCGGGCCAAAAATATCAAAATCAGTTTTGTCCCACACTATACCATCCTGTATAGGAACGGCTGTGATGTTCACTGCAGACAAGTCTCTTGTTTCATGATGGGATGATTTGTGAGGTTTCAAAAGTAAGTTCACTTCTTTTCTTTCAATGTCCAAATGGATGTATCTCCCATTTATAAGCACGCTCATAGTCATAACCAAAGCTAGCCAAAGCAGGAAGAAAAATATTCCAGAAATAACCCAAAGTTCAATCCATGGTGAAACTAGAGAAGTCTTTTTAAAAAAATGCAAAAAGTCTTGTACTTGCTGCTTAAAGGTTTTTGATGCTGGCGACGTCTCGGGCTCACTCGGATCCTCAGAAAACGTATCAAAGTTAATGAAGTAGCCAGAAGCAGTTCTGTCAATTGTTGGAATTGCATCAGGATTTGTAGAAATCGCTGGAACCAGTTGATCACTTGTTACATTGGTGTAGACAGGTGTATTTGGACGAACTGTTACTTGTGTTTCAAGAGGGATGAGTTCCAAAGCATTGTTGCTTAGTCCTTCATCTGTTACTGCTGAATTCTCGATGGTTATCAGTCTTTCAGTCTGAACCTCTTGGATAGTAGCGAGAGGAGTGTGCCTGCTACTAGGTCGGAGTCCACGAGGCCTACTATTTAGTATTGGTCACATACTGTGGTTTGATGAGGTCGATGGACACAAATCTTTTCTCCTTTTTTCCAGCAAGGGGCGGCAGAAGTACTGTTCTTGTTCCGTGTATGGCTAGGACAGGTACTGGTTGTCTGTAAGAAGGTCCAAATTCCTTCTTGTCCGCAATCTTCTCTCTGACTAGATCCCCAATTTTTGGAATCCAGACAGGCCTTGCTGGGACCGCCGGTTTTTCCCCAGTGGTGGTTGGCTGCAGGAATACATTGCTTTGTTTCGATCTTAGTTCATTTAGGTCCTGTAAAACAGCCAAACGATCTTTGATATCAAAGGGTTTATTTTCCACCACTGTGCCTCTACATTCCAGATCTGGCACCCACATTCTTGTCCCAAATAGGACTTCATATGGAGTGACCCCCCCTAGAGAACTTCTTGGCAAATTGTTTAATGAGCGTTGGACCCCATAAAGATGTTTGACCCACCCATCACCCGAACCTAATACCCTAGCTGTTATAGACCGCTTTATGTCCCGGTTTTTCCTTTCCACAACAGAATTTCCCTGAAACGGAGAGGAGTACCCCAATGCAACGCCCAGACTGGCCATGGCGTCTTTGTAAGCCCGAGAGCTAAACGCAGGGCCCTGGTCAGAATGTAGCGTGCCTATTGCGTATGTGCCGATAAAGACTCGCAAATCTTTTATAACAGTTCGAGCGTCAGCCGAGCGCTGAGGCCATATCCATAGGAACCTTGACTTAGTATTTGTGGGATTGCACTTGTCCATGAGGACGCCTGTGCATAGATAGTCTAATGCTGTCTAACAATGGTGTCTGTACTGGGCAGCTACATTCGTAGCACGGTGTCTGGTGGCTTTCTCGCTGTAATTTACAGTCTATGCAGTTATTGATGAATATGTGTATTTCTGTATTCATCCCAGGCCACCAGTACATCTCTTTTAATGTCAATATAGTTTTAGAGATCCCTTGATGTGACAGACCCTCCCCCAGATGTGTTTCATAAATCAAAGCTGCCCTACGTTCCATGTTTGGAATTACCCTATCCCCCACTCCAGGGATTCGAGCAAAAGGAACGTTGTTCGCATCAATTACATAAGAGTACTTGAGTGGAAACTTTTTTGGGAACGCTGCACCACTGCCTTTGCTCGCAGCATTGACAGCCAACATTATCTCACTGTCTATTTTCGTTTTTGAACGAGTGATCGCAGCTACGGAAGCCGTCTGAACAGCCCCCTTTGCGGCTTCGTCAGCCAATGAATTCCCTGCAACGTGAACGCCATCACGTTGATGACTCAGTGTATGGATCACGGGAGCCTTTGGTAGTTCGCTTTTTAACTGAACTACTTGTTCCCAAAGCGTTTTATGCTTTATTGTGCCACCTTTTGCATCTTTGAACCCGTTTTCAAGCCAAGTTTGTATATATTCATTATACGACTGCACACAGTAGAAAGAATCGCACACTATTAGTGTGGGGAATTCTCGATCTGTACTTTCAAGTGCCAGTTTGAATGCTTGTAGTTCAGCTCGCTGAGCTGTGCAATCTCCTAGAGACTGGGTTTTTGTGACCATAGGTCTGAAGTTGCCATCGCGCATGCGACCTTTAACGATTGCGCACGCTGCACTGTAAGCTTGCTTACTCCCTGTTGCGGGTTGTGCGGAGCCGTCAGTGTAAATTATGAATTCGTACTGATCGAGAGGCAGAATCTCAGTGGGCAGAGGACATTCATGTTCATATTGCAGGAACGCTTGTGTTTTTAGATCGGGATCAAAAACATATTCAACATCTGTTGCAGCAAGAGAATTAACCCATTGTATCCATCTAGGATGTAATGCTTTAGCATTTGGAATGCTCGCTTTAGTTACCGCCTCTAAGGCCGGTACTGGGGTTACGACAATAATGCGTTTCGTTGGGCTACAGCTCTTTCTTTTGCTACAGTGGTTTGAACTGCTGTCAGAATTTTTTCTGTTGAAGTGAAGCGCATTTCTGCTTGTGTATACAAATGTGATTTGTATGCAATTGGTACTTTTTCACCCTCATTAAATGTTAAGTAGGGGAATCCGCATTGATCCGAAATTATTCGGATCACTAAATTTCGTTGACTTACGCGTGTTTGTAAGTGATTTGTTGCTAACATGTTAGCTTGGAGTGAACGCAAGATTTCTGTGTGTTCTTGTGTCCAATTTTTGATTGAAAAATCAGGTTTGATTAGTGCGTAGAGAGGTTTAACCCTTTCTGCGTAATTTAGTATGTAAGTTCTCCCAAAATTTAGGAAACCCAGGATGGATTGTAAATTTTTCAGCGTCTTTGGAGGTTGGAGCAGCGCACACCTTTCTAAAAAGTTGGCTGCCAAGCTCTTGCCTTCACTTGAAAGCTCATATCCTAGAAACAGGACATTGAGATGGGCAATTCTGGACTTTTTGAAGTTGAATTTGTAGCCCTCAGAGGCGAAGCCCAGTATAATGGTGCTCACCCTGTTCAAGTGTTTGTCCAGGTCATCGTCTGTCAGATAGATGTCATCGACATATGACAATGCCTCATTATCATAAATTTGTAGTAACTCTGTTACTCTCGCTGAGAATAACCCCGGGCTGTTCTTGAACCCTTGTGGGAGTCGACAAAATTGACGCTGGGTCCCCATTATTGAGAAAGCTGTTAAGTACCTGCTTCCAGGTACATTGAGATTGGCAATTCTGGACTTTTTGAAGTTGAATTTGTAGCCCTCAGAGGTGAAGCCCAGTATAATGGTGCTCACCCTGTTCAAGTGTTTGTCCAGGTCATCGTCTGTCAGATAGATGTCATCAACATATGACAATGCCTCATTATCATAAATTTGTAGTAACTCCGTTACTCTCGCTGAGAATAACCCTGGGCTGTTCTTGAACCCTTGTGGGAGTCGACAAAATTGACGCTGAGTCCCCATTATTGAGAAAGCTGTTAAGTACCTGCTTCCAGGTGCTATGTTTTGACAAAAGAAACCATTTGAGATGTCCAATGTGGTTTTATATTTTTTACGCACAATGTTATTCATTAATGCTGTACTATGTGCATTTTGCACTGCAAATGTTTTTGAACAAGTGTTTAAGTGTCTGTAATCCAAAACTAGACGATAGGTATTGTCTGGTTTGGAGAAAGGAAACAAAGGATTGTTCATTGAAGAGGTGCATGTTTCAATCACCCCTTGGTATTCAAGTTGATCTAAGATCTCCCTGACCTGTTTTTTTTAGCTTCTTGCTTTATTGGGTACTGCCTTTGTGCAGTAGGTTCATTTTTCAGATGTATTTTATGGTGAGGTGAATCCTCATCCCATCCTACATGATTTTTGTATAATGCTGGGGCCTGGGCAACTGCCCATTTCCTGGCATAAGTATATTTTAGATGAATTGGAATATGGTTAGAGAAGGCAGGCATAATAATGTCCTCGCCATGTGGACACTCCCTGACAAATTGTGGTGGCCAGTCTTTTTCTGCTAGAAGTATGTCATAGCCCCTTGAAAGTTTTTCCCAAAAAGTGCTTTCACCTGTCTAGGTATGTCTCCCTCCATCCGGAGTGTTATTTCATATAACTTTTGTGGAGTACTAACCCTGGTGTCTACAGTCTCAACTGTAATGTACTCATTCAAGTCCACTATCTCCAGAACTTCCTTCAGGTTCTGGCGAGCTATTGTGACTTCTGCTGCACTGTCCAGCATTGTCTGAGCCCATTCTCCATTCTTGAGTTGTGTTCTCAGTATCCTCGGCATGTCTGACCTTCAGACCTGCTACCTTCTTCTTTGAGAATTGAGGTTTTGATTTACTTTTCGGAACGTGTTTGTCGTCTTTCGATTTCACGCGTTCTTTTCTATGTTCTGACCGTCCTCTTCTTTCCGATGTCTGTGACGAGATCTGAAAGGTACGAGAGGAACGTGTATCAGTATCTTGATACCTGTCAGGCTTTTTAAATTATCCCTATTCCTGAGGTTATACCTCCTTTCAGAGGGCTCCTTTTGAGGAGACCTACCTCGGGATTGAGAACGTTTCTCTGAATTATTTTTATTAGTTTCCCACTTCTTTTTAGAAGATGTAGGAGTTTGTTTAATAGAGTCCTTCTCAGGACTTTCAGATAGTTTTGGCTTCACTGGTCTTCCACCCAAACTATCTCTGCCTAATTCTGCATATGATTGTTCTATTATTCTGGGTAGCTCAGGTTGATGTTCTGTAACATAGAATTCCCTTAATCGTTGGGTGATCGCCACTGCTGCTGCCTCCCCTTTAATATTAGATAATATTATTGTTGAGACCTGGTCGAAATTTTTCAGTAATTTCATACCTAAATTTAGAGCAGGCTCTGCCCCGTATTCGTTTTGAATTTGTTTCAGGACATCTGGTATTACTGCAATTGATGGAATACCATGTGTTTTAGTATAGATGGCAGCAAAGACTGAGCCCCAAGTGGTACAGTCTTCCAGTTGTGGTGTGATCCCCATCGGTAAACAGATGGTTAGGATTCTGTGTTTCTCATACGGGCTAGTATTTGGAAATACTGCTTCGATTTGAGTAATTTTTGAGCTATCCAGAATGGAATTTGCTCACGTTTTGTGGGCATTTTGCCCATGACTGCGTATAGAGTCTGTGGTGTAATTTTTAGTGTATTCCCCTGTTGAGGAGTTTGATTTGGAATGGTTAATGGTGGTTGGACTGTGAAAGTCCGCATGACATATTGGACTAGTTGTCTGTAGATTTTTATTAACTCTTGTAGTTGAGTAAGTAGTTCCTCGTCTGACATTATATCGAGGTCAGGATGAGGAGTGTAGCCGGCTAGAATCGGCCATGTTGCTCCTGGTCTACCTAGTGGACCGAGCCTGGTAATGTTTCTGTGATGTTTTAGGGCGCCTTTAAACCAGAGCTGATGCTCCTGGTATGTTAGTGGAATTTCAATATCCTCGTAAGGAATATATTCCTCTGGTGGATCATCTTCTTTGTATCAGTCTTGTTACTGAATTTGATTCAGGAAATATTACCCATGAATAGAATACCTCTATCTGAAAGGATTCGTGTGCCTCTATCACGAAAACTGCTCTACCTCCTCTTGGTGGTAGGCCGTGTTTTATACGTTTTAGAGTGATTGCTCTTCTTAAGTTTGGATTGATGTCTACGACACCCTCCTCTGTTTCAATAAAACCTGTGATGTTATAAGCTGTTAAAGCTGGGTGACCCGCAACTTCACCGTTGTTGGAGTCAGGCATTTTGTTTTTTGAAAAATGTAGAACAAGTTTCAAGGAAACAAAAAGGTAAGGTGCACAATATTTTGGAACACTGTATCCTTCAACTTTGAACAAACCGAACAACTAATTTATAGGGTGCTTCCCTATTTAGTTATGGCGGATATTTAACCCTACCCACTCCAGACGTCTTATGGAGTATGTGAGTAGGGGTCTCTGAGAAAAGCACGAATGAGTTACTCAGTATCTAGCGTTAAATTACTGCCTTACCAAACGTTGGGCGCCATGTAGTGTAGTTCCTATTTCCCTAATAGGCTCTGCGCATTGGAATAATATAACCTATAGGTTTGACATAGGACTAAGGTCGGTATGTCCCTATCGATTATATTAAACTTAATTACCTGTGCCAGCTAGCTCAGAGGCCACTAGAAACTCCTTGAGAACAAGAAGGGAGTAGTTTCTGGCAACCGAAAAACATGACAACTTTGTTTCCCTTTAGAAGCGGAACACGTCTCAGAATCGTGGAAACAATAGATAACAGTTTCACTCATTCAATCGTGCATGCTTAGTTTCTACAGAGTTACACAGAAAGGAAAGACGGGCGTTTCAATAAAAAGGGTTTTATTGAACAGTCTTGTTTCTCGTGTAAGAGATATGTGCTGTTATGATCACAAGACAGTATGCAAGATAAATAATGTACAGCGTAAGCAGTAGAAATAAATAATACTGCACTAGCATTATCTTTTAGCATATATTCACGAACATAAATAACATGAGCTAAGAATGCGAGTACTCATACGATGCGTCTCTAAGCTAGTTCTACCCCAATGTACCTAACATAGTCTAGGTGTAGGGAAAGGTAGAAGTAGGTGGAGTATTCTCTAGTATGGTAGACTAAGAGTACGTTAAGTCTAGTATGCCAAGAGTCCCTCTAGGATCTAGTCAGCTCCATACCTTGAGATTGAGAGAGGTGGGAATCTCCTGCCGGGTCTGGAACTCTAACACCCTGCGAAGAGAGTCAGAACACTGGAAGCTGGATTCGTCTGCGTGCAGGAATGGCAGCGTCTTCTCAGTGCGTCAGGCCGGGATACGGACTCCTTTGAAGTTGAGGTCTCATCTAACTTGCTTGGGCAAGGGAAGGTATATTTATACCTGGTAGGTGTCTTGGATTGTTAGCATTGACGTGAAGCCGGACAGAGGAAGATGTCAGGAATGAACCCTTAAGGTATAACGGTTCATACATAATAGATGAGTTCTTGGAGAAATCAATAGTCCTGTGCTAGGGGAACTCCCGAAGCTTAAGGGTCTGGTTTCTAAGAACTCGTTGTGACGTTAGGATGGACGATGTCGGTGACCATGCCTGTATTTGTAGTGTGGATGGTTAATGCCTAAATAAGGACAGGGATTCTATGCCTATATAAGGGCAAGGCGAATTGTGCCTATATAAGGACATGATTGAGGAAAACCTATATACGGACCCCTAAAGCGGAATACAACAACGGGATGGGGGATAAAGTCCACTTTACTCCTGAGGGACTTTGGGGGCCAAGAAGCCCTCCTGGTACCTCCTGTAAGTCCTATGCAGCGGAATACCTTTGCGCTGGTCGGAGGCCCAGCACCCTTTCTCTACCACTCTGCAAATGCGGCTACTAGTTAAAGAAGCATCTTTCTGCACCTCTGACTTAGAGGTAGTTTTAATACCCCTGCCCTATTATGTACTAGGGCCTTACAGGGGAGGTCATGCCAATCACAGGGGTACCTCAACCCATAGTGTACCCTAGTGTATGAAGGTGTTTTCACTGTATTCTAAGTGTCTTTTAGCATAGCACTGGCTCTAGGCCTGGTTAGTCAGACTCAGTTACCACCAGTACCCATCAGCAAAAAGTTGGGGGCACAGGATGACTTTTCAACAAGGCCTCTTTCTGCCCCTCTGTTGGTTCTTTCTGCCTATGTCTTGCTTCTTTCTGCACCTTTCTTTGTCTTTCTGGACTTCTGTTGCCTCTTTCTGCACCTTTCTTCCTCTTTCTGCATATGTCCTACCTATGTAGGCATAGTTTGAAATTAGCATTTAAAAATCCTTTGAAATTCACTGAAGAAACCATAGGTTTCAGGGTCGTTATAGTTAGAAATTAGCATTTAAAAAACATTTGAAATTCACTGATAAAACCATAGGTTTAAGGGTCGTTATAGTTAGAAATTAGCATTTAAAAAACCTTTGAAATTCACTGAAAAAACCATAGTGATGTCATCAGTGATGTCACTGACCATGTCATGAATGATGTAATATGCGACGTCATCAGCAGTGCATTCTGGGGGTGCGAGTTATAGTTAGCTCAACTAACTATAACGGCCGAATTTCTCTGGTTTTGTACGAGTAAAATGTCCACCTAACTATAACGTCCCTGAAACCTATGGTTTTTTCAGTGCATTTCAAAGGTTTTTTAAATGCGAATTTCTAACTATAACGACCCTGAAACCTATGTTTTTTTCAGTGAATATATATATATATATATATATATATATTTTATACAGTACAACCTGTGCGCTCCTCCTTCTTGGTAAGGTCAAAACAGAAGGGCACAACCTCCTCTTCGTAGTACGCAAATAATTTTATTCTTTACCACGTTTCAAAAGTCATAACGCGTTTCGGTCACAGCCGTGACCTTGATCATATATATATATATATATATATATATATATATATATATATATATATAATACAATCAAATCAAATGCAGTACTATCTCAAAACAACCCCTGAAACGCAATATGTAATGTTGATAACCAATACAAATGCAACCTGTCTACTGGGATGCGGGGTGGAAAATCATGCTCACCACACAAAGGGTATAGCACTGGGGAGTGCTTCCAATCCCACCAAGACAGGCTCTTGGCCAGTGGGGACCTACTCTTCGATTCAGCATGTCTATCCTTGTCCTCAGAATAAACTCCACTACTCCGGATTAATCCTCAAACCAACAAGACTCTTAAGGATTTCATAAATATTTAACCTGGAATGGTGCCACACACTTTTTTTTAATACATTTTTACATTTTTTTTTCATGTACAAAAACATCCAGTAGGTGAACAACAACAACAAATACATGGAGAACAATTACTTCATACATGGTTATTCAAGTGGCAGTAAATCTGTTTTGGAAAGACAGCCCAGTTGGAACAAAACAGTGCATCATACACCAAATCATCAACCTATTTGCCTCTACAGTGTTCTGTGGTGGCTACAGGCCCTCTCTCTAGTCATGTGCTGTTCCGTAATTGTGGAGAGACCTTCAAGTCCCTCTAACAGGCCCAATCCATAATAGTCTGTCCAGCGGCCTCAAACCTTATGGAATTTCTGCAGACACCCCCAGCTTTAGTATGTGACCCTTTCAGCAGCCATGTAGAGGTCCATTCCCCTCTTCCATTCGCGAATAGTGGATGCTTTAGTCCACCCCCCCCGACCAATGATCAATGTCTTGTTTGGCGATGACTAGCTCCAGGGCACTACAAATAAGTTGTATACGTGGAACATCAACATCATTTGGGATGCCCAATATTATATATTTTGGTTCTGTCAGAAGAGATATTTCAAGGATAGAGTTAAGTTCTGTGAGAATCTCAAAACAGTAAGTCTGGATACGGGAACACCCCCATATTGTGTGTAGAAAATTGCCTCTTGCTGCATTGCAATGCTAGCATGTCAGGTCTGCTGTTCTTCCCATGGCGTGTAATCTGTATTTATCATAGTAAACCCTATGTAAAATTTAATACTGGATCAGTCGCAGTTGGGACTTAATGGCTACCTCTCTGGGGTGCATCAAATCGTCCTCCCAGTCAATGTCCTCAAATTCTCCTGCATCTCATTCCCATCTCCTTGAAGGTGAACTAAGTTGTCTGGCATGTTATTATTTCATGTTTTGTATGTAAGAGACGCTACTCCCCTTGTCAACTCCTCCTGAAATAGTCTCCCATTTAATGGGACTCATTCCAGCACTTTAGGGCCTAGCAGACCATCCGCCAATCAGGTGTGTCTCAGTTGGGCAAATGTAAGGAATTGGGGCTTGTGCAGATTTTTTCTGCTTGAAATGTTGCTAATGATTATAAAATTTACCATGTTCCAGGATATCTCCGACCGTTGAGATCCCAGTAGAGTCCCACAACTCGAACCCTCGCAGTTTGCCTATATCTTTAGGCAAGGAGCCCCTCCACAATGGAGTTTCTCATGTAATTTTACTGAACCAGCCAATTGTTCTCAACACTCTATTCCATACCACCAGGGTCACCTGTGTCGCAGGAAGCAATATCCTAGTTCCTTTGCCGCCATATAGGTAGTGTAGGTGAGAACAGGGCTCTAAAAGAGCCCTTTCTGATCTATAGGTGGGGTGATCCTGAGATGCATGGGTCCAGTCATTAATGGGGATTGGGTGTGCTGCCCAGTAGTAGGCTTCACTATCAGGGAGGGCAATCCCACCACTATATTGATTGCGCTGCAGGGTCCTAAGAGCTGTTCTAGAATGTCCACCCTTCCATAGTAAAGATCTTATGTCACCATTGAGGCACGTGAATGTGGCACTAGGGATTGGGTGGTATGTGTTCTGAAGGGCATAAAACAGCTGCGGAAGGATAATCATTTCAAATAGGGCAGCTCACCCCAGTAGCGAGAGGGGGAGGCCCCTCCAGCATTCAGCATCTTTCCAGAAGTTAGACCACATCCTCCCTACATTACAAGTGTGGCACACTTCCCTATTTGGTGTCATAAATATCCCAAGGTATTTAAAACCCTCAGGCACGACAGTTAAATTTCCTGGCAATGGCGGCAGGTCTCCGATAGATCCTGGGGTGAATAGCAGGGCTTTGTCCCAGTTAATTATGTATCCTGAATGCTTCCCACACTCTTCTAGTGTCTGAGAGATGAGTGGGATAGTCATCGCGGGTTTCGTCATGTGTAGCAGAATATCATCAGCGTAGAGGGAAATCTTTTCCTCTACGGTGTAGTTGGGGGAGATTCGGAAGCCTTTGATACCAGGGTAAGTGTGTATCTTACAGGCCAGGGATTCAACTGTAAGGGCAAAGAGGAGGGGGGGGGGCAAGGGGCACTTCGGTCATGTCCCCCTTCTGATTGTGAATTCTGAGGACAGCGTCCCATTTACCTTCATGGCCGCAACTGGATCACGGTACAGGACCTCCACCCAATTCCTGACTCTGGGTCCTAATCCAAACTTAAGCAATGACTTCTTCAGAAATGGCGAGTGGACCACGTCAAACGCCTTCTCAATGTCCAGGGACAAGAAAATGTGGGGAGATGCTCAGTCCTGCACCACTGCCATCCAGTTGTGTGTGCACAACTTATATTCAGCCTAGTGGCCTGACCTGGCATTAAGCCAGACTGGTTGTTGTGGATGGGAGGGGGCTGGGAGATCGTCTACAGTAAGCGTGATGCTAGGATAGTTGCCAGTAATTTAACTTCCGTGTTTAATAGCGAAATTGAGCGATAGGATCTGCATCTCTCTTTGGGCTTACCCTTCTTATGTAGAACTGTAATTGCGGCCTTCCATAGGTCCGGGGCATAGTACCCAATTTGCCCACCTCCCTGTAGAGGTTTAGTAAATTTGCTCCGAGAAGGTCTGAGTATCGTTTATAGAACTCGCCCGGGATTTTATTTGGTCCCGGGGTTTTCCCCGTCCGCAACTCAGAAATGGCATACTGCACCTCAGTAAGAGTAAGGTTGGATTCCAGAGCTTCAACTGCTTCTGCTGCTAGTACTGGAGTAGGAATGGCTTCCAAATATTGGGCAATGTCTGAGGGATCACTGAGGGGACGTGCTGCATAGAAGGACTCATAATATTTGGCAAATGCTTGAGCAATCTGAATTAGTCTTATGGCACCGCCTCATCTAGTATGGTCTGTACCCAACGTGCTTCCATTTCTTTTTTGCTAAGCCATGCAAGGTGTTTACCCGCTTTGTCCCCCACTTCATATAATTGATGTAATGTCGCTATCGTGTGCTTTCTAGCAGTGTCTAGCGCCAGATTGCGAGATTCTGTTCGTAATGTTTCGAGCTGTCTAAGTATCCCATAGTCGGTAGAGGAGAAGGAGTGTCCTTCCAACAAAGATCTGCTGCTCTAGGTCCTCTAATTACCTGACCTCTCGCAGTTTCTTCTGGGAGATCAGGTTTCGGGCCCTGTCCCTCAGAATGGTCTTGTATGCCTCCTACAGGGTAACACAGGAGGAGACCGAGCCCTTCTTTTCTGCAAAATAAAGCTCAGTGTCCACCCAGAGACTCCAATCAACCTCTTTATCCTGTAGGTCTCAAGCGTTCAACCTCCACCACTGAGCCGGTGTCTAAGTCTTGACCCCAGTCTAATGAGGAGAGGGAAATGATCCGACAGTGCCCAGGCCAAGTAATCTGCCTGAGGTACCTTTCCTACTTCGCCCTCAGGAACAAAGATGTAGTCCAGTCAGGAATATGCTCTGTGTTACCCGGAACAATACGAGTACTGATGGGCATTTGAGTGTTTACATTGCCATAAGTCAGACAACCCCAATGTATGCACGAAACTAGCCAGCGGGGTGTCCTGTAGGGTACTGTCTGGTGTAGCAGATCTATCAAGAGTTTCGTCCATCACGTCATTGAAGTCTCCTCCTATGAAATGGAGAAAGGAGGGTACCACTTTAGGTAAAGTGGGGGCTTGAAGTCATGGGGGCACATATACACATACAAGGGTAACCTCCTGTTATCCCCATGTTTCCCTGACCCCCACAAATCTGCCCTGATCATCAGTCCAACAGTGAGCCACAGTGAAGGGGGGATTTTTTTTATCAGGATTGTCACCCCCCTGGAACTAGACGTGTAGCCTGCGTTGGCCAGGGTCGTGTATGCCCCTCTCCTCAGAAATCGGTATTGGATACCCTGTAGGTGCATCTCCTGTAGCATGACATCTGGCTGTATTCTTTTAATGTAATTCGCCACCAATCCCCACTTTATCTTATTCCCCAAACCATTAACATTCCAGGTTAAAACAGAGATGCTTTCAGGGCCGTCAGTCGGTGCCATCAGGGATTCTTGTATCGATACCTACCAACGTTAGTGTGTCTTTCATAGCCTGTATGTTGCAGTGTCTGTGTGCCTTCCAGAAACCAATGCAAAAGGGAAACAATGAACATCCCTACCGCCCAGCCAATGCCCTCCTTACCCCTCCCACAGTCCCACTGCAAAACTTGACCACAGCATTGTAAAATACCAATGTGCAAGAAGATGAGAGGTCTGTCGCCCACACCCCAATTTCAATTTACCACTCAAACACTATAAACTTTAAGCATAGCCATAAAGCAGAAAAGAGAGCAGAACAACAGTGAGAAAAATGTTGTGAGTTCAAACAAACGCTCTTGGGCTATCCTTGCTGTAAAGAAGGCAGCCATCTCTCTGAACTCTGGCATTCTACTGTCCTTTCCGGTATCCTGTTGTCCTAGGTCAGGGGCAATTATCTGGGATTGTGGCTCTGTTGTGTCAGCATTCTGTTCCAAGACTGTTATGGCTTTGGCAAGCTGATGTGGACCTTCTGAGTCAGAGGATAGGCCTTCAACCGAGGGGGGAAGTCTTCAAGAAGCAGAAGCCCTCCCGTGTTCCTCAGGCCCCACCCACGGTCTCCCTCAGTGTCTGAAAAGAATCCTTTTCCACAACCTGAACCCTTTGCTGGGTATGGCGTTCCCCTATTCTCCTGTGCAGTTGCGCGACTTCTCCTGCAGCATCTCTGTTGCTGTTTGTGACTGCATTCTGGGTCTCCAGTCATTGTCAGTACAGACCTTTGGCCCACTCGGTGCGTGACCCTTGTCGCTCCTCAATCCAGGCCCAGGCCTCCTCTGGATATTGAAAGAAGACATTTTTCTTGGTATACAGGTGCGGCTGGTCCATTTGGCGGAGGGGCCATGCTCCTCCACCTTTTGCCCCGTACGAACAGTGTCTGTAAGGCTGAACAAAGGTCAGCCTGACAGACACTGTTTACTTTCAGTTCAGGCAGCCAGGAGCCAGACATGCGCATTTAGCGCTGGCTCCTGGTAGCCTGAACTGAACTTTGCTGGGCTGAGAAAGTCACAGATCCTGTGGGGGTGGCGTTCTCAGCTCAGCAAAGGTTCCTGAGGCCCTCCCCTCAGTGACAAGGGGTAGCGTCACTGATTGCCTTGCACCTGGGCAGCAGTCCCAAGCCTTCTTGAACCGCCGAGCAAGCGCAGAGCTGGCTGCAGGTAAGTGTGTGTGTTTTTTTTTTTTTTAATTGTTTGGTGCGTGTATGTATGAATGTTTGGGAAAGAGTGTTGTGAATGAATGTGTTTGTGTGTGTGTGTGTTTGCGCGTGTGTGTGAATGCATGGTTGTGAGTCTTATGTGTATGTGTGCGTGTGTGTGTCTCCCATCCGCCCCCCTCCCTTCAAAACGTACCGGCTGCCCCTGTTGGTATATAACCTTTAACTTTGTTGGGAACACCAGCATGTATTGCAGTTGAAGGTATAATCAGGGAACACCATAGTCTTTGAGTTGTCATATTTAACTTCTCCCATGCGGCATGCTTCTTGAAGGATCATGTCATGATCCAGGAAGTTGAGGAACTTCACTAAGATGGGCCGGGGTGAAGTCCCTATGGGTGGCCTACCACCCATGGCTCTGTGTGCCCTCTCTATTACAAAGCATGCGGAATATGTTTCGAGGGAAGGACGTCTTTCAGCCAAGTTGCCAGGAAGGCACTTGTGTTAGTACTCTCAACCCCTTCTGGAAAGCCAACAAAGCGAAGGTAGTTTCCTCTTGCGTGATTTATTTCAAGATGCCACACAACATCCTTACTTGTGGTGTGAATCTCCTCCGCCCCTTTCTTGAGGTTGTGTACTGTATCTTGCACTTTCGACAGCCTGTTTTCAGCCACTGTCCCTCTTTCAGAGACACTGTGTAGGTCCTGGCGCAGCAGGGAGAACGCCAAACACACCTCCCCTATCATGCCCTCCAATACCTCTTGTGAAGATTGAATCACTTGCAGGAGTGTTGTGTTGTCGAGCATTAGGGGGCCAGGGTCTTCAGTGTCCACCGAGGTGGTCATTACCTTAGCATAACGATCTATCCTACCCTGTCTAGCTTGTTTTGAGTCCTTGTCCTTCGCCATGTTTCTGAGGGTACCACCGTTTTACTTTTCATATCCCTATGGCCTGTAGAATATGGAGTTGGAGGGCCACAAACCAATGGGGGGCACCGAGATCAGGCCAACAGGGCACGGCCGCAGCTCTGTGCAATCTGTGCTGTGGGGGCAGGATATAGCTGGAACAACTTGCATGCCACGGGCCCTAATGTTCCACTTCAGTCACTCCTGAGAGAGGGTGTTTTGCAATGGTGCCGTCGGGTCTTCTAAACAGGGCCTCCTTGCACTATTGCCGTCTGTCTGCTTCACTACCTTAGGTGATTTGTTAGGGGCTCGGACATCATGTGCCTTCTTCAAAGCCGAGGCCAACTTGTTGGGGCAGGGGGGAATAGCTGCCAGCCTGCCCCCCCTGGAGCCCCGAGTTGTGAAAGCACCCTCTAAAACAGTCCCGGTGGTGGACACTGCGACCCAGCAGGAGGATTGGGGGGAGGACAGTGGGGAGGTGAGGGACTAACCTGCCAGCACCAGTGATGTCCTGCGGTCACTGGTCCCTCCCCGGCATGCAGTCAACTGGAACTCTGAGGGGCCAGGGACGCTACCTCACAGCCTGGGGCAGGCTTCCCACAGCTGGTCCAAGGCCCATGAGTGCTGGGTTGTTCCTCCGGCAGCCTGGCCCCTCTCACCCACACAGCTGCTCACGTGCAGGCAACCCCCGTACCGAACTTAGCAGTCCAACTGCAGGACGGGTGTCTCCAACAATGCGGCATTCAACTTTGCTTTCCAGCCAATGAACCAGTGTCTTCTGCCAGGGTGTAAGCTGGCTTCTCGGTGATCTGGGGCAGCTACTCCAGGGACTTGCCCATTTTATTTCCGTGCCGCAGCCCCGCAGGGCACAATGTCTGCTGGGTTCTTCAGGGGCCTGGGGCATCCCACCCCAATCCAGGGCAGGCTGAGCTGTCTCTCTGGCTACATGGCCCCTGTCGTCCATGCAGCCGCTCAGTTTCAGTGGCTGCCAAGACCGGAGTGTGGAGCCCCTGGGAGGCAATCTTCATGCCTCTCCACGACCGGGAGGGGGCACTCACCATCCCAGTGTTGCCGGTAGGGCTCGGCCGTTTAGCGAGCAGAGCCCTTTAATTTCAGAAATGCCATTTTGAATCCCTGCAGTGGCGTAAAGTAGATTGTTTCAGAGTAGAGTGAAGTGGTGCAGAGTGGAGTGGTGCAGGGTAGAGTGGAGTGGTATAAAGTAGTGGTCTAGAATGGAGGGGTGTTGCGTTCAGTGGCGAAGAGTGCAATGGTGCATAGTAGAGTGGGGTAGAGTGCACTGGCATAGAGTAGAGTGGTGTGGAGTAGAGAGGTGTAAAGTGCAGTGGCGTACAGTGCAGTGTCATATAGTGCAGTGGTGGACAGTAGATTAGAGTGGCGTAGAGTGCAGTAGAGTGGCATAAAGTAGAGTGGCGCAGAGTACATTGACACAGAGTGGTGCAGAGTAAAGTGACCGAGTGCAATGGTGTAGAGTGGCATAGAGTGCAGTGATGTAGAGTAAAGTGGCATACAGTGCAGTGGTGCAGAGTAAATTGGCATAGAGTGCAGTAGTAATGTGCTACAGAGTATTGGTGTAGAGTGCACTGGCATAGAGTGCAGCGGTGTAGAATAGAGTGGCATAGTGTGGAGTGGCGCAAAGTAGAATAGAGTGGCATAGAGTAGATTGTTTCAGAGTAGTGTGAAGTGGCATCGAGGGCAGTGGTGTAGAGTAGAGTGTTGTAGAGTGGCTTGGAGTGGATTGCTGTAGAGAACAGTGGCGTAGAGTAGTGTGATGTAGAGATCAGTGGCGAAGAGCGCAGTGGTGCAGAGTAGAGTGACATAGAGTGAAGTGGTGTACAGAGGAGTGGTGCAGGATAGAGTGCAGTGGCATAGAGTGGAGTGATGCAGAGTCGAGTGGTGTAGAATGGAATAGAGTAGATTGTTTCAGAGTAGTGTGAAGTGGGGTCGAGGGCAGTGGTAGAGTGTTGTAGAGTGTAGAGTAGATTGGCTTAGAGTGGATTGGTTTATATAACAGTGGCATAGAGTGTTGTGATGTAGAGATCAGTGGGGAAGAGCGCAGTGTTGCAGAGTAGAGTGGCATAGAGTGAAGTGGTGTACAGTGGAGTGGTGCAGGATAGAGTGCAGTGGCATAGTGTGGAGTGATGCAGAGTCGAGTGGTGTAGAGTGCATTGGCATACAGTGGTGCAGTGGCGTAGAGCGCTGTAGAGTGTAGAGTGGAGTGGTGTAGAGTGGCTTATAGTGCAGTGGCGTAGATGGTGCATAGTAGAGTGGGGCAGAGAACAGTGATGCAGAGTACACTAGAGTGGTGCAGAGTAGAATATAGTGGTGTAGAGTGCAGTGACATATTGTGCAGTGGCGTAGAGTGCAGTGGAATAGAGTAGAATGTTGAAGAGTATAGTGACGTAAAGTGCAGTGGTGCAAAGTAGTTGGCGTAAGTACATTGGCGTAGGGTGAATTGGTTTGGAGTAAAGTGCTGTAGAGTGAATTGGCGTAGAGTGCAGCGGTTCAGAGTAGAGTGGCTTAGTGTAGAGTGGAGTGGCACAAAGTGGAGTAGAGTGGCATTGAGTGCAGTGGCATAGAGAGCAGTGGTGTAGAATAGATTGTTGTTGAGTGGTGCAGGGTAGAGTGCAGTGGCATAGAGTGTTGTGGCACAGAGTAGAGTGGTGCAGCTTTGATTGCAGTTATTGAACGTTAATGTAATCCATGCCAGCAATGTAGTTCCTGTTCGCATTTCATATGTTTTTCTTAATCTTGCATTCCATAAGAGTTTCCTTTTTCTGGATGGTGTTTATCTAGCTTTTTTTATGCAGCCTATTATTCTTTTATTGTATTGTTGGTAGGTATTTCTTAGAGGCCACGAATAGGAGCCCTGCATTTGAGTGGCAAGGCAGTACAAGCTTCTCATAGTGGCTGTCAATCAGTCAATAAGCTGTTCTGAATACATGCTCATTCATTCCTTGGCCTCTGCAGATCGAACAAAGCAATCGTCATGTGTCAATTGTAACTGTGATTCTATGCTCAAGTTTGTGATGGAGGTACACAGCTGTTGAAATATTTACAGGGCGAAAATAATAGAAAATGTAGTGCTTATAGGTGAGTGTGTGTGGTGTGTGTGTAGGGGTATGATGGAGTGAAGAAGATGCAAGAAATTGCATGCAAGAGAATGAAAAGAGGGTGCTGGACATTAAAGAGATGAGATGTGAGATATGCACACAGAGGATTTCAGAAAGATGTTGGGGATAAAAAGGGTGTAAATGTCTAAGATACTGCAGAAGAAAGTGGTGCAAATGCTAGAATGGGATTAATTAAGACATTCTAAATACTACTTCCTTAGACCTAAGTAATGTTTAACACACAGTCTCATATTTTCAGAATTGAATTTTTTTATTTCAAATTATTCAGAACAAAATCATTGTTTCTCACTGATCTGCTATTTCCAATAGGTTTGGCTTGTATTGGGTGCATGTCCATTACTGTGTGGTGTCTTGATGCTATTGCATGTCTACAAAAAGGGGGGAACTGCATACCCTTCTGTATTGATTAATTGTTGGGCATGTATGCTGGACCTGGTTAAAAAAGCCCCAAGTTCCCCCCTTTTTGTAGACATTCCATGCACGGGCCACCCCCGTGGGACTTGTTGCTATAGGTTACCAGGAAAATACAATTATTCTTCCTGGCCCAAGCAAATACCTGGGACCAACTGCCTTAGGCTATCTACTGAGTCGTTGGTTACTCCCATACCACGAGGATGGAAGAGAACCAGGGACTCAGCTTTGGTGATGACATAGTGGCTGAGATTCTGAGAGCACCCTCTCTTTTGGGGACCGATGGCAGTTCAGCCTCCGGTAACCAGTCAGAAGACTGGTCCTCACTTACAACCATGAAACGCGAGTGGCTTAAAATAACTGTACATGGCGCCATGATGACCGAATATTTGCGGGCGAACATAGCCCCTAATGGCCTCATAGTGAACAATTTCCCACGCTTGTTCCTAGAAAATGCTGTCTTTAAGAAGGAGTGGTCCCTAGTAGCATGGAAGTGCACTAGGAACTGGCTCATTCTTATTATTAACACTGCCAAAAGGATCGCCGACGCTTTACTGGTAAGAATCCAGATAGCGGAAGGGGCACTTAAAGCAAGCATCCAAATCACTGCCTTTAAAACCAAGTTAGCAGAGATTAACACCGATATTGCCGATAACAAAGAATACCTGATGAAACTGAAAATTTCAAAGCTCCAAAAGGGTATACAAAAATTCGACAAAGAAAAAGTATATCCCTACCTGAGAGCAGACTACACCCCAACGGGTGGGATTAACTCATCTGATGAAGGCTCTAACACGACGAGGAGAGGTTCCTCATCCAACAGCGACTCGAGTAACGGAAGCTGGGGCAGTAACAACTCCAGGCGTAATACTCGTCCGATGTACCCGGCATACAATATGCCACCCTATCAGGGACCCCTGTTTTGGCTATTCCCTATGTACCATCAGGGACATCCTCAATTCTTCCAACAAGGAAATAACCCCCCTTTTTTAGACAGAGGCTGGGGCAGAGGAAGAGGGCGGAGAAGAGAGCACCAAAAGAGAGTACAATGGCAGGAATAACCAACTCCCTCAGTAGAGACGAGGAGCCAGACAAGAGGGAAGAAAAATTGATTGTTAACCTCTTATCTAGGACTCTTACTGTTTCCGAAGAGAAAGTCCTACAGAAGGGTTTGGGTTATGTCCCTACCCCTAAGACTGATAAGTTTCGCGACAGTAGTGAAATCCAAGGCTTTTTTTTGCAAAATACGCCTCAAAGCCTTTTTTCAAGACAAACCATCAATTCCCACGGATGATTCAGGGTTACATAACCCTTCCACCTTTACACCTAACAGCAGCATGGTACCGAACGAGGTACTCACCTTTGAACAGGCTGTACTCAAAGATCTAACCAGTGACATGACACCCACAACCTTCCACAATTTATCCTCAGCTGAACTTACGGCTGTCAGGACTCTGGCGGATGATCCCGATATTACCATTAAACAAGCAGATAAGGGTGGGGCAACCGTTATCATGTCAACTACTGACTATGATACAGAATGTCTGCGACAACTCAGCAACCAGAGATATTACACTCCCATAACGGACAATCCAACCCCACGCTTAGCCACCATTATATCTACCATGGTCTTTTCTGCTGAGACAGAGGGGTGGATCAGTAAGAAGGAAGCTGACTTCCTCACTACCAAGGACCCTAAGACACCCTACTTCTATATTTTGCCTAAGATTCACAAAGGGGTGACTCCAGTCCCTGGCAGGCCCATTGTCTCGGGGATTGGGTCTATCCTGGAACCCCTCTCTAGGTTTTGTGATCATTTTTTGCAACCCCTGGTTAGGGCGATTCCATCATTCTTACAAGACACCACCGATGTCCTTCGCCTGATTGAGGGGGTCCAACATCCAGAAGAAATCAACCTATTGGTTACCCTGGATGTTGAGGCCCTCTACACCAATATCCCACAACGCGCCACGTTGAGTGTCATAGAGGATGCCCTGACTAACATCGAATGGGACTCGCCCACTCCAGTGCCCTTCGTTCTCAAGTGTGCCACATTGGCTTTGACCGAGAACTTCTTTGAATATAATAAACAACTCTATCATCAGACCCAGGGCACTTCAATGGGCAGCACATTCGCGCCGAGCGTGGCGTGTTTGTACATGTCTGCTTTTGAGGAAAGAGAGATTCACAGTCCATCTAACCCCTTCCGCACCAATGTGGTTCTGTGGAAGAGATTCATTGATGACATCCTCATTTTTTGGAAAGGGGACAGATCGGCATGTGATGAATTTTGTCAATGGATTAACACCCTGAACCCCTATTTAAAGTTCACCAGCACCATCTCAGACAATAGCATCCCTTTCCTTGACCTCAAGATCAGATTGGACGAAGGTCAAATCAGTACCACACTGTACAGAAAACCCATCGACAGAAACAGTTTACTATTATTTAGCAGCCACCACCCTAGAGCCCTGAAAGAGAATCTGCCCTTCGGTCAGTTCCTACGGATTAGGAGGAATTGTAGTTCTGTGACAGATTTCAAAACTGAGGCAGCCATTCTAGCGGATAACCTACGTAAAAGAGAATATCCCAAACGCAACATCGCACTATCACTAAAGAGGGCCAGAAACAACAATCGTGAAGCACTACTGGAAACACGGCAAAAAGATCCTAGTGAGGTCCTCACATGTGTCACCACATATACTCCAAACTCCAACAGGATCAGGAAGATTATAAGGAAACATTGGGGCATCCTCAACACCGGCACACTTAATCTGCCAACCCCGAGGTTTGCGTTCAAGCGCACCAGCAACCTCAAGGATATGCTGATACACACCAGGCCAAGAGTCCACAACACTACCTCACAAAGATCCCTGTGGGACATTCCACCAGTTGTGGGAAACTACCCATGTGGTGCTTGCACAGTCTGCCTGCTTACGAAACCTACCAAAGAAATATCATTCACTACTGGGTTTAGATGGCAGTTAAAGAGGCACACTAATTGCAATACAGCTAATTGCATATATATGATCACGTGCCCGTGTGGACTCCTTTATCTAGGCATGACCACCAGGCCTATTAAGACACGTATCACAGAACACAGGAGAAACATTAGGTGTCACAAAACTAACACCAAGATGACAGCACATTTTGAACTCCTGAGACATCCACCAGATTCACTACGCTGGGTGATTCTAAAAGCACACCCCAAAATGAACAAGGGTACTTTGTTCCACACTGAGCAAAGGTGGGTGCTGAGGCTTGCCTCTGACAAAGAGGGATTAAATGAGGACATCCCTCGAAGCCCGCTGACTAGATAGATTACCCACTTTTGTACCCCCAAGCTACGTTTTCCAGTTCGGTTAGTGATTTAATACAGCACCTTTGGTGTTTTCTATCTTGCGCTATAACTCTCTGGTGCGATCACATACTTTTTGGGACATTAATACCAACAGTGGGACTTGCATAGACATCTCGCCCCATATTCACATTAGTGTTCCTTGTTATGATTTCCAGTTCCAGGCACTCCTGTGCCGTCTTTATACATTATCTAAATTCAAGAGATGTTGATACACTATGTTGTCTTTAAGTACGATAACTGTTTACATTGAGATATCTATGACATCAACATATGCCTGGACTAAATTGGACATTCTAAAATGGCCGCCACCTTTACGAGGCCCCATGGTGGTTACCGGACCCTGTTGATGGGATCCCCTTCACTACTCCAAGATGGCGCCCGCGACCTGCTGTCGAGGTCGGCGCCCCAGCGCTGCTCTCATTGAGGCTGGGATCCCCGCCCCCTTCTGCCGCCGACTGGGAGCTTAACTACGCCACGCCTCAGCTGGCCAGTACCTCCCGGGCCCGGCGTTATGTGGGGTAGGTCCTCCGACATCTCACGGAGAAGACGCGCAAGTCATTGGCTTCTTTTTCCTGGTTGGGCAAGGCTCCATGGATTCTTTGGCATCTTTGATTCAGGTGAGCCCTTCATTGTTCACGAGACAACGGGCCACCGGTTGCTTCGTTTGGGAGTCTCCAGACGCCGCGGTATTGCGCAGAGTGCGGCACAGCCACCACGGCCCCATAGTGCACCTGGGTTGGGTACGATGCCGTCCCATCACGGTGCACCTCATGCTTGGGAGCTTGGGCTGTGCTGTGCCCCCTCGCGCCGTGCCGCGTTGCTCGATGATTCCGACACGGCCCCCCTGTGTACCCCACTCAGGACTCGTAACTAAGCTTAATGGACACCCCGGCCTGACGGTGTCCATTGAACCCTTGGCCATTGCTACAGGTGGGGATACCAATTGACCGGTTGTACCATACCGCATTTCACTTTAATATCAATTCCTTCCCTCATCTCTATTCCATCTCACACTGCATCTTTCAGTGTCAACACATGCCGGAACACGTTGACACGAGCCATTGACCCCAGTGGGGTGAGTTCTCGCCTATTTTTAGCTGCTCTGTCACACTGTGACCTTGGGAATCGAATGTTTTATTTTTAACATCGTCGCCTCACGCATGGTCACAGCACTACAGCCTGAAGCATGTTTTCCTCACAGGTTGAGTGTTGCACGGTGATTTACCAATTTGTGCGACGAACATCATGAATATCCACATAACTATGCTGTGAATTTCTTTTTGTGTATACAGGTTGACCTCCTAGATCTACAGGTACCACACTTAGGGTGCTGTGTGTGGTCTATCATTTTCATTACACTGGACCACCATTTATAGTGTAGATGGAACTTGTTTTCGGTCCTGATGAATTGCCGTCTAGTTGACAATTAGGCAAGAAACATGTTGACCTTAGAGCGCGGTACCCTGTAACATTACAGCAGGGGTGCGCCACACTTAGTTTTAATCAGGATAGGGGCCACTCTCATTAAAATACTTTTGAGTGGACCTCTACTTCCTGTTTTAGCCTCTCTTTTCTACATATCTACACTCACTAGGCCCCTCACACGCACTGCACCTAACGGCAAGGAATAAAAGATCTCCACCAAAGAGCCCCTTATAGGGTGCCTGTCAGGTATTGCAGCGCCAACCTGACGAGGAGCAGACCCATATGATGAAGCATGACACCTAGCTGGCTGGGTGTGTGAGGGTCCTAATTCCAAAAGGAGGAATCCCCCTCCTTCATTTAGCTATTAAGTGAGCTTAGTTTCACTTAGGCAACCTGTTCTGTCCTATTCTGTCAGGAACTGCATACCCTTCTGTATTGATTGATGCTATTGCAGGCACCTCACAGAAAGGCATCAAAATACTGGTTGGGTAGTATGCCATGGGAAGCGCATGATTTTTGTTTATAGGTTTTAAGCCACACCCTTAATTGTATGGACCATACCTGTTGGAAAGAGAATTCCTTTTTATGCTTCTTAGGCCATGCTCGTTTCAGACCCACCTTTCTTTAATCCCACTTAATGACTTGTGTAATGTTTGCAACATTCATATGTGAGATATGCTCATAATGAAATGTAATTATTTAAACATTCATATTTTATCTGGAAAAGTAATTTTCAATTGCTCTATTTAAAGCATTTTCTGGATGCTGAAATTGTGTAATGTTTGAGGTTTACAAAGTGTTCAAAAGGCCACCTGACTGAGGTAGCAGTGAGCGCATATTATCTCACGATCTGAGAAAGAATGTTTAATAATTCATGGCTCCAGTTGGAAGTGATTATCACTATCAGTCTCAAAACAATGACAATTGAGTTCATAGAAGCAATTGACAGTTGGTCTGCATGTCATTTAAAATAAAAGCACATCAAAACTATGATTTGGAGGTATGGATGTATGTTGCATTTGCTTAGTTTCAAACTACCTGAAAAGTAATGGCTCTGGCTCATTGTACAGTATCAAAGGCAAAGATGCAATCAACATGTGATGGAGGGGTAGCTGGTTTCTAAGAGCGGGATTAAACTGTTACTGCATCGGTGGGAACGTGGTTTGGATGCCACCCAAGATGGCTGCTTAGCTCCGGAGCTGCATAGCCATTGGAACTGCCAAATCCTTCATAGCGGTTTCCTCTATGCGTTTGTCCCTGAAATGACCGGCTCAATGCAGGTAAACATCAAGAGACCTGCTTTTCGAATATTTGTCATTTCCACATGGCACTTTGGAGCTGAAATTTGCGGTCGGCATATCCAGCACAGATGCAGCCACGATTTTGTAATTTTAACCTGTTCACTCCTCTCTCCTCAGTACTTCGTTGCGGTATTATTGACAAATACCTTTGATATTTGCTCAACTTGTGCTTTTAGACTAATGGCCTCAGCAGAACTGTTTTGAAAACTATGTTTACCCTATATATTTTATGGTCCATCTTCTGTATTAAACCTGCAATTCTCTGAGGAGTCATTATTACTTATTCATAGCAGTCTTCAATCTGCATTGTCGGTATTGATTATTTGAGGAGTCTTGTTGGTCTCAGCTATTCTCCTTTTTTGGAGGTGCATGTGTCATTTATGGGCAGAGCTAAAAAGCTCCAACACTCCAGTAAAGATTCTCTTAAGGTTATTGCGGACTCTGCTCGGTCATCTATAGTGTCGCTAATTGAAGTTTCATGCGCATCTACTGATATGGCTCAGCAGGGTTCTTTTCATGTAGCTGCCTCTGTGCTTCCACTGTTAAAAGTACAGTCACCTTCTTCTGCCATCAAAAGGCTTAAATAGGATCCTCCTTCTCCTCTGAAGTGGTCTTCTCCTGTCTCTCTCGACACTGTGTTGGAGGAAATTCATGCCTTACGACCCTTCATTGAGGAAACTAATAGTCGTGTTCAAGCGCTAGACGATCAAAGGTCATCTATGGAGTCTAGAATGACTTTGGTGGAATCTTGGGTTGGCAATATGCGAGACACATCTTAAAAAATGCCGCTTTGGAGAAGGATGTGTTATTGTTGAAAAAGCTCTCTGAAGACCTAGAAAATAGAAATACTTGCAATAACCTACGTTTATATGGTCTTCCAGAAGGTATTGACCTTCTCTCTCTCCTTCACCTAATTTTTGCCAAAGCTTGTGGATTTTCCCTCAACTACCAATTTAAACTTCAGAATGCCCACCGCCTAGGACCTTTCTTGTCTTCGTCCTCTGCTCCAACAAGGCCTTGTGGTGTCATCATATTATTTTTTTAATTTACAGACCTTTTACAAGTCTTACGAGCAGCAAAGACTAAGAAGCAACTTATGTGGTCTGGTGCAAAACTGTTTCTGTCCCAAGATGTTTCAACAGTCACATCTAAACTGCATTGCATTCCATGGGTGCATGTTATTGATTGTTTCATCCCTGCACATTTAAAGTTACATTTCAAAACAATACTTCGACATTTGACAAGCCAGCAGATCTCAGGAAATTCATTCAGCCTCACTAGATGACGACAATGGACACTGCTGTTCCTTCCTCCTCACCATGACTGTTTTTGTGATTTGTTATTGTGTTGTTTTCATTGAATGCTTCATAGAATGTTCATTGGTACTTTTAATGTTTGTTTAAACTAACTCTTCTTAATTCCTTTGCAGGTCTCCAAGATTATTCTGTTATCCATTTCATATTTGTTTCATATGGCATTCTAGTGTGATGTGTTCTCCCTTGTTGGTTGTGCCATCTTCTCTATGTCGCCACTCCCTGTTCCTTTTTGTAGCATGTAAGGTACGTATTTCAGTGGTCAATTGTTGACATGTACTGTCCTCGATAGCTCTATCTGTTTCTTCTCCCCTGTTTTTTTCCACTTCCACTTCCACTTCCTTTCCTTTTCATTCTATTCTTCAGCTCATATCTCTTTTGTATTTCTCTTTATCTTTGCTCCTTTTTCCTGTTCTTCTCGCTATCAGACTGTTGATTTTGTAGCTTCCTATTTATTTGCTGCGTATTACATTCAGAGTAATATCTTGGAATGTGAAAGGTTTTGTTAATCCTATTAAACGGCAGATAATTTTATCACATTTAGCTTCTTATAACCCTGATTTAGGCCTCTTGCAAGAGACTCCTCTTACAGAAGATGAGGCTTTAAAATGCAAACGAAATTGGGTTGGTTTAGTTCCTACTTCCCCTACTTCTACGGGAAAGAATGGAGTAGTTCTTCTATATCATAAAAGGCTAAATTGTACTGTTATCTTTCAAGAAACTGATTCGGAGGGCCATTGGCTTATTGTCAAACTTCTTATTAATAACATTCCCTTTATTGTGTTTAATGTTTACGGTCCAACTCAACCAGATTATTTATTCTGGCCTAATATAACATAGAAATGTCTTCAGTTTACAGATGATTTTTTTTTATTGTAGATGGTGATAGTAACCAGATTATGGATCCTTTAATTGATCGCTATTCTTTGGTTCGTTTTATTTCCCACAAATCTCACAAACAATTCCAGTCCACTATTGCACAAAATTATTTAGTCTATGCTTGGATATTATGCAATCCTATTGCCAAGGAGTATTCTTTTTACTCTCTTCCACATGGTTCCCTTTCTCGTTTAGACTATGTTATTTATTAGTAAACCCCTAGCTCAAAATCTTATTTCCTCCACTATTGAACCCATTGTTATTTCTGAGCATGCACCAGTTGTTGTTGATTTTGGTCTACTCCCTTCACATCCCAAGTCAAATGGGTGGAGATTTAACCATTCTCTTTTATTAGATCAATTTTTTCCTCTTCCTTTACGTCTTTTGCTGATTAATTTTTTCTACTTAATGCTGATTGTGATACATCCCACAGTTAGTGTGGGATACTTTTAACCGCTTCGATGCTCATGACGAGACCAGCTCGTCATGAGTCACAGTGGAGCTGTGCTCATGACGAGCTGGTCTCGTCATAACGGCTGCCCGCCGCCCACGCGGGATTAATTCCCCGCCTGTGCGGGAGAATTAATGAGTGGGCGGGGTTGTGACGAGACCAGCTCGTCATGAGCACAGCTCCACTGTGACTCATGACGAGCTGGTCTCGTCACGAGCACCGCGGTGCCGCGCTCACCCCCCCGCCCCCCTGCACCTGTGGGGGAATTACCCCCGCAGGGAAGGGGTTAAGACTGCAGCACGTGGCTTTTATCATTGATTTTGTCTCTAACAAAAAGAACGTTTTCTTACACAGCACACATTTCTCTTATCTAACATTAAACTATCAAAACATCAATTCTATACTGCTTGTCCAGATTCTTCTTTACAAGAACTTGTCTCTGCTAAACTTTAATTCGATAAGATAACTAAAGACAATGCCTTTTCCTTCTTATTACGTGCTAGTGTTCGTTATTATGGAGGCCGTAACAAGGTAGGTGAAAATTTAGTTCATTATTTAAAAATTTGTAAAGAATGTACGTCTATTGCCTCTATCCATTCCTCAGATGGGATGCACTTATTCAAGGATAAAGACATTTTAGAGGAGTTTATGAAATTTTATAAACCGCTTTATAATCCTGATTCTCCTGCTCATTCTTATCTTACTGAGGCGTAACTTGATTATACACCTCCTCCTCCTCATGATTCATTTATTTCCCTATCCCTTGAAACTGATTTATCAATTTTAGAGTTATGTAGTGCCCTCAATTCACTTAAGAGAGGTAAATCACCAGGTCCTGATGGCTTTATTGTGGAATTTTATCTACATTTCTCCAATATGCTCTTCCCAAAATTGCTACATTTTTTCAATTTATTTTATCAATCAGGTAAAGCAGGAGGTAGTTTCCTGGATGCTGCAATTTGTCTAATTCATAAGGCTGTTCGAGACCCTCCACAATGTAAATATTATTGTCCCATCTCTCTTGTAAATGTTGATTACAAAATCTTTCCCAAAGTACTTGCTCTGCGTCTTGAACCTATTTTACCCAAATTAATAGGAAAGGAACAATGCGGGTTTGTCAAGGGCCGTTTGACCTCGGACAATGCAATACTTTTCTTTAATGTATTAAATAAAGCTCCTTCTCTTTATTATCCTTTAGCTGCAGTGTCTATTGACGCTGAAAAAGCATTTGATAGGGTGAATTGGTCTTTTTTTATATTTAAAACCCTTGCCTGGCACGGTTTTGGTTCAAAGATTATCTAATTGAGTTCTTTACTTTATTCAGCTCTGAGCTTCTATGTTAGTTAATGGCCATCTTTCCCATTTTTTTCCATTACAGCGGGGGTTTGTCAAGGATGTCCTTTATCACCGCTTTTATTTGTTTTAGCTCTTGAACCCTTTTTATCTCATAATTGCAAGAATACTCTTATATCGAGCTTTCACTATGGTGATAAGCATTTAAAATGATCTGCTTATGCAGGTGATATTCTTTTTCTCTCCAATCCAGATTCCTCAATTCCTGCTCTCCTTCATGAACTTTCAGTTTTTTCTTCTGTTTCAGGATATGAAGTTAATTCTGATAAAACTGAGGTTTTGACCATTACAACATTTATTGTTAAGGATTCCTTTGAGCCCACAGGTTTTCATTGGAATAAGTCTAAGATTAAATATATGGTTTACTAGTTCTATTGCAGATACAGTCAAGCTCAACATGAAAGAAGGTTATAATAGAATTGATAAGCTTTTGTCTACTTGGAATCCCTTTTTCATGTCATGGTGGGGCTGCTTCGATTCCGATAAAATGATCACTCCTATTTTATTATTTATTTTATCTATGATCCCCATATGTATTCCATCTATATATATATATATATATATATATATATATATATATATATATATATATATATATATATATATTTAAGAAATTGACTTTCTTCTCTCCAAATTTCTCTGGAACAGCAGAAGATCTCAAATTTCTCTTTCTCATCTCCAAAAACATAAAGCAGATGGCGGTGCAAATTTTCCAGATTTTTGGACATATAAGGCATTTTAGAAGAGAGGCTTGCAAGTGGC
The DNA here is from genome assembly GCA_963921515.1 of Calotriton arnoldi. Taxonomy (NCBI): domain Eukaryota; kingdom Metazoa; phylum Chordata; class Amphibia; order Caudata; family Salamandridae; genus Calotriton; species Calotriton arnoldi. The sequence continues at coordinate 1,076,723 of CAWUFW010004142.1, forward strand.
TTCTCCCTCTCTCTTCTCCTTTATGGCCTTTGTGGTTTGATGTTGAGATTTACTTTCTTTCACCATTTACTCCTAAAGAAGTCCTAGCTTTTTCCTCAAAAAACAGTTTTTCATCTTCACAACTTTTCAAGCACACGTGCTCTCTGTTGAAGATACATTATCATTCGCAGATTCTACCTCATGACTCTTTTTTGCATTCTCCACTTTGGCATAATCGTATTATTATTATTATCATTAATAGGCCCATTTATTGGCAGTCTTTGAGACAAAAGGGAATTATTTGGGTTCAGGACTTATTTGACGGTTTGAACCCTCGTTCTTTTCCTCAATTTCAGGCATCTTTTAATTGCCAGCGATCATTTTGGTATACATTTTCGTTATCATTATGGAACTTACTTTAGATATTCTTTATTCCTTTCCATCAACTCCCATCACTCCAGTGTCTCCCGATTCATTTCTAACATTGCTTACACTTGTCCTAAAGCTTCCCCTAGTTATGGATACATTTTGAGCCCACTACCCCTCCTATGTTAATACTAATATAGAACTTACCTGGGAAATAGACCTGGGATGTGACTGGACTATTCGATTATGGAATAATATTTGGTCCAGAATTTTTAAAGCTTCAAGAACTGCTTCTACCACCCAAACCCTATTCTTTTTGTATCATAGATTATAAAGCACTCCTGTCTGTATAGCCAATTTTTCAAAGGGAACCGATAAGGCCTGTTGGTCTTGTGGACATCCTAATGGTGACTTGTTAGATCTCCTTTTTCTCTGTCCTCCTACTGCTACTTTTTTGGGAGAAATTTGGTCTCAACTTTCAAACATTTTTAATCTACATTGTCCTATGTCCACTTCTTTGCATGTTCTAGGTAGTATATCAGATGTAGTTATGTTAAAGTTCCATGACAAAGGTTTATTTGATCTTATGCTGGCCTTAGCTTTTCAGCAAATCACTACTAATTAGAAGTGTTCTACTAATGTATCAATTGCTGCCTGGTGGAATAATGTTTGTCATTAACATAGATTAGATGATACGTTTTCTACTTCGTGTAGACCGCAGGTTAATAGAGACTTTTATTGGATGTCGTTAACTAATTCCTTACATTTTCTTGTTAAACAACATGTAATTCATACTCGTTTTGAAAACTTTAACCCTCTGTAAGCTGTAATTTTCTCTGCCTTTTGCTATAAATTAATTTTGTATTATCTTACTAGTTGTATTTTTTAATTACTTATCTTTTCATTTAGATGAAGCTACTATTTGATCTTCAATTGCGTATTGATATTACCCTTTTTTCACTTCCTTCCCTCCCTTCTTTTTCTTTTTGTACCACTCCCTCTTTCCCTTCAGAATATACAAAACTATAAACAGCTTTTCTGTATTTCATGTTAAATATGCATACTTTTTTGCTTTTATATTCTTCTTGCTCGGTTTATTTATTATGTGAATTTGACTTTTAATAAAGCTGATTAAACCCAAAAAAAGAATGTTACTGCATCATGATGTAGTGTTGTTAAAGCAGTACATCTTCAGATCTTTCCTATATTGGAGGATTTGGGCAGTCCTGATGGCTGTGGAGATGGAGTCCTAGTTTGTGGGTGCAAAAATGGAGAAGGACCTTTTACTATGCTTTATGGTTTGGCTTGACAGCACAGCTGTTGCCAGGCAATTACATGAAAATCACCAGGAGAGGGACTTTAGCACCACCCACATGCTGGCAGCCAGTAGTATATGTTTTGGTTGCGTAGTGGTAGTGTGCTTCCACCAAAGATTGTTTGCTCTCCCCATAGCGGTGTTCATTTTGTTTATTTATCCAACTGCTTGTGCTTGGACTTGCAGGGGTACACACAACATTGTAAATCATTTAAAGAGTCTTAGATAACTAGATAACTTATGGTGTTTTTCTCTGTCAGCAACGCAGGTGGGAGGAGGGCAGTCTTTACCCTAAACAGATTTGTAGTTTTGGCTTGATAGTGCAACTGTCACCTGACCTTTTAACCTACATCAATAATATTCTGCAGTTCTTTGTTGCCACATGAATAGATATCCGTTCCTATGCTAGCTACTTGTAATGCTTCACATTACCATACAATATTCATTGAAAGCCAGACATATTGGCATTGTGAATGCTTGTTTCTTCTTTTTGCATTTCATCTCCAGGCTGCTCCTGCAAAGTACCTGTAGATCCAATGATTTCAGAGGAATGGTAAATATGGTAAGTCTGCAGGAAGGTGTTCCAGTTGCAGGGAATCTTCCAACTGTGAAGTTACCACTTATGCTACATATTAACAGATTTAGTATTAATAGCTGCATAAAAATAAGCCTCTGAATCTTGCCACTGTTCTGTTGCAATCTTCCTTGTGCAACAGGACTGAGCAAGAGCAGATGCCAAACCCCTTACATAAGTCTCACTAGATTCCAGTCTACTGAAACACTCCTGAAAACCCCTCACACGTGTTTCTAATTGCACAGAGTCTATTATCTTGTCTATATTAAGAGCAGCATCTGATCAATGAATCACATCAGTAGCTAGCAAAGTATATTATCACCGTTAAAAAAGGACAACTGTATAATAATAAACACTCCCTATGGGTTACAGGTAGAGACAGGCATCAGACCGTGCCATCAACAATAGTTTTATAAAACCTTTCAAATAAACTTTGGTTGCAAGCCACAATCTAAATGTATACAAAGTACTGTAATATATCAGTCTTGAAGGGAACAATAGGACAGATGATGAATTTGTTTATTCATTTAATTAAGGTCTTTGTTAGACACCATATAAACATCGTTTGTCTTGTTCTCATTCTTGTTTTCAAATTTTTTTTTTTGCAGATTTATATAGCGCGAACTTGACCGAAGGTATTGGAGCGCTTTACATGAGCACCAGTTACGTTACACAAGGACACATTCATTTTTAGGTCTCGCAGACCTGCGTTGCAGCGCGCATGCGCTGCTCGCTCTGCGAGGCTTCTTGTAATCGAGTAGATGTCAGAAGGGGACTTGAAGCCCCGCCCATCATTCCTATTGGCTGGCGTCATCGTTTATGCTAAACGCTGGCTTCTGATTCAAAATGAGGCTTATTAGTTACAGCCTTGTCTCCTTCTCGGACGGCCCATCCGGACTGGATTTTTCACTTGCGGCGTTACACAGTCTCCTTTATTAGTCGGGACGCACTATATTTTTGTCACAATGGCGACAGCTTGTTTACGGACCCCAGGCAGCACCGCGTCCTCCTGTCGCCATCTCCCTCGGGCGCCGCCGGGGCCTTCCAACGTGTCGACAGCTTGTTTTTCTTCAAGTTATCTGAGGTAGAGCGGTGTTTGACAGGATGGCATTGTTTAAAAGAGTTCTTTTTATCTGCACAGCCCAAGGCTGGGTTAAAAGCTGAAACTTTTTCTGATCTGCTGTTACTTGAACGCGTTCACGGAGACTGGAATATTATCTTGCCTTTGACCTAGTGCCTTCAAAGCATTACGTTTTGAAGTGCGTGCGAAGGGCGTAGCGTTCAGGGTTACCTCAGAACAAACAGCACGTTCATCCAAGGAAGGGAACAGGTCGCCCGCACTGAACTCTGCCCTCTGGCCAAAAACGTCCTGGGTGGGGCTCGCTCAGCTCTCGTTTCGTAAGCAGGGCATTTGGTGAAGTAGAAGATCAGACCAAAAGGCTCGATTTAGATTCCTACTTGGGCACTTCCTTTGTATTCGTGTCGTTAAAGGTGAACTGACCACGACTCTGGGGAAAGGATCCTACCAGGCGCGCAACGCCCATTGGGCTGAAAGGGCTTCAGCCCCCCCGTCGTGTGTGGCAGCCCAGGCTGAGACAGCTTCCCGGGCACACACACAGCCGCACCCGAGCACTTCACAGGTCTTTAAAAGACCATTTACTTGCTAACGAGGCTTTGTTGTTTTTTCACCCCTTCTTGAGCCCCTGCATCTTCACTCTGACTATCGCTGGAAGAATTAGCCCCCCCCGAAATATTTAGTAGCCCCCCGACGAAATGTGGCTCTAGTTGCGCCTCTGGGTCCTACCACCTTGCGTTCAGTCAATTGTCAAAAACTTCATTGGGCAGATTCCTTAACTAGAATTGCGTTAAAAATCACTGCACTACTGGCGAGCTGCACAGGGGTTGATGCATTCCTTTATCAACTCGGCATGTTTTGATGTTTACTTATTTAAAAGGTATTTACATTTGGAACAACACTCTTTAGTGAAGCCTTTGGAGCAGCAAAATACGTGGGCCAAAGAATTCACTCTTACAGGAGCAAAATGGCGATCTTTTGGTGGGCCGGATACATTTCCAGGTCTGCTTTATATCACCCAGGCCAAACAGGCTGAAACGTAGCCATGCCAGTTCACGTGTTCACTTGAGCGAGATTGCCTCGGTCAAACATCGGTGGAGTTTTGTACTAATACAAACGAGCAAGTACACTGGTATTTCCTAATTAAGGATTTGCATAGCTGAAAGTTCACCCATGTTAAACGTGTTGATTGAGTTATCCAAGGGCTCCAGGTGGGGATATTTTAGTTACCTGCATGCCCAGAGTTCTTTCCATAGACATCATAGTAACGAGCTTTGCCTGTCCCTGTTGCGGCTTTGCTAGCGGTAGTCAGCCTGCCTGATATAGTGGTTGTTTTTGCAAATTGCATTCTAGTCTGATTTGAGCCTGAGATGTTGATGGAGGTAAGGTAAATAGCCTTCTGGAGAGAGTGCACTGCGCAGTTTCCAAATAGGTAATCTGTGCGATGGGGCGATTTTCCCAGCCATACTTTAGGGAAGCCATATAGTTCACTTTTAATTGCCTGGAACAAAGGTTTTAAAGTGGGCTCTGACAGGTTGCTGGCTCACTACAAGATGACATACATCAGATTTCCTCTTTTAATTTAATGTGTTCTGCTTGCCTGGAGAGGGATCCTTTTCTATTGAGTCACAGGCCCAAAAATGTATAGGAATCAGCAAATGCAATAGTTTCGCTGTTTATGCTCCACCCGGCTCTCCCGCTAAGCCTTTTGCCATGTGCAAAACATTGAACTTTTCATGATTTATACTTCAGTTATTAGCCACGCAGCATAAACCTAGCTGGAGCAGTGAGTGTTGTAAGCCAATTTCTGTTTAATCAAAAATGACTGAATTGTCCGTGTACATTAGGAATTGAATAGCCACCCCCCTACACCCCCCCCCCCAGTTTAGGGGGGCACACACTGTTATGGAGGTTAAAAGCCATATCAACCACATACAGATTAAAAATAAGTTGGGCGAGGACACAGCGATGTTTCAAACTTCTCATATATATTTTCCTGGATAGAGAGGTGCCATCTCCCATTTTGACACAAAACCATGTGTCTGTGTATAGTACCTGTATGGCACTCAAAAGAAGGCCATCAATACATCAGGTTCAGGGTGGGTGTTGGAAGTAGTGGCAACTTGAGTGGGTTCAACGGGTTTCACAGGAGGGCACTTGGGTCTGGATCCAGTGCTCTGCGGTTTTGGTGTGGTGCTGAAAAGACCTTTCCTGTTCAAGGGCTGGAGGCTGCTGAAGCGCGTTGTTGGTCATGGCGATGCCCCTTCCATGATTTGCATGCATGGGCCTCTGCTCTTACTGGGCACATAGGTGAGTTTTTGATTTTTTTGTAATGTTCTTGGCACAGAAGGTAATTGTGGCTGTGTGCGGAGAGCTGCGGTTGGTAGGCACAGTAAAGTGCAGTAACTCAGTGTGGATCTGTGGTGTAGAGGGACGCAATAATGTGACTTCTATAGAGAGAGGGACGGATGTCCTCTCACTGAATTGTAAGGTATTGCCAGAGGTGGCAGCTTGAATTATTACTAGAAGGGAGCGGAGTCCCTTTACTGTTCCCTGAGGTGAGTGGCCTACTGGCCTCGCCCTTGTAAAGTAAAAAGTACAGCTGCACTCTACATTAATTTTCTGTGTACGCACGTGTTGCGTTTGTATGTGGGCAAACCTTCAGTGTATGTCAGAAATGTTCAAGGAGTTTGTGTGTAAGGATAGGGGACAGGGGTGTCTTTGAAGGACAGTGGTGCTTCCTGTCCTGACTTATGTTCCGCTAAAGGCGCTACATACAAAAGCTAGCCAATTTGGCAAGTGTGAAGGTTGTTGTGCCAGTGTTTTGGTTAGCCCTGATAGCGAGACACACTGGAGTAGTTACTGCAAGCGTCTTCCCAGCTGAGCAGGATAGGATATCTGGGGTCAGCTGTCCCAGAGTCATGGCGGGGCTCACTACTGGTAGCACTACACAACAAGCATTTGCAATGCAATAGGTCTCGCATTTGCGAGAGTTTAAGCTATTGGCATTGTAAATGACAATGCCTTTTATTTATTGGTTTTAAAAATAAAGGCATAAATAAAAGACATTGTCATTTACAATGCCAATAGCTCAAACTCTCGCAAATGCGAGACCTATTGCATTGCAAATGCTTGTTTTGGTAGGCACGGGGAGATTAAGTGATTTGCCCAGAATCACAGGATGTGGACGCGACCCCGAGGCTCGAACCTTGGTTTCCCAGCTCCAAAGTCGGCAATCTAGCAGTCAGACCACATCCTCTTTATGCATATTTCATCTTGTGTAGAACAAACATTTGCCACCCTCTTGTCCTGACTCTCATTTGACATTCGTTTAGTGCCTTGGGCTTTTTCATGTGTTGCTAATTATTTTGATGTGCTCAGCCCTTTCATCGATCAGGTGCCCACCCACCAAACCGCTGTTTTCCAAAACAAGTTCTTCCAAGTGAACACCGAGTCTACACTGACCCAGGTACTGCAGAAGGACCAACACACCGAGTCTACACTGACCCAGGTACTGCAGAAGGACAAACACACCGAGGCTACACTGACCCAGATACTGCAGAAGGACCAACACACCGAGTCTACACTGACCCAGGTACTGCAGAAGGACCAACACACCGAGTCTACACTGACCCAGGTACTGCAGAAGGACCAACACACCAAGTCTACACTGACCCAGATACTGCAGAAGAACAAACACACCGAGTCTACACTGACCCAGGTACTGCAGAAGGACCAACACACCGAGTCTACACTGACCCAGGTATTGCAGAAGGACCAACACACTGAGTCTACACTGACCCAGGTACTGCAGAAGGACAAACACACCGAGTCTACACTGACCCAGATACTGCAGAAGGACCAACACACCAAGTCTACGCTGACCCAGGTACTGCAGAAGGACAAACACACCGAGTCTACACTGACCCAGATACTGCAGAAGGACCAACACACCGAGTCTACACTGACCCAGGTACTGCAGAAGGACCAACACACCAAGTCTACACTGACCCAGATACTGCAGAAGGCCCAACACACCGAGTCTACACTGACCCAGGGACCAGAGATGGACCAACACACCGAGCCTACACTGACCCAGGGACCAGAGATGGACCAACACACCGAGTCTACACTGACCCAGGTACTGCAGAAGGACAAACACACCGAGTCTACACTGACCCAGGGACTGCAGAAGGACCAACACACCGAGTCTACAATGACCCAGGTACTGCAGAAGGACCAACACACCGAGTCTACACTGACCCAGATACTGCAGAAGTACCAACACACCGAGTCTACACTGACCCAGGTACTGCAGAAGGACCAACACACCGAGTCTACACTGACCCAGGTACTGCAGACGGACAAACACACCGAGTCTACACTGACCCAGATACTGCAGAAGGACCAACACACCAAGTCTACGCTGACCCAGGTACTGCAGAAGGACAAACACACCGAGTCTACACTGACCCAGATACTGCAGAAGGACCAACACACCGAGTCTACACTGACCCAGGTACTGCAGAAGGACCAACACACCAAGTCTACACTGACCCAGATACTGCAGAAGGCCCAACACACCGAGTCTACACTGACCCAGGGACCAGAGATGGACCAACACACCGAGCCTACACTGACCCAGGGACCAGAGATGGACCAACACACCGAGTCTACACTGACCCAGGTACTGCAGAAGGACAAACACACCGAGTCTACACTGACCCAGGGACTGCAGAAGGACCAACACACCGAGTCTACAATGACCCAGGTACTGCAGAAGGACCAACACACCGAGTCTACACTGACCCAGGTACTGCAGAAGGACCAACACACCGAGTCTACACTGACCCAAGTACTGCAGAAGGACAAACACACCGAGTCTACACTGACCCAGATACTGCAGAAGGACCAACACACCGTGTCTACACTGACCCAGGTACTGCAGAAGGACAAACACACCGAGTCTACACTGACCCAGATACTGCAGAAGGACCAACACACCGTGTCTACACTGACCCAGGTACTGCAGAAGGAGCAACACACCGAGTCTACACTGACCCAGACACTGCAGAAGGACCAACACACTGAGTCTACACTGACCCAGGGACCAGAGATGGACCAACACACCGAGCCTACACTGACCCAGGGACCAGAGATGGACCAACACACCGAGTCTACACTGACCCAGGTACTGCAGAAGGATAAACACACCGAGTCTACACTGACCCAGGGACTGCAGAAGGACCAACACACCGAGTCTACACTGACCCAGGTACTGCAGAAGGACCGACACACCGAGTCTACACTGACCCAGGGACCAGAGATGGACCAACACACCGAGTCTACACTGACCCAGGTACCGCAGAAGGACAAACACACCGAGTCTACACTGACCCAGATACTGCAGAAGGACCAACACACCGAGTCTACACTGACCCAGATACTGCAGAAGGACCAACACACCGAGTCTACAATGACCCAGGTACTGCAGATGGACCAACACACCGAGTCTACACTGACCCAGGTACTGCAGAAGGACCAACACACCGAGTCTACACTGACCAAGTGTAAATGTGTAACAAAGATTCCTGAACAAACTTCAACTGTTGCAGAATGCTACAGCCAGACTGCTCACTGGTACATCAAGATTTTCTTCGATTTCTAAAGAAATCAAAAAATTGCATTGGCTTCCGGTAAGGAGTCGAGTTTGTTTCAAGGCTCTGTGCATGGTTTTTAAAGCACTCCAAGGTACAGGGCCAGACTATTTAAAATGGCAGTTCCAATGGTATATCCCGGAAAGAACACTGCGATCAATAGGGGCCAAGCTGGTCCGAGTGCCACGCACAAAAAAAGCCCGGTGGGGTGGCAGAAGCTTTATTCACTGCGCGGCAAAAGCCTGGAACGAGTTGCCCTTCCACCTGAGAAATGCCACGGAACTTTTGTCCTTCAGGAAGGGCTTAAAAACTTGGCTCTTTTCCCAATAAATCTGTTCCCAACAAATCCGTTCTCTCGCTCTCGGCCATTAGGAGATCTAGCTAGCGCCAGGACACCTCCGGGTAATTGATGCGCTTTAAAAATGTCATTAACATAACATAACATTAACATAACATAGTGTTATTCTGACAGAAGAGTCTGTATGTCCTCACTTAAAAGAAAAGGGCTTTCACATGGGTGAGTAACCAACTGAGAATGCTACAAATATAATACCATTTCTAATGAATATACATATCTAGGCAAATACAAGAGGGTGACACGTTTCTTATCCAACAAGATGGATGAGAAGGGGTGGAAACAAGGATGAGAAGATTACAAATGATGCTTATATTAGTTGAATGGTGTCTAATGATATTATTAATTAAATGACTAAAATTAATTAATCGGCTTTTCTTAGTATTTATTAAAAATGGGTATATTGCAATAAACTGTACACATTCAAATTGTGATGTCGTTTTGGGGTCACATTTTGTTAAAATCATTTGACAACTGGATGTCTCTAGGTTAGGATCCACTTAAACAATTCAGTGATGTCAAACATGCATTAATACACAAGTGGATTATTTGTGATCCATGTTTGCCTTTCTTGCTCCATTTTAGGTAACGCCTTCCAGTATAAGCAGTCTGGTTGTCCAAGACCTATTGCGTGTTTAGCAACATTTACTGTGGACTTAAAGTCCACCCATTCCTTACCATTGGTTGGCTTTATTGTCCGTCTCATTTGCTTGCTTCTTATTCGATGGTTTGCCTTGTCCATCATGTCAGTGCCTCCTCTGAAGCATCTCCTCTTTACAATACTTTTGCTTGTCCGGCTTGTATTCTTCAACTGCTAACTTTTAGGAAACTACTTTTTTTTATTTTTCTTTATGCACTCCATGCCAGTGCATGTGTTTTCTAGCTCGCTCCTTTATGTGCTGCTTCTTTCTCCCCAAACACAGACCCCTGCCTCACCGGTTGCTCTACCTTGTTTGCTTCTTCCTCCACACTCTCCTCTCATGTTGCTTTTCCTCTCCTCACCCACCTTTATTTTTCTTTTCTCTTTTTCTCCCTATGCTTCCCCTGACCGTTCCTCTGTTGCTCCCTACCACAAAAAAGCACTTTCACACACAACATTTTTTTCTTTCATTTTCTGATGTTAACGTCGTCTGCCATCTCAGATGAGTCAATATAAAAAAGGAAATGGTTCTTGCATCATTTTGTAGGCGTGTGCATGCGTGGTGGTTCAGGCGACCGTCTGCAGAATGACACAACCTGCAACAGCGTCTGCCTCATTGCACTTTGGTTTTTAGGTCGAGGCTAGCGCAGCGCGCGTGCGCTGCTCTATGGGAGGCTTCTTGTAAGTACTCTAAACTTCTCTGTGTGGGTCTGACTCCTCCCACACATCGGATTGGCTTTTGCGTGTGTCTTTTACTAATGAAAGCACGCAAATGGCTAAAGGCGGGTGCATGTCCCACCTCTTTTTGTAATATTGACACCCACAGCATTTTGCTCTCTGGAGCGAGCAGCGGCGCGCAGGGTGGCAGCTGCATTCCTTGTGGGTCAAGTTACTATTTACACAGAACACGCCGTGCTTTCGCTTTCGGCTGTTTTCATCTATGCGTTATTGCTTGTTTCTTTATATCTGTTTGGATCTCCCTTGAAGTGTTTTGTCTGGGGTTTTTCTGAACGTTCAATTGTGTGCTTAATGTATTACTTTTTAAGAAAACGCTACATGCCACAAAAATGTATGTGCCTTTTTGCCTGTTTGTCTGTGCCACGGAAGTGTAAGTGTCTTTACCCGTGTGCCTGTGTGTGCGACGCACATGTTTGTTTTTCTTCTCCACTAATGCCAGAGCTGTGATGTGAACACACAATGCTGTTCCTGGAATCGGCTTCTTCCTGGAATAGATTAAAAAAATCCCCACAGCGAGCAGCAAAGAGCTCAACGTCAGGCAACGCATTCCTTCCCAGCCAGCAGCAGAGGCGGACGCATGACCTAGCGCTCGCTCTCTCTCTCGCTGTCTCTCTCATATTCACCCCATTTTTACAAATAACTCCCAGTTTTGGGTCTACAGTGAGCACAACCAGCCCACGTCAGCATTCTACACTTACTTAGAATACTGTGTGGGGATTACGGTCTATTTTCTTTCTCTTCACATATATGATTTCTCGCTTCGCAAAGGTTTTTATTTTCATTTTCGGGATTGATTTTTTTGTTTATGAAGTTACGCGAGTATCTTGGGGTTCCCTCTGAAATTCCTTTGTGTCCGATTTGGCAGCAGACTCTTGGCGCCAAGGAGCCGTGTTTTTGCCGAGGGCACTTGCCTTTATAACTGCCTTGTCTGGGCCATATGTCGCTTCGTGGACTTGGAGTCACGGCGGTCCTGAGAGTATCATGGGGGATCTGAAGCTGACGCCCGGCAGAGAAGACGGAGGAGCAGCCTCGCTGCTTGAGGAGCGACCCACCTGTGCCTTCGAAGTTCTCATGCTTTTCCCCTGGTCCTGGTCGGATATGATTCTCTGCCTTCAAGGGTAAGCTTCGACCGTCACTGCGTGCTTCTTACATGCACCTGCTGCTGGTGAACCTTTGCTTTCAGTGTCCGCATGCTTCACGTGTGATCTTCCACAGCCGGCACCCATCCCTCACGTTTACTCTGCTTCCATGCCCCTGATTTACCTATAATATTGCCCTAGGTATGTCCCCACATGTGCAGTGCTTCTCTTGACTCCGTGCTTCACTTGTAACTCTTCCACACGTGTACCACTGCTCCACAAGTACCCAGCTTCCCGTGCCTGATGCTTTACGTGCGCTTTTGCCTCAAGTGTAACCATTCTCCACATGTGCCAATAGCTCTGGCTAAACACTTATAAGGTCCCAAAGGCGAGACCTATTGGCTATCTTTCCAGTGCTGCACATCATCGCTAAAAACATTTTCCTGATACTGCACAGTATTGGCAAACAGCATTGGAAAATCAATAGGCCCTAAAGGCCCTACCTATTAGCTTTGCCAATGCGTGTAGTATTTCCTATCATAAAATATGTGGTCAGTAGGAAATTCTTCCACATGAGTAATTAAATAAATTATAATGGCAAGTGTCTTCTGGCACAGGAAATTTAACTCAACACACGTAAGGGTCAAAAGGGAGTGTTGAAAGTCAGATTGTGCATTTCTCAAAACACAAGGATGCACAAGGCAAACCATTCACATTGGATGATTCCTGATCAGGTTGTCTCTGATTGCGGGAAATGCCTTTATTTAGGACAGAAACCCTCACCCACACTTAGAAGTCAAGCTTCATCATAGGGTTCCTCCTCACACCTCTCACTGAGGTAAGTAGTGTGGGTTGCGACTCCTAGACAAGGGAAGAGCACTTTGCATATTACCTAGGAGCTGAAAGAACTATCTGAGCTGGTGACGTAGTTGCGAGTTGTACGGGCTGTGAGATAAATGAACGGTTAAAATTACTAAAAATGTATTATGTGTCCACAAAGGATAGACTAAAAGTAAGATGAGAATTAACTTTAACCCAATAATGAATCAAGAGTCATTATGTTTCTGCCAGTCTAAAGATCCTATAATGAGGTGTTTGACATTCATCTGGACCAAACATGTAAAGTCACTCCTCCATTAAATAAAGGAAGAAGAACATGCATGTGTGCTGTGTAACTGAAACAAATAACAAACTAAGGGGCATATTCACAAGGAGCCATCGCCGAATTAACGGCACTTTATCGCAGCCAAAGTCGTGATAAATTTACCCCCATTCACAAGGCGGTGTTAACAGCCCACAGCACCAGTTTACCCGCGATAGCAGCCTCAAAAAACATCGCCACAGAGGACCCTCGCAAATATCACTAATGAGATGCAGAGTAGGCGTTCCCGTGACTAAAGCCGAGACAACAGCACACCTCAACATTCACAACGACCAGCCACATCCGCGATAAAAACACAAAACAGGCGATAAGGCGCGTTAGCACCAGGAAATCTACACCTGCTCTGACCTGGTGTAAACTCGGACGGCAGCCAGCACCACAAAGGGAGCACAGCCCAGGGCCACATCCGAAGGGCAACAGATGCCATGGAGCCACACATCATGCGGCCCGGACACCCAAGAGGGCCACAACACCCACCGCCACCACCCCAGGACCACCCCTCCCTGGCACCCCCCGACCAAAGACATGCCACATCAGCCACACCTAAACATGTACAAAATATTCCGCTTGATGCCGCACAATCACAACTGGTGACATGGATGTGTCGTCACAGAAATGACCAGCACACATTCACTTTCGAAGCAACAAATTAAACTTTATTAAAATGAACAACGAAATGAAATGAAGACACATGGCCGCTCCCCTCCGGACAATACGTAGGTCACAGCTTGTAAGACAAAAACATGATGAGAAGGTGTGTCCTGCGCACATCAGAGGACAGAGAGAGAGCGAAGTAGAGAGAGAGGAAGAGAGGGAGGGAGAGAGAGAGGAAGAGAGAGAGAGAGAGAGAGAGAGAAGAAGAGAGAGAGAGAGAGAAGAGGAGAGAGAGAGAGAGAAGAGGAGAGAGAGAGAGGGAGAGAGAGAGAGAGAGGGAGAGAGAGAGAGAGAGAGAGAAGAGGAGAGAGAGGAAGGGAGGGAGAGAGAGAGGAAGAGAGGGAGAGAGAGAGAGAGAGTGCCGCCCCTGCGCACCCAGGCCACACTGCTCACCTGCTGCCACCGGTGTGTCCCCAACCACGTGCCGGTATGCATAGCAGGACACCAGGTCACACATCTGAGTCAGAGCCGTCGGCTGAAACAGAGCCCAGACACATGACTGGCACAGTATACACACTTGCACAAGACCACATCGCCTGCCCGCCCATGCACATCCAGGCAGAGGCCTGTATCAGACCTATCCTGAAGAAAGCTACCTTAGACCCTACTGAGGTGAAAAACTACCGCCCTATCTCCTGTCTCCCGTTTCCCTCGAAAATTTTAGAAAAAGCTATCAACTTAGAATTAACAGAATATTTAGACAGCAATCATATTCTTGATGATACCCAACATGGTTTTAGAGCCCGACATTCCACTGAGTCAGCACTCATTATGGCCACCGAAGAGATTCGGAGAGTGATGGATGGGGGGGAAGAGCCGTCCTCATCTTGCTAGATCTATCTGCCGCGTTCGATACTGTTAACCATGAGGTATTGACACAACGGCTGAAGGCGGCAGGCATTGAGAGGTCGGCTCTAACCCTATTGACATCTTTTTCTCCCTATGCTTCCCCTGACCGTTCCTCTGTTGCTCCCTACCACAAAAAAGCACTTTCACACACAACATTTTTTTCTTTCATTTTCTGATGTTAACGTCATCTGCCATCTCAGATGAGTCAATATAAAAAAGGAAATGGTTCTTGCATCATTTTGTAGGCGTGTGCATGCGTGGTGGTTCAGGCGACCGTCTGCAGAATGACACAACCTGCAACAGCGTCTGCCTCATTGCACTTTGGTTTTTAGGTCGAGGCTAGCGCAGCGCGCGTGCGCTGCTCTATGGGAGGCTTCTTGTAAGTACTCTAAACTTCTCTGTGTGGGTCTGACTCCTCCCACACATCGGATTGGCTTTTGCGTGTGTCTTTTACTAATGAAAGCACGCAAATGGCTAAAGGCGGGTGCATGTCCCACCTCTTTTTGTAATATTGACACTCACAGCATTTTGCTCTCTGGAGCGAGCAGCGGCGCGCATGGTGGCAGCTGCATTCCTTGTGGGTCAAGTTACTATTTACACAGAACACGCCGTGCTTTCGCTTTCGGCTGTTTTCGTCTATGCGTTATTGCTTGTTTCTTTATATCTGTTTGGATCTCCCTTGAAGTGTTTTGTCTGGGGTTTTTCTGAACGTTCAATTGTGTGCTTAATGTATTACTTTTTAAGAAAACGCTACATGCCACAAAAATGTATGTGCCTTTTTGCCTGTTTGTCTGTGCCACGGAAGTGTAAGTGTCTTTACCCGTGTGCCTGTGTGTGCGACGCACATGTTTGTTTTTCTTCTCCACTAATGCCAGAGCTGTGATGTGAACACACAATGCTGTTCCTGGAATCGGCTTCTTCCTGGAATAGATTAAAAAATCCGCACAGCGAGCAGCAAAGAGCTCAACGTCAGGCAACGCATTCCTTCCCAGCCAGCAGCAGAGGCGGACGCATGACCTAGCGCTCTCTCTCTCTCTCGCTGTCTCTCTCATATTCACCCCATTTTTACAAATAACTCCCAGTTTTGGGTCTACAGTGAGCACAACCAGCCCACGTCAGCATTCTACACTTACTTAGAATACTGTGTGGGGATTACGGTCTATTTTCTTTCTCTTCACATATATGATTTCTCGCTTCGCAAAGGTTTTTATTTTCATTTTCGGGATTGATTTTTTTGTTTATGAAGTTACGCGAGTATCTTGGGGTTCCCTCTGAAATTCCTTTGTGTCCGATTTGGCAGCAGACTCTTGGCGCCAAGGAGCCGTGTTTTTGCCGAGGGCACTTGCCTTTATAACTGCCTTGTCTGGGCCATATGTCGCTTCGTGGACTTGGAGTCACGGCGGTCCTGAGAGTATCATGGGGGATCTGAAGCTGACGCCCGGCAGAGAAGACGGAGGAGCAGCCTCGCTGCTTGAGGAGCGACCCACCCGTGCCTTCGAAGTTCTCATGCTTTTCCCCTGGTCCTGGTCGGATATGATTCTCTGCCTTCAAGGGTAAGCTTCGGCCGTCACTGCGTGCTTCTTACATGCACCTGCTGCTGGTGAACCTTTGCTTTCAGTGTCCGCATGCTTCACGTGTGATCTTCCACAGCCGGCACCCATCCCTCACGTTTACTCTGCTTCCATGCCCCTGATTTACCTATAATATTGCCCTAGGTATGTCCCCACATGTGCAGTGCTTCTCTTGACTCCGTGCTTCACTTGTAACTCTTCCACACGTGTACCACTGCTCCACAAGTACCCAGCTTCCCGTGCCTGATGCTTTACGTGCGCTTTTGCCTCAAGTGTAACCATTCTCCACATGTGCTAATAGCTCTGGCTAAACACTTATAAGGTCCCAAAGGCGAGACCTATTGGCTATCTTTCCAGTGCTGCACATCATCGCTAAAAACATTTTCCTGATACTGCACAGTATTGGCAAACAGCATTGGAAAATCAATAGGCCCTAAAGGCCCTACCTATTAGCTTTGCCAATGCGTGTAGTATTTCCTATCATAAAACATGTGGTCAGTAGGAAATTCTTCCACATGAGTAGTTAAATAAATTATAATGGCAAGTGTCTTCTGGCACAGGAAATTTAACTCAACACACGTAAGGGTCAAAAGGGAGTGTTGAAAGTCAGATCGTGCATTTCTCAAAACACAAGGATGCACAAGGCAAACCATTCACATTGGATGATTCCTGATCAGGTTGTCTCTGATTGCGGGAAATGCCTTTATTTAGGACAGAAACCCTCACCCACACTTAGAAGTCAAGCTTCATCATAGGGTTCCTCCTCACACCTCTCACTGAGGTAAGTAGTGTGGGTTGCGACTCCCTAGACAAGGGAAGAGCACTTTGCATATTACCTAGGAGCTGAAAGAACTATCTGAGCTGGTGACGTAGTTGCGAGTTGTACGGGCTGTGAGATAAATGAACGGTTAAAATTACTAAAAATGTATTATGTGTCCACAAAGGATAGACTAAAAGTAAGATGAGAATTAACTTTAACCCAATAATGAATCAAGAGTCATTATGTTTCTGACAGTCTAAAGATCCTATAATGAGGTGTTTGACATTCATCTGGACCAAACATGTAAAGTCACTCCTCCATTAAATAAAGGAAGAAGAACATGCATGTGTGCTGTGTAACTGAAACAAATAACAAACTAAGGGGCATATTCACAAGGAGCCATCGCCGAATTAACGGCACTTTATCGCAGCCAAAGTCGTGATAAATTTACCCCCCCATTCACAAGGCGGTGTTAACAGCCCACAGCACCAGTTTACCCGCGATAGCAGCCTCAAAAAACATCGCCACAGAGGACCTCGCAAATATCACTAATGAGATGCAGAGTAGGCGTTCCCGTGACTAAAGCCGAGACAACAGCACACCTCAACATTCACAACGACCAGCCACATCCGCGATAAAAACACAAAACAGGCGATAAGGCGCGTTAGCACCAGGAAATCTACACCTGCTCTGACCTGGTGTAAACTCGGACGGCAGCCAGCACCACAAAAGGGAGCACAGCCCAGGGCCACATCCGAAGGGCAACAGATGCCATGGAGCCACACATCATGCGGCCCGGACACCCAAGAGGGCCACAACACCCACCGCCACCACCCCAGGACCACCCCTCCCTGGCACCCCCCCGACCAAAGACATGCCACATCAGCCACACCTAAACATGTACAAAATATTCCGCTTGATGCCGCACAATCACAACTGGTGACATGGATGTGTCGTCACAGAAATGACCAGCACACATTCACTTTCGAAGCAACAAATTAAACTTTATTAAAATGAACAACGAAATGAAATGAAGACACATGGCCGCTCCCCTCCAGACAATACGTAGGTCACAGCTTGTAAGACAAAAACATGATGAGAAGGTGTGTCCTGCGCACATCAGAGGACAGAGAGAGAGCGAAGTAGAGAGAGAGGAAGAGAGGGAGGGAGAGAGAGGAAGAGAGAGAGAGAGAGAGAGAGAGAGAAGAGAGAGAGAGAGAGAAGAGGAGAGAGAGAGAGAGAAGAGAGAGAGAGAGAGGGAGAGAGAGAGAGAGAGGAGAGAGAGAGAGAGAGAGAGAAGAGGAGAGAGAGAGGAAGGGAGGGAGAGAGAGAGGAAGAGAGGGAGAGAGAGAGAGAGTGCCGCCCTGCGCACCCAGGCCACACTGCTCACCTGCTGCCACCGGTGTGTCCCCAACCACGTGCCGGTATGCATAGCAGGACACCAGGTCACACATCTGAGTCAGAGCCGTCGGCTGAAACAGAGCCCAGACACATGACTGGCACAGTATACACACTTGCACAAGACCACATCGCCTGCCCGCCCATGCACATCCAGGCAGAGGCCTGTATCAGACCTATCCTGAAGAAAGCTACCTTAGACCCTACTGAGGTGAAAAACTACCGCCCTATCTCCTGTCTCCCGTTTCCTCGAAAATTTTAGAAAAAGCTATCAACTTAGAATTAACAGAATATTTAGACAGCAATCATATTCTTGATGATACCCAACATGGTTTTAGAGCCCGACATTCCACTGAGTCAGCACTCATTATGGCCACCGAAGAGATTCGGAGAGTGATGGATGGGGGAAGAGCCGTCCTCATCTTGCTAGATCTATCTGCCGCGTTCGATACTGTTAACCATGAGGTATTGACACAACGGCTGAAGGCGGCAGGCATTGAGAGGTCGGCTCTAACCCTATTGACATCTTTTTCTCCCTATGCTTCCCCTGACCGTTCCTCTGTTGCTCCCTACCACAAAAAAGCACATTCACACACAACATTTTTTTCTTTCATTTTCTGATGTTAACGTCATCTGCCATCTCAGATGAGTCAATATAAAAAAGGAAATGGTTCTTGCATCATTTTGTAGGCGTGTGCATGCGTGGTGGTTCAGGCGACCGTCTGCAGAATGACACAACCTGCAACAGCGTCTGCCTCATTGCACTTTGGTTTTTAGGTCGAGGCTAGCGCAGCGCGCGTGCGCTGCTCTATGGGAGGCTTCTTGTAAGTACTCTAAACTTCTCTGTGTGGGTCTGACTCCTCCCACACATCGGATTGGCTTTTGCGTGTGTCTTTTACTAATGAAAGCACGCAAATGGCTAAAGGCGAGTGCATGTCCCACCTCTTTTTGTAATATTGACACTCACAGCATTTTGCTCTCTGGAGCAGCAGCGGCGCGCATGGTGGCAGCTGCATTCCTTGTGGGTCAAGTTACTATTTACACAGAACACGCCGTGCTTTCGCTTTCGGCTGTTTTCGTCTATGCGTTATTGCTTGTTTCTTTATATCTGTTTGGATCTCCCTTGAAGTGTTTTGTCTGGGGTTTTTCTGAACGTTCAATTGTGTGCTTAATGTATTACTTTTAAGAAAACGCTACATGCCACAAAAATGTATGTGCCTTTTTGCCTGTTTGTCTGTGCCACGGAAGTGTAAGTGTCTTTACCCGTGTGCCTGTGTGTGCGACGCACATGTTTGTTTTTCTTCTCCACTAATGCCAGAGCTGTGATGTGAACACACAATGCTGTTCCTGGAATCGGCTTCTTCCTGGAATAGATTAAAAAATCCGCACAGCGAGCAGCAAAGAGCTCAACGTCAGGCAACGCATTCCTTCCCAGCCAGCAGCAGAGGCGGACGCATGACCTAGCGCTCTCTCTCTCTCTCGCTGTCTCTCTCATATTCACCCCATTTTTACAAATAACTCCCAGTTTTGGGTCTACAGTGAGCACAACCAGCCCACGTCAGCATTCTACACTTACTTAGAATACTGTGTGGGGATTACGGTCTATTTTCTTTCTCTTCACATATATGATTTCTCGCTTCGCAAAGGTTTTTATTTTCATTTTCGGGATTGATTTTTTTGTTTATGAAGTTACGCGAGTATCTTGGGGTTCCCTCTGAAATTCCTTTGTGTCCGATTTGGCAGCAGACTCTTGGCGCCAAGGAGCCGTGTTTTTGCCGAGGGCACTTGCCTTTATAACTGCCTTGTCTGGGCCATATGTCGCTTCGTGGACTTGGAGTCACGGCGGTCCTGAGAGTATCATGGGGGATCTGAAGCTGACGCCCGGCAGAGAAGACGGAGGAGCAGCCTCGCTGCTTGAGGAGCGACCCACCCGTGCCTTCGAAGTTCTCATGCTTTTCCCCTGGTCCTGGTCGGATATGATTCTCTGCCTTCAAGGGTAAGCTTCGGCCGTCACTGCGTGCTTCTTACATGCACCTGCTGCTGGTGAACCTTTGCTTTCAGTGTCCGCATGCTTCACGTGTGATCTTCCACAGCCGGCACCCATCCCTCACGTTTACTCTGCTTCCATGCCCCTGATTTACCTATAATATTGCCCTAGGTATGTCCCCACATGTGCAGTGCTTCTCTTGACTCCGTGCTTCACTTGTAACTCTTCCACACGTGTACCACTGCTCCACAAGTACCCAGCTTCCCGTGCCTGATGCTTTACGTGCGCTTTTGCCTCAAGTGTAACCATTCTCCACATGTGCCAATAGCTCTGGCTAAACACTTATAAGGTCCCAAAGGCGAGACCTATTGGCTATCTTTCCAGTGCTGCACATCATCGCTAAAAACATTTTCCTGATACTGCACAGTATTGGCAAACAGCATTGGAAAATCAATAGGCCCTAAAGGCCCTACCTATTAGCTTTGCCAATGCGTGTAGTATTTCCTATCATAAAACATGTGGTCAGTAGGAAATTCTTCCACATGAGTAGTTAAATAAATTATAATGGCAAGTGTCTTCTGGCACAGGAAATTTAACTCAACACACGTAAGGGTCAAAAGGGAGTGTTGAAAGTCAGATCGTGCATTTCTCAAAACACAAGGATGCACAAGGCAAACCATTCACATTGGATGATTCCTGATCAGGTTGTCTCTGATTGCGGGAAATGCCTTTATTTAGGACAGAAACCCTCACCCACACTTAGAAGTCAAGCTTCATCATAGGGTTCCTCCTCACACCTCTCACTGAGGTAAGTAGTGTGGGTTGCGACTCCCTAGACAAGGGAAGAGCACTTTGCATATTACCTAGGAGCTGAAAGAACTATCTGAGCTGGTGACGTAGTTGCGAGTTGTACGGGCTGTGAGATAAATGAACGGTTAAAATTACTAAAAATGTATTATGTGTCCACAAAGGATAGACTAAAAGTAAGATGAGAATTAACTTTAACCCAATAATGAATCAAGAGTCATTATGTTTCTGCCAGTCTAAAGATCCTATAATGAGGTGTTTGACATTCATCTGGACCAAACATGTAAAGTCACTCCTCCATTAAATAAAGGAAGAAGAACATGCATGTGTGCTGTGTAACTGAAACAAATAACAAACTAAGGGGCATATTCACAAGGAGCCATCGCCGAATTAACGGCACTTTATCGCAGCCAAAGTCGTGATAAATTTACCCCCCCCATTCACAAGGCGGTGTTAACAGCCCACAGCACCAGTTTACCCGCGATAGCAGCCTCAAAAAACATCGCCACAGAGGACCCTCGCAAATATCACTAATGAGATGCAGAGTAGGCGTTCCCGTGACTAAAGCCGAGACAACAGCACACCTCAACATTCACAACGACCAGCCACATCCGCGATAAAAACACAAAACAGGCGATAAGGCGCGTTAGCACCAGGAAATCTACACCTGCTCTGACCTGGTGTAAACTCGGACGGCAGCCAGCACCACAAAGGGAGCACAGCCCAGGGCCACATCCGAAGGGCAACAGATGCCATGGAGCCACACATCATGCGGCCCGGACACCCAAGAGGGCCACAACACCCACCGCCACCACCCCAGGACCACCCCTCCCTGGCACCCCCCGACCAAAGACATGCCACATCAGCCACACCTAAACATGTACAAAATATTCCGCTTGATGCCGCACAATCACAACTGGTGACATGGATGTGTCGTCACAGAAATGACCAGCACACATTCACTTTCGAAGCAACAAATTAAACTTTATTAAAATGAACAACGAAATGAAATGAAGACACATGGCCGCTCCCTCCGGACAATACGTAGGTCACAGCTTGTAAGACAAAAACATGATGAGAAGGTGTGTCCTGCGCACATCAGAGGACAGAGAGAGAGCAAAGTAGAGAGAGAGGAAGAGAGGGAGGGAGAGAGAGAGGAAGAGAGAGAGAGAGAGAGAGAGAGAAGAGGAGAGAGAGAGAGAGAAGAGGAGAGAGAGAGAGGGAGAGAGAGAGAGAGAGAGAGAGAGGGAGAGAGAGAGAGAGAGAGAGAGAAGAGGAGAGGAGAGAGAGAGGAAGGGAGGGAGAGAGAGAGGAAGAGAGGGAGAGAGAGAGAGAGAGTGCCGCCCCTGCGCACCCAGGCCACACTGCTCACCTGCTGCCACCGGTGTGTCCCCAACCACGTGCCGGTATGCATAGCAGGACACCAGGTCACACATCTGAGTCAGAGCCGTCGGCTGAAACAGAGCCCAGACACATGACTGGCACAGTATACACACTTGCACAAGACCACATCGCCTGCCCGCCCATGCACATCCAGGCAGAGGCCTGTATCAGACCTATCCTGAAGAAAGCTACCTTAGACCCTACTGAGGTGAAAAACTACCGCCCTATCTCCTGTCTCCCGTTTCCTCGAAAATTTTAGAAAAAGCTATCAACTCAGAATTAACAGAATATTTAGACAGCAATCATATTCTTGATGATACCCAACATGGTTTTAGAGCCCGACATTCCACTGAGTCAGCACTCATTATGGCCACCGAAGAGATTCGGAGAGTGATGGATGGGGGGGAAGAGCCGTCCTCATCTTGCTAGATCTATCTGCCGCGTTCGATACTGTTAACCATGAGGTATTGACACAACGGCTGAAGGCGGCAGGCATTGAGAGGTCGGCTCTAACCCTATTGACATCTTTTTTGACATCTCGCGAACAATTGATAGACTGGAATGGTCTTAAGTCTGCAAAATTCGGCCTCCCGTGCGGTGTCCCACAGGGATCCGCGTTGTCCCCCACTTTGTTCAATCTTTACGTTACCCCTCTGGCCAGACTAATAAGAGATCATGGTTTGATGCTTGTATCATATGCAGATGATACACAGATTGTGGTGTCAGTAACTCAAGGTGTGGATGAGAAGGCGGCTAGGTTTAGGAATGGCCTAAAGAATGTTATGCAATGGATGAGCTCTAATTTTTTAAAGCTCAACACGGAAAAGTCAGAGGTGATGGAATTCGGGCTGAAGCCTTCAATCTGGAGCCAAGCATGGTGGCCCACTGAGGCTGGGAATTGCCCCAGTCTCGTAACAAAGGCCAGGAATCTTGGCATTATATTTGATAGCAATCAACAAATCAGGTGTCTTCTGGTTGTTTCTACATGTTGAAGAACCTACGCAAAATCCTTCGGTTCATTCCCTTTTCTATGAGGAAAACAGTAATAGGGGCCTTGATTCTTTCCAGAATCGATTACGGCAATGCCCTTTACTTGGGAGCAGATAAGGGCCAGATTGCCAAATTACAGTCCATTCAGAACGCGGCGGCCCGGGTGCTTTATGGTCTTCCCAAACATCACCCTACCTCAACCACCATTAAACTGCTCCACTGGCTCCCGGTTCGGCAGCGAGTGGATTTTAAGGCCCTTTGCCTTGTTCATAAAGCTCTGTATGGTGGAGGAGCTGCCGACCTGCAGCTGCTATTTAAGCGGTATTCTCCGCAACGCTGTCTTAGATCATCAAACACAGGTCTGATTGTGATCCCCAAGATAAAAAAAGTCAGATGGGGAGGCAAGGGTTTCTCATACCAAGCCGCCAAGCTATGGAATGCTCTCCCCGCACAGCTCAGATTACAATCTAATAGGACTATTTTTAGGAAGCTAATAAAGACCTGGCTCTTTCCCAAACTGGCAGTTTAATCAGTTCAATCTAGTTGTCTTTCACCCAGCGCCAAGACGCCTCGGCATTTGTGCGCTTAACAAATAAGTCAGTCAGTCAGTCAGTCAGGCACCCCAACCCCTCCCGCCGCCCATCGGAGCATGCCCGCCCATGCACACCCAGGCCTCAATGCTCACCTTCCGCCACCGGTGCGTAAACAGGAGGTCCCACCACGTGCCGCTGCAAGCCACAAGCCCGGGGCCCGCGGACATGGCACCCTCCACATCATGCAGCCCCGCTCCGCAGGCCACCTGGTCTCACGTTTGGAGCTGGGTCTTGATTACTCCATGGCAGAGGACATACCAGTGCACCCGGCACCATCGCAGGCTGCACACCCACTCAGCCCAATGGGTGCCACCAACTCTGGGATCTCGGAAGTGACGCCACGTGGTGGTAGGCCCGCGCTGCCCGCTGGCTCTGGCCTACACTGCGGTCCAGCAGCGCACACAAAACCTGAGCCGTCCAGACCGCCGGGACGGGGCATCATCGCAGGCTGCACACCCGCTCAGCAGCTCAAGGTGCCACTGACTCAGTGCACCCAAAGTCACCGTCCCATGGCGGGGTGCCTGTGCCGTCCGCAAGGCCTCTGGTGCCACTAACCCTGTGCAACCCCAGTCTGCGCCACGTGGTGGTAGGCCCGTGCTGTACTCAAGGCCTCGGATGCCACTAACCCTGTGCGCAACAACTCATGGGCCCTATATGAGTGCGAACCCTGGGGCGTCCGTCATCCAGTCACCACCGGAAGAGGGGAATGTGACGTCGTCAGACCCTTATGTTGGCTGAGTCACATGGCCTGTGACGCCTGTGCTGGATGGGTGTGGTGTGTGTGAAAACCTGCCCTCAGGGAGTGGCCGTGACATGCTGACGACTAGACCAGTGACCTGCACACCACCAGCGAGTACGGCTGTGACGGGTAGCAATGAGGGCCCCCCTCGGGGCGTAAGCGGAGTGGACTGGCCGGCCGTACGCCGGACCAGTGCAGGGCTTGCAACAATGACTCATGGGCTCTGGGCGTGGTCCAGTCCATGTCCAGACAAGGAAGTGACTGATGCGTGTGTCCCTGCTGCAGTGTTCACGGAACCCGCTACGCAAGATGCAATGTCGCACCCCCTTACTGGCATCCCACAGGATGAACATCATTGACGCAAGGGAAGGCACTGTCCCCACATTCATCCACACATCTACACAGGAATGACGTAAGACATTACACAGCAGTGCGTCACTGGATGTTTATTTGCACATCCAGTGCAGTCATGCCGCTGGAGCGGTACAGGGCAATGCCGAGCACACCACACAATATGGGCCCGTGGAGGGCCAGCCAGTGTCCATCCCGGGATGACCTGTACTGCGGAAGAGGAAGGGTACAGTCCGCAGTCTGTCCACCGTGTCATTGGTCGTCAAACAGGTTGTGGCAGTCCATGCTGCTGTCCAAGGTGAGTGCCTCGGAGTGTATCGGGGGTCAGTGGTAGGTCTTGAGGCCATGTGCGGCACCAAGCAGAAACAGGCAAAGTGGCGGAAATGAATGCTAGTGCCTCCTTCTGAACTCAATCCCATCCACGTCCTCATCCTCAGATGTGTGCTCTGCCCCACCTGTGGGTGTTGCAGTATCGGCTGCGGGACTGTGTGCCACTGACACATCAGGGGCCGGAGGAGGATTGTCGGTCGCACTGTGTGGCAGTGACACATCAGGTGCCAGAGTGGATACGCCTGCCGCACTGGGAGGCACTGACACACCAGGGGGCGGAGATGTGGATGGTGTGGGGGCAGCAGCATTCATCATCGCCACGCCTTGTGGCAGCAATGCCATGACGAGGACATGCAGGGCACGGTAGATCCCAGCTACATTTCGCTGATGTGCAGCGGCGGCTGCCATCCTTTCCGCCTCCATCTGCACCATGTCCTCCATGAGCCTCCGCATGTGTGCCAGCTCAAGGCTGGCATCGCTGGGGCCACTGTGAGCGGACAGGTATTCTTCCCTCCGCGTCATGACTCCAGAGATGTCAGTCAGGGCTCGCTGGAGACCATGGGGCGGACATAGACACCCAAGGATGGCGTCCAGTTTGTTAGCCATGAGCTCGAACCCCACCCGCACCTGCTCAGCCGTCTCCCTCTGGCCCTCCAGCACACGGCGTTGGAAGGCCATTTGTTGTTCCTGGGGGTCTTGGGAGGGTGCCGGGGCTGTGGGTGCCTCCTGCTGGGTGGTTTAGCTGGTGGGTGGGGTCTCATGGATGTAGCTGGGCTGCCCTGATCCTGGAGGTGAGTTGCGGAGGTGGTCAATGAGGTCTTGGATGGTTTGGATGTCGATGCTGGTGTTGTCCTCCTCCTCGTCATCAGTGAAGAGTGGCTGTGACTGCTCTGCAGGAGGTGTTGAAGATGCCCCAGCGATGTGAAGGGGAGATGGTGTATTACAATCTGTCCACATGTATGTAGCCGCATGGTACAGGTTGACATTCAGCCAGCATGGCATTGTACATTGTGACAGTCTGTGGGTCTGGGCGAGGACCCAGAGTGATTGTGGGTGTGCACTGTGCCCTGCTTGCTTGTGCATGTGTGCCATTGTGGCCATCTCCCCCGTCCCCCAGTACCTGGTGGTCACTCACCCTGTTGCGGTTGTGTTGTGTCCTGTCGGGCAGTGTCCGGTCCCCCGACTCTGGCCACTGTCTCCACACTGATGACTGTCGACACCAGCTCCTCCATGTCATCCAGCTCCTGCTGTGGTGCTGGGCCCCCACCTCCAGTCTGCGTTGCTGCCTTCAGGTTGGCGGAGAGTTTATCCTTGGTCTTCCGCTTGATGTCATTCCATCGCCTCTTGACCTCGTCCATTGTCCGCTTGTGCTCTCCGACGGCATTCACCTTGTCGACGATGTCCCGCCAGATTCCATTTTTGGTGCCCAATGACACGTTGGAGGTGACGAAGAGTTGTTGATGGTGTTCCATCACCTCCGTGACTATGATCCTGTTCGCCTGCGGACTGAACTTGGTCTTCCTGGTCTTCTTGTCCTTGCCCTTCCCTGTCCCCGAGGTCCCAGGCTGGTCGTCCGGGGTGCTTGTGGGGTTGCGCTGGTCCTCTGCGCCTGCTCCGGCTGCCTCCATGGTGCTTGTGTGTTGGTCAGTTTGTGTGTGGGTTTTTTTCTGCTTTTATGGAGGTTTCTGACGCCTGCCAGGTGTGTGTTGCAGGCCTGGCGCTGCTTGTCGCTGGTTTCCTCATCACGCTTTGGCCCATCGCGTGTTTTTTGGTGTTGTGGTTTGTGTTTTTATCTCCATCGTGGTGGTTGTATCGCGGACTTTGTCCGCGGTTTCGGCAGGCTATCGCATGCTACCGCCTTGTTGTGAATTCCACGTTGACACAGGGTTATTTTCCTGTGATAGGCTGCGTTATTGAAAGTTGCGTTACGCTACTCCTGCGGTAGTTATCACACGATCTTGTGAATATACCCCTTAATTTACAACCACTATTCCACAACTAATGTGACTGTGAGTACTGTCTTCACCACCTACAATAAAAGCAACAATCAAAAGACAGATAGAGAAAATGTTAATATAAAATTTGTCATATTTTTCAATAGTCCCACATGTGCTCTACTTGAATGCAAGTGTATGTGCCAACCATGCACATTGTGGTCACTGCAAAATACACACGGCTGACCATCAACGACTCACATCTCCTCAAACATACAGCAGACAGGGTGGATAATATAACATTAAAAAGGTTGTCAAGGTGTGATTAAATGAAAACCTCTTTGATAACATCTTGTAGTTATAATGCTGAAGTATGAATACATGCATCATGCATCATGGTATCATTGCAAACCTGAGGGCGGTAGACTGCGGGTTTATCTATTTGATGTGTTATCACAACCATATAGTCAGTGCAGTTTCTTCAGGGGGTCGAGGTCATGCTGAAATAAATGTTAATTATCATAGTGTTTACAAAACCCAAGAACTATCCTACGTCAAGAGGGAGGGTTTGGTTAAGGAACGTGTCTCTTCTGCAAAGATATCAGATTGTCAGAAACCCCAGAAAAAGGGGAAGCATTCGGAGAGTGTTATGTTTTGTTATGTTATGCAGATTTGTAGAGAGCACTATCACCCAGTAGGATATTGTGACACTGAGCAGGTGTGAGTCTGGGCACACCTAAGGCCTAGTGGGACTACTCAAAAAGCTAAGTCTTCAGCTTCTTGCAGAATTCAAGAAGTGAGGAGGAGGCTCTTATGTGTAGTGGCCGGACGTTCCACTCTTTAGGAGCAAGTGCCCAGCTTATATCAGGCCTGTAATGTCAATTTCTTTGATTTGAGGGCAACCCGTGGTGCTTGATTATGTGTTGGTTGGAGCTTCTCGATGAGCTTCTTAGCCATGTTTACGTAGGTCAAACTGAAATAATAACTGAGCCGTGACTAGTGATCTGTAAATATGTCTGCTTTTTGTCTGATGGAACAGTAGGACCTTGCAGAACAGTCACATCTGGAAGGTGGAGCCCTTTATAACTGCATTTTTATTGGGTGGATAAAAAAAGGTCTAAGTCAAAAGTATCCCCAGGTTCATTATGCTTTTGAGCTATGTTATGACTGATTGCAACACGTGAGGATGAACTTTATTTGGTCTGCCGAGGAGTAGAATATGAAAGATTCAAAATACATTTTAGGGTGCACTATTGAATTAGTTTAGACTTCTCCCAGTATATGAATAGGTTCTTCTCTCGGGGCAACTAACAATAAAGAAGGCACTCAAGATATATTATAGTATAAAAATGTGTTGCCTTTTCCATTGACTTCTAAGATCTCCTTAAATGTTTTGTAAAAATTGTCAACATGTTTCAAAATATGATCTCATGGATTCATCAGGGCAAATCAAGAGTGTATCGGAGGCTCACGTGGTACAGAATAACTTTAATTCTTCTCATATCAGGCAATGTTTTATATTTTTGATTCTTAGTTTGATGACAGTCAGCAAATCATGCAGCCCTGGTCCTAAGGTGTAAATACTTAGGGGCCGATTACGATGTCGGTCGTAAAGCCTCCGATCGTAGGTAGGAGGCTTTACGACCGTCATCAGTTTCACTTCCGACCGGTTGATTACGATACAGCCAGTTGGAATTGAAACTGGCCAGACATTCCGGCTGGCTTCCGACGGGCTCAAGGAGCCCGTTTGCCAGTCAGGACCGGCCCATAATCCCTATGGACGGCGGTTTACGCCATCCGGATTACGATGCACGGTTTCCGGCAGGGTTTCCATGCCGGCCTTTCCGGCATGCAAACCCTGTTGGAAGCAGGACCCACTTTCCCTTGCGGCCTCCGGCTGGGGGCCGAGGTGTCCCCCTATTAATCCCTGCACCTCGTGGCAGGCACCTTGAGGTGCCTGCCACGGGGTTCCAGGGATTAACACAATCTCCCATTTCTCTATGGGAGCTTTTGTTACGGCTGGTTACGGCGTAACACAAGCTCCCACAGAGATATGGGAGAATGCAACCACACCATGTGCGGTCGCATCATAATTAGGCAGTCGGGTCCACCGACCGTAGGTCAGTCAGTCCCATTTCCACCATGGTGTCGGTGGGAGGAAACTCCGACCAACATCGTAATAGGCTCCAATGTGTGTGCAGTAGTAACAGGGCGTGTTGATATTCCTCCCTGTAGAATTTAATGATGGTTTGTATGTGTTCATGTTGCACAGGGAATGTTACTATTCCATATGATCAAACGGAAATACGTTTGAGTTAATATTTATTTTATGTGGGGATTTTGTAAAGTGGTACATACAACCTTGCTGTTACATCAGAGTGACTTAGCTCTAACTATGTAAAAGGAGAATGGATGACAGAATTGTAGATAGGCGTATGGTTGATCAGCCAGTGGAAAGGTACAGGCTGCTGGTGAGAGCCCATGTCGTCCATATAGGCTGAGGTAACAATGGTAGAACACTTTTTGCCAACACTTGTTACCTTCCTGAAAGGTTGAACGTCATGCTACATGAGGAAGGAGGCCCTGGTACCTCTTCCGGCTGGAGATATATATGAGCCATCTGAAGTATCCACATAGAGACAGGCAGGTTCTGGTAGATAGTTTATTGTGGAGAAGACAGCTTAGACACCCACAACTGACGGAGACCTTACAAACACTGGTCAACCGTCAGTGTAGAATGAATAGAGCCTAGAACACACACAACACTCCAAAGCAGCATTCAACATCTGAATACCACACACCTCCCCCAAAAAAAAAAAAAAAGAAGCTGAAGAAACAACCATAAACCAAAAAAACAAAATACATGCAGAGGTGAAAAATGACATAATGAAAATGTGGAGCACAATCAAAAGCGAACAAAATCTTTCATTTTAACAGGCACCTGCTTGATCCGAGAACTTTTCCTCAGCTCAGTCACATGACTGTCTGGAATGCTGTCACACAATTCAGGATTGTCACAAGGTGCAGTAGAAGAAGATAAAGTATCACCCACACCAAGGTCACTAGTACCAGAACCAGAAACACTCAACCCAGGATTGGAATCCACCTGTGAGTCCAGGTAACTTGGAAAATTATCCTCCCTCTCCAAAGTCTTAGGAGCAAAAGACTGAGTACATCTATAAGAATTCACGAATTTGCATAAAGAAATCCGTCTAAAATTCCAAATCTTGCCCCCATCAACTCTCACAGCTTTGCTAAAGACTTCCGTCACCTTAATAGGATCGGACCATTTAGACCCTTTCTTGTTGAAGGAAGCACCAAACCTTACACGAACAAAATCACCAACTCTAATCCTAGATTCTGAAAAATTATTCCTTGGAAAATTATTTTTCATTCTCTCCTGATATCTCTCAACACGCTCCTTGACCTGAGAAAAATCCAAAGAGGAGTCATAGGAATTCTGTACTTTCAACCACCAAGGCATGAGTTTAGAACCAGGTTTCCTACCACGTAACATTTCAAATGGAGACAACCCAGTGACAGAATTGGGAGAGGTGCGATATGATAACAGGGTAGCCCGTAAAGCTTTTCTCCAGTCCAATCCACTCTTAATGGCAAGCTGAATGGATTCTTTCACCACCCTGTTGAAACGTTCCACTTGACCATTGGCCTGTAGGTTATAATTAGACACCCTCTTGTGTACAACACCATAATTTTCCAAAAATGACTCAAACTCCTTGCTGACAAATTGTGGACCATTATCGGAAACTATTTCTGCTGGCAAACCTTCCCGACCAAAAATGTCATCCAAGAATTCAATTACCTGAGTGGAAGTAATTTTCTCTACCATCTTCAACTCAGGCCATTTAGAGAAATAATCTAAGATAAGCAAAAATGGTAGTAGTGTTTTCCTCTCCAGGAAACGGAACCGCACATCAGTAAACCACTCAATAAAAGAATACAAAGTAAATCAGTGTGAATAAATAACAGTGTTTCTCAATAGGATGACGGGGTGCTACTACTGCTCACCACATCTACTACCAAAAGATGCAAGTAACATTGGAAAAAGTGATTTTTCCCCATGTAGGTAAATCATAAAAGAGAGCATCATTCGGCACACCCTTACACAGTTGAAATATCTTTATAAATATAAAACCAGTCAAGATAATCCCAATTCAAAAGTATCCTGAAGAGTTCACTTGGTTTTTATTGGCTATTAACCAATGTCCAAACAGTTCGAATTCTTGAAAAGATGTTTCTTTATTTTTGTTGATGTAACATCCAGCATGAAAGATTGTGACAATCTTTCATGCTGGATGTTACATCAACAAAAATTGGACATTGGTTAATAGCCAATAAAAAACCAAGTGAACTCTTCAGGATACTTTTGAATTGGGATTATCTTGACTGGTTTTATATTTATAAAGATATTTCAACTGTGTAAGGGTGTGCCGAATGATGCTCTCTTTTTTATGATTTAGAGAAATAATCTATCAAGACCAACGCAAAAACATCCTTTTTGGTAGGAAGACTTAAAGGACCAATAATGTCAATACCCAATTTCCTCCAAGGTCTCAGCGCATACTCAATTGGAGTTACCGCCACAGACAAAGGTTTAACTGATTTGTCACTCAAAGAACATGGGGAGCACAGTCTGACCCATCTATCAACCATACTGTCAATGCAAGGCCACCAATAGAATTCCCTTATACGTCTCTTCATGTTAGACATGCCCATATGCCCTTCATGAGCCATTCTCAAAATTCTCTCTCTAAGCTTACATGGGGGAACAATTTTGTCTCCTCTGGTAATAATTCCTTGCGAAAACATAAGTCATCCTTGACTTTAAAAAATGCACCCAACTCACCACTTAATTTCCTTTCCTCCAGCCAACCTCTTTCCAAAAACTCCACTACAGCACCCAAATCACGGTCCTCACGCATAGCGTCTTTCCATTCCTTCTCAGAGATCATTTCGGGAGAGCATGGATCAACACTCCCGCTATTGACATCAACCATGGTGAAAGCCACATCACAATCTTCCTTGGCATCAACAGAGTCATGAACACCGGCTAAAGGCAGCCGCGACATACAATCTGCATGCACATTTAAACGCCCTGGAACATACTCAACAATGCATTGATATTCCTGCAGTTTGGCAGCCAACCTTGCTAACCGGGACGTAAGAGTTCTACCACCCCCTGCAGCCAACATACTAATCAAAGGTTTGTGATCAGTCCTTATACGAAACTGTGTACCCCACAAAAATTGTCTAAAGTGTTGAACAGCCCAAGTGCAAGCCAATAGTTCCCTTTCAATGGTAGAATAATTGCATTCAGCACCACGTAACGTTCTAGAGGCATAAGATACCACATGTTCATTGCCAAAATCCTTTTGCATTAATACCGCACCTAATCCCACGCTACTAGCATCAACCGCAACAATACATTCCTTAGCAATGGAAAAGGACTTCAAAAATGGTGCACCAACAATTTCTTTTTTAAATATCAAAAGCAACTTGTTGTTCTTTGTCCCAGTTAAATTTTGCATTCTTTTAAGTAGTAACCTTAGTGGATGTACAATAGAAGAGTAATCATGCACAAATTTACTGTAAAACTCTGTCAAACCTAAAAAAGAAGACAATTGTTTCTTATTCAGAGGTGTAGGCGCCATTAGAATGCTGTTCACGTGATCAAATTTAGGTTTGATACCCTCGCTGGAAATTTAATGACCTAAATAGTCCACCTTATTTTGTTTAAATTTGCATTTGGAAAATTTCAAAGTTAAACCTTTACTCTGTACACGGTTTAGGACATTATCCAAATTCTTGTCATGTTCCTCAACATCTTTACCAAAGATTAAAATATCATCCTGAAAGGCGATAGTGCCATGACATCCTTCTAAAACTTGTTTCATCAGTCTCTGAAAGACGGAAGCCGCACTGGCCAGACCAAAAGGCATGCGTAGGAATTGGTACATGCCTTCAGGTGTGACAAATGCCGTTAAACACTTGGACTCTTCATGTAACACCACTTGGTGGTAGGCACTGGCCAAATCCACTGTAGAAAAAACACAAGCATCTGAAAGAGT
Source organism: Calotriton arnoldi (assembly GCA_963921515.1). NCBI lineage: Eukaryota > Metazoa > Chordata > Amphibia > Caudata > Salamandridae > Calotriton > Calotriton arnoldi. The sequence continues at coordinate 1,110,098 of CAWUFW010004142.1, forward strand.
GGAAATTAATTCATGTATGTTGGGTAGAGGATGTCTATCAATCCATATCTCCTTGTTCAAGCTACGAAGGTCAACGCACAAACGAAGATCGCCATTGCTTTTAAGAGATAAAACAACCGGAGAAACCCACAGGGACAATTCTATTGGTTCAATAATATTTCCCTCCACCAAACCTGCTAATATCTCTTTAAGTTTACCTTGGTAGGCCAAAGGTACGTTCCTTACTCTGTGTCGAACAGGAACTGCCCCATCTTTGAGAATAATTTTATGCTTGAAATCAACATACTTACCAAGAGATGTGTCAAAGAGTTTTGGGAACCTGTTTTTGATGCCTAAAGCTAGGTTCTCGTTGTTGGGGGCTACAACATACACAGAAGGAGAAGCATTAGGATCTAGTCTTATTCCCAACTCTTGTTGGTGGGGCCATCCAAGTATCGACACTCCCTTTGTGGCTATATATACTTTACCTCTAGTTCTCCTACCCATAAATTCTAGGTCAGCCCACATGAAACCCTCCAGAGCAATTTTGTGACCTGAGTAACCACCGGGTTGGATGTCAGGTAAAGATAATACCTTACTGCCCCACAATTCATTAAACACACTCTTGCCATTGATAGTGTACCAAGCGCATGAGTCAACCATCATAGAAATGTTTTTTCCATCCATAGACAGAGTACATTTAGGGAAGCCCTTACACTTAACATTACCTACACATGAAATAGTGTTGAACTCAGCTGGTGAAGCTTCTTCATCATGTATCATAAAATTAATTTTCTGAGATGCTTTACAAGCCTTCCCAAAATGACCTACCTTCTTGCATTTAACACAAACTTTGTTCCACGCTGGACAGCCTTTATAACTACCAACATGTTCAAAACTACCACACCTATAACATATTATCTGGGGCCTTCTACCAAAAGGTTTGTTATCTTTACCAGCATTCTTCTTGTAGGGAAAAGGAAAAGAGTTTTTTGAAGATGGTTGATCTTTAACTAAAGAAACTTCTGAAACAGTATCATTCACTTTAACAACATGCCCCCTGATTTCGGTAACAAATCTGTCAGATTGTTCTATGCCTTTAGCGATATTTATCACAGCAGATAAGGAAGATTCAGTACCCATCCATAATCTTTATTGGATTTTCTTACTGTTAGTCTTCATCATAATCTGATCTCTCAGTACCTGCTCGAAATTGATAGTTTCAAAGGCGCAAGAGCCTGCCAAAGAGCGTAAAGCGGACACATAGTCTTCAATAGATTCTTCATCTTTTTGAGCACGAGAGTAGAATTTGAATCTTTCCATGACTATGTTAATTTTTTTCTCCAAACCTAGTGGTCATCTGTCTAATAGCTAAGTCAAAAACATTCACATCACCAGAGCTTTCGATAGGGGGAAGATTGGCGAACTCCTTTAGACCTGCACCGCCTAAACAATGTTTTAATAAAGCAAGTTTTCTCTTAGGAGCACATCCGTCCTCTTCCAGGACTTCCACATAAGCTAAAAACATTGGATACCACAGTTCCCACTCCATTTTTGGTTCACCAGCCTCCGGTAAGAAATGTGGTGGTGCAGAAATGTTGGACATGACGATAGATAACTGTCAAACTGTGAATAATGAAGAGGTGAGCCACACTCTAAAAAACAAAACTGGAAAACTAAGTTAAAATGAAATAGCAAGCAAAACTAAAAGAAATCACACATTGAAAATGGTGTGTGAGTCACCGTAGAAGATGCATGACTCACTTGCCATATACTTGAAGTGGTAGCGATGCGCAGATGGCCAGAGTAAGTTACACTAGAAAATGGTGTGTGAATCACCGTTGGAAATACATGACTCACTTGCAGTACACTTGACAAAGCAGCGGTGCGTAGATGGTCAGAATAAGATACTGAGGCAAAGAATAACTGCGCAGTCGATCAAGTGTGCACATAATCGGAAGACAAACGGGAAAGAAAAAAAAAAAACTACAAAAATGGCCGCCGAGCGTCTTACGTCACGACGCTCCCAGGGTACATTGCGGCTCCCAAAGTACACAGCGGGATGAAGAATTCACCGAGGGAATGATGCGAGAGAACAATGCTGCTAGAACTTGAAGGCGGTGCGCAGTATTCCAATGCAGGCCAACGGCGGTAACAGGTGAGAAAGAGTTGTGGTATTTTAAAAAATAAAACCCTTGCTCGAAAATGAAACAGCGATGCCTGACAGCACAATAAAAATTAGGCACACGAGTGTAAATAGGACCAAAATACAGCCGCCGGTGCAATCAACGCACGACAAGTGGATACGGCAGCCGCTGGTGCGATCAGAGCACGTTAAGCATAAAAAAAAAATTCAAAAGTGTACGATAAACGTCAAATCCAGCACGAAACACAACGCTAGTGCTCTCAACACTGCCGCAGGTGCAATCAGGGCACAAATAGGTCAAACAGCCGCCGGTGCAATCATAACACAGGATATAGAAAAAGATAAAATACCTTCAAATTACAAGGAAAACACGTGAATGCTGCCTTCCTCCAGTTCCCAGTCGTCGCCAAATCGTGAAGTATCCACATAGAGACAGGCAGGTTCTGGTAGATAGTTTATTGTGGAGAAGACAGCTTAGACACCCACAACTGACGGAGACCTTACAAACACTGGTCAACCGTCAGTGTAGAATGAATAGAGCCTAGAACACACACAACACTCCAAAGCAGCATTCAACATCTGAATACCACACCATCCACTTTGATCTGGAAAGAACTGGGACTAATTGTGATGATTACATTTCAGACAAAACATAGACATAAAGACTGTAAACACATTTGTGGACTCAACCACTTAATTTATGGAGGCAGTAGATCACTGTGTTTAGGCACTGATGAAATTCCAAGGAAAGATATTTTAGGAACAAAACACAAGTTGGCAAGAAATGTTTTAAAGTTTTCTGTATGAACATTTTAAATGGAATAAACTTTTAAAAATTGAAGAAAGCTAAGAAGAAGCAAACTGGCTGTGATCCTCTTTATTATGAAATTTACTGTGAAGCTTGATGACTTAAAGGAACATTCAGTAGGGAATGTCAGGTGTGCTGATCAGTGGCAACTCCTCCGCTATGGCGGAGGAGCGTCGCCCCACTGCTTTTAAGTAGTGCGATGTAGAAACATAAAATGCTAATAACTTTGAGTTATTATCATTTTATGCTTGTGCTGCTTTGTGGGCGGGTGGGTGCACGGGGCATCTCTGCTCTCGGAATAGGGCAGGGGAGGAGTGGTTTGCCCACTCCTTAGTGCACATGGCTGTTTGGCCGGCCCTCTCGGGCCGCCTAAAACAGTCAAGCACAGTTTCCCTGTTCTCCATGCCAGCTGCATCACAGCCTGCGTGGAGAACATACCCAGGCCTCCATTTTCTGGCTGAGCGTTGAACAAGGACGCTCAGACCAATCACAAAGCTTCATTGCAGCTTTGTGATTGGTTAGGGGAGTCTGGGTGCTTACCGATCACAATGCTGCATTGCAGAATTGTTTTTTTTTAAAAACTTGTTTTTATTAAAACCGCTTCCACTGCATCAGGTACAAAGGACATGCATATACAATTTAGGATCTTATAAGCAATATACAGTCTGTGCTGTCCACATATCATATCCTGTTCACATACAGTCTCACTATCACATGAGCGTACTGCTCGTCCATTATAACAGTGCAAATGCAGTTTATGTTTTTATATTTGTAGTACCAATACCCTACATAACAAATAAACAACAATAATCGTCACAACTAGGGAACTAAGTTCCCTCCCCAATCCAACTCCTACCCCACCTCCCCCACCCTCATGACAGCGGCAGACAGGTGGCCCAACCTGGTTAACCTTAGTAGAAAGCTGGTGGTGCACTCATAACTTGTACGTGAATCATGCGTCCATGGTGTGAGAGGGCGTATGGAACAGTGGCTCTTCAGGACGTATTGGAATGGACATGGTGCTCTGTGTGCTATGCGCGCTGTCCGTCTCACTCTCATTTGTTGTTGTGGACATTTCGGTTAACATTTGCCCCCATTCCAGGAGATCGCTCTCAGGATTGTCATCTGTCCGCACTATCTTAAGGCGACATTCCTCGGCTACCCTCCATTCCCGTAAGTCATCCCTCCATTTTTTCCACGCAGGTGGACTTGGTTGTACCCAGTGGATTGCTATTCGTCATTTTGCCAGGACCAGTCCCAGTAGCGCAAACCTATAGCGCATCTTCGTCCCTTTCTTAGGTATCGGGAGTACCCCTAGAAGGCAGTGCTTTATGGAGACATCTATTCGCACTGCGGTCGCTGTGACAACAGACAGTACCACTTGGTGCCAGTACCGCTGCAGACGGGGACAGTTCCAGGCCATGTGTAGAAATGTAGCTGGATCTGTGCCACATCTCGGGCATGTGGAGGACACCCCTGGTGTGAACCGAGCTCGTCGCTGGGGGGTCAGGTATGTGCGATGAAGATAATAAACATGTATTAGCTTAAACCGTGCATTACTGGTAGCTTTGGCTACCCGTGCCAGCGCTCTCCTCCACTCACCATCTTTCAAAGGGGTTGGGAGGTCATCATCCAAGCACGCCCTGACCATGTCTAAGTTCGACCCCCGGTCTGCCTTCAACGCCTTATATATGTAAGAGATAAGCCCTCGAGTGGAACCCGGGTCCAGCAGACTTACCAGTGTATTGGTCTCTTCTGGTTCGTCAGGAAATGTTGTCCTTATCTCCCGGACAGTACGCAATATCTTGGCGTACTGTAAAAAATGTCCTGGTGGCACCTGAAACCAGGTCTGCGCATTTTGAAAGGTCATGAACGTGCCATTCTGGTATGAATCCCCGGCCATCTCACAACCTCCCTCGTACCATTTTGAGAGGTCCATGACACCCTGTACCTTCTGGAAACCCTGCAACCATTGCAGCGGTAGTGCACTAGCATATGGGGCCTTTCTAACCACCCAAGTCACTGCCTGCTCCCAGACCTCGGTAACCCGGCGGATTATATGCGGGCACGTTTGCGGGACCCTAGAGCCCATCATTAGGTATTTCTGCAGTTGCATCCCCTCACTCCAGCTCCCCAGTAAGTCCGTCTCAACTGTGCGCTCCCACATGCACCACTGAGCTGCATATTGCAGCAGGCCCGCCATATAGTATAGTCGTAGGTCCGGCAACCCTAGGCCGCCCCCCTCCATGTCAAGTTTTAGTATATCCAATTTGCCTTTGCTCCGCTTTCCAGCCCAGACCAGGGATACAAGGAGGCTGTTCAGCGTATCGAATGTCAACTTCGGGATCTTGCAAAAGGAGTTCTGGAGCACATAGAGACAACGAGGTAACAGCACCATTTTTGCTAACGCTACTCTCCCCATAACCGACAGAGGTAACCTATTCCAGAATGCTATTGACGCCTGCAGGCCATCCAGAACCCGTCCCATGTTCAAGTCATATTGAGCCTCTGGCCTATGTGCAATCTGCAGTCCAAGATACCGGAAGCAATCGCACTTCCAATCCATGCCAACCGCTGGGAGATCATGAGCTTCCCCCCGCGCCAAGGCCGCGAGCGGGGACAGGATGGTTTTCTGACTATTGATGCAGAGGCCCGAAGAGGTCCCAAATAAATTTAATATTTCCCGGATCGTGGGAATCGCTCTTTCCGGCTCACATATATAGAGGAGAGCATCATCAGCATATAGGGAAACCACATGCGTACGGCCATCCACGTTCACACCCCAGGGTTCCATATCTCTTCGCAAGCATATCGCCAAGGGCTCCATGGCCAGGGCGAACAGCAACGGGGACAGCGGGCACCTCTGCCGTGTGCCCCTCCCGATCTTAATGGCCTCCGACACGTGTCTCCAAGTCCGCACTCTGGCCATCGGTACCTGGTACAAGAGCCTAACCCAGGCTATGTACTCATCTCCAAACCCAATTCTCTGCAGTACTTCCGAGAGGTAGTCCCATCGAAGGGTATCAAAGGCTTTTTCAATATCCAAGGCGACTACCGCCGCCCTGAGATCCATGGCTGCGACCGAGTGGAGGACATGCGACAGTCTGCGCAGATTCATGTGTGTTCCCCTCCCGGGCATAAACCCACATTGGTCCTCGTGAACCAGGGAGTTCACCACCTTCCGTAGCCTGAGGGCCAAGACTTTGGCTAATAACTTCGTGTCTACACCCAACATGGACAAGGGTCTGTACGCAGCAGGGTCCTCAGAGTCTCTGTCGGGCTAGGGGAGCATGACGATCTGTGCCTCACGCATGGAGTGGGAGAGAATTCCCGCCTGTCTGGCCTCCCGTAGGGTATCCAGAAGTCATGGAAGAATAATATCAGCATATGCCCGATAAAAGTCAACAGGGAGCCCATCTGGGCCGGGTGCTTTGCACCTGGCGAACCCCTCAGGGCTTCCTGAAGGTTCTCCAACCGTAGCTCTGCATCTAGGTCCTTCCGCTGGTCGTCTTAGAGCCTCAGGAGCGGAACCCCCCGGAGAAAATCACACCCGTCTGGGTCACCGTCTCCTGTACTTTCGCTGTATGTGGTCACTAGATGATCAAATAAAATTGTATTAACCCCGGCCTGCGTGTTCGCTGAACCTTCCTCAGGGTGATGTAACGTAAGAATCAATGGGGGGGCGTTCACGTTTTAACAACCACGCAAGTAGTCTACCTGATCTATCCCCTTCCCTATGCAATAACTGCCGAAATTCCCTGCGGGTCATGCAGTCCAGCCTGTCCCAGGCCTCCCCCACCGTGCGCTGCACCTGTAAGAGGGCCTCCGAGCAATGATCGGCCGCATGCGCTCCGCATTGGAACCGGGCAAGTGTGTCTTCCGCCTCGCTTAGTTCCACCTCTAACTGTTTTCTTGTGCCTCCCACTTTAGCCAGTCAGTCCCCCCTAGTGACCACTTTAAAAGTGTCCCATTCAGTGCTCCTGGAATTGGTAGTAGACCAATTCTCACCAAAGTAATTAGTCACGGTTCTCCCGAGTTCCTCTCTAAAGATTCGATCTTTTAGGGTCTGTGCTTGCAACCTCTATATCGGGACTCTCGGTCTAACCCTCTCGGGCCCCCATTCCAGCAGCACCGGGGCGTGATCTGATAGGAAACGGTTCAACAATTTGACATCACCCACAGCATCACACAGCTCCCGCGATATCAAAAACCTATCAAGTCAGCTATACACCGCACAAGCCGGGGTGTAACATGTGTACTGACGGTCTCCAGGGTGCATATCACGCCATACATCTACACACTGCAGCCTATCCATCACCTTACTCAGGGCTTCTGTCATATATGGTTTTGTGTGGTGCCTGGGGGAATGCCTATCCAGTGCCCCATCGAGGACACAGTTGAAGTCGCCCGCCCATATCACGGGAGTTCCAATGAATGGCAGAAACCTGTCCTCCAGCTCCCCCAAAAAGTCTGCTTCATCCAAGTTTGGAGCGTAAACGTTCACCAAACACACCTCCATGCCATCATGTCTCCGTGTACTATTACATATTTATCCACTACGTATGCTTCGTAACTACGCAGCTTAAACGGGACCTGTGGAGCTATCCAGATGGCCACCCCCCTCGCTTAGGAGGAGAAGGTAGATGCAAACAGTTGCCGTCTCCATTTTTAGGTCTCGCCTAGCGTCGCAGCGCATGCGCTGCTCGCTCTGCGAGATCTATTGTCGTCGGGTTGCTTTCGGAAGTGGAGTCGAAGCTCCGCCCATGCTTTTCATTGGCGCGCGTCACACTTTATGTTAAACGCTCGCTTTTGATTTGGAGTGAGGCTTGTTTGTTCCCTCCCTGTCTCCTTTTCGGCTCGCCCACCCGGACTGGATATTTTGCTCGCGCACGGCGTCTCTTTTCCTCGCGCACGGCTTCTCTTCCGCCTTGCTGCACATTCGCAGACAGTAAACCCTGGACGGTGGCAAGACATGCAATCTCATGACGTGTTCTGAATATCACTGTTTGAAGTGCTGTCCTCGCATATTGTATGCTACACCCTTGTCATGTTTTATTGCTTATTTTCTTCTGTTACGTAGTGCGTGTTGCTATGTTATGTTACGTTTTTGGCATTCCTAAAGCGCGCAGCCTGAGAGTAGGGACTCGAGGCGCTTTAGCCTGGAAGGTTTAGTACCAGAATATGGAGTTTTAATGAACGATCATGTTACTAAAATATTGCAGTCAGATCATTTAAAATGCTGTGTCCAGAATCTGGATCGCTGATATATCACAGTTTGCTAGTCGATGTTCCGCACACAATATTGTTGCAGCGTGATGTTTTCGTGCTGTGACGTGCAGTCCTCTGGTTACTGTTCTCTTGCACTAGTTCTGGCTGGTGTTTTACGTTGTGCTTCTGGTGTGCCTCTTGGTTTCGCATCGGTGGCTTGTTCACAGAGCTGCAGTGTGTGATGTTGGTGTTGGGAAGGTGTGGCCCTGGGCTTTGCTGGTTGTGTAGACACACACCCCAAACCGGTCAGATGTCCGTTCCTGGCAGGTGGCGGTACTCTGGGTGCACTGCCGGTGTCTGCGTGCGGTAGATGAGTTGTGTTACACGTGTGTGTGATGGTTCTATGTCTTTGAGATGGATGTGTGTGGTGTTGTGCCTAATGAGTTGTTTGTGTTTGTGAGTCACTTGCCTCCACAGCGGTTGCTGGGGTGGGTGTGCCTGAATGACGCGTTGAATTTATATTGAATACGATTCAGAATGTTCTGTCAAGAATTGTTTGTGTATTTTTGTCTTGTGTCACGCTGTTCTCTGGCTTTAAGTTATAGAGAGAAATAGTGTGCCACGTTATGTTTCTGTGTTGCTTAATTCGGTAAACGACTTCACAACTGTTCCTATAGAGCTGTGCTTGGTATGAGGTGTGCTGGCTAGTATGCTGTGGGTAGGTGTGTGCAGAATATGTGTGATTTGCTTTTGTGTGATCATGCAAACTTTGGGGGGGAATGACGTGAAATTACGCGTAATTGCCGAGATCCGTCATTTCGCCCTATATTTTAGTGTAAAAACCGTGAGTGGCGCGAGCATCAGCTCCTCGTGTTCTGGCCCTTCCTGTTATTCCCACGCGCTCCAGGTACCATTTTGCTGTGAACGCGTAATAACGCACCGTGGCGTGATTCAGGTAATTTTGCATAACAAGGTTAGCACAAAGTCCCCCTGTTACACAAGGGTCGCTAGTGTGATTTAAATGTAGTCACCAGAGTCTGCAGATGTGTGGGTGTTTCTGTGGGGCAAGTGCTGGGAGCCGCAACGGCCTTTTATATGAGAGTTCCTGTCTGCATTGGGCACATTATCGCACTTCCCTGTCATTTTCGAGTTGTTTGGCTCTTGTGGGCGAGGTTGTGGTAAGATTAGAGGAGCTGACCTTTGAGCTGAGAAAACCGGTTCGAGCCTCACGGCTCAACATCCTGTGATTCAAAAATCAATATACCCGGCCTTGTGTAATGTAACTGGTGCTCATGTATAGCGCTCTAAGTTTGCGCTATATAAAACTGAAAAATGAGTCTCTTTGAAGTTATATCAAAGGCAGTGACGGGTTGTATAACCGCAGAGTTGAGGTTTTTTTGTTTTCACCCCGAGTGTAACAAGCATTTGCAATACAATAGGTCTTGCATTTGCGAAATTTTAAGCTATTGGCATTCTAAATGACAATGCCTTTTATTGATCTGTTTTTAAAACCAACACATAGATAAAAGGTTTGTCATTTACAATGCCAGTAGCTCAAAGTCTCGCAAATGCGAGACCTATTGCATTGCAAATGCTTGTTTATGAAGTTTCTGTACTTCGGTGTCCAGTAGATGAGTCTCTTGTAACATAGCCACATGCGCGCCCAGCCGTCACAAATACGTCTGCATCCTATAGCGCTTTGTAAATGAGTTTAGCCCTCTCACGTTCCATGTTATAGTCCTATAGTGCCCCATGGCAACAGCTACAACCAGAGTCCCTTTTTGCGAATCTAGCCTGCCTGCCACCGCTGTCCTTACAAAACACCCTCCCCCCTAAAACAACTGAAACCCCCAACCCCCTGGGTAGACACTGTATTTAACTGGCGTGCATCCCCACATAACCCCCCAACCAAGCACCCTCCACCCCAACTGTAGATTGTTGTAGCCCTGACATAATCTCTATCTGTACAATACTCAATATCAACAATAACAAAACCCCTCGCCTCTTCCACTCAGACACCTCACCACGCACATAATCATGCTCACTGCCCATGAACATACCGATTTCCCACGATCTGGACCAAAGGTTGTGCCCTGCCGAGGCCACCGAAGCGGCCATCAGCTAAAACCGACCCCAGCCCAATCAACAATCACTCCCACGCATACCGCCACCATACATAGACTCACACCTCAACAATCACTCCCTCAGTCAAACGAAAAACTACCCCCCGAGGGGAGAGAAATAGAAAGGAGATATAAGATGTCCAGAGGACGGTAAAGAATACGAGTGAAGAGAGATGAGAGGAAAGCAATAGAAAAAGGGTATTGAGAGGGGGAGGTCCAAAGATGGTGCCCACCCGCATTGTGTGCCTAAGCCATCCAGTTACCCCACATGATCAGGATGCGATTATGAAGCGAAGAGGGGGGAGGAGTGGGGAGCAAAAGAGAAGCAGACATCCCCACCAGGGTTCCAACTCACACACCCTCACAGGGATAGAGGCACGTAGTTATGTCCCAGCAGTCCTCTTAACTGGCTTAGTCTGCAAATCACTGCATCCTCGAGTGGACTGTTCATGCTGGGTCCGACTGCTGCGGGGTGTCCTCCACCACGTTGCCCATGCTTGTGTCCGAACCCGTAGCTGTCACCACCTCGACCAGGGCCCTGGCCGCATCCTGCTCAGCCCTTTGTGTCTCCAGGTCAATTCTGGGGGATCTCCTGCCCTCGCCCCCACCGTCAGCACCCTCCAGCTCCAAGGACCCATCTTGCTGCACCACCACTCTCTGGGTTGATCTGGAGCTCTTTCCTCATTGTCTTGAGCGGCCACTACCAGTCGCACCCGAGACATGTGGCCCGGATCTTGCCACCACTCGTCTTCCCCTCAACACGCTTCCTTCCCCATGTACCTCCAACTAACCCTGGGCGGAGCTGGCGGAGTGGGACTACGCGGAGGTCCACGGAGTTGGGAACAAACTCCGTGGAACTCCGTTCCGCCACCCGCCTCCACCTCCCCTATTAACAATTAATTACAAATGAATTAAAAAGAAAAGAAAAAACACTTACCTGGACTGCGGCGTCCCCGTGCTGCCCTCCTCCTCTTCCTCACCGTCTCTGGGTGATCTTTGCGAAAACTGCACATGAGCGCGCGCCCGCCATACCCCCACCTTGCCTCCAGAGTCCGGACCTGCGTTGGACCCACCGACTGCGGGTCCAGGGATAAATTGAGCATTGGGGGGGGCTCCGGTGCCACCGCCAAGGGTTATCTCGCCACTCCAGCTCACCAGTCCCCTCAGTGAGCGAACGCCGCCCAGGCCTGCCCTCTTGGTCGCAGCAATCCACCGCGTAGTCTGCGGCCTCTCATGCTGCATCACTTCGGTCACCAGCCAATATACTTCCCGAGCTGGTTCCGGCTTCCCAAAACCACTCACCAGACGTCCACCACTTCCACTGCAACAAAGTGATGTTTATTTCAACCGTGGGGGTCTGGATGCACAGAATTATGAAGGATTTTGTTGCGGGCGGGCGCGGAGCTCCACTAAGCAGCGTCCGCTCCCATCGCCATCTTGGCCACGCCCCTGCATTGCAGAATTGTTATTGGTCAGTGGGGCCTGGCTGTCTTCCTGCTCCTCTAGTTTGATGAAGAGAGCAGGAGCAGAGACACGGGACCCGGCTGCAAAGTATGCTTTTTACAAATATTGCGCACCCCCTTGTGACACCTCCCATGACACTGCCCCACGACACCCCCGTGACACCCCCCCACGACACCCCCTGTGACACCCTCCCGCGACACCCCTGTGACACCCCCGCGACACCCCATGACACCCCCACGACCCCCCCTGCGACACCCCTGCGACACCCCCGCGACACCTCCCCACGACACCTCCCCGTGACACCCCCCCACGACACCCCCGCGACACCACCCCGCGACACCCCCATGACACACCCCCGTGACACACCCCCGCGACACACCCACGCGACACACCCCCGGGATGCTACCCCCGCGACACCCCGTGTCACCCCACCGTGAGGTCCCGTGACACCCCGTGACACCCCGCGCTACCCCGCGCTACCCCCGCTACACACCCCATGACACCCCCCACTCAGCTCAAGTGTCTAACATTGAGTGAAAAATTTCAGAAAAATCTTTTTTCTCCTCATTATTTCCTCTTTCTATGTGTGCTGCAATCTGCAGCACACATTAAAAGAGAAAATGCCTTGAGAGATTGTTCTTGTACAGGAGGGTATCCCTGCTTTGGCGCTAGGCTGTCTGAAGTGTGCCAGTGCTATGAGAGAGCAGAAGTGCACCATATTTCTGCTCTCTCATTTTCACGCAATACAGCACAGCAAGTTACCTTGCTACACTGCCTTGCGTGAAAGGTTAGTAACTCTGGCCCTTAGTATTTAAAAGCAAGGGTCTGTATTTTTTCTATATCATTGTATGCTGCATAAACATTAGAAAGATGAACAGGTAACATAAGGACAGGGCAGGCAATTATTGAATTTTACAAGCTTTGACTACATGAATGACTGCATTGGCTTCTTGGTGGAAGTCTCTTGCTGAGGTGAGGATGGTGCCACACGCCACTAGTATCATCAAAAAATATATATATACATATATATAAAATAATATTTAAATATATATTATTGCTTAACTTTGATTAATTCTTTCAACCCTGATTTTCTCTTCCAGATAGGATCATCCTGTGCTTCCAACTATTAGTTTCCCCCAACCCATGTCCTGGATACTTGGCACCAGTAAGTTTTTCTTCTAATCCTGATTCAGTTTTTCAAACCAACCTTTAATTTTTCTTTTAATTTATTTAATTAACTTTCGTTTTAGACCCAATGCTCCACTAACACCTCCTGTCCTGATGATGACCTCATAGTAACCCCAAGGTCGAAACGCTCCTGATATACAGACGTCACAGACTTTCTTAACTCCCTCAAATTTAAATAATTCTTGGAGTCAAGAGTAATGAGTCTTTCGATGTGTAAGCGATTGTCCCTTTTTCACTACTTCTGCACTTTGAAGATGGATCAAAATACATAAAATGGTTAAAATGGACACTTTTTGCATCAAATTGTTTTGATTTTATGACATGTGGTGTGGGTTGAAGGGAAGTCATGTGTAATGAGATAGATTTTAGAGAAGATTATGATGTGTGAATTAGGGACGATGCTATTATCTAAATCTTTTTGTATTGTATGATTACGCTAGATTTTTTATAGATGTTTTTAAATTTACAGCTCTGATGAAGTCCGTTGTTAAGCGAAATGCGTTGGCTGGGCTGGTTGACAATATAAAGAAAATTAATAAAGTTCGATTGTGATACAACTACATGTCTCCTGGCTGGATGATTAGATGATGAACTGGATAATTATTCCTTGATGATTGGATGAACTTTTTTGAGTTATCATTACTCTTCTGAGAGAACTCAATATATACCCTGAGCTCTCTGCTTCATTTTGCGGGGTTATGGATAATCTATTAAGACTAACATGTATGTTTTCTGTAAACTATGAACATTTAAAGGTCCAATTATGTCCAAATCCAATTTGTCCAAAAGTTTTGGGAAACATCTATTGGAGCTAGAGGAGTTTTTAGAGCATATTTAGTTTTATTACTTTAGATACAGCTGACACATTTCTTAACCAACTCTTCAATCAATGTATACATTCCAGGAAACCAGTGATGATCTCTCGCTTTAGATTTTGCCAAACCCCTCCCATGTGACTTTCATGTGATAATTCAGCAAATTTTTATCACATGTCACTCGGCGGAACTAATTTATCACCCCTTAGTACATTGTTGTTGATTATACTTAGTTAATTTCTAAGATCCCCCAAGTTCTTCATTTCGTTTCGGACATCGCCCAATCTAATCGGGCACCCTTGAAGCTGTGGCGGCTCGCACAGGTAAACACTGTGGGGCGGAATTCCACTACCCCCCCACCCCGCCCGCCCACCTCACCGCCCCACTGCGTTTACCAGTGCGAACCGCCACTGCCTTGAAGTATATATTTCTCTACTTTTTTGATGTTTCATTCTTATTCATGCTTCCTTCCCATTCATGCCTTAATATTTTTGGAACATTCATTACCATCACTACACTATTCTCCATGTTTTCTTCCTCTTTTTCCCACTTGTCCAAAGGTATGCGGGCCAAGCAATCTTCTACTTTATTTTTTATGCCAGAGACAAATTCAATATCAAAATTGTAACCCTGTAAGCCTAAAATCCATTTAGAAATATGTGGAGTAGCTTGGTCAGTATGCGAGTGGTTTATGGTCAGTTCTGAGTGTGAATCTCATACCAGTAAGAAATAGTTAAAGGGTTTAAAAGCCCATTCGAATGCAAGTGCCTCCCTTTCAATTGTCAAATAAATTTGTTCAGTATCTTTTGGGGACCATGAGGCAAAATCAATCTATTTTCCTCTTTCCCAATGACTTGAAACAACGTCGCCCAGGACCTTTTACTGGCTTCAGTGGTTAAAATTGTTTTCCTTGCTACATCAAACTTACTTAGAGAAAGTGCGTTTATAAAAACCTCTTAAAATTTTCCAAGGGCAAGTTGACCTTCATCACTCTAATCGAAATGCACATCTTTTTTTTTAGCAGCATCTTTAATGCAGTAGAAACGTCTGAAAATTGTTTGACAAATTTTGCCATATACTCTGCAAAACGAAGAAAGTGTTTAAACTCTATTTGGTTCATGAATCTTCGTGCATTCTTTACTACTTCAACCAAACTAAATCTTGGTTTTACACCATACCGTTAGATGGTATGACCCAAATATTCTATCAACCCCCAAGCCAATCTAACACTTTTCTTTCTTTATCATGAGACATGCTTTTTCTAGTTTGGCTAGTACTACTCTTACAGCAGTGGCGGATGGTAAGTTTTGGTGGGAGGGGGGGACGGGACACACACTCACACATACACATAACACTCACAGCCAGGCATTCACACATGCGCGCACACACACACAAACACATCAATTCACAACACTCTTTACCAAACATTCATACATACACGCAAACACCAAACATTAATTTAAAAGAAAACAAAACACACACTTACCTGCAGCCAGCTCTGCCTCTGAGGTTCCAGGAGGCTTGGGACTGCTGCCTTCCCTAATTGGCTGACCTTAGGGGAGGCAGCAGTCCCAACGTCATCATAGAGTGGGATGGGGTCAGTGAGACTGCTGACCCCACCCCACTCTGTGATGAAGTGTCACTGATTGACACTCGACCCTGGGTGCTTCAGGGCTTAAAACTGAAGCACCCAGGTGTGAGGCAATCAGTGACGCTATCCCTTGTCATTGAGGGGAGGGCCTCAGGGACCTTTGCTAAGCTGAGGACATCACATCCACAGGAGCTGTGACTTCCTCAGCCCAGCAATGTTCAGCTCAGGCATCCAGGAGCCTGCACATTTTGCACATGTCTGGCTCCTGGCTGCCTGAACTGAAAGTGAATAGTGTTTGTCAGGCTGACCTTTGTGCAGCTTGACAGACACTTTTCATGAGGGGCAAAAGGTGGAGGGGCATGGCCCCTCAGCCCCAATGGACCGGCTGCACCTGTCTTAAAGTGGCATTGTGAACATCCACAGTGTCCCCATAAATATGTAGGTCATCTTCTAAGCATAATCTGTTCTTTACATCCTTCAAATTTGTCTGCATTAACTTTTGGAACACTGCAGCCACAGATGCCAACCCAAAAGGCATCCTATTGAACCTAAATGCCCCTACTAGTGTAATGAAAAATGTAAGTGATCTAGAATCTAGATATAGTTCTATTTGATAAGCCATGGATAAATGTAGGGTGCTGAAACAAGTGGCCTACCCCATAGTGCTCAACATCTCATTTATTCTTGTGTCTTTCAATCCATATGTTAATATTTAAATCTCTCAGGCTGATGCATAAACATTTTTTTTTGTTTTCACACTTGTTGACTATTACTGTGGGGGCCAACCATTTTAAGCAATCTACACGTTCTATTATCTGTTGTTCCATCAATTTATTCAGTTCCTTTTCCAATGGTTCCATCATTAAATGTGGGATAGGGTATGGCTAGTGGACAAAAGGTATAACATTATTCCTTAATTTAATTTCTTTTGTACATTTATTAACCCTAAATCATTAGAAAATGATTTAGGGAACTCTTCACCCATGTGGTCTGCATTCAGCTCTATCCACCAACATCACTTGTTCACTATTATTAGGACCTAATTTCATTCCTAATTCTTTCTGCTGCCTCCATCCCAGCAGATTTGATCCTTGATTAGCAATGTACACTTTGCCCACTGTGGACTTTCCCTTGAATTAATTACACATTACAACCATTCCTTCTTATAGTGTGGGATCCTTGTTTTACCTTCCTGGATTCATAACTGGTGATTCTGAGACATATTTAGTACCAAATCCTTCAATAAATATCTTATGATCTAACAAGGTGTTTGGAGAACATGAATCTGTCCACATAGTTACATTGTGTCCAACCATGGAAACGGTACATTTAAGAAACTTGTTTCTGACTTTTCTGTATCACCTTTTACCTGCAGAACTATTTTTTTGAGTTTCACTTTCTACATATTCTACTTTTTATACAGGTTTTGCTTGTTCTTAACACATTTTAGCAAAATGTCAGATTTTGTTTAATTTCCTACACATGGCACTTCGTGAAATACATGTCATACTGTTCACCAATTTTGATTTCAACATCCGTAACCTCTGAAGTTCACCACCTCTTGCTTAGATGTGTCTTTAACATGTGTGTTCTGTTTTTTGTATTGTGTATATCTTGAATTTTATTGCATGTTGGTATTTCTAATACCGAGTCTATTGCTTTCTTCATGTCTTTCACACACTCAACAGTATTCTCTAGACTTATAACAACATTAATAGCCTCTTTTAAGCAAGGATTCATAGACAATAGTTTTTTTTAATTGTTTTGTGCATATCAAGATATCACAAAGTCCTCCAAAGTCGCATGTATTTGATAAAACTCTTAACTCAGCAATATAATTAGTTATCTTTTCATGTTTGTCTTGAACTCTACTAAAGAATTTGTGTTTTTCTAACAGAACAATTTCTTTTTCACAAAAATAATCTTATTTTTAATTTTATTTTGAGATGTTTGTCTGTGAATCAATTTCACTTACCTCCTCATCACTTATTGGATCCATTACCTTTCATATGTTTTCCTACCTTGTATGCCCAGGTTGTGTAGTAATATGTGGTGTGTGTGTACAACTGAAAATGTTTCATCCCCAATTACAACTAAATGTGATTCAAACAACTTAATCCAATTTTTCCATGTATGTGTAGGCTCTCCTCCATCATTCAAAATTGGTGGGGGCTGAGACATGATGGCTGCTGCTATACTTGTAATTAGCAAGTAATCCTGCATACAATAATAATATGTGGAATGGAAGTGCTGAACACATATAAACATGTAACTGTGTGTATATATAATTTAATTATAGAAATTCTCTATTCTAATACCTAGTAATTTATTTAACTGATGGCTTCTTAACTTTAGAGTGTGCATATCACCGTGTAAATACGCCTCAGGAGGATTTATTTACCAGTTACTGTGTGTATCACTGTTGTACACACCATTCATTGGTTTTGTTAGGGAATAATGTTACCATTTGAATTTGTTAGCTCTAATGCTGCTAGTGGCCCAGATGTGGCAATTTAGATATGGAGTTAACAATGAGCGTGGGCCACATAATTTTTTTCATTTATTCCTGTATCTCCGTTACTCTCAATGTGCATAGACTACTTCATAACCTTTACAAATGGCTGTCTGAGTTTTCCTCACATCTATGCCTTTCTTAAACCCTCTTCTGCTGGAGGGGTCATAGCATGGTTGTAGTTGTAGTTCCAGGCATGCGATTTACAGGAATCGCAAAGATTAAGGAGATGGGAAACCACAGGAGAACTCCAGTAAGCACAATAACTTCTCCACGCGCTGATATAAATAATATCCAAGGAATGGAGACAGACACCGCTTTTTGCTTGATCAGCTGCTAGATGTTGACAAAGCTATTCTTTAGCATATAGAGGGTTAATAATTATTCTGACTTCCTTCTTCAGTGCATACATTTGGTAATCAGAGAACCACTGCATATATAGGGGCTGGTGTCTGCCTAACAAGCTGCTCCCCAGAGGTGAGGAACCTTCACCTGGAGTCCAATCTGAATGAATAGCTAACTTGTCCTGGGAACCAAGAACTTCTGCCCGAGCGAGAGCAAAGGAGTATAGCAACCCTGCAGGAGCACCTGACTGTTGGAGGGGGCTGTAGCAATTGACCCTGGTGGAGGGGGTCAATCCAACAGAGACTCAACCTGAATGATCGATATGATCAGGAGCGCAGATCAAACTATAAATTTTTGTCAGAGGAGCTACAGCGTTGTCGAACTGTGCCGTGTGATCTCCTCTTGTCATCCTCCTCACATCGCTGCTAAGGCACTGGATCTGAGTGAGCCCGATTGGCCTGCCACACTGAAGCCGGTGATCAACACCTGTGCTTGGCACCCACTATGTACTTATGATCCCTTGACGACCATGAACGTGGAACTACCAACCTCATGTTATGCAGGCAGTCCTGGCCGCCCTTTAGATTTAAAGACTGTAACCAAAATGTCCCTGATTATGGTGCCCCATGGAATAGAACCTGGCAGTGTCCAAGAGGTGCCAAGAAGAACGCTCTACTCTGAAGCAGAGAAGCCATCGCCTCCTGGCACATTGGAACTGGGCCTCCCGAATCTCTGAGACTCATTTTCACTGACCGACTACCCTTGCCAGGAAGTAGGGCCACTGAAAGAAGCATTTGCTTCTGCCACAGCCTTCTAGAGGCTCACTGTGTGGCTGACAGCTGCTCCCTGAAAGCGGGACTGCGTCCAGGCCCTGACCATGGAAAGAATCAACTTGCCCTTCGAGCTGAACTAGCAGGAACGGCTGAGCGACTAAAAGGGCTGAGTGCCCTCACTGACTGTGTGCTAAGAGAGTGCTGCAACCTTAAATTAGAGACTATGCCACAGCAACCCCAGAGCACTGACACTTAGCAAACGAAGTAAGGAGTGAATACAGTGCCGAGAGAGGTGAGTACCCACTTTGAAGAGCATAAGATTCGCACCCACATATTGAGTATTCAAACATGATTGTAGTGTGTAGTGTTTTGTTTGCCTTTTATAAAGAGAAGCTCTGCACTGGACATTAAGGAACTCATTTACAAGGAATTAACACAGCACAGTGCCGCAAGCCATTTGGCTGTGCCACGCTGCGTTAATTCTGAAGCAAAGGGATGCGTCATATCTACATTGATATGCCGGATCCCTTTGCTCTCCCCTGCGCTGGCGCACATTTTGCTGCCATGCGCTGATAAAGGCACCCTTGCACCATGGTGCAAGGATGCCTGCGTCACCTGGATGATTGTTTATGTGCAGGAAGGTATTCCTTCCTGCACATAAACAATTTAAAATGCCGTTTTTCAACTTCTGTGTATGCTGCATTAGCACACACAGAACTTTTTAATGATTGTTTATGTGCAGAATGCAGCAAGCATAGAAAGAGGAAACAAACGAGGAGAAATGAATACCTTTCTCCTTGCTGCGCCTCCCTACGCCTTCCCTGGGGAGGCGTAGCATTCATACTCATTTCCAGGTTTACGATTTCTCATAAATCTGGAAATGTGTCTGGTTCCACGGGTGTTGCGTGGAACACCCATGGAATGCCCCTTACACACAAAGTGCTGCGTGTAAACGGGCCGTATTTACAAGGACAGGGAAAGCCATGCAGGATGGCTTTTCCTGTCCTTGTAAATATGGGGCAGCAAAATGCGCTGCCGGTGTGTCACAAAAAGTGATGCACTGGCGGCGCAAGGGTCTTGTAAATAAGCCCCTTGATTTATTGCGCTGTTATGGGTGGTGTTCATTGCTGAGCCTGAGTAAACCCACAAGAATCTCCTTGAGAAGACTTTGACTGCTCACCATTACTATCACTGAGAGTCAAGTGCTGAAAGGGTTCTACTTGGCCCAGATAGCAGAGCCCTAATAGGCCCTGGAACATAGAGGCAAACAGCCTCAGTCCCCACAGCTGTAGTACAGGAAGCCCCTACCTGCACTGTGGTTTCCTGAACAGGATCTGACAACAAAGTTATTTCTCATGAATCACACCTTAATTACCTTGTATATCAAGGATCCACCGCTGCGGTTTGCACAATGGAAATGCCTTTCGAGATTTCAAATACTTGTTCTAGTGTGTTGTGTATACGATATGTGCTCTTTTGTAAGCTTGCCCCTGTGCAGTTGCAGTTGTCAGAAAGCAGGGGCTGAGGTGCTGACCACAGTCATGTCTGATCCAAGTCGAAGGAAGCAGTCTTTGTGCCATTCAGTGAAGGAAAGGCTGGCTATTGTTACCGAATGCTGGTGCTGACTGGATCCAGACAGCACATGCACGGAAACCATACTGAAATATGTTTGACAGTAGCCTACAAACTCTTGCGTGTCTCGAGAGGTGGCGGCCATCTTGGATCTTCAGCTATAGTTTTCCTTGTTTGTGCACACTATTCATGCTTGGCAGTCAGGCTACAAGGTTGCTGCAGCCAGGTCCTTACTACATGGGTGTTGGATTTCAAGTGTCAAGATCTTTTGCTTCGTAAAGGATTGTACTATAGTCATGATGGATTACAGAGCAGTACCCTAATGTCATTTATTTTGAACTCTTAAGACTGTGGTTGTATGTTTTGCCAAAAGTTCCTGTGACGAAACAAGACAGATTCTTATGTTGACATTATAAATAAAAAGTGTCTCTTTTCACAATTGCACTTACATTTAGTATTCCAATGACATGTTACTTAAGACATGTCTTTATCTTGTAGAGATCCACTACAACCTGAAGACCTTCTTGACCCAGAAGTGACCAGGTGGAATGTGGATTCCTATGCGTCCATATTCTCTCTTATCAGATTCACCTTTTTCCCCTTCTCCCACTGGCCCTAATATAGGATATGTGGTCACTGGTAGGGAAGGTGAGAGACTGACAAGAACATTCCTTTAGTTGGTTCTTAAAATGTTAGTACACTCTGAGAGGAGGTTCTCTTCCAGGGTCTTGAGCCTTGGCCTCAGTGGATATGCAGGGTAGATGCAGAGTATTTTGACATCACATTATTTCTATGACTACATCCAGCTGTGTCACATGATGTGTAAGTAGCACTATGCCTTGGAGCCTTGTCACAACCCAAAGTATTCCTATTGCTGCTCAAGGCAAATTTATTTTTGAATGTGGTGAGGTTTCTCCTTGGTGTTTACTATTTGCCCGTAACCCATGAATGTCAATGGTGGATCCAGAAAATCAGACACAGCAATATGTGAAGCACAGGTCTGCATCAAAGGCTATCTTTATGTTGATGTGTTCTGCATCTTTCAGTTGTGGTTCACCCTCTCTGTGGCCCTGAAAGCAAGCAGTATAGCATAAGATCAATCTCGAGCTCTTAGTAGAAGAGAGAACCCCACAGTTTAATAGACTTTCCCGTTCATAGCATTCACAGGGTGGGACTCTGTAGGAAAGGTAATGTGCTGGGTCAGTGGAACGATTAGGGTGCACAAGGTCTGTCTCAGGATCTTTGAAAAGGTGGTCTGCGAAAGCCATACAACAGGCCCACTGTCTTCTGGTATGCACCACTGGCACTGAAATGGACTATAGCAACTCGTTTTTTGGCAGAGGTATCACAATCTCTAAACCAATGATGGCCTTGAGTGTGTCACCACTAGAGGCCAGGTGGTGCCTTATGTTCGCTTAGGCCAGGTGGTGCCTTATATTCGCCTAGGCCAGGTGGTGCCTGATGTGCGCTTAGGCCAGGTGGTGCCTTATATTCGCTTAGGCCAGGTGGTGCCTTATGTTCGCTTAGGCCAGGTGGTGCCTTATGTTCGCTTAGGCCAGGTGGTGCCCTATGTTCGCTTAGGCCAGGTGGTGCCTTATGTTCGCTTAGGCCAGGTGGTGGCCTATGTGCGCTTAGGCCAGGTGGTGCCTTATATTCGCTTAGGCCAGGTGGTGCCTTATGTTCGCTTAGGCCAGGTGGTGCCTTATGTTCGCTTAGGCCAGGTGGTGCCTTATGTTCGCTTAGGCCAGGTGGTGCCTTATGTTCGCTTAGGCCAGGTGGTGCCTTATGTTCGCTTAGGTCAGGTGGTGCCTTATATTCGCTTAGGCCAGGTGGTGCCGTATGTTCGCTTATGTTATGTTATTTGCATTGGTACAGCACCACCGCAACTGTCATGTCATTACATCACATTTTCTTTCAGGGCACCATTTCACACGCACAGGAGAAGGCCAGCAATCAAGTTGAAGGAGCCATCGCTCGACCGTGCATGTTGTTTATTAGTGTTTGGTTGGGAGTGGTTAGCAGAGAGTTTTTTTCAGTACTCATTTTCAAAATGGTTAATTTGAGTTAGGGTTAGAGGAGTGAGTTTGCTCTTCGGTGATCCTCGTAGTGGTTTATGTGTCTGGGCGGGTGTGCAGAATGGGTCGGGTTCATGTCCCTTGCCATAGCTGCTGAGTGGCTGTGAATGCCGAAGTCAGAGTGACGCCACAGAGAAAGGCAAACCTTTCTCCCTAGGGACCGTTAAAACGCACCACCCAATACTCAGTAGAATAAACATTGACATTTTTTTAAAGCACAAAAATCTATAAATGGAGAACTTGGTGCTGAATGGGGAAGTACACATTTATTCGAATCATTTTGTACCAAGGCCTCGCGATTGTGAAGGTACTAAACAGCTAGTAACTTGTTAATTAATCTTTGCTTGTTTTGTACTTGAAATATTTCGCGAGTGTGGTATCGGAGAGGAAAGTTTATTTTAGGGACAGGACCTGCAAGAAAAAGGGAATTTGCCTTTTTATGTGTCTGCTGTCTGTTCTCGTTTTGTAATTGTCAGAAATTCTGAAGGTATGTTAGAATGATTTTTTTTTGTTCTTGAACAGACTACATCAAGCGTTAATATACCAGTTTTCCCATGTGGAGCAACAACAAATAAAAAAGTGACATCTAGCGAGTACAGTGCTCATAGGCTGCACCCACCTCCCTCTCAGATATTATTGTAGAATAAGATTGTGCCGATAAAATGCTCCAGTGGCCGCGGTGCACATGGGGTACTCGTGTTCCCTCGCTTGATAACGTCTCCGCATTCCAGTTTCTTTGGAATGCTTGACTGCCTATTTTAAGGAATAATTAGCTTCTAAAAACACAAAATGTCTGGGAGGTGCACGCACACCAGTTCTCTGTTCACTTTACTCGCACCTGCCATCGATGCCACCAGCTTGTGAAACCACAGTAAAACCTTTCTTTTCCTGCCATGGGAGCGCCGGGCGCTTGCTTTGATTGTTGACCTGCAATAGCTCGAGGGACTTCTGCATCCACTTTTTTGTCAGTGGGACAACACGTCTTTGTGGTATTTTGACTAGGAGTCTTTGACGTTTAAAAGTGTTAAACACGTTACATGCGGTTTAAACGAGGCTTAGCACTTTGTCCGGTGTGTCACACACTGCCGGTTAATGACCACCTTTAGTGCCCGGGATCCGGGCGTCCTCTGAACACCTGCAAGCTCTGTGGAGCTCTGACAGACATCTTTGAAGTGCTGCTTTGATCCTACGTGAAAGCAACTCGCATTGTCAGCTTCTGACTTTGTTCTCCTATCTTAAAAAGGTATATCTAATGCAGCCACGGGCATGCACCACTGGCTTGTGTGTGCACCAACCAGGGGTTCCTTAGTTCTACTATAGAACCGTGATGTACACTGGGAATAGCAGCAGTCTCGCAGGTTTAAGAGTATGATGAATCATTCAGTGCTGTTCATTCCCACTCTCTACCTAGGCCTGCTAGATTTAAGTTCTAAGGAGCTGTAGGGGCATATGTACAAGAACTGGCGCTATGCAGTATTGACGCTGATTACCGGCAATTTTTTTTACTGTTGCCTAACGCCAAATTCTAACGACATGTTTGCAACGTATTTACAATACAACGATACGTGTCGTTAGGAACAGCAAGCGGCCATAAAAATTGACGCTTGTGCGAGCGTCTAGATGCTAAAAAAATAGACACAAACATGAAAAAAGTGACGTTCGGCCAATTAGCGGCAAAAAAACTCACTCTAGCCGGCTGAATGTCATAGAATGGAGTCTAGCGAGAAAGAAAGCAGTAAAATGCGCCGCTAAGGAGGACTTCCCCCCAAAAAATAGTCCTGCAAGCAGAATGGAGGAGCAAAGGATCAATCAAGTACTGCACAGGATAACAGCCGCCTACAGCCCCCCCAACAGCCAGGAAGACCAGCCAGAGTCCAAGAGGAAGAGAAAGAGGAAATGCAGGTTCAGTCAGAAGGAGAATGAGAGCCTGATTGCGGAGGTGACGGAGCATCAACACCAGCTCTTCGTCAGCTCCAGTGTGTCATTGGGGACCAAAAAGGCTAGATGACAGTCCATAGAGGACAAGGTGGACTGTATCGCTGAGGTCAAGAGGACAGTGATGGACTGCAAGAAGTGCTGGCCTGATGCCATGTGCAAAACTAAGCAGAAACTGGCTACCAATCATTAGGCAGCATTGTAGACCGGAGGTGGGAGTCCAGCGACCCAGGAGGAGCTCGATCCCTTGGAAGAACAGGTGTTAGCTATCATCACAGAGGAGTCGGTGGTTGGAGTTGCCAGACAGGACAGTGCTGAATATAACCAGCTAAGAGCAGCCATGTGCATTGTAGACATGATACTGTGCTTTCCTGCAAGGCAGGAATCCTAGTACCATAGTCCAATAGGCACCTGTGTAAGTCCCATACACCTTAATGTGCAGCTACAGAAAGGAAAGGGCAAGGATGTGTTTAACAGACTTATACACAGTGCAAACCTGCACTCCCTGTTCTCACAGGAAGGGTCAGCAAATTTGCTTAGCTGTGCAGCACAATCACTCATGTCTGTGAATGTTGCCCCTCCATTACACATGGCCCAATGCACATCAACAACTACTAGTCATACATAGTGGCCCAATGGTATCTCACAGGATCAACTACACATCTGAGTGATGGGGTATCTATGGGACATAGCTGGTAACGTCACATGGGTATATGGACATTGTCAGTTCAAATCTCACCAACAGCAAACAAGATGGTACACAGCTGTCAGGCCATGCATACTCACACTACACATTGGTCAGCTGTCATGGCAGGGTCCACCTGAACACCTCTCCTCAACCCAGAAAGGACTGGGCGTGGGCATTAATGCAACCTACGTACACCTGTGGAACATGGGACAGAGTAAAAGTTAAGAGGGGCAGTGCATAAATGCATACTTATTCTTTGTGCCAACATGCATCCTTTCACAAATGCATAGAAGGATCATATACACTGGAGTATGTGTCATCCCACTACACACCCCTGCGCTGATGCAAAAGGTCAGCTGTGCACCAACACCGTCATCCTTGCACCATGGCACAAGGTTGCCTGTGTTGTTGCATGACTGAATTCACCATTGCCAGTGCAGCGGAAAACACAAGTGGAGGGCACACTCCTTCTGACTATGGTGCTGTCCTGTGTATGTGAAAGTATGCTGGTTAGCATAGTTGAAGTGTCTGCTGTGCCTGGTTTGGACAAAATAATGGGAACAGGCCCCTTGGTAGGTGAATCTCACCATCCCCAAAAATGCTTCCATCTTGCTGGCTGCATGAGCCATGTCCCTCTGTATCAACTTGCAATGTCATCATGTTGGAGGTAGCCACACAAGGTATAAGTGGTGTAGGTACTGGGAAATCCACTTATGATCATGGTCCCATCACTGTGGGGCAGTAAGTCAGCTGCCAGGAGTTTAACAATTAACAGCCTTAAGGGTCAATGCACACAGAAAAGTGTGTGAAACAAAACAATAAGATGTTTGACATCCTGCAGACGACCAACTCAGTATATATTGGAAGGGCATCAATGTCCGCCATACCTTAATTACTGCTCCAATAGAAATCATCGACTCAGATGTGGCACACAGTGCCACTGAACATAATGGCCAAAACCTGACATGTTAAATGAATATACAGTGCCATCTGCCATCCACAGCCTAATGTAACAGTTGTCCTATGTAAAATAGGAGAATGGAAAGCGTCATGTCATGCACTTTGAATATCACCGGTTCACAAATTGCAAACATGTAGCAGACAGCAACAATAGTATGTACCCTTTACATTGCAGAGGATGAACCCTTGTCTCTTGGTCAGCACCCTGTCCCAGACCTGTATGAGAGTGGCAACAATGAAGACAACCTACCACCCATTGACCACAACACCCTCTAAGAGCTCCTGAACTCCATAGGAACACCATCTCCGGACCCAGGGAGGGTCAGCAGCATTGTGGAGTCTCCATGCACCCTACCAAATAACCAACAGGCACCATCTACCACCACACCCCTGGCCTACGAGAACCCAACTGTGAAATTCCAATGGACTGTGGTAGGAGTTCAGCGGAATTGGCTGATCAGGTGCTGGCGGGGATGGAGACCCTGGCAGCCACACTAGAGGGTGCCCGTGGGTGCTGGAGTCCCAATAGGGAGAACTCTGTTGCCATCAGAGGCACCTACTCTCTGCTCTGTGGCTTCCAGCAGTCCCTGGCTGACATCGCTGGTGTCATGATGCAGAGGTATCAACAACTGCCCTGCTAAAGTGGCACCAGCGATGTGGCAAAGAGCTGGGGGCAACCCAGAAAATCTTGGAGACCATGGAGCGGAAGTAGGACACTCACATGGCTGCCATGGCTGTCTTCAACCGCACCGTTGCTGCTGAGTTGGAGAACCAGCAGATCATCCTTGGGGTAATGATGCCTCACATTTTGGCACAGATAAATGCTGCTGCAGGCATAGCATTCACATCTTCTGCTCCTGATGTGTCTGTGCCTCCCTTACCTGCCCTCACGGGGGACACCACACACATCAGAGGCGGAAGATGTGGATGGTACTTAAAAGGAAAGTCTGCAGTAGCACTCATCTGTGTCAAATGGGCAGTTTCTGCTTAGCCCTGTGCTCACCAACATGGCTTGGAACATCTGCCATCACTGTCTTCGTCATGACTTTGCCCTGTTCACCTTGAACATTTGTGGACTTCCAATGTAGCCTTTCCTCCCCAATGGCACTGCAGTCATCCTTTTGACTGACATTTCCCAATTCCTCTACATGTCGCTTGACATGTTCCCCACAAGGACTCTGTCTGGAAATCCACTGGCTATATACATCCTTTGGGGTTGTTGTCCAATGAACTGTCCCTGTGTGACCTAGTATGTTTTGCACATGTAAATAAATGAACCTTTAATTGCCAGATGTGTGTTGTCTGTCACCATGAAACAGGAAAAGTGTCAACAATGGCTAGTCTGTGTAACAACTACATCAAATACTGAGTAAAGTTGAAACTTTGGTGTCTGCAGACTCTGGGACCTTGAGAGGCAGTGAGATGTCAAAACGTGTGAAGCACATAATGTCAGATATACATTGAGTGCTAAATCAAGGTGGCCACAATAATGTTTACCTGGTAACGTGCCCTCAAAGTGAAGGGTAAAAACATTCTATCTACCAGTGTCATGTCCAACCATGGTAACTAGTGAAACATACCTCATTGGGTTGACAAGCAAATGTAGTGAGTGCCATGGGTCATGAAGCAGCAAACAGGGAATCACTCCACATACCAACATTACGTACAGAAGTCATAGGGCGCACCATTCCTCCAAGACCTATTGCTTTCGTAACTCACAATAATCTTGTATAGGGCAACTTATTTTGCACCAAATCCCCATGCAATGAGAAAAGCCACATATTGAATTCTACATTGTATGCATGTCAGATCATGTCAATCAATAGACTGTACGACAGTACCCTGTCCCTAGATCATGAAGCCACTCACACATGTTGTGCAACAATGCAAGCTAGGATAGCAGATGAAATCCAGATAAATCTTAGCTCAATGAATCTTTGATACACATTAAACATTATTGACACCACAATGTAGAAAAAGGTGTAATTTTATTTTAAATATAAACTACCTAAATCTAAGTCTATCTACCCTATGCTAAAGTCCTAAACTTACCTGTACTACACTACCTTATCCTAATTAGCCTTAACACTACCTTAACTAACCTTATCTTATCCTACACACTTAACAACAAATATGAAACGTCAACCCCCCACCACCCTTAAGGCACATGTTAAGACAGGACAAAGACAACTATACCTAAACATAGACTACCTACACATATATCCTAAACAAATATATATATTTGTGGTATTTTTTAAAGAGAAATTGATTTTTTTGTGGTATTTTCATTTTTTAACATGTAACACACATTGACCCTCAATCCCACAACCCACATACCTATATCAAAATTTGAACAATCCCACTCTAATGAAACCCCTATCTAAACTAACTTAACACTATATTAAATCTACACTACCCTAACCTTTCCTAACAACTATATAGAAAACAACTGAGCCTACCCAAAAGACAATGTTGGGTCCATGGTACCTGGTGTCCCCTATCGTCTACCCTGCCCCACAGCCTTTTTAATGTCCTGGAGCAGGGGGGACTGGTCAAATTTATTCTCAACAACAGCCAACCTCATTTTCACATCTGACAGCTCCTTCATAATGTCCCTTAGAGATTGTCCTTGCCCTCCTGTGGGCTGGTGGGTGGGTGGCACAGGAACAGTTGGTCCACTTCTTGATGTACCTGGTGTTGGTGCCAGTGATCATCCAGCTGTTGCTTGTCCTTGCATACTTGTTGACCTCATTATTGTGGCACCCCTGGGGAAGGCAGACCACAGCCTCTTTACCTTTTCCCTCAGGATCCTTTTGCCCATGGCCCAGTATGCCCTGAACCCTCCTCAAGTGGTGGTAGCGCACCTTCCACTTATTGAACTCTTGTTGTTCCTGTGGTGTCATGTTGTCTGTGGAAAAAGTATACATCAAATGTCAGTAATAGGCTGACTAGGCAAACATCATAGCACAAGGTATGTTTACAATATCACCTACAGCTATGTCAGTTGCCACAGCAGCCAACATATCACTTGCAGCATTGTGTGCCAACACACATACCTACATCTACCAAATCAAATGTAGAAGAACCCATTACCAAAAGTAACATTGTATGAAATGTGAAATACCAACACCATTGGACAGAAGTTATGATGACCATCTCCATACAGGGTACGTATACAGACATATTGATGTCTGTGCCCATAAATTGGTAAACATTTCTACCATGTCTGTGAATAGGTTTACCTTTGCCATCCTGCAATGTCTGTCATGCAGCTGGCTATTAACATTATCAGATGAGTCTTGTAATGTCAGTTCATTACTTGTTTTGCAACATGTAAGTGAGCATGTGGCACACAGTCATTTCATAGAAGATTAACTAAATAGACAAATTACCTTGTAAGCATGTGACTTCATAATGGATGCAGGATATGTACAACACACCAGACAGTGCCATGTACTGAAAAATCCATTTTCTTACATGAAGGTGTTCTACGGTGGACCATAACAACTTTGTATACATGTTGACAAGTTACCTGCATGTGCTGATGACATGCATGCTGTAGTAACCACTACCTATGCATGCAATATTTTGAGAGATGCCTCACGTGCCAAAGGGCAAGGCTCTAAGTAAACTGGAAATATAAATATTTCCTTTGGTATTTGGCTCACTTACACCTCCTTCTTCAATAGATACCACATTCATTCATACTTCATGTATACACCCTCAAATTCCTTATGCAATAGTTGTTGTGCCATGAATAATCAAATGGTAAAGAAAATATAATATATTTATTAAAAATAGTGTATAATATTATTCCACCACAGTTTAAAAAAACAATTCATACATAAAAACCATTTTATGAATGCAGGACTGACCCAACACAGTCTAATTATCTCACAAAGGTCAAAAGGCCCATACGGTCCAATAACTAAATCAGCCTATAATTTTTAACAGTGCAATAAAATCCACATAAAGCCCAATGGTGGAAAGGCAAAGAGAAACATATTTCTTTTAAAAAAAGAAGAAAGAAAGAAGAGAAACAGAAAGAGAGACAAAACATATACGACAGTACAATTATTTGTGATTTGTAAACTAATCCATATGTGCAGTAAACTAAGGCATATGAGTAGTGCAAACTTTTCGTCAATAATGCCGGAGTGCCCAATGGATTAAGTCTGTCCAATGCGTCGACGCGTTTCAGTGGTATTGAACAAATGGCGACAACCTTTTTCAAGACCAAGATTTGTGTCCCTCTTTACAAGCGTTATATGTACAACCGATTGGACCCTTTTATTCGTCCTAACCCGGTGTGGAGCAATGTTCCTTATAATGAAGCAATCATTAGTCAAACTCTATTGTTCCAATATACAAAGGACCAGTTTCGTATTTTCTTGGCTGCAGATTGCCTGTCACCTACGCTCATAATCAGTTGTGGCGGCTGCGGGCGCAGCGTGCATAAGTACTGTGTGATTAGAGCCATAATTTACAAGTAGGCGTGACGCTTGGTTAATTTGCTGTACGCCCACTTGTACTTAAGCTGGTCAATTGAACTGCACCAGAATTAACCCCGGGTGTAGTGGGCGTAGCGGGGCTACGCGGAGGTCCACGGAGTTGCGAACAAACTCCGCAGCGGAGCGGAGTTGGCCAGCCCCCGCCTCCACACCCCTATATTAACAATTAATATTACATGACTTAAAATTAAATTAAAACCACTTATCTGGCATGCGGCATCCCCGGGCTGCCCTCCTCCTCTTCCTCGCCGTCTGGGTAATTCTTTGAGAAAACTGCGCTTGTGCGCGCGCCCGGGCATGCGCATTTAGAAATGCACATGCAAGGCGGGGACGCCACATGCCAGGTCAGTGGTTTTAATTTAATTTTAAGTCATGTAATATTAATTGTTAATATAGGGGTGTGGAGGTGGGGGCTGGCCAACTCCGCTCCGCCGCGTAGTGTGCGGAGATTTGCCTTCTCCGCGTTCTCCGTGGAACGTGGAGGAGGCAAATCTCCGCACACTCCGCGGGCGGAGCGGAGGTCTCCGCCCGGGGTTAACCAGAATGGCAGAAAATTTTGATGTAGTTATGACATTGACTCCTTACAAAGTTGCAGCTACATTTCAGTACATGCATGGGGACGAATATCTAGTCCATGCTTATCAGGAAAGGCTGTCACTTACCTATGCTCATAGTGACATACGTGATGGTAACACTGTAACAGTGAAACCACTGGTGCACTATATGTCAATGCACAATAGCCGTGTAAAGGGACCTACTTTCTTATAGGCCATGACATTTTACTGATATACGTAATTGTGTCCCTTACTTCATGGTTACAAACAGTTTAAACCAAACATGATTCACATTGCATTTAGTAACATTTGTGTACTTATATGTTGGTCCGCCAACTGTGATGCCAATGAAGTCCAGCAGGTGTGACTCCCTGCCCACAAGATCCTGCCAGCAATGTTTCATTTGACAACTCTCCCTGTTCACTCCATGGATCCGCATTAATTGCTGCCAGATGATCTCCCATCTGCTCTTCCGGACTTGGACAGGGTACCCCTGTATTACTCTGCCACCTGCTTCAATCATCCTTGGCAGGTAGTGCATCACCAGCCATACATAGGTGCCCAACTCCTTGGAGTCCATGCACCTACTGCCTGACATGATCCCACCCACTAATGTAACCAACTAACCTAACTATTAACCCCTAAAATTGCCTAGCACCCCAGATACACACTACCCTAAAAGACTGACACCTAAGACTTAACAATAAACTGGACAATAAACTACACAAATTTCCCACCAAATGGACACAAATTACACAACAGGGACAGCAGACACAGCACAATAACAACTCTGACCCCAATCCACACTCTCCAGCACAAAAAACACCACTCTCAAGCACAGACAGTAAAACTGTGAGTAAATGTGAAAGTTACTTTACAGTTCCTGGTTTCCTGCATGCAATCATGGACATCTGCGGGGGAGCAAGGAGGGGCACTTGCCCCCCCCTGATCACTTGATCACTCGGCGGGGGACGGCCGGTCCACCGTATTGTTACGCTGCACCACCAGTACAGGCTGTAGTGCTGTCACTGCTGTGCAACTACGCATGCATGACTGAGTAGTCACTATTTTGTTACAAAAAATAATGGCGCCTGCACCGCAGACCGTAACTAGAGCCTAGTTACGGCCGGGCGGTATGGGCACCATTTTTGGGAAAAACAGTCCGGTCATGTCGCATGCGGAGGCGGTGCCAGGTGCCTCACTGTCATTGGTAGCTGAGCGCAATGCTACCAATTAAACTTAGCGTAGCGCTCAGCTACCAATGACAGTCGGACTGCTCCTGCGGTCTGCATCAGGCGCCATTGCAGGCAGGCAAGGCAGCACTGTTATTGGGTAGCTGAGCGCTACCAATGATAGCTGCCTGCCCGCATCGCCTTACTAGTGATAAGTCGAGAGCTGGACCAATCATGGTCCGACTCTGACCTGCCCCCGACCCTTGCCCCCAGCAAGTGCGCACTGCGCAGGTTCCTCTCCAGAGAGACGGTCTGTTGTGCGCAGCGCTGCAGAGAGGGCCTGGGCCACGTTGGTTTGGGTTTCACATTTTTCAAAACTTCAAGTTCAAAACTTTCAATCACTTTTACTTCAAGTTCTGGTGCTGTTTTACAACCACCCCACCTACTACTGCTTGCAAACAGCAAACCAGTCTCCTCCTGGCAGCAGTGGCAGCCAGCTATATGTTTTAGTTTGCTGCCTGGGCTGTATTGTTTAATTGTTATAGAAAAAGTTGGGAAAGAAAAAAAACAGAAGGAGAGGAAGGTAAAAATTGGGGCAGAAGCAGTCAGAAAAATGAAGGGGGGAGGAAGGAAAACGCAGTAAAAAAACAAGGCAAAAGCAGTACAAAACATGGCAAAAGCAGGATAAAGCACTCAGAAAAACAGGGGGAGTGGAGAGGAAGGAAAAGGCAGTAAAAACAAGGCAAAAGCATGAGAAAGCACTCAAACAAATGGGGGAGAGGAAGGAGAAAGCAGTAAAAATATGGGGCAAAAGCAGGAGAAAGTAGTCAGAAAAACGGGGGGAGGGGAAGGAAAAAGCATTAAAAAACAAGGCAAAAGCATGAGAAGCACTCCAAAAAATGGGGCAAATCACTTGATGTCGCCTTGCCTACAAAAATGAATTTGCCCTTGTGTAAGGTAACTGTGCTAATGTAAAGCGCTCCAATACCTTTGGGCGGTGTTGGCATTTTTTAAAACTGCACAAGTCAGTGAAGGAGGGGATCTCTGCAACAGAGTTCAGCGGGAGGTGGACGGGCAGCCAACAGTAAATGCGGGCAGCCATGGGGAGATTAAGTGATTTGCTTGTACTCATCAAATGTGGAACTGAGGCCGGGGCAAAAGCAGGAGAAAGCAGTCAGAAAAATGGGGGAGATTAAGGGAAAAGCATTAAAAAACAAGGCAAAAGCCGAAGAAAGCAGTCAGAAAAACAGGGGGAGAGGAAGGACAGAGCAGAAAAAAATGAGGCAAAAGCAGGAGAAAACAGTGGCTTTATATTTTGTGCCGCCATGGGGACATTGGGGGTTATATGATTTATTATCTGGTGTGGTGGGGTTATACCTGGTGATGTGGGATTATACCTGGTGAATGATGTGGATGCCATCCAGTGCCACTGCCAAGGCGCACTTGGCAAGTGCTGTAGGTTTATAGCTGCTGGTGGTTCTTAGGCAAGTGTTTTGGGTGCAATCTGGTGCTGCTGTGGCAACTGCTGTGCGTGCAGTCTGGTGCTGTGACAAGTGAAATCGGGTACTGTATACATGTATACATACATATATATATATATACTGTATATATAATGTGTGTGTGCATCTGTGTGTGTAGATATATCCACACACAGACACTTTTCCTTTTTCAACTTTCTATTACTGCATACAGGGCTAATGTATTCAATAAATAGTGCATTGTAGTTTAGTTATTTAACGTTCACAAATCTCATCTTACCCATATAATTATGCATTATGCAAGGAAAGCTTGGTTCCCCTTGCAGGAGAAATTTAAAGGAATTTTCAACTCCCTGCAGCTCATCTACAACTCAGTTTATTCAATACAGCCAACCTGGTGATGAGAAGAGTATTTAATGATCCCCATTTCTTTTCAGAAATGGGCATCCGCAAATTCTTTTCAAAACGAAAATTGGATGATTTAGAATCTGATATTAAAGAAGCAAGAAAATAATCTAAACATGGTGAACAGGAGGAGGCAGAAGAATCAAACACAAGCAGTTCTGCAGGTCCAGTTTCAGCTCCAACAGAATCTAGCCATGATGTTGATGCTCCTGTAAATGATATTGGATTGCATTTTAATTCAGCAAAAAACTAACAGATGATGTAAAATACAATCTTCTAATAAATACTTATATTCCACCAGAAACGTATGACTTCAAGAAGGATTCAGGTGGAACACGCTGTTTCCGTCATGTGTGGGTTAATCAATATTCACCATGGCTTAGCTACTCTCCACAACTGAAAGGTGCAATTTGCAAGTTTTGCACAGTTTTTCCACAGCCAGTTCATCGTGGGATACAAGGAGCATTCATAACTATGCCTTTCACTCAAAATAAAGACTTCCATGAAAGACAAGCATGTCTTAACGTCTTGGCATAAAAAAGCACAAGTGGATGAAACTCACCTTTGGCGATCAGAAAGAAACTGGAAACAAGTATTGTTAGCCAAATAGACAGCGCTGTGAAAAGGCATGTTAAAGAAAATCGGAAAAGTTATTTCCAATTTTGTCTACTATCTTATTTTGTGGCACACATGACATTGCTTTACGTGGGAAGAAAAGTACAATTGGAAATGTGCAAAGTCTGTACCAATTTCGCATTGAAGCAGGAGATGTGATCCTAAATACACCAGTTAATGCACGTTAGACATCAGTTCGAGTTGAACGCGAGTTGATTACATTATGTGAAGAAACATTAAGAAAAGATATAGTATCCTTAGTCAATATGTCAAATGGATTTTCAACCATTGCTGATGAAAGTGCCGACATATCCGGAAAACAACAGATGTCACTTGGAGTACGTTTTGTAGGCACAACAAGTAGCACTGTAGCTCTCATCAGAGAAGAATTCCTTGGATTTGCAACCTTAAAAGAAATGAATGGTATTTCAATTGCAAATATAAATCTGGATACATGTTCTAAATTTGGCCAAGGATATGATGGATGCTCTACAATGGCTAGAAAGGAAGGTGGTGTTTAAGCATAATAAAGAGAAAATATCCTAAAGCTGCTTTTGCTCGCTGTGCTGCACATAACCTTAATTTGGTTGTTAATGACCTGATTGCTATTCCTGATATACGGAATTCTATTGGCACAGTGAAAGCCATCATTAAGTTTTTCCATGAGAGTCCAAAAAGAAGATCTCTTATTCCTAATGTGCCATTGCTGAGTGAAACACGATGGACCGCAAAATACAAGAGTATTCAAATTTTTAGCTCACACTTTGAAGAGATTTTTAAGCAATTAAACTTACTGGTCACTACAGCTTCAGGGAAAACACTTCAGGATGCATATCAATTGCAATGTTCCTCCAGCACAGTGAGCTTTCTCTTTTGCTTGTCCATAATTTCAGATTACTCATCAAGACTGGAATCTGTAGGCCAGGCTCTCCAAGCTGTTCAGCTTGATATCCCCAAGGTGTGTAATCACGTGCAAGACCATCTGACTGTGTTCCGTGATCACAGACAAAATGCAGAAGAGCAATTTAAGGACATTTTTACAAAAGTTCAAACACTGGCAGAAAAACTGAACATCTAACTTTGTTTCCCAGTCAGTGTGGCCGGCAAGTATTTCATTCTAATTTTGGTTCCGCTTCTGTGGAAGAATACTATTGCCAGTCTATCTATGTGCCATACATGGACTCTATCAGCACATCTTTAGAAAGCCTTTTGGCAATGAAAACAAGAAAAATTTGAGTCTGTTCTCACTTTACCCAAAGCATATGGCAACAATGACACCTGAGCAATACAAATGCCATATTGCAAACATCAGAGAAATTTACGACATTGAAAACCTGGAAGCCGAAGCAGTCACATGGTTTCAGATCTGGGCAACAAAGGATCAGCAGTTTGACAATGGATTTCTGGATTTGCTAAACCCCACAGATTTATTTCCATTAGTCCTGCAAGCAATTCTCATTGCTCTCACTTTACCAGTGACCACTTGCACAATGGAAAGGTCTTTCAGCACAATGAGAAGGGTGAAAACCTGGTTGAGGTCGACAATGGGAGATCACATATCGGGTTTGTGCATGATGAGCATACATCGAGCAAAAATTGATGAAAACAAACAACAGCTGATTGACAAAGTAATTGATAAATTTGCTCAAGACTACAGACGTTTACAGTTCCTTTTCGAGATCACTACACTAACCAGTGAACATTAACTGTATACTCATTGAAAAATATGACTGTTAAATTTCAGCAAGACTGTAGATGTTTGCAGGTCCTGCAACAGTTATCCAGGTTAAGTTTATATGTTTTATTTTCCAATTTGGATGAGAACAGCTGTTATTTTATTTAAGTTAATATATTTGATTTTTATTTATTTCAATGTATTTAAGTTAATACATTTCCAAAATAAATACGTTTGTCATATATTTTAAAATCTCATTTGTTTGTGCACATTAACACCAAATGTAGACTCTACATCTTTTAAAAAAAATATAATTCAGTTATAATACCTTCACTGCTTTGATCATGTGTGTATGAATAATGTGGTGTATTCAATAGTGGTGACATAAAAACAGATTAGAAATTGCTAATCAGACAATGGCAGCTTGATCCTTCCATTAAGCTTTTTCATCAGGTTTCTCAACCCTTTGCATCCCTGAGCTTTTTCACCTTTGGCCAAAAGCCGCTCCTGTCTGCAGCTCTGCTTTTTTCTTTGCCAACTGCTAGAAGGTGTGAATGATATCTACCAAAGGCCACAAAAGAAAGAGATGGCTGTGGCACAACAACCCTATGGTGTAAGAGATCATATGCGGCCTGCTTCCTGCCCTCCATGGCTCCTCCTGCGCCCCAGTGTTTCTTGTGCTCCTCCTGGCACACATCATGTCGGAGGATGGTGATGACGTTAAAATTTTGCCCCCCCCGGAAAAATGTCTGCGGACGCCCATGCATGCAATGCACATTACATCTCTTCCTTTGCAGCATTACTTCATTTCCTGTGTAGAAGCAGGACTTTTTAAGCCCAAGTGTGAAATGTTTACTCGCAAATGCACTTAAACTCTATGGCACTAGAGGCTTTGCTACAATTTTCTCAGTAGAAATGTCGCGTATGCAACAGTGCAGCATATTTTGGGGATGCGGCGGGTAAAAATTTGCTGCAAATGTTTCTAGCAAGATATTTTTATGTCACTAATAATTTCATATCTAGTGGATTCTTCTACATTATGTGCTATCTGTGTTCCTAATGACTGTGTATGTTGAATATCATATGATGTGTGTTGTAGAACTGTTTCCACTGGTAGTTATTGTGTGTAATGTGTGGCACCTATCATACACGTGTGTGAACATCCGTGTCATGGCATGTATATTGCATGTGTGACCAACAGAATTGATAGACATTTTCGCACTTATCCATGGGTGGTATGTGCAGATGTCAGTTAATGCCTACATAGTACTATGTATATGGTAGACTCCATGTTGCACAAGTCAACCTATGAAATGGATAAACTTAAATACATGTATCACTACTCTGTATGAGAGCAATTTGCCACATTTAGCACATTGAAGGGCTTAGGTAGTTGTCAGAGATGTAGGTGTCCAACTAGGGCCTTCATACACATGCAAGGGTGTGTATAGATGGGGCTATGTGACTGATTGCAAGAGTATCATTTGCATCCACATGCCATGTCCCACAAAACAGTAATTGTGCTCACAATAATGGGAAACAAACCCATGACCAATTGCAGATGTGGTATGTTGTATTACCATTCATGTTTTCGGATGTCCTTGTACTTCTTGATGACAGTATGTCAACGTACATCACTCCATATCAACATTATGTATCCATTCATTGTAGTTGTAGCATTGCATTGGGAGTAAATGTGCAACACATTGGCATAGGCAAGGTTTATATCACTAGCTAACGTCTTTTATCATTGGCTTAAAATATCTGATTGTGACATGCCACCAAATAGTGTGTAATTTGCGTATGTTTAATGTAGTTGTGTGGGTGGGTTTCCATGCACATGCTATTTGTTATACTCCAATGTACCCCAAATATTACTTGGCTCTACAGGTACGCACAAGTATGAGACCACACACATGACTAGCATCAGGAGTGGCACACACACTTGGTGCCTGGTATCTATGTGACCACTCCAAGATCATAGTAGCTCCCAATGGTGAACCATTTGCATATTGTAGTTGATATGTGCTACATAAGTCTTGGTACCAGATGATGCAGTGGATTGTATCAGATACCCTGCTACATGAGTAGTCTGTGTGGATAACATAAGTAGAACAATTACTGTATGCCAGATGTGTCTTGTGAATTTAGGATTGAAATGCTTACAAGGTGTGATTTTAGTGGATGTTTATTCATGGTCAGAGACACAATTGTCACAATACAACATTATTAGTCCTTCTTTTATGATGATCTTCAGTCTGAGAAGAAATTAGTGATGATTTGATCCCTCTGCCTTGTTGCTGCTGATGACGTTGCATGTTGCATAGGCTCATCTTCCCATTCCTCCCCATCATCTGGCATTTCTGCTTCAACATTGTCCTCTGGCAAAGGCACATTTGTCCTGACACATATGTTGTGCAGGATGCAGCAGACCAAAATAATCTTGCAGACCAGAGGTGGGGAGTACAGTAGCCTACCCCCAGATGCATCAAGACAGCAGAAATGTGACTTGGACACCAAAGGTCAGCTCCGTAATGGACCTGGTGCAGCCAAGAGCTTGATTGTAAGTCATATGCGCTTGGTTTTGGGGATACTTTACCAGTGTCATCACCCAGGGCATCGGTGCATAGCCTTGGTCAGCTAAGAAAAAGAAAATAGGACTTATATTAGTCAGCACCCATGATGAGGGTGATCACTACATTAGTCACCAATGTGGCCTGTTTCCTGCTTTGTGCAAGTATATTGCACACACACATGTTCATGTCATGACAATGCATCACTTACATACAAGTAGAAATTGGTATTGGGGATCACACAACAACACAGACTAGTTTGCCATATGCTGTGTTGGCTCAATTACGTGCCATTCAGCAAAATGGCAATGGCTTGTAGGTTCGGCTCAGTCACCACTGACATACTATTTTTCCATTGCCATTGATTAGGCTTTTGTCTGCCAACCTTTGCTTGTGTTGATATATGTGTACCGTCCCTTAAATATTTGCTCATCATTTAGTGATACATGACAATTTACAGTAGCTGTTGGAGTATTTT
Source organism: Calotriton arnoldi (assembly GCA_963921515.1). Lineage (NCBI taxonomy): Eukaryota > Metazoa > Chordata > Amphibia > Caudata > Salamandridae > Calotriton > Calotriton arnoldi. The sequence goes on from CAWUFW010004142.1 coordinate 1,149,741, forward strand.
CCTTCTGCCACACAGCATTTCTCCATACCTCAATGCACCTACCATTTTCTATGTATCAGGCGTAGAATTGTCAGTGGAGTCATATGTTCATGTGCATTTTTTATTGCACATTGTGGTACATGGAACCCACAGTTGGGACAGTATATAGAAGTTTCAACATGTGCTGTGATATTGTACAGGACAGTTGCACCAATATACTACATACACCACTATTCAAATGATCAAGGGTTAAGTGTAGGATGTAGCTTTCACTTAAATCGGTATCCTTTCACTGGCAGAGGCAGTGCCATTTTACCCAATGACCCTCACAATCTGTCCCTGGAAACGTAGTTGTTAGCTGTCATAGGGGATATAGTTTGTGCATGAGGGGGCATCCCATGCTGATGGATGTCTACAAAAGGTTGACTAACCAAACCACCCCCACAACCAAACCACCCAATGGCTCCTGGGCCTAGCAGACCTTGGTCAACTGGCCCACTCTCACCCCTGACACCAACCTCAGGATCATGATGAGCATCCACTCTGAGCGCCCTCTGATCACTGTCTCCCACCACTTCTTCAACAGAGCCAGCATCTCCATCGCACCAAACTTCTGCCACAACATCAACTGTTCCATTGAATCAGCCACCTTCCCGGAAGACTGGAAGGATGCAGAGATCAACCCACAGCTTAAAATACTCTCTGCCAACCCAACAGGTGTCAGGTAACTACTTAGCAATCTCCCTGCTCGTCTTTCCCAGGCAAAGTCATTGTGAAAGCCATCATCAGCCAACTCTCAGAGTTCATTGGGACAGACCACATCCTGGACCTCTCCCAATCAGATTTCAGAAGCAACCACAGCATCAGGACCACTCTCCTCACCGCCACAGACGGCATCCACACCCTCCTTGACCAAGGAACCTCTCAGCCAACTTTGACACTGTCTCCAACCACACCCTCTGTGCAAGACTCCACAATGCCAGCATCTCCAATCGAGCCCTGTAATGGGTCCACTACTTCCTCACCAGCCAAACACAGAAAGTTAGGCTTCCACCTTTAAACTCAAAACCCACAGTGATCAGCTGGCGTGTGCCTCAGGAATCCTCTCTGTGCCACTCCCTCTTCAACATGTATATTTCCCCACTTGCAGCCTTCATCTGAAGCCAGTGAGACAAATTCTTCTACTATGCCAACGACACACAGCTAATTATGTCCCTCACCAATTGACACACAGACACCAAGAGCAACTTTCACAACGGGATCGAGGCAGTCGCCACCTGGATGGAGGACTTGTGCATCAAGCTTCACTGAGACAAGATCAAAGTCCTTATACTGGGCTCAACCCACTCCTCCTGGGACACCTCCTGGTGGATAGCAGCACTTGCCCCCCACCCCACAATACCTCAGTATCATACTGGACTCCTTCATCTTAATGAACTACCACATAAACAGTGTTTCATCCTCCTGCTTCCACACACTCCGCCAGTTTCATAAGATCTTCAAGTGTATCCCAAGCCAGTCCTGGATAACTGTCACCCACGCACTTGTCTGCTGCAGACTCAACTACACATCCACAGTCTACGCCAGCACAACCCTGGAACTTCTATAGTGACTGGAGACCATCCAGAACACCTCTGCCAGACACATCCTGCACATTAAACACCACATCCACCATATTGGCCACCTCACAGACCTTCACTGGCTACCTATCAACAAAGGGATTACCTTCATGCTCCTCACCCACGCCTACTAAGACCTCCACAATGCCAGACCTTTTTTGCTCAACCACCACCTCTCCTCCTGCACTCCCACCAGACATCTCTGCTCCACCCAACTGGCCCTAGCCATGATCCCACAGATTCACAAGACCACAGCTGGTGGAAGTCTATTCTGCTGACTCACTGCAAAGACCTGGAACTCCCTACCTCTGCACGTCAGGCAGTCACCATCGTTGTTGCTATTCAGGGAGGACTTCAAGGCCTGGCTCGACTGAAGATCCACCCCTCCCCCCTTAGCAAATTGAGACCCTCATGGGTGAATAATCGCACAATACAGGATTAGTGTTTGTTAGGTTAATAAATTTAACGTGGACCACACTGGCTTAATTGGTGTCAACATGTGCAACTTATCAATTATATGTTGTACTTTTATCTTTTTATATGTGCAATATTTTGCAGGGCCACATCTACTATGTATGCACAGTGGAATTCTACAGAAGACCTATTTGACATTGTTTTCCTACATGAATGAGTGTGTGTGGTCTGTCATGTGCTTGAGATGTCCTTACCAAGAAGTAGGCTGTTCCCATAAGTCTAATTCGGGAAACGTTGATTGATGACTGATTGCCGGAAGATGTGGGAGTCATGCGCACTGCTAGGGTACTTTGCTCGTACATTGATGAAGAGTCCGAGATGGTCCACAGTTGCCTGCATGTTCATTGAATAGGTGTGCTTCCTGTTGCGGTATTGTGTGATGTTTCCACAGGAGGCACCAGTTAGAAGTGTGCAGTCCATAGCCCTCAACACAGTTGGGATTCCAGCAATGGCATAGAAGCCTTGCTTGTTCTCATGTTGTTGCTGCGCTGTGTTGGGGATGTAGAGGGACTGTGGCGTGAGGCTAATAATGGCATCCAGGACGATGGGAAGGAACCTGGAAAAGGATGACTGAGATACTCCTGCCACTCTGGCGCTGGTGGGTTGAAAAGTTCCTGACGCCAGCATTTGCAAGACAGTGAGTAGCTTTGCCTGCAGAGGGATGTTGGTGCTGCGCTGGGAGGTTGGCTGCAGCCTTGGCACAATCTGTTACAGGTGGCAAACAATGGACTCCCTCTTGAGCCTGTAATGAGCTATGACCTCCTCTTCCCTGACGTCAATGAGGGTGATCCTCTGATGGTATGTCCGCTCCCTTCTCTTGCTTTGCCTCTGTGGCAGTGGTGGTGGTGGTAGGGGTTTCCTTGGCACTCCTAGCTGCAATAGCAGAAGACTCCTGGCATAGTTGAGCTTGCCAAGGTGATTTGGATCTGTTCTCTTTTTATACAAATGTGCTAGCGTCATTTTTGAGACCAGCTATTTCCTAACAGTAAATAACTGCCGCTAATGGTACTTAGCAGCAGTTTTTTTTATTTAGCGACGATGCTGAAAATTCTTGTACATATGGCGGAGTGTGTATTGCGGGTGTTTTACCGTGGGAATGCCTACCTTGCATAAAATTTTGGGTAAGCCACGCTAGCCGAACTAGTGTTGTAAAAATAGGTGCAAACTGTGGAAAAATATTGCTAAAGGGGTTTAGCGTCACTTTGTAAATAAGGCGATAACAAAAAGCCACCACAGCATCAAAATAATGATGCTACGGTGACGTTAAATCCTTGTACATATACCCCGTAGTGTAGTGGTTAAGCTGGAATCATGGGGACCTGCTTGGTTTACTCACCGGAAAACTACATTATTCTGAGTCATTGTCTTTTTCATCACAGTCTTTCACCACATTAGCGCCACTTTTTTCTCTACAAACATCCCCTATACTCAGGCTACAGGAATTATGCAGCAGGAGAGGGCCACATTATGTGGCAGGGTTGAGAACATTATGCAGCAAGAAAAGGCAAATTATGCGGCATAATGCAGCACGTTTTGTAATAGTATTACTTCATTATTTTGTCAATTTTACACTTAGTAGCACTTTCTGAGCATTGGCTGCACCTCGTTAATACCAGTTTAACATCCAAACATAGCAATAACCAACAGAAAGTTGACTATTCCAGCTTTGCAAAGGGTCTTCCACTCCGTGGAGACGTGTTGCTGCATTTTTAGTACCGTTTGAGCCAGTAACAAACATTTTGTAATTAAAATCTGCAGATTATGCACCAGATGATGGATTATGTGGTGAATGCTGCAAATCTTAAATTATGCAAAAATCGCAGCACAATCACATAATTCCCGTCGCCCTGCCTATAGTAGTTAAAAATTGTTCCTTCTTACCAATATGGCTGGCCCAATCAGTTCTTGTGTCATCCTTCGAAGGTGGGGTGAATCACTGCACTTCCTAAAATACCAAAGATCCAGCTACAAATATAAAGAAGCAATTTTATCCCAACCCAGTCCCAGTAAGTAATCCAAGTATTACCTCCTCCTCGGTCTTCCTCGACCCAGTCTTTCACCACATGAGCATATACCCAAGCTGAATACAATTTCTTTGGCCCGAAAAAAGACACGTACACACAAATTACTGCAACATCCAGTGCTATTTATTAAAATATAGGAAGAAAACATGTTACTGTAGATAACACTGCTTCACTAAAAGATGAGGAGAAAAGTTCCCCCATTTGGAGTCTACAATGGGAAATGAAGGTGTTAGGGGAAGCCCAAGTTGTAGATGCAAACATATCCTTCAAAGAAGCACCCTTGAAAGCTTCCCAAGTTGAGGGAATGCGCCTGGTGGATATGCCTTGACAGAGGTATGCAGAGGAACACCTGCTCTAGCATAGGTAAGTTAGAATATGGCACCTACTGAAGAAAGAGGTACTGGCCTTTACTGAAAGTCCAAATGTACGAAACATCGCATCTGGCTGTCTGAAAGAAGAAGTTCTATTCATATAAAAAGCAGGTACCTTCGAATAATAGAGAAGCTAAAAAGCTTTCTTCTTCTTATGTGTTTGCCCACAATTGATTGAATGGACTTGAAAGTAGATTCATGTAATGAGTTTAGTCCCTTGTTTTTTTGCACTGGGACATGGTATGACAGTATAACTCAGTGCCCAGCAAATACATAAGAAGAAAACTTTTGGCTTCTATATTAATCTATGGCACCCTAAGGGAGATTGATTCTATCCATATTAGAGGTATGTTTTAACACCTCTTATATAATTATGTTTTATGGAGTATTTCTTGAAGTTTACATATGTTGTATTTTTATTTTTATATTTTTTCCATAGCAAATTGGTGGAGAGCTAAGATCATGGTCCCTTGTGATGTACAAAGGGAATTGATAGCGCTTTTCTAGTCCTATTTGAGAAATTAAAAAAACTCATATTGCTGGTGAAACAGCCATTAACATAAAGAAAGATATGTCCCTGCGGAGCGTTAGACAGGATGTGCTTTAATGATAAGCTACATGGGAAGATGTGAGGGACTGACTGTTTTGTCCCTCCTCCTCCCTTTATCTTTTCATATGCCGGTTTTTATGTTTTGCTTTCCGCATATGGAAAGTTGATCACGTTGAGCGTACCTCTGCAATTTCCGCAATCTGAGTGCTCCTCACCGGTGAGTTAGCTAAATTAAGGATACTGAGTGAATGAATGTGGGTCTTCTACCTCACTATTTTTTGATGGGATAAAATGTATGTGTTATTTGAGATACCGTCAGTCATGAATTGAGTATTCTTTCAAATTTGTGACTGTTTTGTGCAGTAAGGACCTGTTTGCATAATATGTTAACAAGTGTATGTTAATGTCTTATTGTCTCATGATGATATTTATGTGGATTTGTGGTTGTGTGTACTTATACATATTTATGTTTTCCACACAGAATGTTTAAGATAGCGATATTCTTAGGCGGGGAATATCCTTGTTTTCCTGAAGAAGGTGGTTTTATATTTTATAACCCACCGAAACATGTCAACGCATAGAGTGTGTTAAATTTGAGGAACATATGATCACATTAGAAAAGAAATTGGTTTCTGCTATGTAGTATTTTTATTGATTCCTACAAATTAACTTGATTCAATGACAGATGTGATTGTCCTGTATGTTTTCTCTCCTTTACATTATTGTATTTGTGTGGTTTTTATGTACATATTTATGTCTTGTTTTTATATGTATGAAATTTTAAATGTATGAAACATTATACATTTTTTTAATACATTGAAAGAAAAAAGGTTTTATTAAATTTGGGGATATAAAAATTAAGGATATTGTGCAGCATTCGACTCTTTCAAGACTGGGGTAATGAATGTGGGGAGATTCTATGTTTGTATTTCCAAAGAAGTTATTTACGACTGTCATGTCAGATAGAGATGCATCTTCAAAGAGAATAGTACCCCCAAAGACAAGCCAGCTACGAGGGAGTCCACCTTGATCAAAGATGAAAATTCTTCCTGAGAGCCTTCCATGATGTATCTATTCACCAGAAAACTAGGGAATGAAAGATGTTTCCTATTTTCCACACAAAATCTTCCTAATAGCTTTGTGAGTAGGAAGAGAATCTGGGTCTTTGTATCAATATTGCACAAAAAGTCCTCATCATTAGTTGCTGCTGAAGATTCAGGCAAAGATGATTAGATCTAATGTGCTTAATTATATTTGTGAGGTCCGAGTCCTAAACATATCTGCCTCTTGGTCCACTTCCTCCTCAGAAACATCAGTGTCCGGATCCTGAAAAGAAGGATTCCTCTTTGAAGTAGGAGGACCTTCTCTTGCTTTAAAAACTGCTTCCACAACTTTATTAATCATGTGTTACAAAATGTCCATCCGTTGAAAGTAAGGAGCATTATTTGCTGTAGTAGTCTGATGAGGGGGTTCAATGTCCTCAGAGTCCTCCTCTGTGTGCTTTCTTTACTGTACTGTGCCCATTTTCTCTCCATTGTACCCCCAGGAGTAGCAGCTACAAAGTAACTGTGAGACAATACTGAGTGCAGAAAGCTTAACTTTCTGCTTTACAAGGTCGGCAGCAACCCTTTCAATCAGCAGTCTCATGCTAACTACCACCATATTAGAGGTAGGCAGAGCACAATTCGGACACCATGATTCAAACCAGTGAGAGAGTGTAAGACCTTAACCATTAGAGAAAAAAAGGTTGTTATTATCATAGCTGAGCAGGTGTTTCAATATTTAGGGAAGGCTCAGTGGAAGGGAGGCATAGTTGTAAAATTGGTATGAATAGGACAAACTTGCAGGAGGCTACAGAAGAAGGACATGCTTGGGCAGGCCTATTTGTATTGACCCAGAATTATAAAATAAAAAAAATAAAACAATAGTAACACACTGATAAAAACACACAAAAGATTGTACTTACCAGCAAGGAGCACACCATGACGAGAAAAAGATAAGTACAATGGTTCACCCTGTCTTTTTAGGCTGACACATATAGTGATTATGTCAGCCATATTGATAGGAGAGAATCACTTTTTTACTAGTATAGGTGATGTTTGTGCAGAAGAGACTGGTACTCATGTGGTGAAAGACTTGGATGAGGAAGATTGAGGAGGAGCTCATGGGTTTGAATCCCCACCTTGACACAGGACTGCAAATCACTTAGTCTTCCTCAGCCGCAAAAATATATATGCAAAATGTAAGGGTAAAGATAGAACATATAATTGGGTAATTTCAAAGATGTAAATCCCTGCTTGATGTACATGATCTTGCGCCTCCTCTAGTGGCAAATAATGGATAATGTGTCAAGCACCTTTGAAGACCAGTCACATATTGATGGTGATTGCACAATAGCACATTTAGGGTCATGATTCACACTCTGTTTGCATCAACTCAGGCATCGCTTTAAGATCTCTTGTGCAAATCCTGGCTGCAATATCCTTATAAAATCTAATCACCTTGGGGTGTTTACTTTCTCAAGTACCTAAAACGACTCCTCTTTAAGTCTTACTAAAATAGTCCTGCTGTATGCACTGGTTATATGAGCATGATACAAACCTTTGGGAAACATTTTCCCAAGATTCCCCTTACCGGACACGAATTGCTATATGTGTACCATTTTAGCTGGGATCTGTTTTCTCTACTTCACCTCAATAACACATCTCCTAATCACCAATTATTAACTAATCTGTGACAGCTATCTGTTGGGTTGAGTTGGGTGACAGCAGTATATATGCTGGCACCCAACTAATACATCAATCCCCAGCACTAATCAACATCTGTATCCTACCTAGCATATGTTCTATCACAATCATTGCCAGACCTTTAAAGGAGCAAAAACATTAACTACACAGATCTGTTACCTGATCTTTGTCCAGCTCATCCTGTTAAGAAAACTTGTCACCTTAAAATATCTTCTTCACAACTAAAGACCTGTCAGTAGTAGATGTACATCCTGCACTATTCCTTGATGCTCAATGATCATTGGTCTGTTAAATTGTTCTGCATGATGGTTCCTGGTGCAATACCTGCTTTGAGACTTAGAATCCCTTATCTTAGTCCTCACTTCTTTCCTTGCATATCATTAAAGTGTTGATTGGCTTAATGCCACCATGCCTTCAGCTGGTACTGACTTAAACCTTACACCCTTGTTCCCAGAGCCTTGAAATAGTTCCTGTGTTGTGTCTATTACTCTTACTTTATTCACACAAACAGTCTAATAGATACAGGTTATAGTGCTACCTCATTATGCCTTCTAAACTTTAGGTGATGGTGGTGAGGCAAAAGGCTTTGTGCATGTTTGCAATGGATTGCCTTTGAAAACTCCTCTCATCTTGAAAATGAACCATCTTTGAGAAACGAATAATTTTTGGGATGTGTCCTACTGCTTTATCAAATAAGGGACCGAGACCGATCACAACCAGGTAGCCCGATAATAGGCTAATTTTGTGAGCTAGCCTTACCAGAGCTACGTGGCCAGTTGTTCTTCAAAACTGATGTCAGATTTTATAGCTCCATTGAATTTTTGTTCTTTTTTGCCCATCTCTTCTGTCTTGGTTTTCACTGTTTTCCACCCCATTTCCCGCTCCCTGCCCTCCCTCCTCCCGGTCAGCCCCTCCCACCTCTCAGGACTACTTATGGAGGCTGCTGCATGGCCGTGCCAAAGGCAAGCCCGTCTGCGCCCGTCCGTGCCTGGACAGTGCCCAGCACCAGGAACCCTGGCTCTTCCACCCTGCATAGTTACACCGCCGCCGACCTCCGAGCCCTGGATGCTGGACACCTCAACAACCACTGCTGCCGCACATCCCCACACACAACCAAAGGACTGTACTTCTGCCAACATTGCCATTTCACCTGCAGGACCAAAGCAGACAGCAACACCAGAGACACCCCAAATACAGCCTTTCCCACCATGTCGACTGAGACCATGTAGGCAACCTCCAGTGCATCCTACTCAATGCACGATCCCTCAGCAATCATGCCACAGAGATTTGGGACACCATCTCATCCCTCACCCCGGGCATCCTCTTTCTCATGAAGACCTGGCTGAACCCCACCTCCGCACCAGAAATCGCCGTCCCCACCCCTGAAGGATACAAAATAACACACCGGGACAGAATCAACAAATACGGAGGTGAAATTGCCATCATCTACAAGGACCCCATCCAATCCATGACCTCCCCAGATGACCCAACCCCAATTTTGGAACATCTCAACTCTCAACTACACACAGATGAAAAAAGCACTATCAGAGACACCCTCGCATACAGACCACGAGGACCACACACCAGCTTCTGCAACACCATCCTAGACCTCATCACCCCGATTGCCATCAACTGCGAGCACTACATCTTCCTAGGGGACCTGAACTTACACCTCGACGACCCTAGTGATGCCAACACAACAGACCTTCTGGAGAGCATGAACAGGATCGGCCTCAAGCAACTACTCATCAACCCTACCCACATCGCAGGACATGCACTTGACCCCATCTTCAATTCCAGCAACAGAGTAAAATACACCCACGCCACACAGCTTATATGGACTGCCACTACATTATCTTATTCACAATTTCATAACTCACCAATGCAGACACCATGCCCCACAGCCCCACGTGCAGAGATTGGAAAAGGATATCAGAAGACCAGTAGAACATCGCTCTCGGCTCCCACCTCCCAAACTCAAAACCCGACCCAGAACAAGTAGTAAAAAACTTCTCCCAGTGAATCACAGAATGCACAGACACAATCGCCCCAACTAAGACAGCCAACACCAAAGGTCAAGGACAACCAAAATAGCCAACTGGTTCACCAAGAAATTGAAATCCACCAAGTGCATCAGCAGGCAACTAGAAAGGAAGTGGCACATCTGCAGAAAAACAGAAGACTGCGCCACCTTCAAGACAGCTCTCAAACAGTACCACTGCCTCCTAAAGGAAATGAAGACGACTGCCCTAGCAGACCACATTGAAGTCAGCTCAAACCACAGCAAGGAACTATTTGCCATCGTGAAGGAATTCTCCAACCCCAGTGATGCAGAGAATGACATCACACCCTCCCAAGAAGACCTGTGAAACACCCTGGTAGATTTCTTCCACAACAAGACCTCAGCCATCTACGAAAACTTAGAACCCCAACCCTCGTCTATAGACAGTATCAACCAGATCACACCCACGGACACATACCCTTAACACCTCCGCACACAATGGGACTTCCTCACCATGCAAGACACCATCTCCATCATAAACTCCGTACACTCGGGAGCACCCACTGACCCTTGCCCCATCACGTCTTCAACCTTGTAAGCAAGATAATCAGTGACGAACTCAGAAAGGTCTTGAACACCTCCATCACATTGACCTCCTTCCCTGAAGACTTGAAACACGCTGAAGTGAGACCCCTCCTGAAAAAAACATCCACCGATCAAACCGTAAATAAGAACTACCGGCCCATCTCTCTGCTCCCATTTCCAGCAAAGGTCCCTGAGAAAGTTATCAACCAGCAACCTCACCCATCACCTGGAGCACCACAACCTCTTGGCCCCATCCTAATCTGGATTTGGCGCAAACTGCAGCACTGAGACGGCCCTGATGGCAGCCACTGATGACCTCAGGGCCCACCTGGACCATCGCGAAATGGCGACCATCATCCTCCTGGACCTGTCAGTCACGTTTGACACCGTCTCCCATCATACACTGATTAACAGACTATACCACATCGGAAACCAGGGATCACATCATTTCTCTCCGGAAGAACCCAGATGGCCCGTCTCCCTCTGTTCATATTAGAGCCCAAGAAGATCATCTGTGGAGTCCCCCAACTATTGTTCCTCATCCCCACCCTCTTCAACAGCTAAATGACCTCCATGACACACACCGTCAGATCACATGGACTCAAGATCATCTCCTACGCTGATGACACCCAGCTCATCCTCTCGCTGATCGGAGAACCCTCCACCACCAGAAACATCTTCCACACTTGCATGCTGAATGTCACCAAATGGACGAAAGACTACTGTCTCAAACTCAACACGGACAAAACGGAAGTCCTCATTTTTGGGAATAACACCTCACCCTGGAACACTGCATGGTGACCCATGAATCTTGTCCCACCACCGGGCCAACAGACCCATGCCTGCAACCTTGCCATCATCCTGGACAGAAAGCTTTCAATGGAAAAACAGGCCAATGCAATCTCTTCTGCTTGCTTCCACAACATCCACATGCTACAAAAGATCTTCAGGTGGCTCTCAGTCAATACCAGAAGAAAGATCACGCAGGCCCTCGTCACCAGCAGGCTGGACTACGGAAACACACTCGACGCAGGAATCACGGCAAGCCTCCTAAAGAGACTTCAGACAATACAAAAGACAGTGCAAAGACTCATCCTCGACCTCCCCAGAAGGACCCACATCACACCCCACCTCAGGAAACTACACTGGCTCCCAATACAGAAGAAGAGCCAGTTCAAGATGCTGACACACGCATCCAAGGCCCTACACAACGAAGGACCAGCATACCTCAACAAACGCCTGACCTTCACCAACCAGCCAGACACCTCCGATCTGCCTCCCTCTTCCTTGCAGATACCCCCAGGGTCCACCAAACCAACAGTGGACAACAATATATTTTGCACCTGGCAGCCAAGTCATAGAACTCCCTTCTTCTGCACCTCAGGACTGCCCCGTCGCTCCAGCAATTCAGGGAAGAACTCAAGACCTGGATGTTTGAATGAAAATCCACCATGCAGCAGCCAACATCTCCAGCGCCTCGAGACCTCATGGGTGAGTTGCTGCACTTTACAAATGTTTGATTGATTGATTGATTGATTGATAGTGTGTGTGTTTGGAAGTCACAATGTGTTTGCAGTAATCACTTTTGTTCAGTGTCCCTTGTCCTATTACAAACTATTTGATGACAAGAATGGGGTACTTACTCCTATGGGAATTGATACCGATCTTGTTTGCTAACTGGTTTCTGTTCTAGGTCATATGACTACACTCTACTCAATTGATTACTACACATGAAGATAAACATAACTCCTTTTCTATTCCTATTTGCCTTTTCTCTCATGACTGAAACCCAAAACTGAATCTATGTGTACATAGACATGGAGAATAAGTTAGGAGTAGGAACCCTGTACTGATGAATACTCCAGACTTGTATGGGCCTTATTATGGGCAGAATCATCTTGACATTTTATCACTTAGTAGCTTGTTTTTAATAATGCGACTGGGAAGCACAAATAAAATTAAGTAATTCAGTAATCATTTCCTTCTACGCATTTTTAATTCTGTTCTTAGGGTTCCAGTTGACCTTATTTGTCAGAAGGTGTTAAACTAGGTGCTTATAAAGCACTCCAGGTGGAGCTTACTGTATATGCTCTGTGTGTTTGCAGTGAGAAGAAGCCCAATGATGAAGCATGCCACATAAGTGCCACCTAAGTGGGTGAGGGAAACCATCTGGCAAACATTCATCTAGAATACATCTGCAATTTGGATGCCTCTACATGTCCTCTAATGAGAATCAGATACTTAGTTGTGCTTTATACTCTGAACTAATGAAAGAATGTATTATGAGCAGTGAAGAAGGCAAGCTATTTTCTAGATCCTTGCAGTAATATGGAAAATGGTCAGGGATTCAATTTTTAATTTGACTATTTCATAGACCTTCTTGTTCTTTTTACTTGCTCCATTTTTAATCTGTACCTCTGAAACACTCTTTCTCAGGCTTAGCCAGCTAGGCTTCCTCTGCTTCTGCCTCCATATGTTTTATTAGGCACACTATAGCATCAAAAGATTATGGTGCTGCAGGACTACCATGGTAATTTACTAAGGCATTAGAGGTAACAAAGACAAATCACTTTAAGGGAAGGGCCCCTTTTCCATAGCCTGGTTCTTCAATAGCAGATCTAACGACACTGCTATGAGCCCTGCCCTGCTGTTTTGAGTTACCTAACTTGGCCTTCGATAGGGTTAACAGAGCTAATCTCTGGACTGTGGTGGGGACAATGGAGGTCGAGCCAGCTCTGGTCGCCTTCCTGCCTGACCTGTATGAGGGCCTCACTGCCTCTGTCAGACATGGGGCCAAAGGAAAAGGGTGCACTCTTATGTGCAGATGAAGCTGTTCTAATAGCTCACACGGCCAAGGTTTTGCAGTGCCATCTAGATCTATTTGGGATTTGCATGGATGGACTTGACCTTTCTACTAACTATTCCAAGTCCCATGTCATGGTTATAGGACCTAGAAATCGGTATTAGAGCGGGCCGTTATCTTAGATCTCTCGCGCTCTCACGCTCTAGTCTTGCTGGCTATAAAAGAAGCAGACGGTTCTAGGACAAGTCAGCTCTGGTGTTCTATGTATAATTTTAATCTGATCTGAATTTTAGACGTAAGGGAATTTGAATTGCATTTTGTGTATGTTGCTCTACTCAAGTGCTATATGAGGCTGCCTTACCTGGGGGGAATTAAAACTTTGTTTAACTCGTGCCTGTACCTCGGCACTCCTCTCAGCTTGTGCTGTATTTTGTTTTACCTTGATAGCTCCCGTAAGAGCGGGGCTGCCATCTTAGGTCTCTCTCGCTCTCACGCGCTAGTCTTGCTGGCTATAAAAACAGCAGACTGGTGTGATCGCATGCAGCGTGCGCACCGCTGGCGCGCCGAAGGCAAGCCCGTCTTCACCAATCTGTCCCTTGACGGCCCCAGGGGCCAGGCACCCTGCCGGTTTTGGCCCAGATTTCATACAGTACACACCGGACAAGTTACGATCTTTGAACTTTGGGAATAAAGCTACCTGCCGCTACTCTGTAAATGTGGGCATTGGCCAGACTGTATGCCTCGGGTGCTCCTTTGTGCTGTCCCCAAAGCCTTCAGAAAGGTGGGAGGGCAGTAACATCTGTAGCAGCCCGGAGTTCGCCCACTGTCTCTAACTTAATTGTCGTTCTCTTGCAAAACATAAAAATGAAATTGCCAACCTTATATCGGCCCAGCAACCGATCGCTCTTTTCCTGGTGGAAACCTGGCTACATTCTAAGTCTGCTCCAGACATTTTAGAGGCTATTCCCATGGGCTATGCAATGTAAAGACTGGACAGACCAGAGGGGAGGCGGTCTGGCGGTGATGTATAAACAACATTTGAGCTGCAGTCTCTCAGAAGTGCAGATTAGTGGATCTGAAGCAGCCTTCTTTTCACTTTCACTAATGGCCCGCTGTTCCCTTAATGGATTTCTGTTTTATCAGCCCCCCTGGGTCTCCCTCCTCTTTCACCACGGCTCTACTGAATATCATCCCTGCATATGCTCTGCAGCATTCTAACTTTTTTAGGGGATTTTAATCTTCACTTTGATGATCTGACCTCTCATATAGCTACAAGCCTGATGGAGGATTAAAAGACGCCTCACCTTCAACAGTTAGTACAGAAACCCACTCATACTCAGGGGCATATTCTTGAACCCACTTTTGCCAATTCTGCCTTTGTCAAAGTAGCTTCCCTGGTTCCTATTGCCTGGTCCGATCACGCTCTCATCCCCTTTCAGATTCTTGATATGAATCCATTGCCAAAGTCATCTCCTGCCCACTCTAATAAAACTCGTAACTGGACCTCGATCACTCAAGAGGCCCTTACATCTGCCTTGGGCGGCAGACCTCTATGCTTAGACACCTGTCCCCAGGTTGCAAATCAGCAGGTTTCGGCCTGGATCGTGGAGGCTTTAGATTCTATAGTTCCATTAAAATCGCAAAACATTTCTCGCTCCAGACCTTCTGCCGCCTGGTTCATGGAGGACCTTCTACAGATAAAGTCATGCAAGCACCTAGAACATAAATGGTACAAGAGCTATTGCATCCTAGACAAAGAATCTACTTACAAGCACTGAAGGAATATCAGAAGCAGATCAGGCTGGCTCGGGCCTGATTTTTTAAACAGAGAATAGATGAGGCCAATAATTCCTCCCACAAGATTTTTAGAATAATTAAATCTCTCACGTCTTTGGACAATAAAATATTGTTTCTTTATGCCTCCTGTCCAGAAAGTCCTAATAACTTTAGACACTCTCCTTCGAGAATGACTCTCCTTCTTTCATCAGAAGGCTCTTTTACTATAGAGAACATCTCAGTGGAAAAAATGTGCCTCTTAGCTGCCAAAATTAAATCTAGCTCCCCATTAGACCCCACATCCATGGCTATTCTTGAGCATGGACTCACCGCCCTTGCCCCTTCATTATGCACTCTGCTTAATTCATCCTTTGAAGCAGGTCAACTTCCAGCAGAGATGAAGCATGCTATGGTGGTTTCCCTTCTTAAAAAACCTTCTTTGGACCCCTCAAAACCAGAGAATTTCCACCCTATTTATTTGCTTCCATTCTTTGCAAAAATTGCTGAAAAGCATGTAAATTTTCAACTAATGAAGTTTATTGATGAGAACAGCCTCCTCCATGAGACACAATCTGGTTTTAGGACATAGTATAGTACGGAATCTCCCCTCCATCTAGCTTCAGAGATGCTACGAAGTTTGGCTGATGAAGGTAAAACTGCTGCACTTGTCATGTTAGACTTAAGTGCAGTGTTTGACACTGTTTCACATGGTTTGTTGCTAGATTGGCTGTGGTCACAGGGCATAAGGGGAAGAGCTTAGGAATGGCTTGCTGAATTTTTACACAAGCTCTCTTTTCAGATATTCCAGAAGCCATACACCTCGGATATTATCCCCCTCCAGCAGGGAGTGCCACAGGGATCCGCCATGAGTCCTACCCTGTTTAACCTGTATCTCTTTCCCTTGGCAGACGTAATTGAACGCCACGGCGTGAGGATTGTGTCGTATGCTGACGACATTCAACTGATCATCACTTTGGCACAAGATGACAGCAGTGCAGCAACGAACTTCAAATCCTCTTTGGTAGATCTTGTGGCATGGATGGATACTAGTTGCCTGAAATTAAATGCGGGCAAGATAGAGGTCCTGGCGATTGAGAAAAAGCCCTCAATTTGGTCCTCTGCGTGGTGCCCATGTGAACTGGGCCCCACCCCGATCCCTAAACCGAAAGTCAAAAAATCCTTTTTGATGCTCAGTTACCTTTTGAGAGCCAGATCAAGGCCAAAGCTGACACTTGTTTTGGAGTGTTAAAGTTGCTAAGGAAGATTCTAGGACTCCTACCAGACTCAGCAAGAAAGACGGTAATTCAAGCACCTCTAATGTCCCGGCTTGATTATTGTAATATTCTCTATCTGGGGGTCTCGAAGAGCAGGCTG
Organism: Calotriton arnoldi; assembly: GCA_963921515.1. Classification (NCBI taxonomy): domain Eukaryota; kingdom Metazoa; phylum Chordata; class Amphibia; order Caudata; family Salamandridae; genus Calotriton; species Calotriton arnoldi. The sequence goes on from CAWUFW010004142.1 coordinate 1,166,045, forward strand.
TGAATGCTTCAGAGAGTACAGAATGCAGCAGCCCGGATGCTGTTAAAAATTCCAAAACGGTTTGCCAGAACTATCTGGCTCCCCATTAACCACAGAGTTTCTTTTAAAGCACTCATTTTTACATATAGGATACTGAATCTGAGGGGTCTACGTTATCTGTATCCTCTGATTCAAGCCTATATCCCCTCCAGACATCTTAGGTCTTGTGAAGCGGCTTTGACTGTAATCCCTAGAGTGTGCAGAATGCGCCAAGAGGGCAGGTCCTTTGGATTTCTGGCAGCCAAACTCTGGAACTCAATGCCATTGGATCTGAGACTCGAACCCTTAGAAGCAAGTTTGTGCAAAAATCTCAAGACCTGGCTGTTTAGGCAAAGTGAGTAGAACCGTTCTTCAGACGACACCGACTCTACCTGACTGCGGACTGGTGCTTCTTCTATAGTGCGGGATCACTCCTTGGAGTAACCAGGTGCTTTATAAATATTTTAACATAACAAATCCTTTAACATAACAAATACCATCTCCAAAAAATTTGTTGTGAAAGGTCACCCTGTTAGTAGGGTAGAAACCTTTTATTTTTTGGGCATGCTACTGGACTCACACTCTTCCTGGCAACTCCTACTCAAGAAAAATAACATGTTATTTAAAAGGGTGGTGAATAGTATCAGCGCTTTTTTAAAATGCCTAGGCCAGACTCGCATCGATTTGATTCTTAAAGTCTATAAGGCTAAATGCTTCCAGTTTTGGGTGTGACATATGGGATTACGTGTCCCCCACTCCCTTACAGGTGGCTGAAAATATTTTTCTGAGAGATCTCTTAAATGTCCCCCAAGGTATTCTCAGTGAGATAGTAAATGAAGAATTGGGTGTGGGGTACATCTCTGATCTCATTCGCCTTTGGCCCCTGCTTTTATGGTTATCCCTTTGGCTGAAGGAAGAGTTTAATCTTAACAGATTCATAGTGTGCGACTGTATGAACCTGGATCACATGTCACGGATTCCCTGGATGTCATTTATCAAGAACATTTTACTAAGTTGGACAGACTGTAGAGTCTTTGTATTAGAGAGTCATGGTCAACTATGTCAAAGGCGGCTGAGAGGTCTAAGAGAAGTAGTGTAGCAACCCTGTTCCGGTCAACTGTGTTCCTAAGGTCATCCCAGATGGCAATGAGGGCAGATTCTGTGCCTCTTCTTGGACAGAATCCTGTTTGTAAGTCTGAAAGTATAGAATTATCTTCAATGAATTGTGACATCTGGCGAATGCTGCTCTTTCTCTCAGTTTGCCCAGGAAGCATCCATTTGTAATTGGTCTGTAGTTGTCGGGTTAAGCTGGTCTAGGTTTGATTTCTTTAGGAATGGGTGTATGTACGCCTTTTTTAGGTCTTCTGGAAATATTCCTTTAGTTAAGGATTTGTTGATGATTCTTCTTACTGGTGTGGCAGTAGAGGTAGTTAGAAGAATTGTGGTGGACACAGGTTAGAAGGGCTGCCGGCAGGCTAGCTTGGCCAGGTCCATAAATTCATTGTGTGATATTTGTTGGAAGGAATGCAGAGGCTGCGTTAGCCTACTCATGGAGGGTTGTTTTGGATAAAGTTTGGTGCTGGTGGTTTTTCTTTGTTTTAAATAGTAGTCCAACATTTCTGCTTTGGTTGTGTAATGATTTGCCAGTTTGTCTGTGAAGTCTTGAGTAAGGGGTTGAAATTGTAGGTCGATTTCTTTCATTTTTTTATGGGTTAGGAAAACTCAAAACAATTAATATAATATACATATAATATATACTTATGTTACATATAAATGAGGATGGTCATCCTGTTGCTCAAAAAACCAGACAAATTGCGTTTCACTTGCAAGAAGCTGTTAAAAAGGAACTTAATTTGTTGCTTAAACATGACATAATTGAAAGCTCCACTGGTCCAACACCATGGGTTTCTACAATTGTAGAAGTGTCTAAAAGAGACAGTGAAGGAGCTGTACGCATATGCATTGATATGCTTCAGGCCAATAAGGCAATTGAGTGAGAGAGACATTCTGGTTCACACTTAAATAAAGGATATCACCAATTGGAACTTGAAGAAAAATCCAGGTACATTGCAGCCTGTTCTACGCATATTGGTCTGTTTAGCTATAAGCGATTGAGGTTTGGTGTATCCTCTGCTGCATAACGTTTACAAGACATAATTCGACATATCATACAGCCAGTAGTAAATGCATTTACCTATAGTGATGATATATTGGTTTTCGGAGCCACACAGAAAGAGCCTGACAAAGTTTCATACAATTATGTTGGTTTCTGAACGATGAAGGCTTAAATCTGAATGCTGACAAATGTTAATTCCACACGAAAAGCTTAAAATTCTTTGGTCCTGTCTTTCCTGATGGGGGCATGAAACCTGATCCAGCTAAAGTGCAAGCGTTGTCTACTGCAAATCCCCCACAAGACATTTCTTGTTACAATCATTTCTTGGAATGGCCAGCTACTGTTCTAGATACATACAAGACTTTGCTACGGTCAGTGCACAGTTACGAGAACTAACAAAAAAGAATGTCTTTTCATTGGTCACATGAATGTGAAAAGAGCTTACAAAAAACAAAGCAGGCTATTGAGAGTGCCACTGAAATGGCCTACTTTGATCCTAAACATCATACAGAGGTTGCAGTTGACGCTAGCCCTGTCGGGTTCGGCACAATTTTTGCACAGCACAATGGAGGGCCTAATTCCCTGAGACAGGTTGTGGCAAACACCAGTAAAAGCCTGTCACAAATGGAACGTGCTTACTTGCAACCTGAAAAAGAAAGTTTGGCAGTGATTTGGGCTTGTGAATATTTCTATGTATTCTTGTACGGCGAGCCTTTCCCAGTAGTGACTGATCATCAAGCACTGTTGACGATATTTGTCAATCCCAAAGCCAAATGCCTCCAAGAATTGAACGTTGGGGTTTGAGTTTACAAGAATACAACTATATATTTCTTCATCGTCCAGAAAGATCAGAATCCTGCTGATTATTTTTCAAGAGTGCCATTACAGCAATCTGGCACCCCATCTAAGACAGTGGAGGCCTACATCAATTTTATTGTGACATCGAGCACACCAGCTGCCATGTCTTTCGAACAACTTGTCACTGCTACGAGCCAAGATAGTGACATGTTAAAGTTAAAAGACTTTATTGCTCATCAGTCGTGGACCCAGCACTCTAGACCTTTCACTAATGGCAGTGAGTATTTGAAGTTCAAAAATGTAAGAGATGAACTTTCACTGACTCAAGAAGGCCTCATACTACGAGGTACACAAATTGTTATTCCTGAGAGTCTACGACAACAAGTGATCAAAGTCACCCATGAGGGACATCGGGGAATAGTTGCCACCAAGAGAGCTCTCCATTGCCGTGTCTGGTTTCCTTACCTCGATGAAAGGGTCGAAAAAGAATTAAAGACTTGTCCTATATGCAACTGTCATTCGTCTCAAGTTATTCGCACCCTTTGAACATGTTATGCTTGCCACATTATGCTTGGGAGAGAATTGCTTTTGATTTCTTTGGTCCTCATGAGAATGGACATCATTTCTAATCATTGTTTATGATTACTCCCATTTTCCATTGGTAGAAGACCTTTCATCCACTACATATGAAAAGGTTATTCAAAAATTCGATGGCATCTTTGCGACATGGGGTCTACCTACAATCTTAAAATCTGATAATGGCCCAACTTTTAATACTTGAGAATTCAAAGACTTTCTAAATCATCTCAATATAATGCATCAAAAAGCACTCTTCTTTGGCCCCAAGCCAATGGTAGGTTCATGAGTACTCTAAAGAAAGCTGTTCAGAATGCTGTATTGGAGAAGCTCAACCTCAAAGTTGTTTTGAACACTACTCTTTGAGCTTATCGTTTGACCCCTCACTCAACAACAGGGGAAAGCCTTGCAACTCTCATAGAGCCATGACGAACAAGCTGCCCCAATGGACCAACCTCAGAGTCAAGAATGAGGAGGGCATTTATACTACGGACTTTGGTCGCAAACAGAAGATGAAAATATATGCTGACAGACAACGTCATGTAAAAGATGTCACCTTTACAAGAGGAGATCGAGTGCTTGTCAGACAACGCAGAAAAAGAAAGTCTGATGATCCTTTTGAGGCGGAGCCTTCTACCATCACTAACACCAAAGGTCACATGGTGACTGCCCAGCATACTGGGAAGTCCCTTATGAGAGATTCCTGTCATTTTCAACATGTGGCCCATCACTCACCAAAAATCAATGTCAAGGTAGAGTCTGGGTCGAGACAGATTGTTGATGAATCTGTGTCTGCTGATGATTCCACATCACCTGTGCAGATCACTGACACGTCGACTGCAAGATCCCGGTTTCCAGTGACCCGATCTGGACGTGTGATTCAGGCGCCATGACGCTCAATTGAAGAATTATAATTGCCTGTATATCTATGCATTGATTCATGTATTTATTCATATATATTTGTATATTTATTTATTTTGAAAAGTTGTAACTTTTTATTTAACAAAGAGGGAGATGTAGTGTTTTGTAAATAAAGGAGATCGGGAACTCTTTTGGTTCCCACTGTACACTGCAGGTCTGTGACGTAAACGTTGGAGAGATGAGTTGAAGACAGGCTTAGAATGTTGAGTTCTGACTTACACGCAGCAGAATAAAGATGTGTAAAATTACTCTCTGTGTGTGGCGTGGTTATTGGCGAGTACCTGGGCTGGCAAGATGCTACAAAAGCCACCAAAAAGCAGCAGCTGTGAGCAAATACTGGAGGGTGAGCAGTGCGGGGGTGCCATATAATTGAGAACAAAAGCCGAGCAGACTGGGGGAGGAGAGGGATAAGATGGGGCATGAGCAACATGGAGTGCTGGGGTCAGGGGTGTAAAGGGGGAACCAGCACACAGGAGAGAGATGGGAGGGCAAGTAAACACATTCACTCCATCGAGTTCTAAAAGTAAAGACAAGAAATAGTAGTTCCCTAAAGGAAATCAGTGGATGGATACAAGCCATATAGTCCAAAGAATAGTAAGGAGGCTATGCTCCAGGGTAGGAACAAACATAAGAAGAGGAAGGAAAGCCACTGATTAAGAAGCAAGCAAATGAGATTGATGATAATTTGCAATGAGATAACCCAAGGCCCACTGTAGGTATTGGTATTGTCCATAAAATCTCTTCACGAGCATACTGCTAAAAGATGTTCATAAATGAGACCCTGAGCAGCCAAAGCACTGATCGCCAAACAGTTGTTCTGCATTAACTCTTCAGTTGGAGGTCCATACGAATAAACAGATACAACAGTGAAATACAGGTTATTAAGTAATACAATCAGAAGGCCTTTTTTAATACAAGGTACCTTGGGGCATATTTACAAGCCCCTTGCGCCACTTTTGCGCCACCGTTGCGTCACGCAAGTGACGCAGCGGCGACGCAAACCATGCACCGCATTGCGCTATATTTACAACGTGACGCATCTAGGGAGATGCGTCACGTAGTAAACCCCTGCGCCACATGAAACCTGCGTCAGGTTTCATGTGGGCGTACCGGCGCAGGGGTGGTGTTCCGGCGCAGGTACGCCTCGGAAAAGTGACGTAGTGAAATCTACAAGATTTCACGCAGTCACTTTTCCGGCAGCTAGTGCGTCAAATCCTTACGCCTGCTTCAAGCAGGCGTAAGGATTGACGCACCATGTTAGGGATAGGGAAGGTTGGAACAGTGCTGGAGTTGCGTCGCGCTTGCGACACGACTTCAGCACTGCGCCAACCTTCCGCCGGCAGATGCGTCACGCATCTGCTTATCCCTGCGCCACGATGCGCCGCATTGTAAATGCGACGCATCGGACGTGGCGCAAGGGTAAACTTGTGTGACGCATTTTCCCTGGCGCATCCCTGCTGATATGCAGGGATGCGCCAGGGAACGTAAATATGCCCCCAAGTGCCTGAAAAAAGTGCATCCATTCCAAGCAGGTGCAAGAGAGTAGATGCTGAAAACTTAGCTAATCTACATGCACAATGGGCCCGATCACCAATTCTGCACCCTTAGCACAAACAGCCCTCAGATTTGGTTGCCCTCCATGGGTATCGATTGATAGTACCAAACAAACACAGAGGCTTCAGTAACACATCACACCTGCTCTTGCAATCGGCATGAATTCCAAAGAGGCTGTCATTTCATTTTTACCATAGTTTAGCTGCATGTAACAAGTGGAACCCTTTTGCATGTGTTCATGGAGCTGCAAATCTCTTTTGTGTTGGTCCATCTTTGGGATTCCCCCTATCCCTTGCCAGATGGTAAGCTTAACTCAGGACCTTTCTGGGTAGTTCTTGGTAGCCAGCTTCCTGTTGAGCTTCAGCTGCAATGTCTGTTTTTGGGGTAATTCATTAATTCATTTCAATTTTAGCTGGTCCTGCCATTTGGCATTCTAAGGCCCACTGTGGGAAATTGCCCATCCCACTTTGCAATTTTGCTGACAAGGGTAGGGGGAGGAGCTATCATCATAAGATTGATCTTTGAGGGCTTTGTTTTCCCGCTTAAAATGCTGAGGGCCAGTCCCCGGCTGGTGGACTTCATCCAGTTTCTTTCACTTTACACGCCTCAGCCCCTCATTGGGCAAGCTTTTTAAAAATATATATTTTATTAGTTTGCAAATGAGAAAATCAACATGGCCCAATTGACAAAATACGTGTGCATGAAAATATACAGTGGACAAATAATATAGGTAACATAATAATAAACAAATGAGGGAAAAATAAAGATTGGTCAGCCCAAGTCACCCCCTCTTCCACCCCACATCTGTGACACAGTATCATACTAACTCAGTCTGGATTTTGTATAACACCGGACCAGTGCGCTCATCCCTATGTGGTCGTCCCCCTGCCATGGAAGGTCTTTATTTCATCATCTATGCAGTTGCCTATCTGATGGACCTATGGCAGCTCGATTCCCCTGTACGTTGCCCATCTCTGCCATATTTTGAGGTGTTTTTGGGGGCAGCCCCTTGCCTCGTACACTGCTATTTCCAGCCCCATGCAAAAATCCATCCCCTTCTTCCATACCATCAGCGATGGGGGAGGGCACTCCTTTCCATTCTCTGTCAATATCTTGTTTGGACAGTGTCAGGCCCAAGTGGAGAAGGGACAATTTATACCTATTCCCACCCACATTTTCCCTAAATTGGAGAAGAGCCAACTGTGGATTTTGTGGAATCTGCCAGGACAGGACTTCACCTAGGCATGTGAACAACCCCCGCCAAAAGTTGTCTAGTGTCGGATAACTCCATACTGTGTGAATGAAAGTACCTTTGTCCGCATTACAGCAGAGGCAGTTCGGAGAAGAGATCATTCCCATACTCCAGAGACAATTATTTGTGAGATGTACCCTGTATATGTATTTGAATTGAATCAAACGAAACCTGGCAGCAATTGCTGCAGCTCGTGGGGAGCCTAGAATCTTTGTCCAGTCCTCGTTTCCCAACTCCCCCACATCTGCTTTTCAGGCCACATGAAGGGTACCAAACCCTTCTGGTTGGTTAGATATGAGTGTCTGGTAGAGTTTTACGATTTTGTGGTCTGCTTGGTCCCCCATGATGAGTTTACCCTCGAGTGGATTCCTTCAGGGAGGCCGAAAGAGAATTTATGTAAGGGGTCAACACATGGCGGAGCTGAAAATATCTGTAGAATTGGCAGCAATGGAGTTGGAATTCCCTTTGGAGATCTTAGAAATATTTAAGAACCATGTCTTGCATGACATCCCCTAGAATGGAGATTCCAATGAGATCCTACTTCTGAAATCCTGATAACTCGGCCACGTGAAAGAGCCTGTTTCCCTGCCATAGCGGTGTCTGTTCCATCAATCTGACCCCCAGTTCATCCGGTGAAGTGTTGAATGCCAAGATTTAAGGACAGTGTGTGTCGCCGGGGGGAGAGCAGTATTTCTTCCTGTGCTGTAAAGATATGCCACTAGTGGTGTAGAACTCATTGCCCTTTTGTCTAGTATATATGCCGGGTCACCTCGTGTATCATACCACCAGTCATTTATAATCAGGAGATGAGCAGCTGCTAGATAATAAGATTCAACATCTGCTGCTGCAATGCCCCCACAGTAGGTGGACTGGAAACATTTGGCGAGAGCAACATGAGGGGTACTCTGTCCCACAGCAAGGTTTTAAGGATAGAATTCAGCTTGCGAAACCAGTGTTGTGGGACGTCATATGGGAAATTCTGTAATTGATAGAGGAATTTGGAGAAGAAGCCCATTTTCAAGATTGCTGACCACCCTAAGAGGGACAGCGGCAGCACTGATCAAATTTTAATATCCTCTTTAAGGCGGGTAAGTACCGGCTCCTGATTGGCATTCCAAGCTACCATCGCATCAGGGGACAGAAACACACCCAAGTATTTAAACCCGCTGGTGGTGAGTCATAGACCTGACGCCCATCGCCAGTCATGGGGCCCTGTGCCCACTGCATAGACCATAGACTTTGATGTATTAATGTATAGGCCTGAGGTTTCTCTAAATATATGCATGATCTATAGCACTCTGGGACCTGTCTTGTTCGGCGACGTAAGGAAAAAGAGAACATCATTGGCATATAGGGAAATTTGATTTGATAACATGTTCCCCCATTTGAAGCCCCATACCTGCGCATCCATTCTCACCAATACCACTAATGGCTCCATTACAAGAGCGAACAGCAGCGGGGATAGGGGACAGCTCTGCTGTGTTCTGCGGCGTTTCGGGAAGGAGTCTGAATGGGCCGCCTCCACCCTCAGTGATGCAGCCAGATCTGTGAACAACAATTGGATGTATGAAGCGAACTGCGGGCCAAAATTGAGATGCCAGAGAAGGATGAATAGGTACTCCCAGCTGACAGAGTCTAATGCTTGGTCTATTTCGGCTAGAAAAATAATTCCTGGCTCCTGTAAACTATCTACCATAGCAATCGTGTTGTATATGCAGCGGATATTGTAACAAGTTGCCCGATGGGGCATAAAGCTGAACTGATTGGAGTGAACCAGATCTGGTATGTATGTGATGAGTCTATTTGCTAATGCCTTAGCCAATATTCTTACCTCGAGATTCAATAGGGAAATAGGATGGTATGAGGTGACATCATCCACTGCGCAGCCCGGTTTGCTGAAAACCACTATTTCCACATGGTGCCAATCTGGCGGCATCACCCCCCCACCCAAGATGGACAAAATTGCTTCCAGGAGATGATCCTGGAGTTTATGCATATATGCCTTGAAAAGTTTGCAGAGGAACCCTTTGGGTCCAGGAGCTTTGCCTGGGCTCATGTCTGTGACGGCCAAGGCAAGTTCCTCTTTTGTGAGTACTGTGTCTAGTGCCTCACAGGCTCCAGGCGAAAAGATTTGGAGCAGAAGAGCCCACACAAACTCCTCGATTTGTGTTGTCGACACCACTTCTCACTTGGTATAAACTTCTATAAAATGAGAGGACAAACCACGTACCACCTCTCTTGGGTCTGTAAGTAGTGTGCCTGAGTCAGTCGTACTTAAAGGAAGGGGAGGTGTCTTGGGGAATACCCTGGCATAGTCTACGGAGCATTTGACTCGACTTGTCCCCCCACTAGTAAATATGGCTTTGAGATGCCCTCCATGCCAATCGTGCTTCATCCATCAGCACTTGGTGGTATTGTTACTGTACCTGGACCAGCTGCCTATGTGCATGTTGCCCATCTTGTTGGCAACCCTGCATGTCCAGGTCAAAGATCTCGGTCTCCAGGTCAATTATATGTCTCAATTTTCGCTGTCACTCACCCGTACAATAGCCAATGTTTGTCCCGCGAAGCGTGGGCTTCATGACCTCCCATAGCGTCAAGGCAGATGTAACTGAACCTGTATTTTGTGCAAAATAACCGTCCAGAGAATCCTCCATATATTTACGGTAGTCAGGGTTCTGGAGGTGCCAAGGTGACATCGGCTAACAAAATGTTTGGTACTGGGGGCCCACCCTAAGGCCCAGGGCCACCGGGGAGTGATCTGATAGGCCCCTTGGAAGTACTGTAATGTCAATATGGAGGACTAAGAAATAGTGGGCCTTGAAAAGAAAGCATAAGCAAAAATGAACATAATAATGGCAAAATCACAGAACAATGCATCTGTGTCTGAATAGAAAAACTACAACTAAGAACATCAACTTCCCCCCCACCCCTTACTTCGAAAAACAGAAGTATCTGTCGCGGAAACTGTCGGCGTCAGACCCCAACAGGGAGTCTGTCCTGACCTGTCCCAATGAATCCCCCCACCCAACACTGACAAAATACAAGGGGGGGCAAGTACTCCTAATCAACATGTTGCGTGGCCACCTATAGCAGTATATATGGGTGAAATTAAGGAGAGCCTGAACTAGTGTACATACGGATTAATGTCATTAAGTCCGCACCAGATGTCTGGGAAATCAGTGACCCCCCCCCCTCTAGTCATTGAGGTGTCTGACGTTCATCAGGGCGCCGCCAGAATGAGCTCGAGTGGCGATGGCAAGTTGACTGACCTCCATTGGTCTTGTTCTGTTTGTCACCCTGAGAGGAATCTGATTCCATGCGCGGCGGCATGTGAGATTTAATGTGGGCCCACTTATCTGTCCATTGGAATACCACTTCTGGGGTATCAAAGAAGAGTGTCTTTAATTGATATTTCACTTTAAGTTTTGTTGGATATTGGAGCATGTAACAGATGTTTAACTCGCAAAGGCACCATTTTGTGGCCTGGAAGAACTGGCGCTGCTGCTGCACCTTCTCTCAGCATCCTCCACGCATTCCACCAGCTCCTTCGTCACCGAAGTAAGTTTAGTTGCTGTTTCCTGTAGTTAGACGACTGAGTCCTCTACCCCTGATACTCGGGTTTCAGCTTCTGTGATCCGTTCAACTGCATTACGGAGGTCCTGTCTAAGCAGAGCAACCTCGGAGCCCACAGCACCTATCCTGGCATCCTGGGCATCACATGATTGTGTGAGGGCTGCGAGAAGGGCAGCATTATTCAGGACTATAGGGGCGTCCGCCACTGCCTGTGCGAGGGGCCCATCCTGCTGAGTATGTTTGTCTAGTGTGCTTTGTTTGGCACTAGGTGGTCCCCGGTCTTTAATCACAGTCTGCTCGCATGTGTTCAGTCTCTCGTTGGGTCTTTGGAGAGTCCGCTCTGGCCCAGACCTGCCCGGCCCCCACTGATTCCCCATAGGGTGGCACGAGCAGTCTGGTGTCTGGCACACCGAGTCTGTTAACTTGTAGGCCCAACCCTGAACAGCAGTGCCAGGGTTGACGCAAGCTGAGCCGCGCGAGAGGGGAGCCCACTCCGCCACAAACCACACCGTCACCTAGGTCGGCCATCTCTGTGACCAGTGCGCCCGCCCCTACATTGTCCCCTAATGGGGTTTGGAGTAGTCCGGTGAATTGAGAGTTCATCCTCGACAGAGAAGCATGGAGTGCACGAGGGATCCTGAATCAATTCTACCCATCACGGCCCTTTGGGTTTATAATTCCTCCACACCTGATGACAGATGGGTCTGGGGGCACCCAACCACCCCAGCTGCAGACAATGTTAATGTAGATGTACTCCACGCCAGTGATGCAATCTATGATTCTGTGTCTCTCTGATCCCGGAGCCTCATGCGTCAGATCTATTCCATGTCAAACTGCAGCTCAGACTTCCGGTCTCCAGGCGCAGGCCTAAACACTTTGTCCGGGTGCCTAATGATGTGTTGGCCACTTGGAGCTGTATTAAAACACAGCCGCCATGTTTGCGGTACAAGCCACGCCTCCTTCATTGGACGAGCTTAATGGTGCTCTCAACCTCCTTCTCCATCCTGTTGTCATTTGTCTGAACTCCCTCTGCCATGGAGAGAGGGGTGCTAGCCTGCCATTTCTATTTGCACACCATGTGCACCAAGCTCTCAACGGGAAAGGGGGACACATTGAATGTACATAAACTGGCCGGTGGCGCACATTCAGTGCCAGACTCTACAGGCACCATTTGACAGGGGCACAGAGGATCGTAGGGACCGCAAAGAAGTGATGCAAACACAAACTCCACCCCCTTTCCCCCCCTCATGGGGTGTATCTTGGCTCATTTTCATAAGGTGGTTAGTTTCTCCTAAGCAGGTATCAAAAGTGGGCGTGGGCTGTCACTATTTTTGCAAGGGAAAGTATCATTATCTGGGCTTCAACCACACCCTTAAAGGTGGGCTAAACACAAACTCCCCCCCCCCCCTTCATGGGGTGTTTCTTGGCTCATTTTCATAAGCTGGTTAGTTTCTCCTAAGCAGGTATCAAAAGTGGGCGTGGGCTGTCACTATTTGTGCAAGGGAAAGTATCTATCAGTATCTGGGCTTCAACCACGCCCTTAAAGGTGGGCTAAAGGTCCCATAGGTACATCATAAGACCCTTAAAACTCCCACTCGACGTTGGGGTGATCACCTGCAGAAAAACAGGGAGCGAACCGTGAAGTTACACTAAGCGTTTGTGCACTGCACCCTATCCTTTACATGTTCTGGTTCCACTAGGGCATGCTCTGGAAACAGAATCTTTTTGTTAATTTATTTATTTATTTATTTATAAAGCGCGACATTCATCCCGCTGGGATATCACGGCGCTAGTTGTGGCGGAGAAATGATGAGAAAGGTTATGATTAGTTGGGGGCAGACGGCTTGGCTAGGGAAATAGTTATGTTTTGAGTTTCTTCCTGATCGCCATGTGTTCTTCAGTTAGTCTTAGCTCCAGCGGCACAAGGGGCACACGGCCTCAGTCCATACCAGTATCACCTGCTACTGGATTACCTTAGGGGCTCACAGCCCTGTTTACACCACTGAGAAGTATAACTAGCTGTTCATTGCAGCACATATGCTAATTAAGTGAGTTATCATGTTCTCTGGAATACATTGGAAGTGGTGCAATTGCTTTCTGGGAGGCTACCTCCAGCCTCCATCTTGTTTACCATCTACATACACAAGACCCAAAAGTCATTACTGGGCTATGGCAATCAAACACAACAAAGACACCCACACTCATCCTACTTACACATAGTTTGACCATGCATGCTACATTCATGCCCCACATGGCATGAAGTATAGGGTTGGACGGGACTAGCAAACCATTTCAAACAGGAGAGGCCAGTAGACAACTCTCCGTGTGAAAGCAACAGATAAAAAAGGCTGTCTTGTAGGTAAAATCAATCACTTCCATCCCTCTCTGCCCTCTACACTTTGGGGTGCTGATTGTAGTCATGCATATAAAAGGAGGAGTGCACATAGGGCTGTATTACACAAAGTGCCCCAGGGGGCGGAGTAGGCGTTTGCGCCCACTTTGTGCGCCCCAGGCACTTTGGTATTACTGAAGGGGCTGCAGACGCTTGTGCGGTCACTTCTGTAATACTAAAAGTGCTGGTGCACAGACAGCACCACAGCTTTCTCAAAGCGTGGCCCCATGTAAATGAGGGAATCCCATTGCCTCTGCGTCTGTGCCGTATTATAGACGCAGACGCAGAGGCAAAGAAGCTGCCAGGGGGTGCACTGAGAGTGCGCCACCTAAAAGGTGGCGCATTGTCAGTGTGCCCCATGATAGCAGCCCTCAGCTACGGACCCCCAAGACATCCTCTTGCAGGCGGGTGCAGTCACTCACTGCACTCGCCTGCAAGGGGATCGCTAATCCCCTTTAAAAGTGCAGGCAGGTTGCCGCCTACACAGTGACACACGGAGCAACTGTTTCAAAACCATTACATTTTTCAACTGAATGCGCTGCCCTGGGGGCAGCAGGAGTTCCTGGCTGTCCTGAGGGCAGCGCATTCTATGTAATAGAGCACACTTTCTTTGTTTGCGCCCAGCGCAACCTGTTTTAATGTGCACTGGGCGCAAACAGGCCCAGCAACTTCCCCGACAAAATTTTCCAAAAATCAAGGCAAAACGAAACAATCATTCACAAAGCCAAAAGGCTGCCAGCCAGTGCCAAATTTATTGACTTTGCCAATACTTGCTCTGCCAGGCAATGTGTGTAGTGGGAAATGAGCTCACCAGAATACTAATTATAGACCCTCCTGAAAACAGAATGTGGGGTGTTCAATGAGAGGCAGGTTTTCTTTCATAAATCCAGTGTCTCAAGTTGTCGAAACAGTATTTGGTCTATCGACATGGTGGCTAAGGATTTCCACACATATGCTAATTAAGTGAGTTATCATGTTCTCTGGAATACATTGGAAGTGGTGCAATTGCTTTCTGGGAGGCTACCTCCAGCCTCCATCTTGTTTACCATCTACATACACAAGACCCAAAAGTCATTACTGGGCTATGGCAATCAAACACAACAAAGACACCCACACTCATCCTACTTACACATAGTTTGACCATGCATGCTACATTCATGCCCCACATGGCATGAAGTATAGGGTTGGACGGGACTAGCAAACCATTTCAAACAGGAGAGGCCAGTAGACAACTCTCCGTGTGAAAGCAACAGATAAAAAGGCTGTCTTGTAGGTAAAATCAATCACTTCCATCCCTCTCTGCCCTCTACACTTTGGGGTGCTGATTGTAGTCATGCATATAAAAGGAGGAGTGCACATAGGGCTGTATTACACAAAGTGCCCCAGGGGGCGGAGTAGGCGTTTGCGCCCACTTTGTGCGCCCCAGGCACTTTGGTATTACTGAAGGGGCTGCAGACGCTTGTGCGGTCACTTCTGTAATACTAAAAGTGCTGGTGCACAGACAGCACCACAGCTTTCTCAAAGCGTGGCCCCATGTAAATGAGGGAATCCCATTGCCTCTGCGTCTGTGCCGTATTATAGACGCAGACGCAGAGGCAAAGAAGCTGCCAGGGGGTGCACTGAGAGTGCGCCACCTAAAAGGTGGCGCATTGTCAGTGTGCCCCATGATAGCAGCCCTCAGCTACGGACCCCCAAGACATCCTCTTGCAGGCGGGTGCAGTCACTCACTGCACTCGCCTGCAAGGGGATCGCTAATCCCTTTAAAAGTGCAGGCAGGTTGCCGCCTACACAGTGACACACGGAGCAACTGTTTCAAAACCATTACATTTTTCAACTGAATGCGCTGCCCTGGGGGCAGCAGGAGTTCCTGGCTGTCCTGAGGGCAGCGCATTCTATGTAATAGAGCACACTTTCTTTGTTTGCGCCCAGCGCAACCTGTTTTAATGTGCACTGGGCGCAAACAGGCCCAGTAACTTCCCCGTCAAAATTTTCCAAAAATCAAGGCAAAACAAAGCAATCATTCACAAAGCCAAAAGGCTGCCAGCCAGTGCCAAATTTATTGACTTTGCCAATACTTGCTCTGCCAGGCAATGTGTGTAGTGGGAAATGAGCTCACCAGAATACTAATTATAGACCCTCCTGAAAACAGAATGTGGGGTGTTCAATGAGAGGCAGGTTTTCTTTCATAAATCCAGTGTCTCAAGTTGTCGAAACAGTATTTGGTCTATTGACATGGTGGCTAAGGATTTCCACACGAAGGAAGACTGAAGACACGTAGATACATATGATGCTGCGGAAGCGGGGTAAAGTTTTATATACTCCATATATGACAACACTAATTTCAATACTACAAGGTTCTTTTTTTATAATCAGAGGTTCGGGCCCATGAGAACTCAATAACCACTTACAAACCAGGTTCTCCGATGAATCTTTTTGTAGAGCTAATAGGGATTTGGCAATGAAAAGACGGATAAATTCCCTTCATGAGGACCCTAAATGAAGGAAATATCTAACTTAACAACATGTAGATTACTTTGATTTTGGACTTCTGCTTCCAAAAAATGCCCAGGGCATTTCAGCCGAAGTTCCCCTTATTTTTCTTCACATTTATATTGATTTATTTTATTAACATTACAGAACAACCATATTATGATTTAAATATTAGGACATGTAGCCCAGAGCATCAATTGTCTTTGTATCTCATGACTATCTTTTTACATGGGCAGTTTGTGTACCCCTCTTTACTCCTCTGATTTTAGATTGCAAACAGCACTGAATTGTTGATAACTGTTTGACTCTTAGACATGCAAATTATGTTAGCTGTTGGAAATACCTACATGCCTCACCCCTTTTCAGAATTCTGTGGGAGCAGTGATGCTCAACAGGGTATTTTATTGATGTTGTAAAGCTGCATGACTAAAATGGCCCTACCTATACAGATATATACCTTGTGTAGAATAATTTTAAGTGGTATTAATTTACACTTTGTGAATATATATACTTTTTGAGTAATGGATTTACTTTATCTATATCCTGACTGAACGTGGGTACAGCCTGCACCCATTTTAGACTTTCTCTGTATTCATAAGCGTATTTAGTTTGGATTATTGCATTTGTTTCCCTACTCTGATGCAATCATAGTAAATCCTACATTACTTCTCCACTTAATCTGTATCTGTAGTGTTTTGTTAGTTAATAAACAGTTTTTTTTAGTAAATAGCAAGCGCTATATAACTGCAAACCTTTTTCCCTCTTCTATCCCGCCACTATCCTTCTTAATCCAAATAACTGACAAACATATCCACCACTCAAATTACTTTCATATTTCACTATACTAATTCACCACTAATCCTTTATGGTTTCCGGAGTACCGTGCTACTCACCGAAAAAGCGCTTCGACCGCTTGTCAGGGGTAGTAAGCGCTATATAATTGCAATTACAATTACAATCTGTCACAATATTTACAAAACTGTCAATAACTCATCAATAATTACAAACTCTGAATACTTATCAAGTCACTTTTATCTAATATTTTCAGAATATGAATGGTCAGTACATGAATACAATAGAAAACATTATGAGAATCTTCATTAGTACAATGTTGCAGGTAAAATCACAATATCAATCACAGGCATGAGTGGAGAGAGAAAGAGACAAAAGAAAAAATAGTTCATTGCAATTATCAATATGCAATTCAATTTCATACGAACCTAGAGAATTATTGCACAAAGTGTTATAAGAAGAAGAGCTAACCTCTCGGCCAAAAAGGTATAGCTTAAGGCAACATCACCAGCCAATGAAGTGCAAAGGTAATCAGGACAGTCCCAGTCAGGTTTAGCAAAGACAGCAACCAGCCAGAGTAGCACAGAGAAAGCAGCAACAAGGCTCTCCTTTCATAGAAGCAGCTACTGCATAATTCTTTCTTGCACAAATATTTATACCCTAAATGTTAAATGTCCAATCTCCTAAAGTATCATTCACAGCTTCTTCACAATTTTATTGGTTTTCAGAATAACGTGATCATCAGACCATTCCACCTCGTGAAAGTTCTTTCAGGCAATCCATTTTTAATGATGGAGCAGGGTTTTCCGTAAATAAACCTGCTCGGATTAAACCTCCAATTGTGTGAAAATCATTAACAAAGATTTTGAAATTAACAAGAGGGTAGTAATAATCTTTAGTTTTCGAAAAGTAAATAAGAAAGGTGAAGGAAAATGACAACTGGTTTAAGTAGGCCACAAATGATTCCTGCTCGAAAGACAGCAAAGAAGGAGCAAATGATGTTATTTTCATGAGCAAATGTGAAATGAAAACGTGTTTATCGTTTAATTGAGCAATATTAATTAAATAGAATAATAGTTTAAAATGTTTGCGTTTATATTAGACTAATGAAAGATTGAAATGAAAAATTAAATGGAGCTTTTATTTTGAACAAATAACTGAATCTGTTTATTTCTCCTGGAGAAAACTGCATGCTTTACAAAGAAGGCCTTAAAGCTGTCATTAGGGTAAATTTTGCTTTAAAACGTAGAAATGCGAAAAATTTGTTTTATTCTTCATAGAGGACTATTGTATTCTTTCTTGTCGATGGCTGCTACGTTTTCGGAGTATCAGTGGAAATTCCTAATGTCCGAGGAAATGTTTTATTTAGTAGATAACTGTGCTAGTAAAATGTTAAAACTTTTGTTCGAAAGAGCGCGTGTCGAGGAAGGAGAAGATTTGGATTTCCTTTGCTGAAGGACGATGATGACAGTGTGAATCTAAACAAAGAACTTTTGAGAGAAAAAAGCGACGGAAGTGGTGTGACTTGGCACCCTATGCTTCTAGGCCAATAAGGAGAGAGACTTTCCAGGATTTCGATACAAGAGTAGGGATGGACTTCTAACTTTAGGGTATAACTATTAGTGATAGAATCCATGTTTTTTGGAGAGAATGAGACGTCTAGAGAGAGAGACTTCCTATTGTCCGAGGATATGCTTTATTTAGTGGATAACTGTACTATTAAAATGTTAAAACTTTTGTTCTAAAGTGCGCGTGTCGAGGAAGGAGAAGATTTGGATTTCCTTTGCTGAAGGACGATGATGACAGCGTGAATCTAAACAAAGAACTTTTGAGAGGAAAGAGCGACGGAAGTGGTGTGACTTGACACCCTATGCTTCTAGGCCAATAAGGAGAGAGACTTTCCTGGATTTCGATACAAGAGTAGGGATGGACTTCTAACTTTAGGGTATAACTGTTAGTGATAGAATCCATGTTTTTTGGAGAGAACGAGACGTCTAGAGAGAGAGACTTCTGTACGAGGCGTCCGTGTGAGCTGTTTCTTTGAGATCCTTTAGCTGATGCTGTCTTTAAGCTGACTTCTTAACTTTGCTCCTCATACCTTTGTGAGGATTGCCCCATCTATCCCTTCCGGCCGGAGGGTTAGCTTTCCAGCTATTGGCACGATGTGCTATAGTTTTTCTTAGGTTCGTATGAAATTCTGTGTTTGCATTGATCTTATTAAAAATGTTCTTTTGTCTCTTACTCTATCCACTCAACTCATGCTCCGTAAATGAGATGTTATTGTGAATTACTGAATTTGTGTTCTCTTGTGTGATGGTTCTAATTCGATAATGTACCTTTGTTTGACCATTTCATATGCTATACAAAAGAAAAATAGATAAAAGCAAAGTAATATAGAAAAACTGAGCCTGTCGTTATTGATTATTGTAAATAATGAGGGATATATATAATTATATATAGTGTGGTTTGTAGAAATATTCCCTTTGGTCTAGGTCCTCATGAGGGGTTATCCATCTAAATCTTTTGCCAAATCCCTGTCAACTCTCCGATCTGTCGGAGGGCTGATGTTGATATGGGCCAAAATTCAGTCTTATAAAATAGTGATTTTTAGACTGATTAGCGCGTGGTGTAAATATTACACACTCTGCTTTTGTTAGCCTAAACCCCCTTTCCACTACCCCATGCGCTAGCATTAATTCTATGAAGTCATCCTTCTGCGGAAGCAGGAAAAGCATATTGCAACATTTTCCACATCCTCGTGCACACTCTACACCGCTTTGTAACTTTTGTCGACAAGTTAATTCACAAAAGAATAATATTTAGCTCAAGAAAGAAATTCCTAGAGATTACTTTGTGCACAGCTAACAAACTAACACAGCATTTTAGAACTAGTAAAGCATAAAATGCATTTCTTCCAAGGCCTACATTTTAAGAAAAGAAAATCACTCAAGCAAGGTTTTGAGGCCTTCATTGGAAAGGGTAAAGCATCTTTTTCTAGGAAAATAAAACACGTTTCAGTTAAATGTTCACAATGAAAATTCATAAAAGATCATTATGGCAAATGATTCATTATTCAATTAAATCCACAAGGATAATCTAATCAAGCACATTATTAATTATTATGTCTCTCTTATGTTATATGCGAAAGGAAATAAGGGTTTTCACATGACATTTTTCATAAACGTTATTATTATTATTTTCAAACTCTTTCTCCCGTTGAAGTTTCAGTACACATAAAAGAATACTTAATTTATTCATGCTTTCTGTATGTATAATGCTACTTTCATTTACTACACGTATTGTGCTTCATTTTGCACTCATCACGTAAACTTAGAAAATGGTCACCCATGTTAATAATTTTGACACCATTAGTCATTGTTTTCAATAGTAACACAAATATGAGCAGATTTGATCAAGCAGGATTTATTTAGCAAAAATCATGCTTCATCAATCCCCCATTTGATGGCGACTCAGGCCATCATTTAATCTCCAAAATCTGATTACGATCTGATTTTCTTCAGAAAGAAGTCGTTTTCATCTGTTTCAACCTAACACCCTCTACATCTCTCATTACTTCATAATAAGCTCCTTTCCTCTCTTCCAACTCTATTTCTTCTCTTTTCCTTTTTCTTGCTCTACGTTTTGTCTCTGTTCGCTTGCTCTTACAGCATTTGTAAATTAGAATCACCATTAGTATGCCAGCAGCTATAGCAATTATAGGTGTTAGTATTCTCCCTAACAAGCTTTTCCTTAGTGTTGAAAACCAATTACCTACTTAGGAAAAACCCTTACCCAGTTTTTCCCATGCACCATCAACCTTCAGTTCAGTTAAATCATTATGCAAATGTGTAATATTACTGATATATCCCTCTAAATCGTTACTTTTGTCATGGATATAAGTGCAACATTGTTGAATCTTCAACATACTGCAGACTCCACCCTCTTATGCCAATAATACATCAAGAGCAAGTCGATTTTATAAAACCATGGATCTCATGGCCACTGTCTCCGTGTCTATCATTAAAAACCCACTGGCAGTATCCGTTGATAAAGGATGAACTACTATGGACAATTTTCTAATTTTATGTGAGTTCAAAATCACTCTGACTGAAGGTATCTATGCACCAAAAATATCTCCCACTATTTCAGCAACACTAATCCCTCTTTTACTCTATGTTAGTTTCTTTTCATTGGTTCCAGGTTTTTCATCCACATGATAGATCTTTGGGAAACTATACCCAAATAACAACACCAATACCAATGTTGTGGCAATCTATAATAAGCATTTCTACCACACACATAATAAACTCCAGGATAAACATGATCAGTACCACCTCTCAGTTCCCAACCCCCTGTAATTAGGAAACTATGTTCACATTCACTAGAACCATTGAAGTAATTGTTATACTCAGTCTTTTCTTTGTGATGCCAGTCTAGAGTCATTGCAACATATGTCTCACCTTTCTTGTAATCACCCTCCCTGTGAGCCCAAGGGGGTATATTAGTCTTTTGTTCTGCAGCCTTTTTCTTAAAATCTTGTCACCTATCTTCTACAGTATTTATTAATTCTATTTCTACACTATGTAATCTACAGGTCAAGTTATTTAGATGCACATATAAAGTATCTATTGTTTTAGTTGTATGGAAGAATTCTCCCACATACTCAGCATTTCTTGCACTACTCACTATATTCATGTTCTTTTTGATAGAACTTCTGAGGATACTAAATCATAATTGGAATAATAATACTGGAATTGCTCCTTCTCATAGAATAAATTAGTTAGTACACTAGAAATACATGAAATTCCATATGTTTATGGAAGGTGGTAATAGGTCACTCCTTCCGAGACAGACAATGGTAATTGCATGCACACATAACAATCTCCATAGTATCTACATACTTCTACAACAATTTTGTAAAGACATTTAACGAAAAATCATTAATAGAATTATCTTGATGTAAGTCACTTCCTGTTAGTTTTTTAATATTAATCTCTGGATCTTCTTTAAGATCTTTCTTTATGTTAATTTTTATATCAACATCAACATCATTATTAGTAATATTAGCTCTAGTAGGATACATAAAGAAAGGTACTATTAAAACTAATATTAACCAGACAAACAACATTAAAAGGACACATATAAAGCAAGCATTAAGACATCTTCTCCTAGTTCAACAATGATTTTGATTACCAGTCTGATTTCTAGCCATTTTGTAAGTAAATCAAAAAAATTAAAAATGTATTCAAAATTGAAAAACTTTCCGTTTGATAAAATTTGTGTATCCCACACTTTTTGAACCTTTTTAAACTTCAGGTCATGATTGTCACAATTCGATTTATTTTCAAATCTCCTAACTCTTCTTCTGCACCCTTTTTCTTTAGCACAGTTTGTTTAGGGTGGCTCATATGATGAATTGCTTCCGAAACATGATTCGATGATTTCTTTCTCTGTAATGTTTGTTGCAGCAGCCAAATACGTCCATTCAGGTGCTGTATACTTCTTGTTTGGTACTTTTGCTCTTTTTGTTCTTCACACTGTATTTGCTTCTCCTTCAGTATCACTTTGTTCAGATTGGCTAGAAATTTCAATTATGGTATTTGGAACTTTTTCATTCAAAGTGTATTTCACTTTCTTGACTCCTCTAGGCCATTTGTCACCTTTCTTTGCTCTTTTCCCAGAAACACTGCCTATTTAATTTAATTCGAAATCTCTCTTAGCTGATTCCCTTTTTTCTTTTTCATTGTTGCTTTCAGGGACCAACTCTCTTTCAGCATCAACAATGACAGTGTTACGAGACCCAGCAGGATTTGCCCACTTACTTGATTCTCAGTCTGTTCAGGTTTCTCTCTTTCTCTTTGTTCACCTTCAACTGACTCTGTGCTTTCAAGTGGACATGGGACTCTTCTTGTATGACTTGTGTTTATCCAATTAGGCAAGCCACCACATTTAATTGCTGTTGTTGTCACAAGGATCATTTGGATGCATTGGCTGAAATTCAAAAATGTAGATCAGGTGCCCCTGATGACCCATGCCCTCCTAAACTTTGGAAAATGCTGTCTCTCTCTCTTACTGGTGTGTTAGTTCATATCTGGAATACATCCCTTGAAACTGGAATTTTTCCCGACAAGTGGAAACACGCTACTCTTCTTCCTTTGAGAAAGAAACCTAATGGTGACCCAGGAGACCTCAACAATCTCAGGCCAATCTCCCTGCTGCCTGCTCCGGGAAAAATGCTTGAGAAGCTGGTCCAGCGGCAACTGACCAACTTTGTTGAGAGCAATGCTTCCCTGCATGATACACAATCTGGTTTCCGGGCGGGCTTTAGCAAGGAGACTGCCCTCCTTGAGGTGACCGAGTCAGTGAGATGGTCGTTAGATTCAGGGGCATCAGCGCTACTGGTGCTCCTGGATCTGTCTGCAGCTTTCGACACCGTGCAGAGATTACAAGATGAAGGTTTTGGGGGGAAGGTTTTGACCTGGCTGAAATCATATTTAAGTGACCGTACTCAAAGAGTCGCCTTACAACCATTTGAATCAAAACCTAAACCCCTATGGTGTGGCGTCCCTCAAGGCTCCGCGCTGAGCCCTTTACTTTTTAATTTGTACCTTGCCCCACTTTTTTCTTTGATTTCCAACTGGGGTGTGAAGGTAATTTCCTATGCGGACGACACCCAGTTGGTCTTCCCCTTTAAAGAACGAACGGTTGAGGCTTTTAAGAATTTTAAAGGTTGCTTGAGAGACATAGCCCTTTGGATGAATATAAACAAACTAAAACTCAATGCGGGAAAAACAGAGGTGCTGTTTTTTGGTAAGGGCCCTGTGCCTGCTCCAGATCTATGGTGGCCTGTAGAAATGGGTCCTCCGCCCTCTCCTAGCACTAGTATCAAAAATCTAGGGGTGAGATGGGAGGCGGACCTCTCTTTTCGGCCCAAATCCTACAGGTCTCCGCTTCGTGTTTTAGTAAATTGAGAAATCTCCGCAAATTTTTACATTTTTTGCCAGAAGATTGCCGTAAATCCGTAGTCCATGCCACAGTTACATCCAGGCTGGACTACGCAAACGGCTTATATCTTGGCCTGCCTAAATATTCGATTAGACGCCTGCAGATGGTGCAGAATGCGGCTGCGAGACTGATTAGACGCATTCCCTTTCGACATCATGTCTCTCCGCATCTACAGGAGCTACACTGGCTTCCTGTAGCTAAAAGAATAGAATTTAAGGCCTTGACCCTGGCCTATCGGGCTCTTCAGGGAAGATGTCCTAGCTATCTTAAACAAAGACTATGCCAGTATAAGCAAAATCGATCCCTGCGGTCAAATTCTCAGAATTTGCTCTACGTTCCCCGCTTTGCGAAAGCCGGGCTGGGTGGTAGGGCGCTCACAGTAAGAACGGCTAAAATGTGGAATGCCCTTCCTTGGTATCTCCGCCAAGCTAACACAGAGACCAGTTTCAGAAAATCGCTGAAGACATGGCTCTTTAGCAATGATCAAGCCTGATCCCAGTGCCCAAACTTCCGTGCATGCGCTGCCTGCTGCTAGAGCGCCGGGACACCTCTGTTGTTGAGGTAGCTGTTCGCGCTATACAAGCTTCAGTATTATTATTATTATTATTATTATTATTTGGTATGGCCCATGCCATTGAGGTTCCAAACACGACTTCCTTACGTGTTTCTTGATGAGCACCCACTCTCCAGGGCTCAAATCATGCGCTTGTTCTTGTTGTGCTGTAGTTGCAACTTCTCCAACCTGATGAGACACAGAACGCACTACATCAGCCAATCCTATGCAATAATCGAGCACTAAATCATCAGTTATATTCATCAATTGATTTGCTGGAACTGTTGGCTGTCTCATAGCCCTTCCGATCACAATTTCGTGTGGGGACAGTCCAGTTCTTCTGTCAGGAATACTTCTCAAACTCATCAAGACCAATGGTAATGCATCTGGCCATTTTAGTGATGTGGACGCACAAACTTTAGCAAGTCTAGACTTTATTGTGCCGTTAATGTGCTCAACCACACCTGATGCTTCTGGTCGATAAGCACAATGTCATTTTTGTTCAATTTGCAATGCTGCACAAATCATCCGAATTAACTCATTATTAAAATGAGTACCTCTATCTGATTCTAATGATGCTTCCACCCAATGAGAAAACAGACATACAATCATCAAGACATATTTTAGTCCATGGCAAGGAGGCATCTCCACAAAATCCAATTTCATGCGGGAAGTAGACCTGCTGCTTTTCCAATTTGACCCAAACTAACAACAGTTTTCCTCCTTGCATTTTGTTTCTGACAAGTTACACATCTTTGACAGAGACTTTCTGCAATGACTCTAAACTTGGCATTAAACCAGTTTTGTTTAAATAATCTAATCATAGCATCTCTACCCACATGTGTAGGACCATGATAGACTCGTGCCATCTGGGACAACAGACTATCTGGCAATATTGGTCTGCCATCAGTATAAATCCATACTTTATCATCTGCTCTGCGTGTACAACCTGCTTTGATCCAATTCTCTTTTTCCTCATCCATAGCTGTGTCTTGCAACTGGCTAATTTCTTCCCATGTTTCAACAGATGAAAACATTAGTCTACATTCTGCTTGATCAGATCGTTCTTTCAATTGTTCCCCGTTGATTGTAATTGAACTTTGAGCACAATAGCTTGCAATTTTGTCAGCATATCTATTGTCAACAGTAACATAATCATATTAAGATTTGTGTGCGGAACATTTCACCACCCCAATTTGTGCCGGCAATTGTAATGCCATCAACAGATCTTTCACACACTCTCCATTTCGTATTGGTGAACCCGAAGAGGTTAAAAATCTGCGTTGAGACCACAACTGCCCAAAGTCGTGCACAACTCCGAAACCATTTTGCCTATCCGTAAATATGGTTATTGTCATGTGCTTCCCAAAACAACATGCCCTAGTTAGTACAACTAATTCAGGTACCTGAGCTGAACTCACTCCTTTAAACCATGATGCTTCAATGACACTCGCAACCGTACATATTCATATGCAGCTCGCAAGGTACCTTCTTGACCTCTCAAGCATGATCCATCCACAAACAGCACAAAATCTGATTCAGGCAAAGGTGTGTTCTGAATATCAGGTCTCGGTTTCGGACACAACTCAGTAACATCCAAACAATCATGATCTGCCTCATCCATCACCACTTCACAGCTCGGATTTGGCAACAAGGTAGCTGGATTCAAATTTGTACATCTTGTCACTGTCACATTCTCAACTCCCAAAATCACTCTTTCATATTTTGTTAACCGACTGCTGGTAAGATGCTGTGTGCAACTGAATGTGGTACATACACTTTCAAAGGATGCCCCTTCACAATCGTTTCACTCTGCTCCAAACTCATGCAAGTAGCAGGAACTGCTTTTAAACAACCAGGTAAAGCCGCAGCCATGGGATCCAATGTGGCAAATAAGTATGCTACTGGACAGCGAGCTGTTCCATGCATTTGCGTTAGAGCTGAAAGTGCACATCCGTCACGTTCGCTACATAATAATGCCAAATCCTTATTGAAATCTGGCATTCCCAATGCGGTTGCTCGACACACTGTCTCGCAACTCCATAAATGCTTTCATGCATTCATCATCCAAATGTATTTGATCTGACACATCTTTGTGAGTCAGTCTTTGTAATGGCTTGGCTATCAAGGAAAAACTGTTGATCCACTGTCTACAATAACCAACCATTCGCAAAAACATTTGAATTTCTTTCTGAGTTTTTGGTGGATTCATTTGCAAAATTGCATTAATCCGATCTTGAGACACTTTCCTGATTCCTTTCTCAATTTTGTGACCCAAGTAAAGAACTTTTTTTGGAAAAAATTGTTATTTTTGCTGGCGACACTTTTTGCCCACCTACTGCCAAGTCGTTCAGTAGAGCAATTGTATCCCTCACACAAGCCTCTTTCGTTTTTGATGCAACCAACAGATCATCGATGTATTGCACCAGGACTGAGTCATTAGGCATTACCAGTGACTCCAAACATTTCTTCAATATCTGATTGAAGATTGAGGGACTCTCTGTATACCCTTGAGGAACTCAGCACCATGCCAAAACACAGTCTCCGAACCGGAACGCAAATAAATATTGGCTATCCGGATGCAAAGGTATCGAGAAAAATGCTTGACATAAATCAATCACCGTGAACCATTCTGCTTCGCAAGGAATTTGATAAAGAATCACAGCTGGATTTGGCACTATTGGGCAATAAGGTATTACTACCTGATTTACCTTTCTCAAATCCATAACT
This sequence comes from Calotriton arnoldi, assembly GCA_963921515.1. Taxonomy (NCBI): domain Eukaryota; kingdom Metazoa; phylum Chordata; class Amphibia; order Caudata; family Salamandridae; genus Calotriton; species Calotriton arnoldi. The sequence goes on from CAWUFW010004142.1 coordinate 1,192,818, forward strand.
ATTCTGTATTTTCCATTAGGTTTGCGAATTCCCATGATAGGTGAATTGCATGGACTACCTAAAATCTCTTTTAAAATACCTTGTTCAATCATCATTTCAATTACAGGTGTTACTCTTGCAATCGTCTCAGGACTCATTTTGTAAGGTGGTGTTATTGGAAATTCTGCATTTGGTTTAACTGTAATTTGAATTGGAGCTACTCCTTTCATTAATCCAATGTCTTTCCCTGAAAAATCCCACACATCAGACAACACCATATCTCTCAACTCAACAGGCAAATCATTCGCTGTAAATAAAGGATATAAATCATTCACTTCTGTACCCTGCCTCGCCATTTTAAACACTACATCTTCATCCTTTGTATGGAATGCTATTCCATCTGGTGTACAATAAATCGAGCAGTTCATTTTGCATAACAAGTCCCTTCCCTATAGGTTAACTGGACTTGTGTCACACACCACAAATCGGTGTAAGTCTTGAAAACCTCCATTCTGCACTTTCATTGGTTTTGTTACTGGGGTTTTAATCAATTTGTTTGAAACACCTATGACTTGGATACATTCTCCCGAGAGGGGTAGGTTGGGAATTTCCACAGTTCTCACAGTGGAACGGGTAGCACCAGTATCTACGAGGATCTTAATTGAATTTTCGTCAACCTCGCCATCTACATAGGGACCACACTGATCTACCTCTAAGGATGCACCAAGCACGCACTCCTCTCCCCCTCCCAGGCACCGTCATTGAGATGTGTCTGAATCATTTTCTGGACACTGCATCAAATACTGCGATGTCACCTGTACATTTGAATTTATTTGATCATTTGCATGAAAACCCATATTTGCATTGTATCTCTGTACTTGACCATTCGCATTTTGATTTGGCATAGGAGCTTGAGGTATCGGAGCTGGAGGCATACCCTGTCCTCTTCTAACTGGCATTTGCTGATTCTTATTCTGATTAATCATTTGCATCTGATTCATATAATTTACTCCTGTAACAGCATTATTTGCCAATAAACTTCTACACTTGTGCTTCCAATGCCCCAACTTACTGCACGCATGACAGGATACTTGTTTTTCAACTCATCTTTGTTACTTTTACCTCTCCCTTGCGGAATCGGTATCATTTGTGTCACAGTATTTCCATTTGATACACCTCTCATACCAGTAGTAGTCTGACCAATTCCTTGATAACCTTCTACATAATCTGTATTCACAAATCCTCCTTTCTTTGCTGCTTTCCTTTGAGCTAACATTAATTTATCTTTTAACTTCTTGTGTCTTGTGTCAATGTCATCACTACAATACTTCGCATAATGAATAATTTCATCAATTGTCTTGCTCTGCCAACAAATCAAATGCTGCTGAATCATAAGACTAATTTCTGGCCTCAATGCATACACAAACCTATATACAAAATGCCCCATTTCTTTATCAGTGATGTTCTCAATTTCACTGTACTGTTTAAACACTTGTAAGAGCCTTTCATAAGAAGCATGCACTGAATCTTTCAATTCTTGAGTAGTTCTGTCTATTTTTACCCAATCTGTTTCTTTTGGTGAAATCTTCCCTTTCAAATAGGCAATGACCTGATTATATTTTTTCATAACTTCTTCCGATGGTGCTCCTGTTTTTGAAGCTCTATTCTTCTTTTGGCCAATCTACAGCAATTTTACATTCAGTCCACAAATCTGCTGGAACTACAATGTCAAACAGGCCATCCAAATCTTTCCACAATACCTTTGAAACTTTCACAAAACGCTCTACCTGTTTGTACCATTCCACTGGTTTTTCTCTCAATTTGGGAAATCATTTGTAAATGACAATATATCTTGCCTTGACCATGGGACATGAACAAATCCACCTCCTGGTACTTCTCTCATCGGATATACTGTAGCATCAGCTGTTTCTATCCCTGACTCTCTCACAGGATACAATGGTAAAGCCACTGAAGTCACTGTATTATCTTCCTTCTTTTTAGCCCATCTTCCTTTCCAACGATCTAATTCTCCCCATCGTTTTAGTGTACTAATTAACTTTTTCATTTGCAATAGTTTTCCTGAAGTATTCCAATTCTCCAAGTCTTTAACACTGAAATCTAATCTATATGTTTTTGTAAGACTTTAGACTTTTCTATATCAACTCCATATGTTTGTGCAATCTCAGCAAATTTTTCATGTAGGGCTTTTGCTTTCTTTGTAATATTTTTACACATAAACAGTAATTCTTTATCCTGATATTTACTTAGTCTGTCTGGGCTAATTGTACCAAGAATCATTTCTTCCAAATCTGCTTTTAATTTACTCAAATCTACACCTGAATTATTTCTCTTCTGTACATTACAACCAGGTGCTATTTCTCATCCATTCATCCAATTCTTTTGGTGAAGGACCTAATGATTTCTAAATATTTTCACTTGCTCCACTTCTCAATCCTGATGTAGGCGTTAATTTTTTCTCAACCTGTAATAGTCTTTTTGGATCTATATTTATACCTCGCCTTGGAGTTTAAATAATCCTTTCTGAAACATTAATCAACTGCTCTGAATCTCCTAACTCTACACTCACATTTATTCTGGAATTTCAAATTGTTCCTTGATTAGTCTCACTAATTTTTCTGTATACTAAATGAACTCCATTCATACTCCTATCAGGTATTGTTAAAGCATGCACTTGAGAAATACCTTGTCCATCATTATATAATGGAACTATTGGACCAATAGTTACTGGAACTGATAAAACTTCTGGATTCAAATTCATTTGTGTTATCTTTTGTACTAAATCTTCTCTAACTGAATTCTGATTTTGACTTGTATTTACAGAATGTTTCTCTCTAGGAGCTTCTGTCTGAATCACTGGAGCACTTGGCAAGGAGTTTGTCTCTGTCCTGTTCTTCATGATATGGAGGAGGTCTATTAATTAGTAATCCATTTAAAAATTCATCATCTATATCATCATTACCTTCAATCAAATCTATATTATTAGATTTTTGTTCCTCAACATTTTTTCTTTTCTCCTTACATGTTTCCCCTTCTTTAGATTCTGCTACCATTACCGGAAATATTCTTGCTCCCTCTGCTACGTCTCTTCTCCACATTTTCATTTGAGCATCCCATTTTGCTTCTGAATATCTGCCTACAGTATTTTTGTATTTATTCTGACTCTTTTTCTTTTCTATGCTTCATGTTCCCATTTTTCAAGAGCTTCATACTGCATAGGTCTCAAGTCATTCATCTGTTTCCTTAGATTCTCTAAAATTCTAGTATTAAAAGTACCATTCTCTGGAAATGCTAAAACACCATCTTGCTCAGTGTATTTCATCCAATTTTCTAACCAAGTACAGGTATGATAACCCCTCTGTAATGCCATAAAGGAAGCAGGTGTTCCTTCGGGGGGTACAGGAATTACTTCTCTAATAGGTATAGGCTCATCTTTGCTATCTATATTAGTAATTCTTTAACTATTCTTCTTCCGTAATATGTTCTTTACTATGAATCAGAATCGACTACACTGTCCAATCCCAGCGCGTTTCACACTAACCAACCAATACCATTGCGGCACTCTCTATGACAATTTCACACCAGCCGTCCAATACCAGCGCTGCACTTTTGAGATGTCAGTGTAACTCTTACGACTGACCCTCCCTTTACAAAATCAGCGTCAGTGTTTTCAAAGTCTTCGACAAAACAGATGACATAAAAACCAGCTTGTCTGCTCCACTAAAAGAAATTATTCGATAGAAACATGTATTCTGAGATTTCCTTTAGCTTCCAGCAAAATCTAGACCAGCGCGATTTTACCCTCACTCAAGTGAAAACTCTCGGGAAATCTCCAGATGCGCTTTCCGAAGGTACCCAAATAAATCTACACTATTCTTACTTCAAAATACCCTGTGCAATACCAACAATACAAGCATTTCTCAGTACTGCATCAATAGCAGACAACGCAATTCCTCTTAGTGTGTGCCACACTAAGTCCGCCCATAGGCTTATCCCGGGATCTTAGGTGTACAACGGACCCATTACTTCAATTTTCTTAAGGTCAACGACGGACCACAACATATGACCCAAAGGTACGTAGTCAATAAACGTCTGTCCTTATAAATTCTGTCTTCTTCATTACCCAGTATGATTAGTCTAAACTAACCATCCGATGCAACTACCAGAAACTGATGCAGCAGAAGCAGAATACATTTTTATATACTCCATATATGACAAAACTAATTTCAATACTACAAGATTCTTTTTATAATCAGGAGTTCGGGCGCATGAGAACTCAATAACCACTTACAAACCAGGTCCTCTGATGAATCTTTTTGTAGAGCTAATAGGGACTTGGCAATGAAAAGACGGATAAATTCCCTTCATGAGGACCCTAAAGGAAATATCTAACTTAACAACATCTGTCACAATATTTACAAAACTGTCAATAACTCATCAATAATGACAAACTCTGAATACTTTTCAACTCACTTTTATCTAATATTTTCAGAATATGAATGGTCAGTACATGAATACAATAGAAAACATTATAAGAATCTTCATTAGAACAATGTTACAGGTAAAATCACAAATAAGAGAAAACAGTTTATAATAAATTCATCACAATATCAATCACAGGCATGAGTGGAGAGAGAAAGAGACAAAAGAAAAAATAGTTCATTGCAATTATCAATAGGCAATTCGATTTCATACGAACCTAGAGAATTATTGCACAAAGTGCAATAAGAAGAAGAGCTAACCTCTTAGCCAGAAAGGTATAGCTTAAGGCAACATCACCAGCCGATGAAGTGCAAAGGTAATCAGGACAGTTTCAGTCAGGTTTAGCAAAGACAGCAGCCAGCCAGAGTAGCACAGAGAAAACAACAGCAAGACTCTCCTCTCATAGAAGCAGCTACTACATAATTCTTTTTTGCACAAATATTTATACCCTAAATGTTGAATGTCCAATATCCTAAAGTGTCATTCACAGGTTCTTCACGATTTTATTGGTTTTCAGAATAAAGTGATCATCAGACCATTCCACCTCATGAAAGTTCTTTCAGGTGATCCAGCGCTTACAATAAAAATATTTTCTCCTACTATGTTTTTGGGTCATCCAGGTGCAATTATTTCTCTAACACACACACTATATCCATATGACGGTGGGGCCCATAACACCGCATGTACATTCACTTACTCATTTATTTCCCTGGATTTTCCTCCGACATGAAACCTAGGAGAAAAACGATTTGCTGGAAGGAGACGGGATACCTCTTTTATAAAGACACAATAATTCTCATTTGCTTTTAAGGTATTCCGCTCATTGGTCGATGGACCAACTAGTAGGAATCAGTTGATGGTGATTAAGACCAGCTCAATCACAATGAACTCTTTTACCAAAACATTATTAATCATTATGCTAAAGAAAGTCACTGAGTCATTTGTTTAAAGAATAATAAAGTTTATATAAAGTTTTGAATGCAGAAAATTCAAGATCAATTTATTGTTCAGATCATTGCTTTTATCATCATTATAAGAATAATTGTAAATTGCATGACACTTTTATTAGACCAAAAATGAGGTTATCATACTAAAGACTCTATAGATCAACCTATCTATCTCTCGGGGAAATCCTAATAATTCTAATATAAATCTTGTCAATTGCTAGTTCTCCTAAAGCGGCATTTCATACTCAACTGGAAAAGGAAAATAACAGCAGCAGCATCAGCTCGTCCGCATCAGAAACCGCAAACTCTCCCATCTACAGCATCTAACTTCTTCAGCATCTCCCGCAGCATCCCGCAGCATTCTAACTCCCTCCCACCAAGAGTAGGTCTTCTTATACCCTAATTCTAGCTTACAGCATAAAATGTTTCTTCTTACATGGCGCGATTCATTCTCATTGGTCCAAAACTCAGGTCCCTATACATTCTAATCAAACTTCCTGGTCTTAACTAGTTCCGTGAGGAATGTCCATGCAAGCATCGTTTCCCACAGTTCATGCACTTGCTCATCCGTTTCGATCAGTCCAAATTGTTTCTTTTTCTGCAACAAATTATATAATAGAGTTCTTTCTATTGATTCAACCAGGCTTCTCACGCTTCTTGCTGATCATCTTGGCACACATCTGCTCAGAAGGGTCACAGCAGCCTTGACCATACTTTCATCTTAGCCTCTCGGCATCAGCACGTGATCATCCCTTTGCAACAGCCTTTCTCCTCTATCACATGGTCGCATCCGCTCCTGCGCACTCTAGTAACTCGCGGCCATTTTATATTACTGCTCGGCAGGCCTAAGCGCACTATTTCTAAAGAAAACAAAATGTTATTAAAACAATGAAATATAAACCCTTTCGTTTCCCTCCCGTCTTTCTACGTACCCCAATTAGGTATTACCTAGCAGAAGCAACATATAAAGCTGTCCCTTACTTACCATCGCTTTATTTTGCAACCACACGTTTTATTCAAAGCACAAATCATGCATTTTATTATTATTTTAGTACGCAAAATATTATGTTATGTTGGAAACGTAAACAATTATTAGTTCATTACTTTGCACATTAAACTGCGTGTTATCCTTACCCCAAACATACATTGTTGGTTATTTACTTGAACGAACATGTTTATTATTACTATTCGAAAATATTAGGAGGTTAAAATTTTTATATTTACCCTGCTCCATCAACTCCCCCTTTGGTGATTTTTGACATCACCACACAAACCTAAGTTATACAATTTTCTCAGACAGCATATATCTTTTATCCATTTGCTTTTGTTAGTTTTATACTTCTGTATCGCTTTCAACTTGTCTCTTTGTTTTCTTGTACATGTTCTCTTTTATTTCTTCTAACTCTATTTCACCTATTTCTCTCTCTCTTTGTTTATCATATTTTCTTTTTCTAACTCATTCTGCTTTCTTCGTCTCTTTATACATGTTACTGCAAGCTTCAATACTAATATTATTATTATTATCATGGTTGCTATTATTATAACTTTCCCTATTATTAATCCACTCATTCTTGTTAACCAATTCGTTACAGAAGAAAACCCTTTACCAAGTTTTCCCCAAACACTTTCAACCTCCAGTGGTACTAGTTCTTTGTGCAAATTTGTAATATTTGTTATATACTTCTGTATATTTTCGCTTTTATCAGGAATGTAGGTGCCACAATGTTGGACTTTCAGCATTCCACAGACTCTGCCCTCTTTTGCCAAAAGAATGTCAAGGGCAAGACGATTTTGCATCACCATAGCTCTCATGGCAACCATCTCGGTATTTACCATTAAGAACCCTCCAGCAGTATTTGTAGATAAACAATCTACTACTGTGGATAATTTCCGAATTCTGAATGCATTCAAAGATATTCCCACTGCTGGTATCAATGCACCAAAAATATCACCTACTATTTCTGAAAAACTTTCCCTTTTTCTACGTGTAAAGGTATTTATCATTTTGTGTGTTCCTTTTTCTTTTCTATCCACATGAAAAATCTTTGGAAAGACCAGGCCTAAATAACATGATCCATACCAATGGTCCGGCAACCTATAATAAGCCCTATTCCCACAAACGTAATAAATCCCTGGAAATATTGGATCTTTTCCCCTTTGAATCCCCATCCACCTATAATTTGGTAATTGTCATGGCAATTACTGGAACCCACAAAATAATTGTCATATCTTGTCTTATTTCTTCTAATGCACAACCTTCCCTGTTGGGGCCAATCCAGAGTCATAGCTGCATTTATCTTTTTCTTGTCATGATGGTCTTCCTCAAACGCCCAAAGAGGTGTTTTTGTCTCTTCTATTACTTTTCTTTCAAATTTCACTCTTCTCTCCTCGACCATTTCTAGAAATACCTTTTCTTCCTTCTTTAACTCACAGGTAAGGTTGTACCTAAATATATTATCTAATGTTAAAATCTTATCTTCTAAGAAATATTCACCAAATATCTTTCCCTCTTTTATTTTATTAAGCTCAGGAACTACAGAAACCTTTGCAAAGATCCTATCTACATTAGTGTAATAATATTCTAATCTGCCTGTTTTATAAAATAAGCTTGCTAATACACTACATGTTATTCCATATGTCAAAGGGAGGTGATGATAAGTCACACCCTCTGCTACAGATGCAGGCAACTGCATACAAACATAACAATCCCTTACATCCATTGTTTCTACGTACTCATACAGTAATTTAGTAAACACATTCTTTGAAAAATCTGTTATTGATTTGTCCTTATGTAATTCTGCACTACTCCTTAAAATAACGGGTTCTTGAGTGTTAGCTCCTTTTCCTTTCTCAGTGTTATTAGATTTTTCCACTACAGCTAAACTAATTGGAATAGTTATTGCTAAAACTACCCATACTGTTATTAATAATCCTGTACAAAAACAGCACATTTTGCACCATCTTCTTAAAAACTCACATCTACATTTTCTATCTCTAATATTCTCCATTTTGTACTTGTTTTCTAGAAAATTGTGTCACTACACCTCAGAAATGACTTGCTTGCCACTCTGTACTTTCAAAATTTTGTCTTTGCTTGGTTCTTTCTTTTAATTCTTTTTCAGAATTCTTTCCTTGTCACATCCGGTAATTTTGTCAGTTCAGTGTTTTGTCAAATCCGGTAAACTATCTACAGAAACCACTTCAGGTTTGTTGCTTCAGGTTTGTTGCACTTCACTTTCTCCCATCAGGTTTCTTTGTTCTGGGTTTTCGTGAGTGTTCAATTCCTCTTTGTAACTAGTCAGAGCACGATACAACCATTCAGGTGATCTGTACTTCTGATTCACTTTCTTTATTCTTTTTGTTTTCTGCAAGTGTTTACCACCTTGTTTTCCTTGCTCCTTTTGACTTGTTATTTCATTCACTTGTTCAACACTTTTTCCATCCAATTTTACTATTCTGTATCTTAATTTTCTTACTTCGTTGGGCCAATTGTCTCCTTTTCTTGGCCTTTTTGCTTCACTTCCTTTTTCCTCTCTTTCTGTTTTCCAATTTCTTTTTCTTGTCTCTAGTTTTTCATTTCTTTCTTCTCCACTTTCTTCTGATTCTGTTTCAATCTTTTCGTTATTTCCTCTTATTTTGAAACTAATTATTTCGCTTTCAGCTACTTGTGGTTCTTTTCTTATCTTCCTTCGTTCACCTACTTCTGTCCCTCCTCGAGGTTCTTCCGGTTTTGTGTTAGTTTCTCTATCTGCTTCTAAATTTCCCTGTTCTTGTGTTTGACTATCTGTCCCTACTGCTCCTCGGGGTTTTTCCGATTTTTCTAACTTTTGGTCTGAAACTCTCCCTTCGTCATCTATTAATATTATCTTCGAAGGAATTTTACCACAACTTGTACTTGGTTGTTCACTGTCACTGTTTTCTGGCTCAGTTTCTTCTCTTATGCTTTCAAAATTCCACTTTGTTTTTGAGATTTCTTCTTCTTCTGAATGTTCTGTATCAGATTCTGAACTAGTATCAGATATTTCCAGATGTCGACTTACAGGTCGATCTTCAAATTCTGGAACTTCAGCTATTTCTTCTATTTCTTCTTCTTCTTCTATCGTTTCACTTGTAGTTGGGTCTTCCAGATGTCGACTTACAGGTCGATCTTCAAGTTCTGGCACCCTGTTTGTCTCCTCTTCTCTTTCTGATGCTGAACTGTTGTCTGTTATTTCCAGATGCCGACTCACAGGTCGATCTTTAGGTTCTGGAACTCTGATGGTGTGGCTGGCATGTACCCAGTGTTTCACTCCTGCACACTTAACTGCGGTGGTCGTCACTAGGATCACTTGTCGTGGTTCGTCCCAGCGAGGAACCAAACAATTTCTTCTCCGGTGGACTTTTATTCGAACCCAATCGCCTGGATTCAAGTCGTGAGCTGGTTTTCTTTCAAGAGTGGTCGCATCCGGTCCAACCTGATGAAACACAGAACGCACCACATCAGCCAATCCTTTGCAATAATCCAGTACTAGATCATCAGTTATAGTCAGTAGCTTGTTGACAGGTACTTGTGCTTGTCTCATTGCTCGTCCCATGATTATTTCATGTGGACTGAGTCCAGTCTTCCTTTCCGGAATACTTCTGATTGTCATCAGAACCAATTGCAAAGCATCTGGCCATTTCAGTCCTGTAGCTTGACACATTTTTCCTAACCTGTTTTTGATTGTTCCATTCACTTGCTCTACTATTCCAGAAGCCTCTGGTCTGTATGCACAATGCAGTTTCTGTTTAATACTAAGGGCTTCACAAATCAGTTTAACTAATTCGTTTTGGAAATGTGTTCCTATATCTGTTTCAATCGTGACTGGAAAACCATACCTCAGAATGAATTCTCGCAGCAAAAGTTTTGCTACTGTGATACTGTCATTCCTTCTTGTTGGATATGCCTCCACCCAACGGGAAAACAAACAGACGACCACTAAAACATACCTCAATCTGCTGCAAGGTGGCATTTCTATGAAATCCATCTGCATTCTGGTGAAAGGACCCCCTTCTCGTCCTATTCTCCCTAGACTCACTACTGTCTTCCTTCCTGGATTTAACTGTTGACAAGTCAGACATCTTTGACAAAGACTCTCAGCTATGGCTCTGAATTTTGGATTGTACCATGTCTGTCTAAAAAGTCTGCTCATTGAATCTCTCCCAATATGGGCTTGCCCATGGTACATCCGTGCCATGTCAGAAATCATGCTATCAGGCATAACTGGTCTCTCATCCCTGTAAACCCATACATCAGTTTCTTCATGTTTCTTGCATCCTACTTTTAACCAAGTATCTTTTTCTTCATCTTCTGCAGCCTCTTGTAACTGTCTCACCTCATCCCATGTTTCAATTGAGTTAGTAAAAAGCAATGGACAAGAAATATGCTCTCTCTCGCGGCATTTATTTAAAGAAACCACATTCTTTGCACAGTACTGTGCCATTTCGTCAGCATATTTGTTGCAAACAGTAATGTAGTCTTCCCCATTTTTATGTGCATTGCACTTCACTACAGCGATCTCTTTAGGCAGCTGTATCGCCTCAAGCAACTTTTTCACAAAATCTCCATTCCTTATGGGTGTCCCTGCAGACGTCAAGAAACCCCTTTGTGACCAAATCTGACCAAAATCATGCACAACCCCAAAGCCGTACTGGCTGTCAGTCATAATCGTAACCCGTACATTTCTTCCCAACTTACATGCTTGAATCAGAGCTACTAATTCTGCAACTTGGGCAGACCGTACACCTTTCAAACAAGATGCTTCCAAAACAGTTGCTACTGTGCAAACTGCATATGCTGCGCTTAGAACTCCATCACTCGTTCTCAAACATGAGCCATCCACAAACAGAATGTAATCTGATTCTTTCAAAGGCTCATCTCGTATATCAGCTCTTGGTTTAGTACAGTATTCGAGCACATTCAGACAATCGTGATCTACTTCATCCATTTCAATCACATTCTCTTCATCTGGCAATGATGTTGAAGGATTTACGTTCATACATCTGTCAATGGTCACATTATCTGCACTCAAAATTACCTTTTCATACCTAGTCAGCCGACTATGTGTCATGTATTGTGTTTTCGTTCTTGTCAAAAGAATTTCCACAGAATGGGGAACGTACACTCTTAATGGATACCCCGTCACTATGCCTTCACTCTGTTCCAGACTCACACAAGTAGCAGCAACTGCTTTCAAACATCCAGGCAACGCTTTTGCTACAGGGTCTAAAACAGCTGAAAAATATGCAATTGGTCTTTTCATAGTTCCATGTCTCTGCACCAAAACTGAAAATGCACATCCATCTCTTTCACTGCAAAACAGCTCAAAATCTTTCTCATAGTCAGGCATTCCTAATGCTGGAGCCTCACACAGTTTCTTTTTCAGCTCTTTGAATGCTTTCATTTCTTCATCATTCATTTCAAAAGGATCTTTAACATCCTTCTTTGTCAGTTTCTGCAATGGTTTAGCAATTAGTGAAAAACCGCTTATCCATTGTCGACAATATCCAACCATTCCCAAAAACATTCTTACCTCTCTTTGTGTCATTGGAGCTCTCATTCCTTGAATCATTTTTATTCTCTCTGTCGTTACCTTTCGTACTCCTTTCTCAATTTTATGCCCCAAATACTGGACTTCTTGTTTACAAAACTGCAATTTTGAAGGGGACACTTTATGTCCTCTTTTTGCTAAATGATTCAGCAAAGCAATCGTGTCATTAACACATGCTTCCTTTGTTTCTGATGCCACCAGTAGGTCATCAATATACTGAACCATTACTGACTTTTCTGGCATTCTTAAATCTTCCAATGATTTCTTTAGGATCTGATTAAAGATTGAGGGACTTTCTGTATACCCTTGAGGAATTCGGCACCATGCCAAAATACGCTCTCCAAACCTAAACGCAAATATTGGCTGGCTATCTGGATGTAATGGAATAGAGAAAAATGCATGACATAAATCAATCACAGTGTACCACTCTGCTTCGCGTGGAATCTGGTATAGAATCACGGCAGGGTTTGGTACTATTGGGCAACAAGGTACAACAATTTTGTTTACCTTTCTTAAATCCTGTACAATTCTATATGTTCCATTTGGCTTTTTCAGTCCCATTATTGGCGAATTACATGGACTGCTCATGATTTCTTTTAGAATCCCTTGTTCAATCATTTTATTTATTACTGGCGTTATTCCTTCAATTATTTCTGGAGTCAATTTATACTGGGGCGTATTTGGGTAACTCGTTCCTTCTTTTACTGAAATTTTTACGGGATCTACTCCTTTCATTAATCCTACATCTTCTCCTGTCAAGTCCCACACTTCTTCTTTTACTGTCCCTTTCAACTCAATTGGGATTTTCTCTGCATCGAATACAGGAAACAAATGATTTACTTCTGGTTCCAAATTTACCATTTTCATTTTGTACAGTACATCCTCATCTGGAGTTTGAAATGCAATTCCGTCTGGAGTACAATAAATTGTGCAGTTCATCTTACACAATAAATCGCGTCCTAAAAGGTTAACGGGACTACAATCACACACCACAAATCGGTGCATTTCACTAAATGGACCAATTCTTACCTTTACTAATCTAGTAAGAGGCGTTTCAATTTGCTGATTGGAAACTCCAACCACTTGTATATGTTCACCTGAGAGAGGAAGATATGGAATTTCCACTGACCTAACAGTAGAACGGGTAGCTCCAGTGTCAACAAGGAATGTTATATTTGCACCATTCACTTCTCCATCCACAAATGGACCTGACTGGTCTACCTCTAGAGTTGCGCCAAGCACGCACTCTTCCCTCTCTTTCAGACACTGTCATGAGCTTTCATACGACTCATCCTCACTCTGTCGTAACCAATATTGTGAGATTTCAGCTGCACGTGACAACTGTTTTACCTGTTCTCCTCCGTAGAATCCTGTTTCTGCACTGTACTTCTGTTGATTAGCACTCTTGGGAAGTGGTGGTTGTGGCATTGATCCATAAGGATGAACTAAGTTCCTTTTGTTCACCAATAGCCACACCCGACTGTGAAGCCTTGCTTTTTAAATTTACTCCCTCTGGTCAAGATTCGTTTAAAGGTCTCTTGATTTACCGCCCTCCAGGCCCTAGATCCAACTTTCTAGCTAACTTCCACTCCTTGTTAGAGCTTAGTCTCCACTCTAACTTTTTCACAATCATAGGCGATTTGAATTTTCACCTAGAAGTAACGGATGATAGAGACACAACGGAGTTACTTGATATGACATCAGAGTATGGCCTTAGACAGCAGGCCCATGGTGTTACGCATATGGCAGGACACACCCTAGACGGCCTGTTCACCAATAACCAGGCCATCTCTGAGCTATCCATCCTCCCGTTAATTTGGTCGGACCATCAAGCTATTCTTTTCAAGTATAAGCTTTCAAGAACTAATAGCACCACTACAGCTGATTCAAAGATTATGGGCAGAGCATGGCATAAAATTGACTCTACAACTTTGGTCAATGAGCTAGCAAAAAGTGAATGGAAAGTAGAGAAGGAGGTAGAAATTACAGCTAAAAAATATACTAACTGGCTTGAGACCAATTTTGCAAATCTAGTTCCTAGCATCTGCATTAATAAAAATAGGAAATCACCATCTGCCCCTTGGTTTTCTGAAGCCTTGAGAATAGATAAACAGGCTTGCAGAAGGCAAGAAAGGATTTGGCGTAAAAACTATGAACTTTTAGAAAAAAACGTTATAAATCTATGCTGTCAGAGTTTTTAAAAAAGTTGATTGGTGAAAAAACTCTTTATTATACAGCTAAAATAGAAAAATCTAGTGGTTCCAGTAAAGAATTATTTCGAACTGTGAAACATCTGACCACAATCAAAAAGATGATTCTGCTAATTTTAATCAAGAATTTTGTGATGCTCTGGCTTTTTCCTTTAGAACGAAGGTAGATCTAATATATGATCAGTTCACTTATTCCGTATCAAATGGTAAAAAATTTGAACAAGAAATTAATGAAAAAGTCCCTCCTTTTAATTTCTCACCGACCTCTCCTATGCAAATTATTAAACTGATTTCCATGGCCAAGTCAGGCTCTCCGGAAGACCCTTGCCCACCTAAGATCCTACAAAATATCTCCCACTTTATTGGTCCACACCTATCTGAGATATTTAATCAGATGATAGAACAAGGATCTTTTCCCACTGTGTGGAAGCAGGCTTGTATCTTGCCCCTTCTAAAAAAAAACAATTTGGATGTAAATGATACAGCCAACTACCGGCCCATTGCGAGAATTCCACTTCCTGCCAAGATAATTGAGAAAACCATGAATGTGGAACTCTCTACCTTTATTACAACGAACCAAATTTTAGATCATAGCCAGTTTGGCTTTAGAGCTAACCACAGCACAGAGTCAGCTTTGATCAAGACTACAGAAGAAATCCGGTCCTCATTAGACGGCGGTGGGTCAGCAGCCTTGGTGCTGCTTGACCTATCCGCTGCATTTGATACGGTTGACCATTCTCTTCTGATTTATCGTCTACAGGAAATTGGGATAAGAGGTAAAGCCCTCTCCCTGTTAACATCATTCCTATCAGAGAGGACCCAATCAGTTCATCTGGGTAAATTTAAGTCTGCTTCTTTTACTCTCCCATGTGGTGTTCCGCAGGGCTCATCGTTGAGCCCTACACCTTTTAATATCTATGTAGCGGAATTAGCTCCACTGATAAGAAGTTTTAATTTGATCCCTACATCATATGCCGACGACACCCAGCTGGTGATCTCGACAGTAGATAAGGACATTAACCACTCACTAAAACTCCATGACTGCATGCTTTCCTTAAGTCATTGGATGAGTTCTCACTGCTTGAAACTAAACTCAAACAAAACAGAGGTGATTATGTTCGGAAATCTCTTTCCACCCTGGTCCCCAGCTTGGTGGCCGGATAATCTTGGCCCCCTCCCGACCCCGGTAGATAAAGCAAAAAATCTCGGGGTTATTGTAGACAAAAACTCAGTTTTAAAGCTCAAGTGTCCAAGGTTGTGTCCTCTTCCTTTTTATGATTAAGACCATAAGAAAAATTCTGCCCTTCATTCCAAAATCTTGTAGAAAGTTGGTTGTAACCTCCTTAGTATTGTCCAAACTTGACTATTGCAATGGATTGTATATTAATCTGCAATCCACCCTTCTAAGGAAGTTACAGGCAGTGCAAAATGCGGCCGCAAGACTGATTTTGGGTATACCAAAATATCAGTCTGTCAGATTAATATTGCAAGAATTCCACTGGCTGCCAGTTGGCCAGCGGATAAAATTCAAGGCACTCTGCATGGCCCATAAGGCTTTGCACAAAGAAGGGCCGAAATTTCTAGAGAACCTTTTTTTTTGGCACTCCCCAAATAGAAATCTGCGCTCGGCTAATGCACATCTGATGTCGCCAGTCAGGATTAAAAAGTCGAATTGGGGGGGTAGGAGTTTCACCTTTAACACCATCAGGGAATGGAATTCCCTTCCCTTATATCTCAGAGAAATTTCCTCCCTTCTTGAATTCAGGAAACAACTGAAGACCTGGCTTTTTCAGCAGTAGTGGCAATTAGCACAGTATGTAGCATTGAAAGCGCCAAGACACCTATGGGTATTCGTGCGCTGTATAAATTCTACTAACATAACATAACACCTGACCTTGTTGAGTAACTACCTCACTCTGCACCTGTGAATTTAATGTTTGATTTTCTACATTAGGTTTAGGAGGAAATTTACACTCGTTTCTCCAATGCCCTAGCTTTCCGCAATTGTGGCATGGCCACTTTTTCTTCGCCTCATCTATGCTCATTTGTCCTTTTCCTTTACCTATATTAGGTCGGGATTTAAACTGTCCTGTTTCACTGCTAGTATTATTCAATTGAGCTTCTAGCTTCTCTGCAACTTTCACCTGTGCCCACATGGCTTTTTCTTTCAATTTACGCTGTTTACTCTCAATTTCATCACTGCAATACTTAGCATATCTCAAAACATCATCCACTGTACTATTCTGCCACCCTATCAAATGCTGCTTAATCCTTTCACTTATCTCCGGTGTTAATCCATACACAAACCTATATACAAAATGACTCATGTCCTTCTCACTTAGCGTCTCATAACCACTATACTGTTTGAAAACCAACAACAATCTCTCATAGTACGCATGCACTGATTCTTTGCTTTCCTGTGTTGTTCTGTCTATTTTCACCCAATCTGTTTCTTTTGGTGGAATTTTATTCTTCAAAAAGGTAACTACCTGATCATATTTCCGCATCACTTCTGGACCTGGCGCTCCTGTTTTGGCATCCCTTGGATATTCTACAGTTGGCCAATCAATTGTAATCTTACATTCCGTCCATAAATCAGCAGGCACTACTATGTCAAACAATCCATCTAGATCTATCCACAGCACTTTTGACACCTTAACAAATCTCTCCACTTGTCTGTACCATTCTACTGGTTTCTCTCTCAATTTTGGGAAGTCATTTGTAAATGACAGTATATCCTGTCTGGTCCACGGAACATGCACATAACTACCACCTGGTGTTTCTCTCATTGGGTACTCTCTGGTAACTGGTTCCTTATCTGTCATTGCAAAAGCCAAAGATGCTTTATCTGTTGTTTTCTCATTCCTCTTTGTCCATCTATTTCTCCATCTATCTACATCACCCCACTTTCTCAATAAAACAATCAGTTCTTTTATCTGGGTCAATATTCCTGATGTGTTCAAATTTTCTATGTCTTTCTCACAAAAATCTACTCTGTACGGTTTCTGCAATGTCCTCACTTTCACAAATTCCACTCCTAGTTTACCTGCAATCTCTTCCAATTTGTCATGTAAATTTCTAGCTCTCCATGTAAGACTCTTACACAAAAACATAATCTCATCATCCTGATAATTCTTTAGTTTTTCCGTTCCAATTGTTCCCAAAATCAACTCTTCCATGTCTATTTTTAACCTAATTACATCTAATGGTTTTTCTTCTGGTTCTTTTGCTTTTAATGCTTTCATCCATTCATTTAACTCTTCTGGAGTCGGACCTACAGGTGTACTATTTAATTCAATCCAATCACTGGTTCTTTCTGGTGTTCCTGATGCGGACTCTGTCACCATAGGCATTCTTCTAACCTCACTCTCATTTATCGTCAAATTTGTAGGTGGACTTGGTCTACACGTACTCGCCGAATTGTGTGCACCTTCATTATTCAGTTCCATCCCTTCTCTTTTTCTTTGCACATGTGAATTCATGGGAATCACCAAAGAATGTTCATTTATTTTCTGATTTTCAAAAATTGGCATTACTGGACCTATCGTTACTGGTACAGTTACAGCTTCCATATTCTTTGTCAATTCTCTTATTTTCTCTGTCAATTCTTTTGTCGTTTTTGCTAGTTCAGTTGCATTGTCACTTTCTGTCTCATCATTTTGTGAAATTTTAAATGTTTCTTGTGACCTATTTATTTCATTTCTTCGTTCGGGTTTTTTATTCCTCCCAGTTTCCATTTGCGGTGCATTAGGTGTCACCACTACAGAAGTCTGTTGGTATGGAGGTGGATTTCTGTTTAAAATATCTTCCAGCAATTCGTCATCCGTTTCACTACCACCATACACATACTTTTCTACCACTACATGTTTCTTTTTCTCAGTACACTTTCTCTTTGCTTCTTCCTCAACCGCAAAAGCTGGAAACAAACCTCCTGCCATGTTAGCGTATCTCCAACGCTTTACTCTGTCCTCATGATTTATTCCCCACAACCTTCCTGGTATAAACTCATGATTCTTCAATCCTCTGGATCTCTCTCGTTCATACATCTCATCTTCCCATTCCGCTAAAGCTTCAAACTGTGTTGGTCTAGGTCTAGGTTCTAACATTACCATATTTTCTCGCAAGTTCCGTAATACAGCTACATTAAATGAACCATTCTCAGGAAAAGCCAATGCTCCATCATTCTTTGTGTATTTTGTCCAATTTTCTAACCAAATGCATGTATGATATCCATATTTCAGCATCATATGTGAAGCTGGTGATTTCGGCGGAGGAATTATTTGTCCCTCTCTAGTCACTACCTTTTTGTCCTTCTTAAAGAAGTTCTTAACTTTCGACATCCAAGACGTTTTCTCTTTTCCATACTCATAGTACGACATGATTCACAACCTTTCTCTCCTACAACAATCGGCAAATCAACTCTGTTCCCTATGCGTTTATTTCAACCAATGCTAGCGCGACTCACACCAACACTCCAATCACAACGATTTCTTTCTACGGCGCACTGTCCAATCCCAGCGCGGCTTTTGTCTACGTCACTTCGCTCCTGTTCTCATGTGACTAGCGCACTGTCCAATCCCAGCGCGGCTGTTGTCTACGTCACTTCTGCTCTTGACCCCTCCTTTACAAAATTTATCGGCAATTTCTTTTTCAACAATTCTTGTTAGTTACAACATTTTATCCACATTTCCATTGTCTGATTCACTAAACCGAAAAGATAGCTTCGACCATTCACACAAGAATTCTGTATTTTCCAGTAGGCAGCGCTTACCTCTACCCTACCACAGAACTTTCAGTTACATCGATAAAGTAGCACTTCCCTCTACCTTAC
The DNA here is from genome assembly GCA_963921515.1 of Calotriton arnoldi. Lineage (NCBI taxonomy): Eukaryota > Metazoa > Chordata > Amphibia > Caudata > Salamandridae > Calotriton > Calotriton arnoldi. The sequence continues at coordinate 1,211,854 of CAWUFW010004142.1, forward strand.
CCTTCTTTCAAGCAAACGATAAACCCGTTTCTCTGGGGATAAAACACATGTGGAGACTATACTGCTCCTGAGAATTAAGGCCAGAGTTTCACAAGAAAACCGATCACTATTTCACTTACACACCTTTTATACGCAAAATGTCCCTAAATAACACAACCTGTGTTATTACCAAATTGAACTCAGACAGTGTAAAATTCCATGCGACTTCTCTTGCCACACGTGTTCCACTTCCTACTTCCCGGAAGCGTGAAAACTTACATATAACATAACGCGACTCAACAAAAAGTGTTAGACATAAAACTTATCAATAATCTATAATCAAAAATCAATAATCACCAAACTAATCTATAGTAACCATAACTCTGCTACCAAGAAATCTGATCCAGCGCTTACAATAAAAATATTTTCTCCTACTATGTTTTTGGGTCATCCAGGTGCAATTATTTCTCTAACACACACACTATATCCATATGACGGTGGGGCCCATAACACCGCATATACATTCACTTACTCATTTATTTCCCTGGATTTTCCTCCGACATGAAACCTAGGAGAAAAACGATTTGCTGGAAGGAGACGGGATACCTCTTTTATAAAGACACAATAATTCTCATTTGCTTTTAAGGTATTCCGCTCATTGGTCGATGGACCAACTAGTAGGAATCAGTTGATGGTGATTAAGACCAGCTCAATCACAATGAACTCTTTTACCAAAACATTATTAATCATTATGCTAAAGAAAGTCACTGAGTCATTTGTTTAAAGAATAATAAAGTTTATATAAAGTTTTGAATGCAGAAAATTCAAGATTAATTTATTATTCAGATCATTGCGTTTATCATCATTATAAGAATAATTGTAAATTGCATGACACTTTTATTAGACCAAAAATGAGGTTATCATACTAAAGACTCTATAGATCAACCTATCTATCTCTCGGGAAATCCTAATAATTCTAATATAAATCTTGTCAATTGCTAGTTCTCCTAAAGCGGCATTTCATACTCAACTGGAAAAGGAAAATAACAGCAGCAGCATCAGCTCGTCAGCATCAGCAACCGCAAACTCTCCCATCTACAGCATCTAACTTCTTCAGCATCTCCCGCAGCATCCCGCATCATTCTAACTCCCTCCCACCAAGAGTAGGTCTTCTTATACCCTAATTCTAGCTTACAGCATAAAATGTTTCTTCTTACATGGCGCGATTCATTCTCATTGGTCCAAAACTCAGGTCCCTATACATTCTAATCAAACTTCCTGGTCTTAACTAGTTCCGTGAGGAATGTCCATGCAAGCATCGTTTCCCACAGTTCATGCACTTGCTCATCCGTTTCGATCAGTCCAAATTGTTTCTTTTTCTGCAACAAATTATATAATAGAGTTCTTTCTATTGATTCAACCAGGCTTCTCACGCTTCTTGCTGATCATCTTGGCACACATCTGCTCAGAAGGGTCACAGCAGCCTTGACCATACTTTCATCTTAGCCTCTCGGCATCAGCACGTGATCATCCCTTTGCAACAGCCTTTCTCCTCTATCACATGGTCGCATCCGCTCCTGCGCACTCTAGTAACTCGCGGCCATTTTATATTACTGCTCGGCAGGCCTAAGCGCACTATTTCTAAAGAAAACAAAATGTTATTAAAACAATGAAATATAAACCCTTTCGTTTCCCTCCCGTCTTTCTACGTACCCCAATTAGGTATTACCTAGCAGAAGCAACATATAAAGCTGTCCCTTACTTACCATCGCTTTATTTTGCAACCACACGTTTTATTCAAAGCACAAATCATGCATTTTATTATTATTTTAGTACGCAAAATATTATGTTATGTTGGAAACGTAAACAATTATTAGTTCATTACTTTGCACATTAAACTGCGTGTTATCCTTACCCCAAACATACATTGTTGGTTATTTACTTGAACGAACATGTTTATTATTATTATACGAAAATATTAGGAGGTTAAAATTTTTATATTTACCCTGCTCCATCACAGGCAATCCATTGTTAATTCTATGAAATCATCCTTCCACGGAAGCAGGAAGAGCATCTTGCAACATTATCCACGTCCTCGTGCACAATGCACACCGCTTTGTAACTTTTGTCGACAAGTTCATTCACAAAAGAATAATATTTAGCTCAAGATAGAAATTCCTAGAGATTACTTTGTGCGCAGCTAACAAACTAACACAGCATTTTAGAACTAGTGAAGGACAAAATAAATTTCTTCCGAGGCCTACATTTTAAGAAAAGAAAATCACACAAGCAAGGTTTTGAGGCCTTCATAAAAAATGGTAAAGCATCTTTTTCTAGGAAAATAAAACATGTTTCAGTTAAATGTTCACAACGAAAATTCATAAAAGTTCATTATGGCAAATGATTCATTATTCAATTAAATCCACAAGGATAATCTAATTAAGCACATTATTAATTATTATGTCTCTCATGTTATAAGCGAAAGGAAATAAGTGTCTTCACATGACATTTTTCATAAACGTTCTTCTTATTATTATTTTCAAAATCTTTTTCCCATTGAAGTTTTAGTACATATAAAAGAATACTTCATTTATTCATGCTTTCTCTATGTATAATGCTACTTTCATTTACTACACGTGTTGTGCTTCATTTTGCACTCTTCACGTAAACTTATAAAATGGTCACCCATGTTAATAATTTTCACACCATTAGTCATTGTTTGCTTTATCACATATGAGATCCTTGGTCATAGTCAGGGCCTTGGATATCAATAGTTCAGCAGGTACAGTGGCACCAGAATCAATGGGTTTCGGGGGGGGGGCACAGCACCCCAGGTCTTGCAGTTTCATCACTACTAAAGCAGGGAGCTGAGGACTCGTTTTCCTTCCTAGCATTAGTGCCCATTGCTTCCTTGCTAAGCCACCGATCACAATCAAATGTCAAGTGTGTATCCTTGCACACTTAACTTAGCTCCAGCTCCATTACTAGTCCATGCATGGCATGCTCCTGAGAGAGGTGTGGGACCTTTTCAGCTAATGTCGAAACACGTCTGGGGTTCCTTGCTGTCTCGTGTAATGAGAACACGCCAGTCTGCCAGCATCCTCCTTTTGGGTTGGACTGACTTGCCTACAGTGGATTACCATTTGTAGAAGTAAATTCATGATAGACATGACCGAAAAGCTTCCTAGGTGCACTCCACTGGATTTAAAGCCATTAGCTAGAATCACCTTTTCTTCTCTCAATGGGCGACTTATGACTGGTGTTAAAATTAGGCACATTTTTTTGAAATGGGAACATTTCTTTGGGAACTATAAAGTGGAGAGTGAGTGAAGGCTGCAAGTGGTAAAGTCGTGAAAGGTGGAGTCATGAGGAGAGGAGTCAATAACAGTCAGCCTCTGCATTATTTTTATTTTTAAACCATGACTCACAGACTTTGCCAACATGGAAACTATAGTAGTAAATATTTTCTAGCTTCAGGAACCGGTCTCAAAAAAGGCTTCATAGACAGCTTAGTAATTTAGACACCTGCTGTGGAGATCTCCGTGTGTCCAGCAAGCTTCAGGGTACAGTACTCGTAAGTTAACTCTAGGGGTTAATGAGCTTGCTGAAGAGAGATCACTGGCTTGAACCATCAGAAAATAGCCTAGGAGATAGTTGTTTGTGTTGCAGAGCATTAGATGTAATATCTAGGCCACAGGTTTATATTTTAAATGCGTCTGTCAAATGGATAAATTGTTTCGTTGTAGAGGCACTTGTGTAAATTGTAGGTCACAAGTTACAATCCTGCTAAAATAGCACAATGAGCTATACATCCTGGACAAACAGCTGCACATTACCTAAAATTCTTGGTTTGAAACCTTGCAGATTTTAAGTCGTTTTTAGGTCGAGCCTAGAGGCAGCGCGCATGCGCTGCTCTGTGAGGCATGCTGTAATGTCTCTGGGAAGTTAGAAGACACCCACCGCTTGTGATTGGCTACTTAGTCCGCCTTTCTAAATGCCATAGTTTTGGTTCTTGGATAGAGTACATTTGTCCCGCCTTGTGGCTGTTTTGTTTCTGACCTGGCAATTGCCCCTGCTGCATGGATCCTTTCGACACAGGCCATATGTTTTGGTACCCGCACTACTTTTACTTTTTCTTTTTCCTCGGCTTATTTTTGAATTTCCTGTTGTGTTTTACTTTGCTCCCACCCCCTCCCGTTGTCCCCTTTTGTTGTCTGCATTCCATTTCCTCCCGCCCCACTCCCGTTGTCTGTGTTCAACATGCTCCCGCCTCCTCCCGTTGTCCCCGCCCCCCTCCCGTTGTCCGTGTTCACCATGCCCCCGTTCATATCGCTAACTGCGTCACGTCCCCTACCAGTCCCCGCTAACTGTGTCACATCCCCAATCAGTGTACCCAATTACACCATTTCATTTTCCTCAAGCCGTACATTAGTACTCTGCTGACACCAATTGTTACCGAGGATAAAGGCAGGCCAGCGATGCAAGAGCTCACATTTCAGGCAGTGTGTTTTCGGACATAAAGCACATACTCTCAGCTTTTCCCTGCATACCACGTGCACTGTAGCTACAATGTCCCATCGCTTCTGTGTATTGTCTGAGAGAGAGGTCCTGGTTCATATAGTGGATTAATGCAGCTACAGAGTCCTGGGGCTTGCAGTTCTGTCCTGTGTAGTTGCGATCATTATAAACAATCCCTGCATGATGGAATCCCCGACCTTCCCCATCGTCGCGTGAACCACCGAGCCCTGGAACTGTCTCCTGCAGAGAGATTGATAACCACATAGGAGAGGCTGTTGCAGTGTCCAATGCACACATGCAATCTCGGCAAGTCTCTAGAGCTACGAAAATAATCCTTCAATCTGACGCGCAGGCCTAAACTCGTGTTAAAGGAGAATCCCTGAGACAGCAATGCACTTGATATTTTGAAGCCCATGGCAAAGTCGAAGGAGGTCAGGTCGCTTATGGTCATTACCTGCGTTAATTACCAACTTCCCTGGAATGACTGCTATTACAAATTGCGATCATGTTTCCATCGGACATATTCGAGTTCGAGTATATAAAGATCTATTCCTTTGTATTTTTGGGTTTGGGGATTTGAGATGATGATTCTCTTCTTGAATAGATTTCGAGATGAATAGAATCATAATTCTGTTATGCTCACGGCAGTGAGATGCTTGAGTAGAGCAATAGTATTTAAATGTAAAAACAATTATTAGGACAATTGACTTAAGAACACTGCAATACATGAATTATTATATGGATCAATGGGACTGGATCGCTCATAAATGTCCACTTGGACTTAATGATAATTTTTGGACTGAAAAAATACTGGAATGATTTTTATTTGTGTTAACAAATTATTTCCCTGTATTGTATGATTCAAATTAAAGAGTACATTGAGATACATGAAACTTCAATGGTATTTTGCCGCTTTTCATTAGTCACATTAGTCACTGGGAGTATATGCACTTTTTTAATATGGTGACCTTATGCGAGTAAGGCTTGAAGTAAGCTGTAATGTGTCATCTGTGTCTCTCACTGTTGGTGATGAAATAAAAGCAATTTCATATATCAGACGAGTGCCGGCACCTGTTATTCTTAAATGACAGGATATATATAAATATGTTGTTATGATTAAGTCAGAGTTAACATTGAAATGGCATTTTTGTTTTCTTAATAAATCTGGTTCCATTGACAAATCTGCGTGAAACTTTCAAATAAAAAAAATCATCTGATTTGGCTTTAGCATGGTGAGATTTGCCCAGATACATCAACTGTGGGTTAAAGCTGTGGGTTGTCAAAAAGTAACATTTCCTATTTCAATTCCCATAAGATTCTTTCCTCTTGGATACAGAAAATCCTCTGAACAGAATTACACCACACTTGGCATAAACGTATAACTTTACTGAAGAAAGTGCCTTTGCTTCGTTTGTTGTAAATCCACTCAGTATCTTTTGAGAATTAAGCATTTAAAAAATGGTGTTACTTTGCAGAGGTCCCACAACCCCAGGATAGCAGAACTTCCACAATGACCACATTTTAAAAATGTTCAAATCTGATTGGATGAGGGAGCTTTTCCTTCCGTCATCCATTTAGGGTCCGCAATTCTAAAACTAAGAGAGTGGACCCAAAGCTCCATGAAAGGGAGGCTGCAACTTCAGAAAAAAAGGTTTTGGCCACAATTACAGTATGTGGGGACTCTGCCCCTGTGTCCTGAAAAAAAATGTAAGTAGACAAAATGGAGCTGGCGCACGTGGGGCGGCAAAGGGATCCGAAGTTAAAATATATTTAAAAATATGCCAATTTTTCGGCAGCGTTTGTGGAACCCACAGCTTGCTCCCTGGCCGAGTGACTGATCACCCACAGCTAACTTAAAGGCTAAAGGTAACGAACTCTACAAAAAGTACAGCATTGGTTCATGAGACGAGGGTTGCAGTGAAACATTAAAGATATTTTTTTAAGCATGGCCCTGTGAAAGGTGGCTGGCTGCCCACTGTGGGCTAGATTTGGGGCCTGTGGCCAGCACCTACTGTGTACTGCCTTTGGCTGTGTGGAGCAGTGGTTGGCTGTCCATGGTAGGTTTGGTGTAGAAAACTGTTGAATGTGGTATATGACAAAAAATGCACCTGATTGCTGCTTCCTGACCTGGAGGGGTTAAGCCGTGTGCTGTTGCCTTCTGCCGCACTGCTGGAGAGACTACTGCTCCCGTCAACCCCCACTCTGGACCGCGTAAAAAGGCGCCACGCTCCCTCTGGGGATGTACTCACCTTATTGCTGCTTCCTGACCGGGAGGGGTGAAGCTGTGTGCTGTTGCCTTCTGCCGCACCGCTGGCGAGACTAATGCTCCCGTCAACCCCTGCTCTGGACCGCGTATAAATACGCACCACGCTCCCGCGGTGTGAGACGTGTGCCCGGGCAAAGGCCGGGCCAAGGGCGGGCCCGTCCACGCCCGTCGGTGCCTAGAGGAGGCTGGGCTGGGCCCCCTCCCCTCTAACGTCTTGGATTTTGTGTCCTGACATGGGGAAGAAAAAGGTAACATCTACGTGTGCGGAGGGGGGAATTATGCCAACGCTAGACTCTTTCCTGGTGAAAGCAACATCAGCAATTTTGAATCAGATTGCTCTAACAGAAAAAGACTATCGCTGGGAGGGGTGACACTTTAAATGAGCCACTAGTAGTGTCGGGCAATGTATCGCTAGAAACCAAACTGCCGAGTACCGCCTCTGATCCACCTATAGTGACTTTACCACTCGCATTGCACTCTATGTCTGATCCATCATTTTTGCCAGTGGAAAAGTCCCTCCCAAAGAGGAAAAGAGAGACCCCAAGAGTAACCTTGTCCAACAAAGCAAAAAAGTCAAGGAAGACTTCCCCCACCCAGACTGCTCCAGATAGTACAAACCAGTTAAAAGGGGTGGAACCCCCAACTCCCCTTGTGCTTGAGGACATTTTAAGAGATAAAATATCACTCCTATTACAACCTATACTGTTACGATTGACCTCAATAGAAGAAATGATGAACGATAAGACATTAAATGAGAGGGAGACTCTAGATAGATGCAAGCCACATACATCTTCAACCAACACCACCACCTCACACACATTACATTCCGGGCCAACTTCAGGACAGGGCCCATCCATGATAGCGGGGGACCTCGGGGCGGCAAGCCTATTACTTAAAGTAGGGGACACGAAAGCCCCCACTATTGGATCACAGAGGGGGAGCATAGAGACTAGCCTTCCTGAGCGGGATAGATTAATGCACAAAATTACAATACTAGGACAAATCATAATGGAGGGTTCCAAAAATGTCAAACCTTGAGCCTCCCACCAGCTGCCTGCCCCTTTGTATTAGTTATGGTGAACGTGCCGACCCTTAGAGCAGAACAACAGGAATCAACCACCCAACCGATGGACAAATCCAGGTACTGGCTAACTAAGTCCACCAGATTCCCACTTTCCACATATGATCATTTAATTATGGCCAGAAGAATAGCCTGGGTAGGTCCATCTGTGAAATCCATTGAGGGGGATTGCGTTGTGTTGAATTTTGATAACTCATATGTTGTAGGGGATCTTCTAGCTCAGCTCTCTACAGCTCCTACATCCAGCTCTCAGATATACATCGTGCCAGTGGGTTTCTTTTACAAGCCATCGTACATACAGAGACCTATTATCTATGGGACACCCTTACAGGGGAATAACGGGAGGAATTAGCTAGCAATGAGGGAGAACCAAATTATCCCCACCTCCAATAGATATTCAGTCCTAGATGATCTAAATAGCTGCGATTGACTGTCCTTGACCCCTTGTCCTCAAGTTAGCATTGAACCCGAAGGCCGCAAAAGGGCTGACAGAATTCTGAATACCCTATTAATGGAAAATCAAACAGAAATCACAGGAAACAGTAATGATACTGTTCCCCTTTCAATTCCAACTTCGTACGCTAACCTTAATGATTTGACAGGCAACTCAGAGCTAACTAGAAATATTAATTCTACCTTACTCTCTTGGAATATAGCAGGGTATAAAAGTAAAAAACACAACAAGGAATGGTATAATGAAGTTTCAAATCACCAAATCTTATGTTTTCAAGAGACATGGGAGGTGGACCCTATCTATTTAAAAGTCTTAGAGACCATCAAGATATCAGGAGCACGAAATTTAAAATGATTGGTCGTATCCATCATGGTGTTTTATTGTTTCTGAATGTACCCTATTGACTTATGATTACATTAAATTTGTGTATTTTTGAAAAAAGATATACCTGAGTTTCTTAAAACACCATGATGGATACGACCAATCATTTTAAATTTCGTGCCCCTGAAATCTTGATGGTCTCTAAGATTCATTGCTTCCCTTAAAAATGACTGCAGCCAACAAGCAGTGAAAAAGCGGATACGATTAATTCTGTTAAATTTCGTGTTCCTGAAGCACCTATTGATCTTCATGTTCCTCATTTCAACAAATAACATTTTGAAGTGATGTTTCTTACTTAGAGGAGCCTAGTTGTAAGGCCCCTGTTCTGATCCATTGGACTTATTCTGATCAAAGTTTCTAAATATAGGGACTCTTTTAAAACAATTACCTATATGTCCTGAAGAAGGTCTGACGGATGATTTTGCCACAACAGACCGAAACATCGACTGTCACATCTATTTCCCTAGCATTGATTGCTCTTGAGGAATTGTTATCTATTGTCTTAGATTCATTTTCCCTTTACATGTTTATTTGGAATAGATGCACACACTCATGATTTGTAGGTTCTTTTATGTCTCCTCGATCATGGTGTTTTATTGTTTCTGAATGTACCCTATTGACTTATGATTACATTAAATTTGTGTATTTTTGAAAAAAAGATATACCCGTGTTTCTTAAAAGTTTCTAACTGAAAATTCAAGATATGAATAATTTCATTGATGTTTAGATTTATTCTTGGTTGAGCTACGAAGTAGAGTTCAACACCCAAACTATGAGTTAAATTAAAATCTGATTAAGATTTATAAACAAAATCCCTTGTAGGCATTATCACTTGTTATTAATCGATAGTACGGCAAAAATAATGGCCTGATTATTATTAAACAGAATGGAAGACTGGGCTGCCGAGAAGGGGATTCTTGCGGAGGTACAATATGGGTTTAGGAAGGGCAGGGGCATGGTGGATCAATGTCTGAATCTGGCCCTTTTAGCAGCAAAGTATTCACAGGCTAAACAAGATAACCTTCATGTGGCCTGTATGGACCTCTCAGCTGCTTTTGATTGTGTTAGACACAACAAGCTGTGGCACATTATGGAGGTAATGGGGGGTGGATGCCGCACTAATCTCTTTTATTAGACAACTATATTTAGGGGCCACTGCGAAGGTTCGCAATGGCAAGCAGGGAGAATGCCCCAAACCCTTCAATATTGAGAACGGAGTAAGACAAGGTTGTGTTCTTGCTCCCTTCCTGTTCTCACTCTATACTAATAAACTAAATGAGACTCTGGTGATAAAGTCTACAGACATCCCTAATGCAGATTCAACCCCGTTCCCCATTCTGTTGTACGCAGATGATGCGGTTCTTCTGACAAGAACGCCCCTATCCATCCAAAGGTGCATTACAAACTATGTACTTTTTATGAGGAATTTGGATTTACGCGTTAATAAAACAAAGTCTTTCATCATGTCTATTGGAGAAGGAAGCAAAAAGAAAGCAAACTACGTGATCGAGGACAGAAAGGTTGAACGCGTAGATAACTTCTCATACCTGGACATTGTTTTTGACACTAAATTAAGCTGGAAAACGATGGTGACATCAAGGGCCACACACATGAAGAAAAGTATAACTGCAATTTTTAGGTTTGCCACAAATTTAGGCAATAAACCAATACAAGAGATGGTCAAAATGTATCTGGCAAAAACAATACCCATAGCAACATATGGTGCAGCAATTTGGGGTATAGCTCAAGTGGATAGTTTACAAAAGATAGAGGATGGGTTCGCTAAAAGATTATTATCCATCCCAAACGCTTGTACAAATGTTATTACTCACAAAGAATTAGGCCTACCTTTCATTACTAATACAATTAAACTGGCCCCTTTGCTATTATGGTTGTCTATTTGGAAACGGAAGATGGTGCAACCAAATCAGTGCATCTTAAGGGATACTATGAATTTGGATCATGCTTTTAAAATCCCATGGTTGCTCTATATTAGGTGGTCTTTTGAGTCTCTGCGGCTGGGGGGCCTTTACGATCACCCTATTCAATGTGAAACTTTCCCTAAAGTGAGATTAAAAAACCTTTTCTTAGAGAAATGTGCACATGATAGATTGAACAAAAATAAAGAAAAAGCAACAGTAATTGCATATCATGCTATACCCCCTCACTGAATGGATCATCGTCATATCTTGCTTTTGCTGAAAATTATCGTCATTGGTACATTTTGACAAGATTTCGTTTAAACTATGTGCCGATAATGTTGGGGTATCCTGCAAATGTGTTTTCATTGATTCATTTGGAACCCTGTCCATGTGATACCATTTCAAAGCAATCAATTGTACATATTTTATTTTTTTGCCAATTTTATGTAAAGGAGAGGAAAAGGTTCATTGTTCCATTCTTAAAGAAATTTAGTTTGTGTAGCCATACCACAGCACTTTCCGTTCTACAACAATTAGAGACACCGTACGTATGTTTTGTGATGGCTTCGTTTTTATCTGCAGTTTTAAAAACTTGTGGCGTAGTCAACCCCTTATCAACTTTAAGATCTTAAAGAATATCAAGAATTGCACATTGGGATCTTTTCTCTTGGAGTTAAAAAATGATAATTTGATTATGAAGTCTTGGATATATTTTTAGCGACGTTTTGGCTCGCAAGGAATAGTATAGATAACTATCCTATGAGCTTGTAAACTACTTTTGATTAGCAAAATCATTGTAATGCGAATGGATTTTATATAAATGTTAGCCTTTGTATGCAAGACATTTTTATCATCCCATGGAAAAAGCTATATGTATTTGGTTTTTATTCCAACTTATTGTAATGTTTTTATGTACTTTTAAATGTGAGATAGAGTTATTATTGATTGATTGATTGATTGACAAAAAATGCTAAAAAAAGGTCATGGAGAAGTTAAGGTTGGTCATAATAACTAAACGTAGGTTTAATAAACCATAGAAATTCACAGAAAACCCTAAGGTTAGTGTGCAGTTATGGTGAGAGATAAAAATTGAAAAAACACAAAAATTCTCAAGTTATGGTTAGGACTGCTATTAATAACTTGCTAAACAGTGACATAACTATAACCTGCACAACAAATGCAATGTTAGCCTGTTAAGTTTGTTACACAAAATCAGACATATAAAAACCCATATTTCACAGGGAACTGTGAAAAAGGAAAAATACCTTACAGCCTGTGAGTTACGGATTTCATCATCATAATGACAGCCCCCAAACCACTATCCAGAGTTTTAACATTCTCAAGGCTACTAGAATAATGCAGCAAGGAGGACCATTCTGTGGAGCAAAGTTCTAGTCTAAATTATGCTGCAAAAACAAATCTATCTATCTATCATCTCTCTATCTATCTATCTACACACATATACATATATCTACACACACATACATATATATCTACACACACATATATATATCTACACACACATATATATATCTACACACACACATTTAAATTCACTGAAAAAACCAAAGGTTACAGGGATGTTATAGTTATGCTCAGACTTCACTCATACAAAACCAGTGAAATTCAGCAGTGATAGTTACCTGAGTTAACTATAACTTACGCCCCCACAATGCACTGCTTATGACCTCACAAATTACATCACTCATGACGTGGTCAGTGACATCACTGATGACAGCTCAAGTGAGTGTGTTTTCTAAGAGTTTATGAGTGTTAAACATATATCCTAACCTACTACAAAAGTTAGATTAGTATACTAGGTGTACTACTAATGAGTGATACTATTTCTAACATATGTGATCTGAGTTGCTGTGTGACTGTCTGTATCAGTGTGTGAATGGGTGTCTGAGTGGCTGTATGGGTGTGTGAGTGGGAGTGTGAGTGGGAGTGGCAGTATCAGTGTATAAGTGAGTTTGTAAGTAGCTGTGTGAGTGAGTGATTATGTGAGTGGCTGTATGGGTGTGTGAGTGTGTGAGCGGCTGAGTGGGTGTGTGAGTGATTGTATGTGTGAGTGAGAAGGTGTCTGGCTGTATGAGTGAGTGACTGGGTATGTAAGTGGGTCTATGGGTGATGAGTGGCTTTTTGAGTGGTTGTTTGGTTAAGTGAGTTGGCATGTTAGTGGATGTATTGGAGAGTGAGTGTCTGTGTGAATGACTGTGGGTGAGTGAGAGGATGTGGGAGTGCTTGTATGGATGTGTGAGTGAGTATGTAAGTGATTGCATGTATGTGTGAGTGAGTGTCTGAGGAATAGGAAACGTTACAATGCAAACATTTACAATGCATGCCTTTATAATGCGGTTTTACATCGCACCATCCATTACAAAGCATGATTTTACAACGCATGCCATCACAATGCATTTTTAGAAACTACATTTACAACGCATTCCATTACAATGCATACCACTACAAGGCATACCATTACAACGCATAATACTTTTAAGGCAACAGTAAGGTAAGTGTTGGATAGTGTAGGGGTAAAAATTACTATTCCCACTCCAGTGAGTGCAACAGTAGGGATAGTGTTGGATAGTGTAGGGGTAAAAATTACTATTCCCACTCCAGTGAGTGCAACAGTAGGGTAAGTGTTGGATAGTGTAGGGGTAAAAATTACTATTCCCACTCCAGTGAGTGCAACAGTAGGGTAAGTGTTGGATAGTGTAGGGGTAAAAATTACTATTCCAACTCCAGTGAGTGCAACAGTAGGGTAAGTGTTGGCTAGTGTAGGGGTAATGCGTTGTAATGGCATGCGTTGTAGTGACATGCGTTGTAATGGCATGCGTTGTAGTGACATGCATTGTAATGGCTGTGTTGTAATGGCATGCGATGTAAAGGCAGTTGCATTGTAATGACTGCATTGTAAATGTAGTGCATTGTAATGACTGCATTGTAATGGTTGTTTCCCATGTCTGAGTGCTCATATGGTTGAGTGAGTGACTGTTAAAAGGCTGTATGGGTGAGTGAGTGGGTATGTGAGTGGCTGAATGGCTAAATGGGTGGGCGTGCAGCTGTGTGAGTGGATGTATGGGTGAGTGACTGGTTGTATGAGTAGCTGTATGGGTGAGTGAATGGTTATGTGAGTGGTTATCTGAGTGAGTGAGTGGGTGTGTGTTTAGCTATATGGAGGAGAGAGTGGTTGTGTGAGTGGCTGCATGGGTGTGTGACTAGGTGTGTCAGTGGCTGTATAGGTGAGTGAGTGGCTGTGTAAGTGGGTATGTGAGTGGCTGTATGCATGTGAATGGGTGTCAGAATGGCTGTATGAGTGAGTATGTAAGTGGGTGTATGGGTAAGTGAGTGGCTCTTTGAGTGGGTGTTTGGTTAAGTGAGTTGGTGTGTGAGTGGATGTATTGGGGAGTGCCTATGTGAATGGTTGTATGGGTAACTGAGCAGATGTGGGACGGCTTGTATGAATGTGTGAATGGTTATGTATGTGGTTGTGTGGGTGTGTGATTAAATGTTTGAGTGCTTGTATGGTTGAGTCAGTGGCTGTTGAGAAGCTCTATGGGTGAGTGAGCGGGTGTGTGAGTGGCTATGTGGGTGCGTTTGTGGCTGTGTGAGTGGCTGTATGGGTGAGTGACTGGTTGTATGAGTGGCTGCATTTGTGAGTGAATGGCTGTGTGAGTTGCTGTATGAGTGAGTGAGTGAGTGGGTGTGTACGTGGCTCTATGAAGGAATGAGTGGTTGTGTCAGTACTTGCATGGGTCTGTGAATGGGTATATGAGAGATTGTGTGGGTGTTTGGGTGGGTGTATGAGAGGATGTATGGGGGTGTGATGGGGTGTGTGAGTGGCTCTGTGGATGATGTCATCAGTGATCTCACTGACCATGCCATGAGTGATGCAATATTTGAGATCATAAGCAGAGCACTGTAGGGGTATAAGTTATAGTTAGCTCAGGTAACTATAACTGCTGAATTTCACTAGTTTTTTATGAGGGAAATCTGAGCCTAACTATAGTGTCCATGTAACCTTTGGTTTTTAAGTGCATTTCTAGGTTTTTGTTCAATTCTATTTTCCAGCTATAACTTCCCTTTAACCTTTGGTTTTTCAGTGAATTTCGAAGTTTTTTAGTTCAATTTCCTAACCATAACATCTCTGTAAACTTTGCTTTTTTAGTGAATTTCTATGGTTTTTAATGTTATTTCCTAACTATAACTTCCTTGTAACCTTTGTTTTTTTCAGTGAATTTCTAAGGTTTTTAAAATTGTATTTCCTAAGTGTAACCTGTAACCTTTGAGAGTGAGTGTATGAATGAGTGCATGAGTGTCTCACTGGGTCTGTGAGTGAGTGCATGAGTGTCTGTGTGGTTCTGTGAGTGGGTGCATAAGTGTCTGAATGGGTCTGTGAGTGGCTGTGAGGGTTTCTGAGTGGTTCTATGAGTGGGTGCATGAGTGCCTGTGTCTATTTGTGAGTGGGTGTGAGAGTGTCTGAGTCCATCTGTGAGTGAGTGCATTAGTGTCTGAGTGGGTCTGTGTGTGCATATGAGAGTGTTTGAGTAGATCTGTGCGTGGGTGTGTGAGTGGGTCTATGAGTGGGTGTGTTAGAGTCTGAGTGGGTCTGTGAGTGGAGTGGGTGTATCAGTGTCTAAGTGGGTCTGTAAGTGTGTGTGTGTGTGTGTGCCTAAGTGTGTGAGTGGGTGTCTAAGTGTCTTTGTGGGTATGTCAGTAGCTGTGTGAGTGACTGGACCACAAAGGAACTGCACCTGTGACTTAATCCAACAAGCCTACACAGTTTTGCACAAAATTAAATACCCAAGTGGAGTACTTTCTACTGGTTTATTACTAAGTGCTACCTCCTTGGGTAAATGTCCAGTACGTATTCTACACTACAGCTGCATAATGGAGCACGAGGGAATGTCAGCAGTTTTGGCAATGTGATTGTTCCTGGTGCGTCTTAATCCACAAATATGAGATAGCATAAATCCTCTGATAGAGAGGACAATGAGACTACAAAGAGGCAAATCTCTAACAAACATGGGTCTTTCTTCTTAACTACATGAAGTAAGTGCTTCTTTGTTTGGTGGAGAAGTTCTCATATTCCTCGGCATCAACAATGGCTCACCAAAATTGGTGGGAAAAGCGCTGGGAGGCCACTTGTTAAGCTGTCTATCATCCAGGCAAAAGCCAGAAAGACCTTTGCATACTACTAAGGTGGGCAGGGCCAAATGGTAAAGCTACCAAGTGAGTTGTACATTTGAATACTTGTAGCAATTTAAAGGGAGAAGCATGGACTTTGCTCTCACCAGGTAAGGACAATAAAGGACCCACTCATCACAGTCACTACAGATTGCCTCCAATAGCTGAGCAATGCATTCACCTCCACAAAACATTTCAGATCGTCTTTCAATAAGGAATTTTCACAAAAACACACTTGCTTTGCCTTCACCAACCCAGGAGTTAGAATTATTTTTCCTTCACAGAAGTGGAGCTTCCTTCAGGGCCCAACCACATTTGAATGGGGGAGGGAGGGCGTGCAACCCCCCTCCCTATGCCAATTTCCACCCTGGGGACCCCATCCCCCTGGGCCCAGCATGTCTCCCTGGGTGCCCTGGTCCCACCCAGGGCACATAGTGTGCTATGGGACCACGGGGGAGCCTCAAATCCCCAGTGGTTTCAGCCAGCTCCCTGCCTCCTGCAGTAACCAGCATTGCTCTTGCATGCAGGGAACTGCTGGAAATGCAGCCCCCTCCTGCTAGAGCAACATTTTTTATCTCTTTCCCTACCCGCATGTCTGCAGGCAGGGAAAGAGATGAAAACTCAGCTTCCAGCAAGTGGGAGCAGTTCGACAGCTCTCGCTTGCTGGAAGCAGAGTGTTTGCTTTTGCTTTCCCGCCAAGCAGAAGCAAACAGCTTTGTCCTGGGGGTTGGAACCTTGGGACACAGCAGGAGCCTGCTCGGTCAGTGATGTCACTGACCCTGTCATGAGTGATGTAATCTGTGAGGTCCTAAGCAGTGCATTGCGGGGGCATAAGTTATAGTTAGCTTGGGTAACTATAACTGCTGAATTTCACTGGTTTTGTACGAGTGAAATCTGAGCCTAACTATAACATCTCTGTAACCTTTGGTTTTTTCAGTGAATTTCTAAGGATTTTTAAATTCTAGTTACTAACTATAATGTCCCTGTAACCTATGTTTTTAGTGAAGTTCTACTTTAAAAAAAATGTTATTACCTAACTATAACGTCATTGTAACCTTTGGGATTTTAAGTGAATTTCTAAGATTTTTTAAATTTCATTTCCTAACTGTAACCAGTAACCATTGACAGTGACTGTGTGTCTCTCTGGGTGTGAGTGGATGCGTAAGCTGAGTGGCTCGGAGAGTGGGTGTGTGACTCAGTGGGTCTGTGAGTGGATGCATGAGTCTCCGTGTGTGTCTGTGAGTGGGTCTGTGAGTGGGTGTGTCAGTATGGGTCTGTGACTGGGTACGTGAGTGTCAGAGTGGGTCTTTGAGTGGGTGCACGAGTCTGTGAGTGGGTCTGTGAGTGGGTGTGTGAGTGTCTGAGTGGGTGTGTGAGTGTCTGAGTGGGTGTGTGAGTGTCTGAGTGGGTGTGTGAGTGTCTGAGTGGGTCCGTGAGTGGGTGTGTGAGTGTCTAAGTGTGTCTGTGACTGGGTGTGTGAGTCTCTGAGTGGGTCTGATAGGCGTGTGAGTCTCTGAGTGGGTCTGTGAGTGGGTGCATGAGTGCCTGAGTGGGTTACCAGCTGAGTTGTGAAGTGGGAACTTTTTAAAGAGGTGTAACACAGGCCCCTGCACCAAAGGGGCTGCAGGGGCCTGTGTTATGCTCCTAACTATTCTCCACTGCTTCAACCAGGATTCAATACCTTGGCTCTTTGGTTGCAGACACAGACCTCTGCAGTGCATTAACTAATAGAGGTTTCATAAAGTATGATAGTGCATTTCCCACTGATTAACTTAACTTGCATTTATTTTACTTTTAAGCTGTGTGTTATTTTATATGTACATACCTGAAGGTGAAAGACCGAAAAAAGTTACAGATTTTTTTGGGCCACAGCTTTGACCCTGCTCCTTTGTGCACAGCATCACAGTTCCCTTACTTTTTTTAATGCACTTTGACCGCTGGGAGGGGGACCATGCGGCCCCACTCCCCGGGCTGATTCAGCCCTGGGGACCCCATCACCTGGGGCCCAGGCTTCATTGACTATGGGAGGGGGGGTGCACAGTTCCCATCCCGGGGCCGATTTCGGCCCTGGGGACCCCATCCCCCGGGCCCAGCCATATCTCCTGGGTGCACCCCTGGGCATCCAGTGTGCAGCATGGGGACCACGGGGAGAGCCTTAAGGTCCCCATGGTCCTAGCCTGCTCCCCGCCTCCTGCAGGAGCTGGCATTGCTATTACACACAGGGAGCTGTGGCAAATGCAGCTCCCTGTGTGGAAGAACAAAAGTTTCATCTCTTTCCCTGATAGGGAAAGAGATAAAACTCAACTTCCAGCTAGTGGCAGCACTTTGACAGCTCCCGCCCGCTGGAACTGGAGTGTTTGCTTTTGCTTGGCGGGTGCTGTCAGCTCCCACAAAGCAAAAGCAAACAGTTTTGTCCCGGGGGGTGGGCACCCCTGGAAATACCAGGAGTCAGTCCTGGGGGGTGGCGGTCCCCAGGACTATATATGGCTCCAGGAGGAGGGCTGCGCGGTCCCCCTCCTTTGTTGTTCACAAGCTGGGCCCGGGCAAGTGTTTGTCTCCAGGGCCGTATATGTCCCGCGAGCGGGGCTACGTGGCCCCTCTCCCATTCATTACCAATATTTTGGCCCTGGGAGGTGGTGGTCCCTGGGGCCCAGGGGGTCTGCGGGCCCCCTCATTTTGTGTTATTTAGCCCCAGGGAGGTGGTGGTCCCCCAGAATTATAGAGCCTCAGGAGGGGGCCCTGTGCACCCCTATTTTTTTGCAAATGAAGCCCCAGGGATGTAGTGGTCCCCGGGGCTCCAAAAGCCTAATGAGGGGGTCCCTGTGAGCCACCCTCCTTTTTAAAATGAATGCAGCGGGACCTGGTGCACCCGGGTGCTCTATTCAAAACAAATGCGGGAGCCCGAGCTTGTCTTTTTTGTTTTATTTTTCCCATGGATTCATGGCTCTGTCACGTTTCTGGGGCAAATTTGTTTTTAAAAGAGTTTTTTTGCCCTGGCGGGGTCCGTCTGGGACCCCATGACCAGAGCTTAGGGGTCAGGGTATTCCTACCCTGATGCCTTTTCTTTTAAAAAAAATGTTGTAGTTACCAATACTTCCTCGTTGAGGTGTTGGCAGCCAATCAGAATTAAGCACAGGGACTTTCGAATCCTCAGAGGATCCATGCCCCTATATATACAAATTTGGATCTCATTTAATAAGTCAGAAACTACCTAATGGATTTACAACAAATAACAAAAAAAGGGTTCTTCCAAGACTAAGAGCTACCTTGCTGTCAAATTTATTGTAATTAAGTCCAGCGGTTCGGGCTGTAGTTGTGTCTAAAATCTCTACTGAAGTTAACATGGGAAAAACACTTTTTTGACCACCCCCCTTTTCTCCGTCCCCGCTTGATGGATGGCGCGAAACTTTCAATGCACAAGATTTACCAAGGCACTTTTTGGGGGGAAAATTTCATGAACATTCTTCAAACGGCACCAATGATATAGGCAAGTAAAAAACACTTTTCCTATGGAAACATGGTCCTAACTAAAACTACCTACTGGTGACTGCCAGTGGGTAATATATATTATATATATATATATATATATATATATATATATATATATATATATATATATATATATATATATATATATATATATATATATATATATATATATATATATATATATATATGTATTCCATACACAATGAGATCCTTGCAATTTTGGTGCGCTCAACAGCGGGTGCAAAGCGGAGGGGTCGGATCCTGACCCTTGAAAACAATTTTAATTACAAAGGACGCTGCACTCCGGAGTTCAGTTCAGTTTTACCATTTATTCAGCAACACTCCACCAACGCGTTTGAGCCTGTCCACAGCTTTGATCACGGTTAATGAGTCCTTTCTCTATTACACGTTATATACTCATGCTGTCTTTATGTGGCATTGTGGGAATTGTAGTGCCTTTTAAATGAAACTTTATTTACAATATCTACAAAACTTGTCAAACAGAAAGGAATTTATCCCACTGTCAGTAATATGGCCATATACATTTCGCGCAGTTCCTACTTAGTGCATTATTAATTCATTATGCAGTATTCAGTAATATTGTCCACATGACCATACACTGAGTTTCCGGTCTTAAATAAACATAGCGTCGTGTACGACACACGGCAAACATAGAAAAAAGACTTAATCATTGGCGTGGTTACAGAGACGCCAGTTACCATTTTATAATCTAAAGTCTGCAATGATTAAATCGAACATGTGACAAGACATTTTGTAAATACAATGTACATAAAATAGAGGTAATTACCAGGAAAGAAAAATAATAACCAATGATGATCATAAGTAGGGTCATGACCCAGCTAAACATAGTCCAAACATTGCCCTTGTATTGCTGATGTTATGCAATTTGCTGTTCAGTTTCCTCAACTTAACAGTAATGATGTGATTTTTTAATTTACAATGCAACACAGTCAGAAAACAGTTGATTTTTTTAGACCTACGACTAACTGTGGACAATGGGAAACTATCTACCGATCTGTTCCGGAAAGAAACAGTGGGTAATTCCATACTCCACTCCATGCAGCAAGCTTCATCCCCCCAATTTCAGATGGAGTATTCCATATAGCGAATTTTTAAGAGCAAAGAGAAATTGTAGCTCGAATGTAAAATATGGCAGGAATAAGAAATAAATGCTAAGTAGATTTCAGGCAAGAGGCTACTCACATTCCCCGCGAAGGTCACCGAGAAAATCGTCAACAAACAACTGACCCGCTACCTCGAGGAGAACAACATCCTGGACCCTTCCCAGTCCGGCTTCCGCAGCAACCACAGCACCGAAACCGCCCTCATCGCCGCCACCGATGACATCAGGACCCTGCTAGACAACGGAGAAACAGCAGCCCTCATCTTCCTGGACCTATCAGCCGCCTTCGACACGGTCTGCCACCACACACTACGAACACGACGCCGGGATCCAAGAGAAGGCCCTGGACTGGACCACATCCTTCCTTTCCGGCAGAACACAAAGCGTCCGCCTCGCCCCCTTCCGATCCAAGGCCACCAAGATCATCTGCGGCGTACCCCAAGGCTCCTCCCTCAGCCCAACGCTGTTCAACATCTACATGGCACCCCTCGCCCACGTCGCCCGACAGCACAACCTCAACATCATCTCCTACGCCGACGACACCCAGCTGATCCTCTCCCTCACCAAAGACCCTCACACCGCCAAAGCCCACCTCCACGAAGGAATGAAGGCCGTCGCCGAATGGATGAGGACCAGCCGCCTGAAGCTGAACTCGGACAAGACGGAGGTCCTCATCCTTGGTTCCAACCCTTCAGCCTGGGACGACTCCTGGTGGCAAACATCACTGGGAACAGCCCCGCCACCCACCGACCAAGTACGCAACCTAGGGGTCATCCTCGACCCCACCCTCTCCATGACTAAGCAGGTCAACGCCGTTTCCTCATCCTGCTTCAACATCCTCCGAATGCTCCGCAGGATCTTCAAGTGGATCCCCACCGAAAGAAGAAAAACAGTCACCCAGGCCCTCGTCACCAGCAGGCTGGACTACGGAAACGCCCTCTACGCAGGAACGACGGCTAAGCTCCTGAGACGGCTGCAACGCATCCAGAACGCCTCTGCACGTCTTATCCTTGACATCCCCCGACGCAGCCACATCACACCCCACCTGAGAGACCTGCACTGGCTCCCTGTCAACAAGAGGATAACCTTCAAGCTCCTCACCCACGCACACAAAGCACTCCACAACTCCGGACCAGCCTACCTCAACAGACGACTCAGCTTCTACACCCCCACCCGCCAGCTCCGCTCGACCAGCCTCGCCCTCGCCACAGTCCCCCGCATCCGGAAAACAACCGCCGACGGCAGATCCTTCTCCCACCTCGCCGCCAAGACCTGGAACACCCTCCCCATCCAACCTCCGACAGACCCAAGACCTACTGGCCTTCAGAAGACTCCTCAAGACCTGGCTCTCTGATCAGTAGCAGCACCACCCCCCTCTTCCCCCAGCGCCTTGAGACCCTCGCGGGTATGTAGTGCGCTTTATAAGTGACATGATTGATTGATTGATTGATTGACTCACATAAGATGCTACAAAAAGGGGTGACCAAAGCAGACAGTATTGAAAGAAATGAGACACTTTTCCAACCCCCCAAATTGAAAAGAGATACCTGTGACCAGGAAGGTGCAATTAGATTCATAGCAACTTTCGGTATCCAGTCAAAAGACCTTAGAAGAATCATACAAAAGATATGGGATATTTTAACCCAGGATCCCACCCTGAACACCAAACTTGGACAGACACCATGCATCACCTATAGGAAAAATCTATCCCTGAAAGACATGCTTGTCAAAAGCCATCTCACACCACGCAAGTCCAACTTGTCAGAAAGGGGAGGAGGTTTCCGCAAATGTGGGAAGTGTAAGGCATGCAGCCACAGTGAGAACATTACAGAGACTAAATTGATGGGAATCAACATACGTTGGAAGATCTCCAAGAATATTAATTGTGGAACAGACTTTGTGGTATATGTTATCACTTGCCCTTGCAGTAAGAGGTACATTGGGTCCACTATTTTTCCTGTGAAAAAACGAATCCTAGAACATTGGAGAGCAATCACCAATAAGGATTTTAGCTATAGCACGGCCAAACACTTCCAAGAGACACATAATGGGGATTGGACCTCTGTAAAATTCCTTGGTTTAGACACAGTCCCTAAGAACCCGAGGGGTGGGAATCGCACCCAAGCTTTACGCAGATTAGAATCTAGATTCATTTTACAGGCTGGCAGCATCTTCCCGAATGGGATGAACAATGACGAGGAATTGCATGTGCATTTATAGTTTGCTGAGAATCCTCCTGAACCCTACTCCTTAAACAAGTGTCCGGGGTTTATTCTGTTTAAATTTTTAATCTTCCCTCATTTATTATAATTTTTTCTGTTATTGTTTATGTTGAACAAATTGAGAACAAATTACAAGACAGTAAATGGAATCGCCAAGGTACTTATAGGTGCAAGGGATGCTTCTCTTGCAATAAAACTGAACAACACATGTCCAGATTTTGCCCTTTGCTAAACACTCTGTTTTTTCTTTCATAGAACAGCAACTTTGGAACTGACACGGTGTAGAGTAGCCACTTCATTATAAAGTTAAAAGCACGGGAAACGGGACCTGTTTTTATGAAACAGCCGCCTCTCATTAAGCAGTGGAGAACACGTAAAGTAGGATATTAATAGCGACCCTGGGAGCACAGTAGAACATCACACAGCTAATAATCGTAGAGTAAAGGTAGGGCATGGATTTATTTAATCATTCCTGGTTGCTAGAATTGAATGAACTGTGGGGAAGCATTCCGAACGCAACATAGTAAGAGGATTCATGTTTAATTCTAAGGGTACTACACCCAATGGTTTTAGTAAACTACTTAGCAATGTGTACTAGATTGTGGATGCTTGCGTCTTTTATAGGGTACTACACCCAATGGGACACATTCAGAGATGCATGATTTATTGATCAGCCGGGTCTGATTAACCGAACTCGAACATGAACTCTCAAGTCTATAGCACCACTACAACAAGGGCAATCAACGATAATATTACCAGCAGATTGGTGTTGTGGGTACAGGCGTCATCTTCAGGGTACTATACCCATAAGGAAACTGAACAGCAAACTGCATAACGTCAGCAATACACAGGCAATGTTTGGACTATTGTGTTGGCTGGGTTATGACCCCACTTATGATCATCATTGATTATTATTTTTCTTTTTCATGGTAATTGCCTCTTGTTTATGTACATTGTATTTACAAAATGTCTTGTCACATGTTCGATTTAATCATTGCAGACTTTGGATTATGCAAACACAAAGAGATGATGGACGGAGCGCTGAAACTTTTCAGACACTCACCCCCAGTCACAGATCTAGGTTGAATCCATCATCGTTCTTTAGCTCACTTCGCCACCCCAGTTCAGACACAGCTATATGCAAATCAGTCTTGACCCTGTGCCTCATGGGAACAGTCCAGCCCGAACTGCCAAGCCATGTCTTTCCTGGACCGGAAACAAGCATCCTGGGACCGGTTTCGGGCTAACAGCCCTCATCAGCCAGGCTAGCTTGAATCCAGTGGCAAAGTGAGCAAGGGACCCATGTTTGGGCATACCCTGCCAACTTAGGGCGAACAAAGCAAACACAAGGAGATGATGGACGGAGCGCTGAAACTTTTCAGACACTCACCCCCAGTCTTAGATCTGGATTGAATCCATCATTGTTCTTTGGATTATAAAATGGTAACTGGCGTCTCTTTAACCACGCCAATGATTAAGTCTTTTATCTATGTTTGCGGTGTGTCGTACACGACGCTATGTTTATTTAAGACCGGAAACTCAGTGTATTGTCATGTGACCAAGACCCCGAGAGTGGTCGAAACGCGTCTTTTTTGTGCCCATTAAATCTGATTTACCAACATTCGCAACTGGAGTGGCTCGTTTCCTTACCGCTATTGAGGTAAGAACTTTGTGCATATATATATATATCTCCACAGTACAGCAAAATCAAGATTAAAAAAACACTGTTCACTTGTTTACTGTTTGTTACATGCAATATTTACTTTTCCTAGAGAAACAACACTCTCCTAATAGTCACAGTACTGCTTCAATGTAATTTTTCCTTACCACACATAACTCATGACATATTCTATGGCATTATTGATAACATCACTGATAACATCTGAAATGACAGCATTGTGCATAGCGGGGAGTCGTATTCAACCAGTTGAATGACTGTTCTCTTACCATCTATAGCTACCTTAAGCTTAAGGAATGCAGAAATGCCAGCCAGTTTAAACGAGCCAGTAAAATCTGTCAAGCTCTGCAGTGCATATGTTCAGAGATGCACATCCCTTTTTTATTTTTCCACCCACCCCCTTCTAAGAGGAGTGTCAGTCATAACAGAATCAATCCACTTGAAAGGAGTAGAATGGAAAAATGAAAGGAAGTTAAGTTAGACGCTATGAAAACCAACAGGTCATTTGAATGTGTATGGTTTGAACAGCCTATGTTACCTTTGAATTTTTTAGGCATTTTTAGGGAAAACAGGTGTAAAATTTGCCAATTTGCCACCACTGTCTCAACGGTTTCGGAAACCGTGTTTCCTGAGGCAGGTGCCACCTAACATCCCCGAGGAGAGGCAGGCTTACTTAGCACACAATGGATGCCTTTTCAGATCCTATGGCGCTTTGGCACAGGTACATGCAAATGTGCTGTAAAATGCATTTAATAACCCCATTATGTTAAATGTTCTCAGAATGAGTTACTCCCCTCCCCAAACCACATTGGAGGAAGCCAGGCTCCTTCGTTTGGTGACATTTCATGATTTTTGCACCCCAGCATTTTCAAAGTCCATCAGCCCACAATGTCGTTTTTAGGTCGAGCATTCGAGACCTCTTGTATATACTTTAGTATATATACTTTAGTATATACTTTAGTATATACTTACATGTGTATGTACTTTGTGGGCTCTGGAGATCAGCACTAGGACTTGTCTGCTTCCACTTAGGGACTTTTTTTTTCTGTTCAACTGCCTCTATTTAACTGTCTTGATAGAAAATGACCAGCAGAGGTCAGTAAATTACCAGAATTGCTTTCTGCTGAGGGACCTTCTTTTTAGGTCTCGCCTACGCAGCGCGCATGCGCTGCATAGGAAAGAGACCTCTTGAAATCAATTCAGCTTTGCAGGCAAAAACGTGCACGCGTTGCATTGCTTTCAATGCAACGCGTGCACGTTTGGCGATTCCCTTGCGGGAGCGAGCGGCGCCATATGTTAGCAATTATTGCGCTCGCTCCCGCAAGGGAAAAGCTGCCTGCTCTCGGCCGCACTCCCCCCCCCCTCCCCGTACTTGCGCGAGGCGCGCGCGCTTGTTTTTTCAAGTCCTGGGACCCTGATTGAATTGGGACCAGACCTGTGCTTACTTGCGCAGGAAGCCTCACTACTGTAGCCAGAAGAATGGTGGCCGGCTGCCCGCCTTCTTCCCTGGTCACTCATTTTCTGCTCTGATCGTTCTCTGCAACCCGTTTGCCCAATATTTGGAGCAGCGCATTTGGACAGTGTGGAGAAAGCCTCATGCAGTGCAAACATCGTGGTATTTCCAGTGTAGCTTGGGATCAATTTAGATTGAATCTTCAGAAGATCGTGGGTGTCTATGAGCAGGCGGGACAGGTTGGTGAGAAGGGATTTTATATTGCCTTGTAGTCCTATTTGTTCCCTGGATATTCCCCTAAACTTTTAAATAAAATTATTTAAGGTATAATTAAATATTTTGCTATGGTAAACTTGGTTATTTCATGATGATGGTAATCACGTTTGTATGTGTAATCTTCTAGTAACTTCATTTATAGTAATTAATGTGGTTGGTTTCTGTATTGTTCTGTGCACCCTAGCCTAATAACAATAACTGTGAATGGGGGAGATACGATCGACCAAGTCTTCCATCCAGGCATTGATACAGCTGGCATTGGCCGACAGTCTTAGGTCAGAGAGAGGGTTCTGGGCTGGATGACAGTTTTTTGATGTTACCATTATTGCTTATGTTTGTGAGCACTCTCGCTCAATTACATTGTCAAATTGCATGGGCAACTTAAAACATTTTAATTTAGGTCCATACTAACTTTGTATGTTTGTCTCCTGGCAGTTTTCCTCTAAATGAATGCCACCATATTTATTTCAAATTAAAGCTAGTTTATTCTGTTAGGGAGAGTCGCACTGTCACAGTTTT
This sequence comes from Calotriton arnoldi, assembly GCA_963921515.1. Lineage (NCBI taxonomy): Eukaryota > Metazoa > Chordata > Amphibia > Caudata > Salamandridae > Calotriton > Calotriton arnoldi. The sequence continues at coordinate 1,238,426 of CAWUFW010004142.1, forward strand.
GATTGATAATCGAATTCATTGACCTCTGGTGTATCAGCATCGCTGGCTGGAGAGTTTGAAAGCACAAGAGTCCTCATCCCTTACTCGGTGTAATTCCTATTTGGTGCCAAGTTTTGGGAGGGCCTAGATTTTTCCGAATGCTGCTCTCCTAAACAGATCAGTTGCAATCTCAACACGAGATAAACAAAGTGGTGACTGACTCCTTATGACCTGCTTGTGTTAAGAAATGTAATCTGTGTAACAGGGGTGCCTGTCTGCAGGGCCACCGCTTGCTGATATTTCTTTTGAAAGTTAAGAGGAGAGGCAAGTGCCGTCATTAATGAGTGGCTAAGAGGTGATTCTTCTCTCCTCATCCACCTCTGCTCCTTTAAAGACCCACTTGCAGATTTAACAACACCCCTGCACTGCCAGGCGACCGCTTGCCATATTTAGAGATGTATTGCTGGCCTTTTGGAGAGGTCTGTGCCTTCAGAGGAACTGCCATCACGGCTGATCCTCTGGAGGTATTGCAAGTTTGAGTGTCCGCAATGTTTCATACAGCTGCACAGCAAACTTGTTTTTGTTTAAAAAAAAAAAAAAACACCCAAACTTGGTTTTATTTTTGTTAGACAAAAGCAAATGGCCCTGACACCTTCAGGATTTTCTCTTCCCAGGTGCAGGGTTTGTTTTGTATTTTTTTCAGTTTAGGGCCGCCAGCTTTTTCCTGGTGATCCCAAACGGAGAAAAATTAATACTTCACGCCATCTTCTCTCATTAATAATCACCTTCCCCGGTCTAAGGTTTCCACTATGAGAGCCAACTGGAGCAACATTGAAGGTAAGATGACAGTTCGCACAGATCTAAATGGAGCCGGCGGACAGGGTACTCCGCTACTTCTGCAGTACTCTGTATGTCAACCTCTAAATAAGCACCTATTGTTCTAGTAGGAACAGTCTATAAACCAGGTTTGTCATTCCGAAGCTCGACTGTGAAGAGGCGGTTTGTCTGGGTGCTCCTGAGACTAAAATCGAATGTTGGATTCTAGTGCATAATAAAGATCATTTTGGAGGGCAGCGTGCTTTTTTTTATTCTCAGAATGAACGAACATATAAACGCACTAATGTATGCAGTAGTGCTCATTTCATGTTGGCTGACTGTACTTACTCTCGAAACCAAAGTCTCTCAGACAGTCCAACAGGCTTTTTTATTGAGTGATTGCAACATGTACTTTTCACCTCCCATGGTTTGCAGCAAACAGTGCAAGAACCGACAGTTCTTTCACTTTGCAAATAATTTACACCATGTTCAACACGAGCGCTGCTCAAAACATTCTGCTACACTTTTTTAATACAAAATATGACAAATTTCCCTCTGTTCTTTGATGGCTTAAGAACATGGATACTTAACGGCTGCTTTTACTTTACCCTGTCTAATGACAAGCTGGAAAGTTTTACCCTGCAAGGTGTATTAGGCACAGATTATGCAAATGTTTTGCTTTGACTCCCCCTCAGGAACCACTGACGTCCGTAGGGGCGAGGGCAAGGGGCACGCAGTACGCGCCACTGTTTAAAACCAGAGACGAAAGTGCAGGGCCGTGCCACACTATAGCGTGGTGAGTGGCTTCTATGAGCGGACACCTGCTAGCATCCTCTGCCGGATCCAATAGTAATGGGACTAAATCAACCTGGAAAGAAAAAAATACTGCATCTGTAAATGTTGTAGCACCCAGGATAATGTGCTGCAGGGCTAAATACTTATAAGGTTCCAAAGGCGAGACCTGTTGGCTATGCCAATGCTTGTTTTAAATTTTTCTGGCAACTGCCTCTATTTAACTTTTTTGATAGAAAACGACCAGCAGAGGTTAGTAAAATACCAGAATCACTTTAGCATTCTCTAGATTCCAGTCCATAGAAATTGTCTTCCACGAGCACCCGTAGGCAATAATATTTTTTTTAAATCTTGTATTTTCAGTGATATGACCACCGAAGGCACTGCTTTTATATTAAAAACAGAGCTTTGGACTATACCATTTCCCGCTGAAAGGCAATATTTCTCTCCATGTGTTCCCATACCTGGCGTGTCACGCAGTTTGGTGCTTACTTTCCCTCCATGTTAAAGAACAGTAGATGTTTCAGCACCCAGGCTAATGTGCTGCATAGCTAAATACATATAAGGTCCCAAAGGCGAGACCGAATGCATTGCAAATGCTTGTTTAAGTAGTAAGTAAGGGAACTGTCTTGTAAATGGAGTCTGCTTCCAAATGTGAGGAAACGAACCAGTTTGGAACTGAGAGAAATCTTTCACTTTTTACTATTGATGGTTTGATAAGACATGAGCATCTGAGAACAGTAACATAAGCTTGCCTGTAGAATTGTTTTTTAATCCATTTTAGATGCCTCTTCCCTGTCACAGCTTCATCATGGAACTGTCTGAACAGCCCTGCCCCTCCCCAGAAACCCTCTACCCCCCACCCCCCCTTTACCCCTGTACTCCCTCTTCCCCCGAGGCAGTGGCCCCTTGATGGTGGGGCTGGTCACTACGCTGACCCAGTGCTGGCGTGGCAGTGCTCCTGACTGCAGCCTGCAAGACAAGCAGTGGCGATGTCATAGATGTTCATCCTTTACAATAGGTTGGGGCTCCAGCTTCTGGGGAGACACTGCCCTATGATGGAGACTAATGGGAACGTAAGTTAAAGGTATGCCGGAATAATTCAATTATGATTTTTTTCTCCATCCCTGGTGCTCGCGCTGTGCTAGTAATATATGGCTTATTTGCCCTGTTTTCTTGTTTTGTTGAGTCATTTCATAGGTATACGCCTAGGACACGTCTGCCATTCGAATGTTGCCCATATATATTCAGGGGCCCCATGCACTGATCTGTAATAGGTTCCATGTTTATCCTCTTTCGGCGTTGAAGAAAAGGAAAAAAATTCCCAGGGAGGGAGGAAAGGCCCAAGGCGACGAAAGAAGGAGCAAAATGTATGAAGAAGAAGTGAAAGTGAACGGGCGGAAACTGTTCAGCTTCTTCCGCCTTTAAAACCCATTCAATAAGAGCAGGGAGGTAAAACCGCACAAACCCACCCAAGATGATGAAGCTGTTAACCCCGGCCCTGACCCTGGTGCACTGCGGCAGACAATGTAAAGGCATTTTCCTTTTGAAAGCCTCTCTGTGGCCTTTGAAACGGTGCGGAGTGGAAAGGGCAGGGAGTGGGAGGAGGCCGGGCCGCCATTATCTGTGTGCCTGTGGATAGCTCCCAGCTACTGCTGTCAAGGAGGCCCCGCGCTGTGGGGAGCGAAGGCTGCAGTTGGGGAAGAGGGGGGGTCGGGGGGGGCGAGAAAACTTGGAGTTCATTGTTCCTAATGGGAACTTTTCATCTGTCTTGACTTTATTCCCATGGGCGAAAGAGAAGAAATGCTTTCTACCCATAAATAAGTATACGAGGTGTTGAAACCTATGCCACAGAGAGGCTTTCGCTCATCTGAGGGAGAGAAGGGATGTTTGCGAAGGTTAAGAGAAGGGTTTCTACAAGCTAGCATCCTTTGTGTTCTTTGTGCTTTTAAAAATAATGTTATGTAATAAGCTTCAAGGTGGGCAGAACAGTGTCCCCTGCCCTGAAACAAAGCAGTTTAAGTCGGCATAATCACGCCCGAATATGTCATCTACCAGGCTGGTTACTAGACAAGCGTGAGCATTACTTTACACTTCTAGGGTACCATGAGCATCCATTTACATAGCCAGGCTACCATGAACATCCCTTTACATTGCTCCGATACCATGAACATCCCTTTACATCGCTAGGGTACCATCGGCAGGTTACCATGAGCATCCCTTTACCCTGTTAAGGCACGATGAGCATCCCTTTACCCTGTTAAGGCACGATGAGCATCCCTTTACATTGCTAGGGTACCATTAGCATCCCTTTAGATTGTTAGGTTACCATTAACACCCCTTTGCATTGCTAAGGTACCATTGTTGTTACTGTGAGCATCACTTTACATTGATAGGGTATTATGAGCGCCCCTGTACATAGCTAGGGTACCATCTGTAGAGGCCACCGCCCAATACAATATAATGTATCGTAGCATCACCTCTCGTGACCGGGCGCGGTCCGAGGTACAAATAAAGGAGCCTAGGGTCGCACGTGACCTTCGGCTGAAAAGCAAGCTAGTGGCCGTGCATGTGTTTCCTGAAGCGCCCCGCTTATGCCCCACACCATACCTGATCAGCCCCCACCACACTGGCGACGAGAGAGGGATCGGATCCTCGCATCTCCTTACGCCGCTGCACTGCCATTCCGGTGGGCAGCGCATGGCCGGATCTGCTGCCAGTACCTCGGTGCGGCCCTGTGTTATAACCTACTTGTTGGTTGGTGCATCCTCCCTATTCTTGTTCTCTGCCTTGCTGCTCAGCCAATGGTGATGTCATTTGGAATGTTGAGTGTGTTTGTGCTTGAGGAGAATTCAGTTGGAGCGGATGGGCTGAGCAGCAAGGAGGCTGCTCCTGGTGGGGCCTATTATGGATCTTACTGGGCATACTATGGATCTTACTATCATCCTGTAACTTATATTTGAACCTGTAACCTGATGAATAAACCAATAACTTGTTTTCTACATGACCTGTCTACGAGACATCTTTCAATTTAACACTGGCGACGATTAGAGTAGAACCTGCGTTTGTTACTTCAATGGATTATGGTTTATGAAGCCAAAGGAAAAGGAATTTATGAAGGAAAAGGAATTTAATGTGAACTTACAAGCTGTGTATTTAAGGAAGCTGGCACCCCTGAGCCCCACCAGTGACCACTCCATCGGTCGCCCTACCACGTAAGTGCCAGTTCCTGTTGCCTGCCAGTTCCTGCTGTTACTACTGTGGAGTTTGCTGTCATTATGCTGCCTTGGAAGAATTGCTTCTGTCCGGAACTTTAAGGACTTTTGGAAACGTGAAGCGCATTTAGAGACTGTTTGCCCCTAACTCCATCAGTGTCCCAACTGATTGGACAGCCTTACAGCAAAGGCATGCTGTAACATTTTACTTACTTACAAGCGTTTTGGAGGTACACTATTCCCGGTGTTCATCTACGTGTCTCTTTCCCAGCCAAGTTATGTGGATTTGCTTGCTGTGTCACATTGCTGGGAGGATCTATAGCACACAAGAGGATTGTCATGGTACTGTGTGCCAATCATAACTTTGGAGTTACTGTGGTGGAGAACTCACGCCAGGGCATTTCGTTGTGTGACCTGTTTGATCCTGTGCTCAACTCTAATCGCACTGGGTGACCCTCGTCATGTGGACTGCACTGCTAAGTATGCCGTAAGTTACTAGAGGAACTGTTGGGGGCATTGTTTTTTTTTTAGCAGAAATTTGTGCAAGTTTGGGCAATTGGCAGTTTAACTGATATTCCTGCGATTTGAAAAAATATACAGCGCGTGATTCTCTACACGCGATCCTACCTGCTGTGCCTCGAGCCCTGCTGTGATGCCTTTGTGGGATTCTTTTTCTGACGTAATGGTATCCAAGCAGCTTGTGACTGCTTGGGGACGCTTTGCTGCTTTGACGTGCCGTGATCCACCCGGCAAGGCGTCAACTACGTTTGGCCATGTTGTTTTTCTTAGAAGTGATCCGGTATCTCAGAGGGGTTGGAATTTTGCCGTGTGTATTATTCTGTCTTCATTATCTTTCTCGCATGGGTATGCATGGTGGACTATGGTTTTGGCTGAAGCGGATGGCATCGAGAAAGAAAACTTTCGGAGAGGTAGGGCCTGATTCACAGAACTAACTTACGTCAAAAACGTAAAGTTAGTACTTTTTGGTATTCACAGAGTACACTTACTCATTTTGGTATTCACAGAATGAACTTACTCATTTCGGTATTCCCAGAAGTTAGTAGTCCTAACTTTAGGACTCCCTAAATGCCTTCTGTGAATACCGAAAGTCTTAAAGTTAGATTTTTCTCAGTTTAGAGTAGTAAAGTTAGGACTCCTAACTTTAGGACTCCTAAATGCCTTCTGTGAATACCGAAAGTCTTAAAGTTAGGATTTTTCTCAGTTTAGGAGTAGTAAAGTTAGGACTCCTAACTTTAGGACTCCTAAATAGTACTATAGTACTAATAGTTAGAACTTTACTACTCCTAAACTGAGAGAAATCCTAACTTTAAGACTTTCGGTATTCACAGAAGGCATTTAGGAGTCCTAAAGTTAGGAGTCCTAACTTTACTATTCCTAAACTGAGAAAAATCCTAACTTTAAGACTTTCGGTATTCACAGAAGGCATTTAGGAGTCCTAAAGTTAGAGTCCTAACTTTACTACTCCTAAACTGAGAAAAATCCTAACTTTAAGACTTTTCGGTATTCACAGAAGGCATTTAGGAGTCCTAAAGTTAGGACTACTAACTTCTGTGAATACCGAAATGAGTAAGTTCATTCTGTGAATACCAAAATGAGTAAGTGTATTCTGTGAATACCAAAAAGTACTAACTTTACGTTTTTGACGTAAGTTAGTTCTGTGAATCAGGCCCGTAGTGTTCGAGCGTTTACTTCATTAAACCTGCGGTTCCTGTTGCAGCCGTCCGAGGCAAAGTTCTTACTTGACTCTCTGAAATGGAATTTATCGGTGAAGTGAGACCTCTCACCGGAGTAAAGATTTCCTATTTAAGATTTCCTATTTCTATTTTCTTCTATATTGTGTCTACCTTGTGCTCTTCCTTGCAACGCAGTTTGTGGGACAAACAGAGCGTGTTATCTTTTCCACTGATCTGCGGTGACACGCACACCTGATGTACTCATTACATGTTAATTCAGCATGTTATTACTGTTCTTTTAAGTGGAAAGTGCATTTGTTTTTATCTCACCTATACTTGATTTATAATGCAGGTTTGCATAATGTATGCTTTATTTTATGCTTAATATGCTTAACATGCGATTTTCAAGCATCTTACAGTGTTTCTTTAAATTTGAGTTCTGTTTGTACTTGGTTCTGTTTACGCTTACTGGAGCTGAGACTTTGTCTTCTGTTTCATGGGGAGGTGTGTTCCCCTATTACAGTGTGGATGTTGATGTTCTGTTTCTTAGGAGGTGTATTCCCCTATAGGGAGGTGTGTTCCCCTATTACATTTTGTTCTTTATGTTTTTATCAGTTTCAAAGGGAGGTGTATTCCCCTATAGGGAGGTGTGTTCCCCTATTACATTTTGTTCCCTATTACGTTTTGTTCAGTTTCAAAGGGAGGTGTATTCCCCTATAGGGAGGTGTGTTCCCCTATTACTGTGAGTTCTTCTATTACGGTCTTATTCTGTTTCTCAGGGAGGAGTGTTCCCCTTTAGGGAGGTAGTTTCCCCTATTGCGTTTTGTTCAGTTTCAAAGGGAGGTGTATTCCCCTATAGGGAGGTGTGTTCCCCTATTACTGTGAGTTAGTGGGTGATGAGTACCCAACTATTAGTTTCCCTAAGGGAGGGGGATGGAGCTCTCCTGCCATGAGTTGTGTAAGTGCAGTAGGGGTGTTTGGAATCCCTAGTCCTGCCATAAGTTGTGTAAGTGCAGTAGAGGGGGTTTGGAATCCCTAGTCCTGCCATGAGTTGTTTCTTATTTTTCCTAGTTTGGAAGGTTATGTAATTTTTGATGAATTTATTGGACATGACATATGTGTGTCTTATCATCTAATTTACATTTGATTTTCTTTAATCATTATAAGGGGGAAGATGTGTTATAACCTACTTGTTGGTTGGTGCATCCTCCCTATTCTTGTTCTCTGCCTTGCTGCTCAGCCAATGGTGATGTCATTTGGAATGTTGAGTGTGTTTGTGCTTGAGGAGAATTCAGTTGGAGCGGATGGGCTGAGCAGCAAGGAGGCTGCTCCTGGTGGGGCATATTATGGATCTTACTGGGCATACTATGGATCTTACTATCATCCTGTAACTTATATTTGAACCTGTCACCTGATGAATAAAAGCAAGAAAAAGGGGGGGGAACCCCTTTACGGAACTAGGGCTCTCACACACCCAGCAAGCTAGGTGTCATGCTTCATCATATGAGCCTGCCCCTCGTCCAGTCGGCGCTGCAATACCGGACGGGCTCCCGTTTCCGGCGGCAGGGTAGGTCGCAGGCTTGGCGTGGTCACACGCGGGACCCACAACGGTGTCCATTTTATGACCACCGGTACTGTTGCTAGCAACTCTAGACAGCAGGATAGGTCACTGACCTGAACACGTGGTACGTAGATGTCACTTGACCACGTAGTGTAGATAGTATTTCACTCTGATCCTGAGGAAGTGCCCAGATCCCCCTGACATTAGAGGCACGAAACATGTCGATCATTTGAGAGTAGGGCTATATGACTAGACACATTACATCTAGTGCACTGCCCCTCTCTATATATTTTTAATCAGGCGGTTTACCTTATGAATTAAATAATGGTTAGGACTAACTGACCTGTTTTAATTCACTTTCCTTTTACATCTACACACACTAGGCCACTCACCCCCACTGCACCCACCGGCAGGAACAGAAGATCCCCGCTAAAGAGCCCCGGTTCGGGAGCCCGTCCGGTATTGCAGCGCCGACTGGACGAGGGGCAGGCTCATATGATGAAGCATGACACCTAGCTTGCTGGGTGTGTGAGAGCCCTAGTTCCGTAAAGGGGTTCCCCCCCCCTTTTCTTGCCTTTATCCTTGACTAGGCATGTAGCTACCTTTCACCACCCACACCTCACAGTATCTCCTCTCTTTGTCGCTTGCTTCTGAGGAACTTCATACCTTTTTTGCATACAGTCTTCCTGGGCTTGTACGTTGGACCTCGTTAAACTAGCCCGCCCTCGTCACCCCTTTTGTTAATCACCTGATGAATAAACCAATAACTTGTTTTCTACATGACCTGTCTACGAGACATCTTTCAATTTAACACCCTGCGAACCGGCTCTGCCTGCCGTGTACTCGCTCACCAGCAACAGTGCGCGCGGCGTCACCGCGGACGATGACAGGCCGTAACACCCAAGGCCTGAGAGAGACAGGCCCTAGCTGGGCAGAAGAGCCCGCGGCAGAGCCTCAGTGTATCAAGGTTCAGCATGCACGAGATGCGCAACGCGAGGGTGGGGCTTTAAGGCCCAAGCGGCAATTCCTTCACTGGGCCTGTTGACAGCCCGATAAAGACCGGAGATCCCTCCCTGCTGGCAGAAAGTGCCCCAACTGAGGTACTGGGATCAAGGGGCGAGAGAAATAGCTAAGAACAGAAGAAAAAAAAAACAGAAAGGGGAGCGAAGGATTCAAATATACAGTGCGCACAACCAGTGCAGGTACCTGCAGTCAGCCCCCCAGCACCAGGTGCCAGTACCATCCAGCACAGCCATCACGAGAAGGGCACTGGTGTGAGTGAGCCCCAACAGCCAGCAGGTCAGTCACGGCAGCCGGGAGGGGGCACCACAAAGTCCCAGAGGGGCGCACTCCAGGCGCTAGACGAATGGGGTCATCCTCAGAGGAGGCAGGACTGCCACGAAGCACCACGCTCGGCGCACATCCATGCACTCACCACCGGGAAAGGCCAGTCCAGGCGCATCATGGGAGACCCTTCCCCACCACAGCCACCGGCACAAGCGCCAATGGCGCCATACTCACACGCATCAGTCACGCCAATACCCCCGTTCAGCCAGCTCACGGACCCGGCCACAGCTGCGCCCAGATGGAAGCTCTGGGTAGGTCGCCTAAACCACTATTTCACCGGGACCAGAGAGACTGACGGGACGGTGAAGCGCTCCCTACTGATGCACTTTGGGGGCGATGAGCTCTATGAGCTGTTCGAGACACTATCCGACACAGGAGCGGCCCATGAGTACGATGCGGCCATCGCAGCGCTTAACAGGTACTTCGACCCGCAGATGAACCCCGATTATGAGCGGTTCAAGCTACGCCAGGCCAGGCAAACCGAGGTGGAAACGGTGGATATGTTCTACGCCCGACTCAGGAAGTTGGCGCGCACGTGCACGGGCATTGACCAAAACAAGGAGATCAGGGCGCAGATCATCCAGGGGTGCAAGTCTGTCACGCTGCGACGCCAGATGCTTCGACAACCGGGGATATCGCTGGATGAAATTCTGGTCCTAGCCCGCTCACACGAACTGTCAGACAAAAGGGCTGAAGAAATGGAAGTTGTTCGAGTGCGAAATACTCCGGCCGCGTCAACGCAGAAAGTAGTCCAAGGTGGAGACAGCGGACGTCATACAAAGGCGCCCCGCGCCAGGACAGAGGCGAGGCACCTGGAGCCGGCCAAGTGGATAGTGTGGCCATTGCTGATTTGACCACAAAGAACAAGATAGGTGCCCAGCGAGAGGACAAGCCAATCATTATGCCAGCGTGTGCCGCGGAGGTGGGGGGTGATCTCGAGGAGGCACTTCCAGAGGGTGCCCGACAACCCTTCGACACCTCACGCTCGAAGAGCACGACAACCTGGGGGCAACATCAGAACAAGGCGCCACCACATATTATGAAGACGACGATGACACGTTTCTCATCTCATTCGCCAGGAGGCCAGGACGCAAGAGGCGCCCACCCCCGATGTGCAACATCACGGTCAATGGAACCTCTGTATATGCCCTGATAGACACGGGCGCATCGGTAAATGTGATGGACTCAGATCAATACGAGCGGCTGTCACCTAAACCACACCTGACACCCAGCTCGGCTAAGATTTACACCTATGGAGGCACAGAGTCGTTACCTCTCCAGGGAATGATGGAAGTCAAAGTCTTGAGCTCCGAACACTCAGTAAGAACCAAATTCCACGTGACAGAAGGAAAGAAAGGGACGCTGCTGGGGTGCCACACCGCAGAAGACCTGGAGCTGGTATTCTTTGCCAAGCAGGTTCACGACACCCATGCGGATGACATGCTGAGTGAGTTTCCCCAGCTCTTCCAAGGCTTGGGCAAGCTAAGAGGGCGACAAGTGAAGCTACATATCGAAAAGGCAATCCGGCCGAGGGCACTCCGGCACAGACGCATCCCTTTTCACCTCCGCCCCTTGGTGGAAAAGGAGCTGCAGAACCTCGAAGACTTGGGGTTCATTGAGAAGGTGTCGGGGCCCACCCCGTGGGTGTCCCTGTTGGTAGTGGCACCAAAGCCGAAGCAATCTGGCAGCATTCGACTGTGTGTTGACATGAGGCTCTCCAATCAGGCCATCCGGAGGCAACGACACCTAACCCCGACGATGGATGACATCATGGCGGACCTCAACTGCGCACAGTGGTTCTCAAAACTTGATCTAAACTACGGATACCACCAGTTGGAGTTGGTGCCGGAAAGTAGGTACATCACTACCTTCTCCACGCACATCGGCCTCCGACGGTATTCTCGGCTCAGCTTTGGGGTGTCCTCCGCCACAGAGGTGTTTCAGAACCCCATCTGGGAAGCCCTCTCCAGCCTGGTTGGAGTGACCAACTTGAGTGACGACATCTTAATATATTCACAAAGCCTGGAGGAACATCATGTCCGGTTGAAGGCGACCCTGCAGAGGCTGTCAGACTGCGGTCTCACGCTCCACAAGAAGAAATGCGCGTTCTACAAAGGATCGATAGACTTCTTCGGATATGTCTTCTCATGAGACAGACTCCGCGTCGACCCGCGCAAGGCCGAAGCCATCAGGAAAGCCCCTGTCCCGCAGAATACCACAGAAATACGGAGCTTCCTCGGGATGGCGACGTATTGCGGGAGGTTCATCCCGAACTTCGGCACCATATCGGAACCCCTCCGACAGCTGACAAAGACAGGCATGCCGTGGGAATGGACGCCCAAAGAAGAATCGGCATTCCAGGACATCAAAAAAGCCCTCCTGGATCAGACGACCATGGCGTATTTTCACCCCAAGAAGAAGACGGAACTCGTGGTCGACGCCAGCCTGGGCAGGCTCGGGCAGTCCTTCTGCAGCAGGACACCAGGGGAGTCCATGCCCCAGTGGCATACGCCAGCCGAGCGCTATCCCCGACGGAAGCCAGATACGCTCAGATCGAGCGGGAACCCTTGGCCATAAGATGGGCATGGCAACATTTCCATATGGCCCTGCGCAGGCATCCCTTCAAGGTGGTAACCGATCACAAACCTCTGCTGCCGCTGTTCAGCGGGTCCTCACGTCTAGCGCCCCCAAAAATTGAGAGGTGGGCGATCCAGCTGCAGGTGTACTCATTCCAATTGCTGTACAGACCAGGGGTGGGCAACCCCGCCGACTTTCTATCAAGACACCCCACAGTGGAGACCAGTGAGCTGACGATGCTGCCAACACTGAGGCATTCATAAACATGGCGGAAGACAACGCATGCCAGGTGGCGGTGACGAAAGAAGATCTTCTCAATGCCACAGGTGAAGATGACACCTTGAGAAGAGTGAAGGAGGCCTTGGAAAAAGGGCGATGGCACCAGTTCTTAGATGGAGTCTCGCTACTCACCGCCGAGAATCAGAACTCCCGAAGTCAATTCTGTAGGGTACAACATGAACTCAGTGTCAGCGGGTCTGGACTCATATTAAGAGGACAACGCATTGTTGTTCCGAAAGACCTGTGCCAGTGTATGGTCGTGCTCGCACATCAAGGACATCAAGGCACCGCCAAGACCAAGGCCAGAATACGTGCTAAGGTGTGGTTCCCCAACATGGACGACATGGTGGAGGAAGAGGTCAGGCGCTGCCACCCGTGCACCATCACTGGGGGTGAACCTGCCCCAGCGCCCGTGATCCCCGAAGAACCGTGTCGCATGCCCTGGACGAAGATCAGTATTGACTTCGGGAGCTTCCCAGACGGCCGGCACACCATGGTCATAATGGACTCCTTCTCAAGGTTCCCCGTGGTCGAGCTGGTGCCATCAACTGCATTCACACATGTTCAGCCAGCCCTGGAAAAGACATTTGCAATGTTCGGGCTGCCTGAGGAAATAAAGTTCGGGCCACCATTCCAGGGCCAAGAATTCCACGATTTTCTGGAGCGGAAAGCCATCCAACACCGCCGAATCACGCCTCAGTGGTCTCAAGCCAACGGCGAGGTGGAGAGGTTCATGAGGACGCCTCCGAATCGGGGTGGAACAACACCAAGACCCCGAGGCATGCCTGCACCAGTTCCTGCTTGCATATTGGCAAACGCCACATTCAACAACCGGGTGTGTGCCAGCCGCGCTCCTGCTCAGGCAGTCACCACGAGACCTGATTCCCGCAGACCCTGAGTGGGCGCCGCCTGGCCTGGACGGAGAGAAAGCACACCAGAAACGGAAGACGACCAACGAGAAGGTGACAGTGAGCCGAGGAGCTAAAGCTCCAACAGTGCGCGTGGGGTCCAAAGTGGTCATTGAAGGATAGGCACCCTGGTTGGAAGTTTCGCATGCCATATGAACCCGAGGTGTGGACCGTCACCCGAATAGATGGCACCATAGTCACGGCTCAACGAGGCAGACACACCGTGGTGAGGAACGTGTACTAGTTCAAAGAAGCACGGGGTACCCCTACCGTCGACCCCTCGCCTCAGGAAGATAACTAAGAACCGGAGAACACGCCAGTGGGAATGCCCACGGAGGTCGACCCAAGTTCCGTGCCTGTAGCGGCACCGCCCGGACCTAGTGTGTCTGGAACCAGCCCCACCGATCCGGCTGGCGCTGGGTGGATGTCCCAAGGACACCGCCGGTGAACCAACTGGAGGACCCACCCGAAGTCAAAGATACTTGCTCCGACCCAATCCTGGGCCCAGCCAAAGACTGAAAGACTTTGCCTGCTGATGGCTGGGACTTTGCACTCGCAAGCCCAGGAAAGTGACTTTTGAAACAAGATATTACCTTGTGCGATTTACTTTTGTTCTTATGTTCCTTTCCTCTTCCTTTTCTTCATTTTCCTTTTTCCTGTTCGCATTTGTTCATCTAAAAGAAAGGAGGGATGTAGAGGCCGCCCGGCCGATACAATATAATGCTCTATTACTTACCGGTAATCTTCATTACTCCGGGTCCCGTTGTCCTCGTCCCATTCATTTACAAAGTGGAGATAACCATCTCCCGACAGAAAAAAAGACAAGAGGAATGCTGGGACCCTAATACTGCCCCTCCCACCGGGAGTACATAAGCAGTACTTACCCAGCATCCCGCCTGTACAACCAAGCCCACACAGGAAGGCGGCCGCCCGGGAGGGAGGGAGGGGCGTATGAATGGGACGAGGAGAACGGGACCCGGAGTAATGAAGATTACCGGTAAGTAATAGAGCATTACCCGCAGGTCCCTTATGTCCTCGTCCCATTCATTTACAAAGTGGAGAATACCAAAGCAGAAAACCGGCCTTCCGAACCCACAAGCCCACCCAGGAAACCACACCAAACGCAGCAACCCAAGGGAGGACAGAAAGGGGGAACCGCAGGAAGCAACCGAGCAGCACCCCAGAACAGGACCGCAGGGACACAAACAAGGACCAGAAACTACCCAGAAAAAAACAGAAGGCCAGAGCCACACAAGGAGGCCGCCAACCAGAAAAAACCGGAGACAGAGCAACCAGGCCAAAAAACCAAAAAGGACACGGCCAAGGAAACCCACCGGACAAGGACGACCAGCCCAGAACCACCAGGAAGGCACACAGAACCTTGCAGCCACACAGACAAGGAGCAAACCCGGACCACCCCGGAGAAGGCCAAAGAAAGAAGGCAAGGCCGGCCAACAGGGAGCAGACACAAGCACCCAGACCAACAAGACGGGAGGGAAGCATAAACCAGACACCGGACAACCCGAACGAACCGACCCCCAGAGAGACCAGAGGACCAAACCCAGAAGAGGAGGCCCAGGCCCCAGAAAAGAAGGGCAGCACCACCAGGGCCGCCAAAGAACACCACAGCCCAGAGGGAGGAGCCACAGCGAGAGCCCAGGAGCCAGACCCCAACCAAACCGAAAAGGACAGGGAAGGAGCCAAAGACCAGAAACCCCAGGAGGCCAAGAGCCCCCACAGGGAGGGAGGCCGCAAAACGAACCAGGACCGGACACAAAACGCCACAGCACAAGGGCAGAGGAGGCCCCCCAAAAGACCACAGGCCAGAGACGCCCCCAGAAAGATCCCGTAGACAGCCGACCAAACAACTGAGAGGCCAGCAAAGAACGGGAACCAACAACCCGGAACCCAACCGGCACAGCAAGGGCGGGGACAGGGCCAACGGCCACAACCCCAAAAACCCCAAAGGGAGGGAAAAAGACAAGGCCAGGGCAACCGGAACCACCCGGCAGACCCCAAACCAGGAACCAACCAGGCAAGAAGCCGCTGAACCACAGAAAAACAGGAGCCAACAGGGCGGAGGACCAGAGAGGAACAAAAGCCGGGGCAGAAGACAAAGGACCGCACAGGCACCCAACACCCAGACCCAGCAAGCAGCAAGGGCAGGAGCAGCGGAAAAGGCCCCAGAGAGCACAGCACCTCGCCCAGGAACACACCAGGCCCGACCCCAGCAAACGCCGGAGAGGAGACAAGAAAACAGCCAGAACCAGGGCAACAAACGGCAAGGAACCAGGAAGCCCAGACCGGAGCCAAGCAACTGCTGAGGCAGGAGGACCCCCAGGCCCAACCAGCCCCCGGAAGGAGCCCACGCAGCGCACAGGCCGAAGCAAAGGGCAGGAACGCCGACAGAGACCCCCAGCACCCAACCGCCGGACCACACAGAAGGCCGGAAGAAAAAGAAACAGAGGAAACCGCCAAAGCGGAAACCAAAGGAAGCAGAGAAGTCAGAAGGCCAAGCAGCAGGAGACCCTGGACCAACCGCAGCCAGGAGACCCACAGAGGCAAGACGAACACCCCAGAACCGCACCCCAACAAGAGAAGGGGGGGCACCCCAAACAGACACCAGGAGCAGAGCCCAGGAAAGCTGTGGAAGACAGGAGTGAGCCAGGACACCGGAACCCGAAAAGAACCGGGAACACCCGGCCGAACACACCCCAGAGCTGGCAGAAAAGCGACAGCACAGCCAGCAAAACCAAGGAGGCACAGACAGAGGCCACGCCGAACCAGCAGGAAGCCGGCAGCCAGGACCCCACACAGGCCCGAACAAGGCAGCCGCAGCCCAGGGGAAAAAGGGAGGAGGGCCAACGAAGAAGGAGCACCGGGGCAACGGGGGAAACCCGAAGCCCCGCAGCACCCAACGGAAACCCCATGAACAGGCAGAAACACGGACACCCAACCAGAGGCGAACCAGGCCCGGGAAGAGAACCGCCGGCAGGAGAAGGCCCAGAAGGACACACCAGGACACGGCCCGAAAACCACCGGAGCGCCAAGCCAGGACACCCAGAGAGCGCACAGGCACTGACGCAGGACCGAAGAATGCGACCAACAGGTTCCAAAAACCCACAGGAGCCGGAAACCCCCAGCGGACCCCCATCCAGGCAACCAGGACGGGGACCAGACGAGACCAGGACCCCCCCGGGAGCGACAGCCCCCAGAGCCAAGAGGGACACCCAACCAGGAGAACCGCAGCACAGAAGAGGGGAAAACAGGGGCCAACGTGCAGGACACGGCAGCAGCAAAGACAGCCAGGCCCAAACAACAGCGGCACGAACCCCAAAAACCAAACAGGCGAACCACCACCGGGAACACCCCCCGGGGGGAAGCCAAGGAAAGGAAGAGCAGGAGCCCAACCACACCAGTACCAAAAAGCCCGGCATCGGGCAGGCCCAGGCGGACCCCCACCCAGGCACCAACCAGGCACGGCCCCACTCAACGACCGAGAGCAGACGAGACCAAAGGCCGACAAGGCCGCAGGGCCCCAAGCCAGAAAAAGGAAGCAAGCCACAGCACCCCGCAGGCTCACCAGACACTCAACCCAGCACTGCCAGCAGAACCAGGAGGGCCGCCAGGACCCACTGAAGCAAGCCAAAGGCAAGCACAGGAAAAGAGCAGGGGCGCAGCAGAAGCAGGGGAACCCAAGGACCAAACCAAGGAAACCCCAGAAGCCAGAAACAGCGCAAAAGAGAGCGCCAGAGCCAGGAGGAAACCAAGACAGCAGCACCCAGCAGGAGGACCCGGGACAAACACCGGCAGCCCCAAACCGGCGCCAGGAGAACCCAGCAAACTCCAATCCCGGAAACACAGGGAGGCCAGTCCACAGAACGGGACGACGGCAGGCAAAGAGCACAAACCGGACCCCAAGGCAGCAGGGACAGAGCGCCGCACAGAGCACCAGGCACAACACCCCCAAGCCCCCTTGAGGAACCAGGCACAGCCCACGGGAACCAGGAGAGGAAGCGGACACCGCACCCCACCAGAAAGAAGGAGGAGCCCCGAAGAGACGGACAGGAACCGGGAACCCCCCCGTGCACCGACCCCGACTGACCAAGCAGAAGCCAGGAAGCGGAGGCAACCCAAAAGGGAGCCCGAACTGCACAAGGAGCACTGCGCAGGAACAGCAGAAAGAGCGGTGCAGACCCCAGCAGGACCAGGAGCCCAGGGAAGGGCAAGCACGAGGAAAGAAGAGCCGCAGCCGATGAAGGACCCCCCACACCGGACAATGTACCCCGCAACACGCAGTCACAGGAGGAGCCCGGACACAGCTGAACCCCCAGGGACACCGGCATGCGTAGGGAACCCCGGGAAGCCACAAGGTCCGCGGCCCCCAACGCCAAAACAGAGGCACGCACAAACCCCACCAGCGAAACGGACACCCACCTCGCCAGCCGAGCACCCCGGGACATGAAAGGGGAGCAGAAAACGTAAAAGAACCACCACCCGCAACGGGACAGGGACGGGTGGCCCAACGCCACAAGGCGCCACACTGCAAAGCGGCGCCCCGCCACCAGCAACCAGGGCCGGACACCATACACCACCCGGCACCCCACAGTGCAATGAGAGAGGGTCCGGGACCGGAGCGAGTTGGTCAAGGGGGCTCACGAGGACCAGAGCGGAGCCAGAGCGCGGCACCTGGCCCGTACCAGCCCCGAGCGTCCAAGGGCACAACCACCGCAAGAACCCAGCAAAGGAGAGCCAAACCATCCTCCCCAGGAGCACGGCACCGAAGCACGGAGCCGCCAGCATGGCAGCACAAAGCACAGGAAAAAGGAATACCAGCAAGCGGAACTCACCCGGCGTGGGGGCCGACACCAGGAACAAGGCCCCCACCCCAACCGCCAGCACATCCAGGAGACAGCCGAAACACTGCAAGCTCCGCAGGCACATGCGAAGGCGGGAGCCAGAGCCCGGAGCAACTGCCGCCACCCTGGAAGGAAAAAAAGGCAGCGCCGCGCCCACCACCGCGAAGGAGGCGGAAACGGGAATCAAAAGGCCAGGCAAAAGAAAATCCGCCAAGCGGAACTCACCCAGAGTGGGGGCCACCACCAGCAACCAGGCCCCCACCGCCATCGCCAGAGGGAACAGCAGGAATACCTCAAGCGCGGCACGTCCCACCTGGCCAGGCTCAGGGAGACGTGCCCGCGACCCGGAAGGAACCGGGTCCCCATGCCCCAGCCACAAAGGGCCGGGCGGACAGGCAGGAAATCCAGCAGAAAACACCGACTGACTCCCAGCAAGCCCGGCAGGCCAGGAGACAGTCCAGGAAACCCCGTGCCCGCACAGCCAGGCAGCCGGGCGGGGGGAGGAGAGAAGACAGCCACTCCAGCAGGAGCAGCACCAGCACATCCACGTCCATTCTGTCGACAGACAGAAAAAAAGAACAGGCGGGATGCTGGGTAAGTACTGCTTATGTACTCCCGGTGGGAGGGGCAGTATTAGGGTCCCAGCATTCCTCTTGTCTTTTTTTCTGTCGGGAGATGGTTATCTCCACTTTGTAAATGAATGGGACGAGGACATAAGGGACCTGGGGGTAATGTAACGAAGCATCACCCCTTGTGACCGGTTGCGGTCCGTGGGTATAAATAAAGGAGCCCAGGGTCACACGTGACCTTTGGCTGAAAAGCAAGCTAGTGGCCGCGTATGTGTTTCCTGAAGAACCCTGCTTATGCCCCGCGCCATACCTGATCAGCCCCCACCACACCATCACTAGGTTGCCATGAGTATCCCTTTACATTGCTAGGGTACAATGTGCATCCCTTTACATTGCTAGGATACCATGAACTTCGCTGTACATTACTAGAGTGCCATTGCTAGGTTAGCATGAGCATCCCTTTACATTGCTAGGGTACCGTGAGCATCTCTTTACATTACTAGGGTACCATTGCTAGTTTACCATGAGCATCCCTTTACATTGCTAGGGTACCGTGAGCATCTCTTTACATTACTAATATACCATTGCTAGTTTACCATGAGCATCCCTTTACATTGCTAGGGTACCGTGAGCCAGCATCCCTTTACATTGCTTGGGTACCATTGTGAGGTTGCCATGAGTATTCCTTTACATTGCTAGGGTACCATTAGCATCCCTTTAGATTGTTAGGTTACCATTAAAATCCCTTTGCATTGCTAAGTTACCATTGTTGTTACTAGGAGCAGCACTTTACATTGATAGGGTACTATGAGTGTCCCTGTACATTGCTAGGATACCATGAACTTCGCTATACATTACTAGAGTGCCATTGCTAGGTTACCCTGAGCATCCCTTTACATTGCTAGGGTATCATGAGCATCCCTTTACATTGCTAGGGTACCGTGAGCATCTCTTTACATTACTAGGGTACCATTGCTAGTTTTCCATGAGCATCCCTTTACATTGCTAGGGTACCATGAGCATCCCTTTACATTGTTAGAGTACCGTGAGCCAGCATCCCTTTACATTGCTTGGGTACCATTGAGAGGTTGCCATGAGTATTCCTTTACATTGCTAGGGTACCATGAGCATCCCTTTACATTGCTAGGGTACCATGAGCATCCCTTTACATTGCTAGGGTACCATGAGCATCCCTTTACATTGCTAGGGTACCGTGAGCATCTCTTTACATTACTAGGGTACCGTGAGCCACCATCCCTTTACAATGCTTGGGTACTATTGCGAGGTTGCCATGAGCATTCCTTTCTATTGCTAGGGTACCATGAGCATCTCTTTACATTGCTAGGGTACCACTGCTAGGCTGCAATGAGCATCCCTTTACAGTGCCAGGGTTCCATGAAATACCATTTCAAGTTATGTGCATGCAAGTGAGATGTGCACAAGTGAGTTAACAAGTGACTTGGACCACTTCTTTAGCACACTACATGAAGTAAGCATTTTGTAGGCATTGTTTTTTTTATTTTATTTTTAGGAAATATACCACAAGACGACATACTGCTATCATAGCACTATCGTAGCAGTACAACAAACACAAGGGCTGGAAGCTGCAAGACAACGACGCTGGTCCAAGTTCAATGGCTTGGACATCTCTGTAGCATATGACAATTCTGGCTTTAGCAAGGTAAAGGGAGAAAGTTCAGAGCAGAACTTCGCATAGCATTGAGGCGACGGGAGCAAAATTACTGTACATGCTTTTCTCTGGTGCTTGTTTTGCACAATGCATAGAAGTAGCTTTTATGCATTGAAAGGGCAGCATCTGAAAATGGAACAATATTATGCACATATTTTTGAGGTCCTGGAAAATACTTTAACAGGTGAATACAAAAGGTTACAAAAGACACACAATTGATGGATGGGATGCAGAACAAATCAAAACATTCACCCCCAGTTAAGAGATCTGGGTTAAATCCATCATTCTTTTGCTCACCATGCCACCCCAGTTTGGACCTGGCCATATGCAAATCGGTCTTGACCCTGTGCCTCATGGGAACAGTCCAGCCGAACTGCCAAGCCAGGTCCTCCCTGGACCACAAACAAGCCTTCTAGGACCGGTTTCGGGGTTTCACCCCTCATCAGCCAGGATAGCTTGAATCCAGTGGCACAGTGAGCCCGGGACCCACATCTGGGCATACCCGGCGCACTTAGGGCGAGAAAGCAAAAGACACACAATTGATGGATTGAATGCAGAACAAATCAAAACATTCACCCCCAGTCAAGAGATCTGGGTTAAATCCATCATTCTTTTGCTCACCATGTCACCCCAGTTTGGACCTGGCCATATGCAAATCAGTCTTGACCCTGTGCCTCATGGGAACAGTCCAGCCCGAACTGCCAAGCCAGGTCCTCCCTGGACCAGAAACAAGCATCCTAGGACCGGTTCTCGGGTTTCACCCTCATCAGCCAGGATAGCTTAAATCCAGTGGCATAGTGAACAGGCCAGTGCTTGACATAGGAATCCAGAAGTGCAGGTACTCCTTATCCTAGAGTACCTGCTTGATACTGAGAAGTTCTGTTTGTGCCGGCCCGGGGACTAGTATGAATGAAATTAATTGTCTTCTTACCACTTACCACCACCCACCACAGAAACCTTTCCCCTGAAACATCTCCTGGAGCTCAGGCCTTATGCCAGGGCCCTTGTGCACCTAAAGGAGGCAGAACCCCCTCCATTCTCTGAACGGTGTTGTTCTTAGGTTAATAGATATTTCTGAGAGGCATTACCCACCAGGCCTACCTAGTAAGCCCGTTTCTCTGCCTGCTAGAACACCCCACCTCTGCTCACTTTCCAGCTCCAGTCCAGCCTCCGGTTGGAAAACCAGCTCTAACCTATTGCTTTATTTAAATAAACCAGCTTCATCATTTGCAAATCCATAACGACCGGTACCGCTGCTTATCTTGCAGACAAGCTCACACCCTGTGAGTCGTGGCACACCCACCTGCTGATTGAGAAGTGTAAAGCAGAAAATAGCACGACAGCACTCCTCTTTAGGTCGAGCCTAGACAGCGCATGCGCTGTCGCAATACCCGAAGTAAACAGAATATGGAGGGTAATCCCTCCTGCCGCTTGACATTGGTTCACTCTGGCATTGCTCTGCTTAGCTGGCTCATTATTGGCTGGCCATCCGATATGTCACTTCCGTTTTGTGGGAAGCAGCACCGACCAACTACAGTTTAGTTACGCTGTAGGTCGGTATCTCTTTCGTTTTGGGACTACTTCATCTTCTCAGTGTCCCCGACCTCGTAAAGAAATGCTTGCTGTTTATTGAGCCGGGACAACGGCAGTCGCTTGTTTGTATTCGCAGCGCGCAATAAGCGCTTTCACTTTCAGAACAGCTGCAGTCCCACACACGACTCGCTTCATAAAGTGAAAGCGCGCATGGTGCGCTGCAAATACAAACAAGCGACCACCATTGCCAGCTAACAGACAAGGAGCAAAGAAAACCGGAACAACGGCTTTGGTAATGGCGGCCGCTTGTATAATTCACTGGCACTAGCGGGGGCGGCATTTTTTTTTGCACCCGGGGCGCTATTGTAGCAAGGGCCGACTCTGACTAAGCTCTACATATAAACCCGTTACGAGTGGATGCTGGGCTGGCTCTAGGGCGGTGCGATCGGTGCCATCGCACCGGGCGCTGACTTGGGGTGGGGGCGCCATGTTTATTGTTTTAAAAGCACCTTATGCCGCGTTCCTATTTCTAGCAATAAAAATGTCAAGATAACTCATTTGATTAATGTTCTTTCTGGAGAGCAACTGGAGCTTTGTCTAAGAAATTTTGACTCGTAGTGCAGAGGGTTAATATGCCTGCTGCAAAAAACATGTCCCATTCAGATCACAAGTGCACATAATATAAATTGGTCAATGGGTTACCGCTTTTGTCCGATAGATCCTTTTGTTACTTGCAGTTTATAAGTTAAAATACTAATATATTGTCATCAAAGAGCTGCATGCACACTGTAAGAAATGTATTAGAGCTATGTGTTAGGTAGAAATCAATTCTTATTATTAAAGAAAACCCCTAACATTGGTGTAACATTTTAAATACTGAATCTCTGTTTTTCCAGAACAAGGACTCCTCAACTATACGGCCTACCAGAATGGATGACATTTGACTCCCACACCTTGTAGTCCTCTGTCTTATGTAACATTTCCTATACACTCATTTACACATGTATGATTGTCTCTGTGCAATGTGTGTGTGATGTAAAGTGTTCTGACACCTAAAACTGGTATGAGTGGCGCTATAAAACTAAATAAATCTAAGAGACAGTGATTATGGAGACTTGAGGGGCACTATCAAATGGTGGTAGTGAGGGAATCTGTGGGGGAGGTGGTCATTGGGGGGGCGCCAAAAAACATTGTGGCACAGGGCGCCACCAGTGCTAAAACCGGCCCTGAGTCGATGCACTGCAGCCTGGCGCCCACGCAGGGAGAATGAGCCAGCAGAAATCCAAGTTAGGAGCCGCGCTCACATGCAAATCTCGCTGGCGGAAAAAGACCGACAGCTGCGGTAACGCCGCAGACCTGCAAGGCCCCTCTTAAGAACCCCAAGGTCACAGAGCAAGGTCTGCTTGGGAATATCGGGCAGACCTTTGTGACGAGTCTAACACCATTATTGTGGATTGCGAGTAGTACGCGTATATGTAGCAGGTGCATCAACCTACCGTGCTCTCTCTTTAGAATGCGTTTTTGCACCTATTTGTTGCAGGACGTGCACTTTCGGTTTTACACTTGTATGTGCTTTTCCGACGCTTCACCCTTCAGTCTGCTGAATTTTTAGGCAGATTTGGGTATTCTTTCGAAATCTTTTAGGAGTGGGGGGACGTATGGCCTACCCCATCTCAGCCCGGCATCTTTTGAACATAATGTTGGGGCTGCATGTCCCAGGCTCTCCAGTGCCATGGTGTAGAGATTGGCATTTTAATTTTACCAGGGAGAGAGCAGCGCACTCCAACATGTACCGAAGCACAGGAAGCCGCACGGGCACAGCGTGCACCCCGCCCCCGGGCCTGCACCTTGTTTTACACGATTGCTCGGTACATCTGTGCACAGGCTGCACCAAAGCTACCGGCAGCTCCAGTCTTCCTGAATCCCAGAGAGTCTCCGGACCCCTAATGCGTGTTTAAGGGACATAGTATGCCAAGCTGGGGGTTGGTAAGAGGGGAGGGTAGCCTGTGTAAAAGGTTTGTGGTGATACTGGCACCTAGAGATTTGCTAATCCCATGCTGGCGGGGAATGGGGGATAAGGGGCTTCCACCTCAAGCTGCAGAGATTGAAAACATGCATTATGGGATGGGTAATTGACCAGGCGTGGGTTTTAACCCTTCTTTCAATGCCGTGGTTGTATCATACCGCGCAGGGAACTTGGGCTGTCAGTTATCAGAGACGTAATTACAGGCACGCAAGGAAGCTCACTACAAGGTTAGAAAAGCGCATAGAAGTGTCTACCCGGCAATTTTAGGTGCTATATAATTTCCTGATCCAACACAAACATCGTAACACTGACAGCAAGCAGCTGATTTCACAGCGTCTTCTGTGGCATGCTTTCATCGGTTTGGCAGCTGCACTTTCCTTTACAGAGACGAGTCTGTTGACGCCCAAGACCTGCGGCTCCTGCTCAAAGTGTGCCTTTACTTTCCTGGCTGCTCAAACCCTGAGCGCCTTGTATCATACGGGTATAAAGGTAATCTCTGAAAAATGAAGTTAGTTTAATTTAACATGCTGCAAGTTTTTAATCTAAAATCGCGGTACAGCATAAAGAGATGATTATTACCCGTAGAGCTCTTCCTTTAAAGTTCTATATAGGGCGGTGTATTTTTTTATTTTTATGTAATCTCGCCTAATCTAGGAGTTTATAAACCACAGCAATCATCCAAAAGGGGGTCCTTGTGGTAAGGATCACAGACAAGACTGAAACAGGGGCCTCTAAGAACACAAGCATTTGCAATGCAATAGGTCTCGCATTTTAGAAACTTTGACCTATTGGTATTGTAACTGACAATGCCTTTTATTATTGCAGGTTTTTTAAACACTTAAATAAAAGGCATTGCCATTTACAATGCCAATAGCTCAAAATTTCGCAATTGCGAGACCTATTGCATTGCAAATCCTTGTTCATGTATGCACTCGGGATCTGGAACCGCATCCCCATAGCCATCAGGATCGCCCCACCTCTTTGAAGAACACTACATCACAGTGAAATAGCAGTCCTTAAACCATCCACCTCTCATATAATTCGTTGACTTAATGCTGGACTTTGACCATTACAGCGCTCCACTGCCTTAAAGCTAGCTTCGTGCAATAGAAATTCCACAAACATGCCTACAAATAAATGAATCTTAATTATTCAGAAAAGGAACTCTGTGCACCCCTTGAGATGCGCTCCTGCTTGTGCTGAAAGAACAAGCACATGTTTTTGCCACCATGTCTGGGCCCTCAGAATATGTCGGTGGCTCTGGAAAGAGGAAAAAAGACTCCATATACTTGGAACAACCGAACGGCTGCTTTCTGAAGCCTCCACTGCCACCCACCACCCACCAGACACCTCTTCCCATTTCCGGCCTTTTCTTGCGGTGACGTCAGAATGCAGGGCCTTACAAATTGAAGAGAGCGCGCGCTGTCATGGTTTCTCCCTTGATGTGTGTGGTACAAATGAGTCACCGGCTTTGTATCTATTCAGGGGCGCATAAAGCCCTTCGATTTCCTCCCCTTGGCGACAGTGACATTTCGCACACAATCTCGCGCTGGGGCTCCTTGGAGGTAGCCGAGTGCAGTAAACAGCTGCTATCACCCACTTGTTGACACAGCGCAGGAAGGAGATAAATGTAATATCAGTTGTTTGTCTGCCACAGTACTTCTCTCTGATGTCCTCTGCATGGAGCTTACCCAATCAATGGAAACCGAGTAAAATGCTGTGTTTAATCTGCAACGAGGCGCATCACAACCTCCTTCCCTGTCGCCATTTTACTTCACTCTCTCTCTCTGGAGCGCCACTCAATCCTTCCTACGTGCTAAAATGCAACTTACATTAGAGGGCCCAGAACCAGTAGCAGGTCTATAAACTGTGGTACAGCTTTGTAGCCTAATCCATATCATGGGGCATATCTGTGCAAAGGTGACGCAAAACCTAGATTGACATTTACCAAGCCACGCAAGGCAACCTTGCGTGGCCCTGTGTGACTTGGTATATGTGGAGGGACACAGGGGCAGCTTGCATTACTCTGCAACAGGGAGGCATTCCATAGGTGGAGCTTGGATGTTCCCACGCATCCACCCATGGATTTTGGCACATTCACAGGGTTACCATTGGTGATAGAGATGGGAATGCATCAAAATGCTATGCCTCCCCAGGGGAAGCGTAACAAGGGAAATTAGGCTTATTTCTCCTCTTTTTTTTCCTTTTTCTCTGTGTGCTGCATTCTGCAATTGTTTTTGTGCAGGAAGGTGTCCCTTCCTGCACAAAAACAATCCTGCCTACAAGCTCAGGCTCAGAGAATCAATATAGCCACTGAGCAGGGCATTAGATCTGATCACTATCCCATTGACAGTATGCGCCTTCCCAGGATAGATAATAGCGAAGGCTGGAACTGCTTTCTGGCCAATGTAAGGTCTCTGCCAAAACATGCAGTTAATATATGGGACCTGCTGTCCTCCACTAACCCTCATATAGGGTTCCTGACAGAAACCTGGACTAAGCCATACTCCAACCCAGCAATAGCAGTGGCACTCCCAGATGGCTACCACATACAAAAACTAGACAGACCACACAGGACAGGAGGAGGAATAGCCACAATTTACAAAGACCCCATAACATTCTCCATTCTAGACCAAGTATGCAACGACCAGCTAGAAATACTGGTATTTAAAATGAACTTACACCAAAGTCTTCGCTGGAAAGGAGCTCTAGTATATCGCCCACCGGGACCACTATCCAACTCCACTACACAGCTTATGGAACTCATTGCTCCACATGTTATATCTGCCAGGAATTTTCTACTCCTTGGAGATTTTAACGTTCACAGCGAAATTCTAGACAACCCAGAGGCGTTGTCTCTTCTGACAGAACTGTCTGCACTCAATCTAACCATAATAAATACAGCCCCTACCCATCAAGCTGGACATACTTTGGATATAATATTAACAAACTCCCCCGATATATCCTATGGAGCTACGCTCCCCTTGACATGGTCGGACCACTCTATGGTCGAGTTCCGTATCAGTAGCCCCAAAGCACAGACTGTTCCCAAATATTACCCTAAAAAAACTACAGACACTGGTATAAACTTACGCCAGCACATTTTGAAGCCGCCTTTTGTCCACCTCAACACTCTGAATCGGAAAATGTAGAAAAACGCCTAGCCTCCTTCAATGCCAGCCT
Source organism: Calotriton arnoldi (assembly GCA_963921515.1). Lineage (NCBI taxonomy): Eukaryota > Metazoa > Chordata > Amphibia > Caudata > Salamandridae > Calotriton > Calotriton arnoldi. Next base: position 1,265,454 of record CAWUFW010004142.1, read on the forward strand.
ATTATCCACCATGGACAGCCTAGCTCCTTTGAGACAATGCTCCACGAACATAAAATGACGCCAGGCACCGTGGTATTCTGCCTCCCTGCGGCTTGAAAAAAGTCTATGTAAAAAACTCGAAACGCCTGTGGCACCGCTCACATGACCCTACAGATAAAGAAAAATGTAAGTATGCACTAACTCAATACCACAATAATTTAAAAAACGCGAGGAAAACGCACATCGCAACCACACTTGAACAAGCAGGGAGCTCTCAGAAAATTCTCTATCAGATTCTAAAAACATTTACTAACCCTAAGGCCTGCGACATTGTATCTGCCCCATCTCAAACATTGTGCGACAATATAGCTAGCCATCTAACCCAGAAAATTGACATGATTTATAATAAAATTACCTCAACGAAAGGCCCTCATACTGACCCAGAGTTTGATCTCCCTCCAGCCTTGCCCATCTCTCATATGTTAGAGAACTTCCCGTTACTCACGACAGAGGAGACAGAAGCTCTATTAAGTTGCGCTAAATCAAGGTCCCCACTGGACCTCATTCCTGCTAAAGTAGCCGCAACTCTGTCCAAACAACTAGCCGGCCCCGTTTGCTCTATTCTAAACAGCTCCATGAAGGAAGGTACCTTACCCCCTGGATTGGAAAGCTGCGCAGATCCTCCCAATTAGAAAGAATCCTAAAATCTCTACGGAAGACGTAACTAATTATCGCCCCATCTCTCTCCTTCTCGTTCACACCAAAATTTTGGAAAAACACATTAATAAACATCTTTCAGACTTCGCAGAAACCACTAACTGCCTGGACCCCTCCCAATCGGGATTCCGTCCCAGATATAGTACAGAGTCCGCACTGGTGGCAGTCACGGACAACATCAGGATGTTGCTGGACAATGGTCAAGTAGTGCTTTTGGTGCTGCTTGACATTTCCGCGGCATTCGATAGTATCTCCCACCAGACTTTACTTAGAAGATGGGAGACATAGGCATCACTGGAAACGCACTGAAATGGTTGTCCAACTTTCTGTCCGACAGAACTCAGACCGTTAACCTAGGCCCATTTCACTCACAGACTACCAGGGTGACCAAGGGAGTACCACAGGGCTCATGCCTGAGCCCCACCCTGTTTAACATTTACGTTACTCCCTTGGCGAGACTTTTGAGAAAGTTGGGATTCATCCCCATATCCTACGCTGATGACACCCAACTACTCCTCTCATTTGACAAATCCAATTCCAATATTCAGAACACCTTTGCAGAAGGAATGAAGGCCATAGCGGAGTGGATGAAAATCAATTTTCTCCAACTTAATGCAGCTAAGTCGGAGATAATGCTATTTGGCGAAGCCACTATGAAATGGTCCCCAAGCTGGTGGCCAGAGGAATTAGGTCCTACCCCATGTCCCAAACAGGTGGTAAAAAACCTTGGAGTTCGGTTGGATCACAAACTCACACTGGGAGATCATGCCTCTTCCACCGTTGGAGCATGTTTCCATAGCCTCAGCCTACTCAGAAGAGTCTTCCCCTTCTTGCCACTATCAACCAGGAAAACCTTGATCCAGTCTCTAATCTTAAGCCGCTTGGACTACTGTAATGCGCTGCTGATTTCAGCCAATGAAAGTTCCTTAAACAAACTCCAAGTGGTTCAGAACACCGCGGCCCGACTGGTGATCAATGCCCCCCCAAGAACCGCTTCACTCCCTTTGCTTCAAAAACTACACTGGCTGCCAATACGGAAAAGGATCAAATTTAAGATCTGCTGTATGGCATACAAAGCTGTAAACAGCCTAGGCCCCAGCTACCTAAATGATAAATTTGTTAACTATGTTGCCTCCAGACCCCTCCGTTCCGGAGCTAAAGCCCTGCTCCAAGTCCCGCGCTTTAAAAAAACCCGCCTAGGTGGTAAAGCCTTTTACCATCTGGCCCCACACTACTGGAATGAACTCCCCATTCAAATGTGTCAATGCTCGGATTATCTGGCATTCAGAAAATTGTTGAAAACCTCGCTGTTCTGATCGTCCCTCATCAGCTCACTTAGGCGGTCCTAGCGTGGAGATACCCTTATGGGGTGATTCGGGCGCTCTATAAGCAAAAAAATAGAAATAGAAATGCAGGCACCCTTGCACCATGGTGAAGGGTGCCTGCGTTGGCGCTAGGCAGCAGCTTGTGCGTCAGCGCAGAGAGAGAGGAGGAATGAGCATATAATATTAAATCCGGCACATTCCAGCCCTCTCCCTTCAACGCAGCGCAGCAAGGTGGTTTGCTGCATTGCATGAATATTTGATAATTATGCACTCATGTGTCTCTCCCTTCAATCCTGTTGCCCTGGTATATCAGTGTTGTTGAGAATATCCACCTATGGGCCTGAGCAGTGGATCACTTGAAAGCATCCCCGGTAGACTCCAAAGTAAAGTTCCATGAAAGGCACACACTGGTAAAGAGATCCTGTGTCACCGGATGAGGATCACGAAGAGACATATTGCACTCGCATTCTCATGCAAGGGTCTCAAAGAACACTAGAATAGGTCACAGGGCTTCCTCATTACACTGTGTATGATTTCTTTCCATTCTGCTTCAGTATTTTTCAAAGAAAGCTGACTTCCTCATTACAGGTACCACGGGCAAGAGGCATGTTCTAACTCAGCCACATTTCTGCAGTCTTCTAGCATCCCTTAGACACAGCTAATGAGGTAAGATGTTTATGGGATGATTCAGATGCACGCACAACAATTATAGTGGCCTATAAGCCTTAGGAACCCTTTATCATATTTTGAGCATGCCTTTGTTTTGTTATGGCATTGGCATGATAAGTGGATGCATGCGTCTTTCAATGTTCTTCCATAGCTTTGCACTACACCAGAAAGCCATATATTAGCAGAGAGGCAATGCTGTTAACTACTGTTAAGGAACAGTTTTCACGCATACCAAGTTAATTTCTGCTACAGAGGTATGCATATTTGTCTATGGGGCCTAATCCACCTGGACAGGGCTGTATGTGATATCCTAGATGCTAACCTATTGGTAGGCTATACCCCTAAAGGCACTCAACATAATTTAGAACATGACCTAAGGGTATAGGTTAGTTGTGGTTTTAAGATGAGAATTTAGTTTCAAAGTTAGATTTGAGTTCTTCTTTGTGTATATTAGGTGCAAAACAGATTAGCTTGCTTATTAACTTTTAATTTTTTGCACTCTACCGACATTGTTGAGTTGACATAGCGATTCGTAAATGAGGACCAGCCAACGTGTTTCAGCCCATGTGGTGCGAAAGCCAGGGGCTTTTTCAAGGCTGTTTACAATTAGCACACATATTCAAGCAAACCCATATGTTAAATCAAAAATATAATTTTGGCATGTATAATCAACATACGAGAACAGACAAAAAACAAATGGAGAAATTAACATCAGTAAATTCCATAAGCAGCATACATGCATATTGGATTAAATTAAAAGATAAAAATTCAATAATGGAAAACATTACAAGGATGACACACAGATATAAACAAAGAGAGAGAGTAAACCAAAAAGAAAGTCAGTCTTCGTCATAAGTCAGATAAATTATTATTATTTACCAATATTGTGCGATCCCTGCAAACGTGTAAAATGGCGGGACACAGAACATTCGTGTACAATCATGATGAAGTTCAAGTGGTAGGGCAGAGGTAAGGTTCTAGTGCAGATGTGCAATCATGGTGAGGGAAAAACGTATTATAGAATGGTTGTTGTGTTTACTCAAGTGTCATTAGTCATGGAAAGGTAAAAAGATTACAAAATGATAGAAATGGGGAGGGCTGGGGCCATTGTAGTTATGTGCTCAAATTAGATTGGCAGCTAGCATGGTGCTAGGAATTGAAACTGGTCGAATTTAGGAAAGGGGATGCCATGCATTAACAAATCCAAAACGATTCAACAGAGGCAGAAAGAGCTTTGGAAGAGTTAGGATATGATTATTGCATATTTCCACAAACTTTCTTATCACGCCGATTTAGCCATCATTCTATACAGGAGGGTAAAATGCTGTAAAATGCAGTCAGCGCAGGGACCAGACTCCTGTGCCTCTGTTGTTTCTGGTGTTTGTTGTCTGAGGGTTCTGTTTTCCATTCTGTGTAGCTACAGCACTTTCCTTGGTTATTTGTTATGGCGACCATTGCAGCAGATGTCATTGTGGAAATGCTGAAGATGCGGCAGCCAGTGGCACTTTGCCTTGTAACCTAGGCAGCAAGAATTCAACAGGAATGTGCTAGCCAGCAAAGCGTTCATATATTTAATTTTAATGTGTGTGTGTATAAATAAATAAAAAAGATATATATACACATATATCAATCAATCAGGGGTTTATAAAGCGCGCTACTCACCCGTGAGGGTCTCAAGGCGTTAGGGGGGGGAGGTGCAGCTCCGGATCAGTCGAAGAGCCAGGTCTTGAGGCTCTTCCTGAAGGTTTGCAGAGTGGGGGACCGTCTGATGTTGACTGGGAGCTCGTTCCAGGTCTTTGCTGCAACGTAGGAGAAGGCTCTTCCGCCTGCTCTGGTTCTGCAGATGCATGGGGTCTCTGCCAGGGCGAAGTCGGCGGAGCAGAGATTCCTTTTGGGTACGTGGAAGGAGACTCTTTCGTTGAGGTATTTGGGTCCGATGTTGTGGAGGGATTTGTAGGCGTGGGTGAGTAGTTTGAAGGTTACTCTCTTCTCGATGGGGAGCCAGTGGAGGTCTCGTAGGTGCTGGGTCATGTGCTCGTGTCGTGGGGTTCCGAGGATGAGTCTGGCTGCGGTGTTCTGGATGGTTTGGAGCTTGTTTAACAGGGTTTTGTTGATTCCGGCGTAGAAGGCGTTACCGTAGTCCAGTCTGCTGGTTATGGGTGCGTGGGTGATGGTCTTTCTGCATTCGGGGGGGATCTACTTGAAGGTCTTGCGGAGGATGCAGAGGGAGTTGAAGCAGGTGGAGGCGACGGCGTTGATCTGGTGGGTCAAGGTGAGGGAGGAGTCTAGAATGATGCCGAGGTTCCGGGCGTGGTCCGTCGGGGTGGGTGGGTTTCCGAGGGCAGGGAGCCACCAGGAGCTGTCCCACGTGGTGAGGGAGGGTCCAAGGACGAGGACCTCTGTCTTCTCTGAGTTCAGTTTTAGGCAGCTGTCGCTCATCCAGGCTGCGACGTCTTTCATTCCGTCTTGGAAGGTGAGTCTGGTGTCTTCGGGGTTCTTTGTGAGAGAGAGGATGAGCTGGGTGTCGTCGGTGTAAGATACTATGCTAAGCCCATGCTGTCTGACGATGGTGGCGAGGGGGGCCATGTAGATGTTGAAGAGCATGGGGCTGAGCGAGGATCCTTGGGGTACTCCACAGTTGATCTCTGTAGGTTCGGAGAGGAAGGGAGGGAGTCTGATCCTTTGGGTTCTGCCGGAGAGAAAGGAGCAGATCCAGTCGAGGGCGGTTCCTCGTATACCGGCATCATGGAGTCTGGCTGCGAGAGTGCGGTGTGAGATAGTGTTGAAGGCTGCGTAGAGGTCTAGTAGGATGAGGGCCGAGTAGCATGCAGATGGCATCGGTGGCGGCGATGAGGGCGGTCTCGGTGCTGTGGTTGCTGCGAAATCCGGACTGGAAGGAGTCGAGGATTGCGTTCTCTTCGATGAAGGTGGTCAGCTGGGTGTTGATGAATCTTTCGGTGACTTTGGCTGCGAAGGGAAGGAGAGAGCTGGGCCGATAGTTTTTCAGGTCCGTCGGGTCGGACGAGGGTTTCTTGAAGAGGGGCTTGACCTCTGCCTGGTTCCAGTCGTCGGGGAAGATGCCGGATTCGAGGGAGGTGTTGATAGTCCGGCCTAGTTCGGGTGCTATGGCGGCGGCGGCTCTGTGGTAGATGTGCGGTGGGCAGGGGTCTGTGGGGGCTCCTGAGTGGGTGTTATTCATGGTCCTGGTGGTGCCTTCAGTGGTGGCAGGTTTCCAGGTGGTGATGGTCGGCTGGTTGTCGGTGGTGGAGAGGGGGAGGTGTCCGGAGTCTGTTCGCTGAAGTTGTCGTAGAGGGCCTTGATTTTCAGGTGGAAGTAGGAGCTGAGCTTGTTGCAGAGGTCCTGAGATGGTGTGACGTCTGTGGCTTCGCTGGGGGGTTTGGTGAACTGCTGTATGACGTTGAAGAGATCTTTTGCGTTACTTGCGTTGGTGTAGATTTTGTTCTTGATAAATGTCCGCTTGGTGGCTCTTATGTGCTGGTGGTATTCATTCATGGCGTTCCTGTAGTTGTTCTGGTCTTCAGTGGTTTTCCTGTTCCGCCAGAGTTTGTTGAGGCGTCTGTAGGAGCGCCTGGCTTTATGGAGGTCGGTGGTGAACCAGGCGGCCTTCAGGGGGCGTTGTTTGACGGGGTGGCGGAGGGGTGCGAGCTTGTCAGCGCAGCCGGAGATCCAGCAGTGTAGTTCTTTGGCTGCAGAGTTGGCGTCGGTTGTGGCGGATGGGGGGTCGTGGAGGAGGGTGGTGTTCAGGTGTTCATCTGTGATCTTGCTCCAGTTCCTTCGTGGCGGGTGTGGGGCGGGTTTGGGTGCAGTGGTGGTGTTGAAGTTGAAGTGTACGCAGTGGTGGTCTGTCCAGAGGGGCTGCGTGGTGTGGCTGAAGTGGATGTTTGTCCCTCCTGCGAAGATGGGGTCGAGGGTGTGTCCGGCTCTGTATATATATATATATATATACTGCTCCGAATCCACCTTCAGGCGCCTGCTGCACTCTTCATGACGGGTGCAGATATAAATGGAGGTGGGTCCATTTCAAAATTAAAGCTCCTGTTCCAAAGAACAAATCCGCACTCACGGGGCCCCTTCAAAATATGTTTTATTTCAAGGACGCGTTTCGGCATTCAGCCTTCTTCCTGCTTGTTTTATAAAACATGAATCAACGCAAGCTGTCATGATGATGTATTTAAACAGGTTGCCTGCACCTTATTGGATGTTAGGGATAAACACAGAGAGAGGACTGCTTCTCTCGGGCAAATGTCCTTTCCCCCATCGCTCGATCACGGGGATTCCACAGTCCGTTGGTGTTCCCAGGAAACACACAATTTCACTCCTCCCGCCTGCATGGCTCACATCATTCTCATTAAAGCCTCCATATAGGCATATTTCCTGAGTTCACAGTTCGTCCTCACTCATGGTAAGTATTTACTGTCCCCCTCTGTGTTTACAAATTCAGCAGTCTTTTTTACCTTCTTGCGCTGTTTGTGACTCGTAGTGGGGCCCCTCGTCGAACCATAAGGTCTCACGGCACACAGCGCAGGAGCCGGTTAGCTAGCCGTGTCTCCAATAGTTTTGGATAACTGTCGACATGCGTCGGCGGCGGTGCCCAGATGCCTTACTGGTGGTGCAAAACGCCAAATAATACACACTGCTCCGAATCCACCTTCAGGCGCCTGCTGCACTCTTCATGACGGGTGCAGATATAAATGGAGGTGTGTCCATTTCAAAATTAAAGCTCCCGTTCCAAAGAACAAATCCGCACTCACGGGGCCCCTTCAAAATATGTTTTAATTCAAGGACGCGTTTCGGCATTCAGCCTTCTTCCTGCTTGTTTTATAAAACATGAATCAACGCAAGCTGTCATGATGATGTATTTAAACAGGTTGCCTGCACCTTATTGGATGTTAGGGATAAACACAGAGAGAGGACTGCTTCTCTCGGGCAAATGTCCTTTCCCCCATCGCTCGGTCACGGGGATTCCACAGTCCGTTGGTGTTCCCAGGAAACACACAATTTCACTCCTCCCGCCTGCATGGCTCACATCGTTCTCATTAAAGCCTCCATATAGGCATATTTCCTGAGTTCACAGTTCGTCCTCACTCATGGTAAGTATTTACTGTCCCCCTCTGTGTTTACAAATTCAGCAGTCTTTTTTACCTTCTTGCGCTGTTGGTGACTCGTAGTGGGGCCCCTCGTCGAACCATAAGGTCTCACGGCACACAGCGCAGGAGCCGGTTAGATAGCCGTGTCTCCAACAGTTTTGGATAACTGTCGACATGCGTCGGCGGCGGTGCCCAGATGCCTTACTGGTGGTGCAAAACGCCAAATAATACACACTGCTCCGAATGGAGGCTTTAATGAGAACGATGTGAGCCATGCAGGCGGGAGGAGTGAAATTGTGTGTTTCCTGGGAACACCAACGGACTGTGGAATCCCCGTGATCGAGCGATGGGGGGAAAGGACATTTGCCCGAGAGAAGCAGTCCTCTCTCTGTGTTTATCCCTAACATCCAATAAGGTGCAGGCAACCTGTTTAAATACATCATCATGACAACTTGCGTTGATTCATATTTTATAAAACAAGCAGGAAGAAGGCTGAATGCCGAAACGCGTCCTTGAAATAAAACATATTTTGAAGGGGCCCCGTGAGTGCGGATTTGTTCTTTGGAACGGGCGCTTTAATATATATATATATATATATATATATATATTTTTTTTCAATCCAAACGCCCTTGCGCTCAGGATATCCACTCGACGATGCTCCCACCACGTTCATGGTCCTTGCTAGCCTCGTTGCAGCATGCTTCCACTCTGTCCCACATTGACAATGATACTCAACGCGTTTCGAAGCGGACGCCTCTTCATCATGAGTTTGCACAGAGGCACGGAAAGCTCACCTGGTGAATCAATTTTATTGAATGAATCCGCCCACAATGGGCCTGGCTTGCAGTAATCGCCGTAATGCATGCTGGTACTTTCAGTTCAGGTGAGTGTTAGTGTTAGTCCTATAGTAGGCTCCGTGCCCCTGTGTACATTGAAATCCTTCGTAATGTCCTATAGTAGGTTGGCACTTCGGGGCTGCACGCTATTTTGAGCAAGGGAACATCGTGCTACAGAAAGGAATCTTGCCTTCCCCAGCCCTTCCATTTGAAGTGGTGCACTTCCTGTTACCGCAGCTCGGGCAGCCGCGTTCCAATTGTCAATCCAAACGCCCTTGCGCTCAGGATATGCACTCGACGATGCTCCCACCACGTTCATGGTCCTTGCTAGCCTCGTTGCAGCATGCTTCCACTCTGTCCCACATTGACAATGATACTCGATATGATTACTGCAAGCCAGGCCCATTGTGGGCGGATTCATTCAATAAAATAGAGTGATTCACCAGGTGAGCTTTCCGTGCCTCTGTGCAAACTCATGATGAAGAGGCGTCCGCCTCGAAACGCGTCGAGTATCATTGTCAATGTGGGACAGAGTGGAAGCATGCTGCAACGAGGCTAGCAAGGACCATGAACGTGGTGGGAGCATCGTCGAGTGGATATCCTGAGCGCATATACTGAAAAAAACAAACGTTACAGGGATGTTATAGTTAGGCTCAGATTTCACTCTTACAAAACCATAGAAATTCAGCAGTTTTAGTTCTCTGAGCTAACTATAACTTATGCCCCTGCAATGCACTGCTTACGACCTCACATATTACTCAACTGATGACATCACTGATGATGATTGTCTGCTCGCAAGAGCATGAGGAGGGAGTTGAAGCTCTCCCTGCCTGTGCTCTTGCAGTCCAGGAAGAGCAGTGTCCCCGTGCATGGGGTCACCAGGAAACAGCTGCCGTCAGGCCCCAGTCAATGGGGTCCCCAGGGCCACTTGACTGCTCAGGGAAGGGGGCCCACAAATATATTTCAGCCTCTGGCATGGGATCCTCTGGGCTCGTCTGAGGCTCAGGGAAGTGGACACAGTCCCTCTCTCCCAAAAAATCTTCAGACCCAGGGAATAGGAGCCCTGGGACATTGAAAAGGCTCAGGAAGGGGGGGGTGCACACCCCCTGCCTTTTAAAAGAGCAATCAGCCACAGGGATAGGGTCCACAGGGACTTCAGAAGGCTTGGGAGGGGAGCCACATGCCCCCTCTCCAAATAAAAAAAAGTAATCAGCCCTGGGGGATGGGGTCCCTAGGGCCTTGAAAAGACATTGGGACGGGGGCTGTATACCCCTTCCGTTTAACAAAAGTGATCGGCCTGAGGTATGGGGTCCCTGGGGCAATGAAAGTGCTCAGGGAGGGGGCCTGCATGCCCCTCCAAAAAAAGAAAAGTGAATGCCACTCCTTTCACATTCATTGCTTCATCTGGGGAGCGACCCATAATTCCCCGCTAGGACTTTTATTTCAATATTTTTCCTAGCTGTGGTGCCCCTATAGGGGGCACCACCATTTTTTAAAATGTTATAGGGGGCTTCAGGTAGCACAGCAGCCCACTTAACATCATTTAAAAAATTGCAGTAAGTCTTCTGGGTCATTGAATCCATGACCCCATGTGCAGTGGCAGGGTGTTGAGTACCTGGGAGGGGGAGGATGATGGGCTCAAGGCCACTTAAAAATAAATAGAACTTCACTGAAAAAACAAAGGTTAAAATGATGTTATATTTAGGAATTGTAATAATATCGTACTTTACATTTAAAAAACCTTAGAAATTCACTTGAAAAACCAAATGTTAAGGGGACTTATAGTTAGGTGAAAGTACCAGTTAAAACATTCCATTTTAAACTAACAAAATCATTGAAATTCACCAGTTATATTTATCTCAAGTAACTATAACTCGTGGCCTAAAGTAACTATAACTCACACCCTCACCTCTTACAGCCAGCAAGTGGAAAAACATCTGTCTCACACTACCTTGCCTGCTCCTCTCCCAATTTTACCTGTGTCTACTCTTTGTGCAACATTAAAGCGCTCAAGACAACTTGCAACAGGAGTGGATGTGCCTTACTTTGGAAGAAGGAGGTTGTGCTGGATATAATGACAGGGGGCTCTACTCCCGTAGCCCCACCCTGCCCTGCAGGGCCTGGGGGCTCGTATGGGAAGCAGTTGTGATGGATGGAATGGTATGAGCCCGGCCCGCCTGCTTTCAAAACAGGAGTTTTTCCTATATGAAAATTGTGAGAGGAGCAGGCAAGGGAATGCAAGACGAATATTTTTCCATGTGCTGGCTGTAAGAGGTGATAACGCTGCACGGAGAGGTAAAAGGTTAAAAGAAATGTTAAAATGAGAGAAATGCGCATCAAACAGTACTTATTGAAATACAGGAGAGCAACAGTTTGAATATTGAAACTGAAAGAAAAATCATTTGCTTTCTTTTAAGGAATTGAACACTCCTGGTTGAAATTGTGCACTGTGAAAGATGATGTAACTGCATCTTTAAAAACACCTGGTCAATCAAAAAGAAGAGACATTCATCCGTGATCAAGACTCAAGGAGCAGAAATGTGTTGGGTTATATTTTACCTGTGTCTACTCCTTGTGCAACATTAAAGTCCTTGAGACAACTTGCAGCTAACCCCGGGCTCAGACCTCCACTCCGCCCGCGGAGTGTGCGGAGATTTGCCTCCTCCGCGTTCCGCGGAGAACGCAGAGAAGGCAAATCTCCGCACACTCCGCAGCGGAGCGGAGTTGGCCAGTCCCCGCCTCCACCTCCCCTATATTATGAAGTAAATCTCCATTACGTAATAGTAAATTAAACCCATTTACCTGGCATGCGGCGTCCCTGGGCTGCCCTCCTCCTCTTCCTCGCGGTATCGGTAAACCTTGAGAAAACTGCGCATGCGCGCGGGCCCGCGCATGCACATTTCTCGCCTTACTTTTGTAATGACGGGGGGTCATTTGAGATGTCATCAGTCATCAGTGATGTCATCAGTGATGTCACTGACCATGTCATGAGTGATGTAATATGTGACGTCATCAGCAGTGCATTGCGGGGGCGCGAGTTACAGTTAGCTCAACTAACTATAGCGGCTGAATTTCTCTGGTTTTGTATGAGTGAAATATCCAACTATAACATCCCTGAAACCTATGGTTTTTTCAGTGAATTTCAAAGGTTTTTTAAATTCTAATTTCTAACTATAACGTCCCTGAAACCTTTGTTTTTTTCAGTGAATTTCAAAGGTTTTTTAAATGCTAATTTCTAACTATAACGTCCTTGAAACCTATAGTTTTTTCAGTGAATTTCAAAGGTTTTTTAAATTCTAATTTCTAACTATAACATCCCTGAAACCTTTGTTTTTTTCAGTGAATTTCAAAGGTTTTTTAAATGCTAATTTCTAACTATAATGTCCAAAAAATACTTTTTCTTAATTTTTACATTTTTATAAAAATAATGTGATGTTTTCTGTTTTCTAAAATATGGATTTACATTTTTTATTATTATTTTTTTTTAAAAAGTGGATTTGTGTACCAATCGTGTACCAGTCTCGGTGGGTGCGCGAATCCAAGAATTTTGCTGCCATATTGGTTAAGTCGTGTACGATGCGCATTTGGTATGCGAAGGGTGCGCGGTTCTCGGCCCCGTGTAACGTCACGTACGTATTTCCGGGGGTTGCGCCAGGTGCGAGGATCCACCGCAAATTTTTAAGTTTTAAAAGTATATGTATATAACTTTAATATGTATATTATACCAAGAGATTATTTAATCTAATTGTAAATATCATATATTTGTAATTGTAATACAGATATATTATTGTTAAATATATTTTTCGGGAATCGCGTCGGGTGCACGCTGGTTGCGCGCTGGGTGCGCAAATTCCATGTGACTTCAAAAGAAACAATTTCATTGGTTAAGAAGCTTTTGATTCTAGAACTTGAAGGCCCCCACCCATTTTATTCATTCTTTCAAGTGCATCTCAGCAGACACACCTGTTGTCTTTTGCTCCTCTTCTTTGCCTTTTTTTGGTGTTTTTTTCTTCCATCTAATAATGGCAGCTGGCAACCCATCTCAGCAGCTTCCACCTGAAGAGGAAGAAGACTTGGATTAACCTGTGAAGACCAGGTACGAGAGTATCGTTTGGGCATTTTTCTCCATACCACTTGGGAAGAAAAAGGTGAATGCCCGAAAAGTAACATGCACCATTTGCAACAAGGTCCTCTCACGAGGTTCAGAGAAGAAGTATTCTTGCGGCACATCATCTATGTTAAAGCGTTTGCAAAGAATGCACCATCGGCGTCTCGCAAGAGAACAGCTGCGACGTGATCAACAAAAGCAGGCAACTCAGGAGAACGCTGCAGGACCTAGCACCTCATCTGCTTCCACAGCAATTGTTACTCCAAATATCATCCCTGAGTTAGCCAGAGTGGAGCAGCATTTGTTAAATTCAAGAAGATGTTATGTTTTGGTGAGCAATCAGTGGATGCCATCGTGGTTGCCATTAAGAACCCACACTGTTAATTTTTTTTTTTTTTATGCAAGGACTTTCTAATTGCATAATTTTTTGAATGTTTTGACTGTTGGTTCTGTTTCTTTTTTCATTTAAAAAAATAAATAAATAAATAAATAAATCAAAAAGAGTTAAAAAAACACAAATAAATATAAAACAAAAAAAGAAGAAAAAAATGGTTCTTTTCAGAACCGCCTATTTGGTTAAAAATAGACAAATTTGTAAGTGTATGAATTGTGGCAAGTGGAATATATGGAGACGTGTATGGGTAGTGCATGTGTGATTGCATGAGTGCATGTGTAGTGCCTGGGTGATTTCAGAAGTGCATGTGTACTACCTGAGTGATTGCATGAGTACATGGGTAATGCCTAGGTGATTGTAAGAGTGCATGGGTAATGTCTAGGTGCATCGAGGATTGCACCAGTAGTGCCTGTGTGATTGCATAAGTGCATAGGTAGTGCCTGGATGATTTTATAAGTGCATGGGTACTGGATGGGTAATTATATGAATACAGGGGTAGTGCTTGAGTTATTGGATGAGTGCAAGAGTAGTGCCTGGGTGATGGAAGGAGTACATGGATAGTGCATGGCTGATTGGAGGAGTGCATGCGTAATGCCTAGGTGCATTGAGGAGTGCATTAGTAGTGCCTGTGTGATTGCATGAGTGCATAGGTAGTGTCTGGATGATTTTATAAGTGCATGTGTACTACCTGAGTAATTGAAAGACTGCAAGGGTAATAGCTAGGTGATTGCATGAGTGCAGGGGTAATGTATGGGTCATTGGAGGAGTGCATCTGTAATGCCTAAGTGATTGCATGAGTGCATGGATAATGTGTAGGTAATTGGAGGAGTGCATGAGTAATGTCTGGCTGATTGCATCAGTGCAAGAGTAATGTCTGGGTCGTTGCATGACTGTAGTGGTAGAGCATGGGTGAGAGAAAAAGTGTACAAGTAGTGTCTGGGTGATTCTTTAAGTGCATGGGTACTGGCTGGATGATTGGAGGAGTGCATGGATACTGCCTGGGTGATTGCAGCAGTGCAAGAGTACTCCCTGGGTTATTCTATGAGTGCATAGCTAGTGCCTGGTTGATTGCATGAGTGCAAGATTAATGTCTGGGTGGTTGCATGAGTGTAGTGGTAGTTCCTGAGTGATTGCAGAAGTGCAGAAGTAGTGCCTGGGTTAATGCATAAGTGCATAGGAAGTACCTGGATGATTTTATAAGTGCATGGGTACTGCCTGAGTGATTGAAGGACTGCATGGGTAATAGCTAGGTGATTGCATGAGTGCAGGGTAAATGTCTGGGTCATTGGAAGAGTGTATGGGTAATGCCTAAGTGATTGCATGAGTGCAGGGGTAATGTGTAGGTAATTGGAGGAGTGCATGAGTAATGTCTGCCTGATTGCATCAATGCAAGAGTAATGTCTGGGTCATTGCATGACTGTAGTGGTAGTGCCTGGGTGAAAGAAAACGTGTATAAGTAGTGCCTGGGTGATTTTTTAAGTGCATGGCTACTGGCTGGATGATTGGAGGAGTGCATGGATACTGCCTGGGTGATTGCAGCAGTGCAAGAATAGTGCCTGGGTTATTCTATGAGTGCATAGCTAGTGCCTCGCTGATTGCATGAGTGCAAGATTAATGTCTGGGTGGTTGCATTACTGTAGTGGTAGTGCCTGGGTGATTGGAAAAGTGTATAAGTAGTGCCTGGGTGATTTTTTAAGTGAGTGAATGGGTACTGGCTGGATGATTGGAGAAGTGCATGGATACAGCCTGGGTGATTGCAGCAGTGCAAGAGTAGTGCCTGGGTTATTGTATGAGTACATAGCTAGTGCCTCGGTGATTGCATGAGTGCAAGAGTAATGTCTGGGTGGTTGTATGAGTGTAGTGGTAGTTCCTGGGTGATTGCAGGAGTGCATAAGTAGTGCCTTGGTTAATGCATGAGTGCATAGGTAGTGTCTGGATGATTTTATAAGTGCATGGGTACTGCCTGAGTGATTGAAGGACTGCATGGGTAATACCTAGGTGATTGCATGAGTGCAGGGGAAATGTCTGGGTCATTGGAGGAATGCATAGGTAATGCCTAAGTGATTGCATGAGTGCAGGAGTAATGTGTAGATAATTAGAGGAGTGCATGGCTAATGCCTAAGTGATTGCATGACTGCAGGGGTAATGTCTGTGGGATTAGAGGAGTGCATAGGTAATGCCTCGGTAATTGCATGAGTGTAGGGGTAATGTCTAGCTAATTGCATGAGTGTAGAGGTAGTGCCTGGGTGATTTTATAAGTACATGGGTATTGCCTGGGTAATTATATGAGTACAGCGGTAGTGCCTGAGTTATTGGAGGAGTGCAAGAGTAGTGCTTGGGTGATTGAAGGAGTACATGGATAGGGCATGGCTGATTGGAGGAGTGCATGGGTAATGCCTAGGTGCATCTAGGAGTGCATCAGTAGTGCCTGTGTGATTGCATGAGTGCATAGGTAGTGTCTGGATGTTTTTATAAGTGTATGGGTATTACCTGGGTAATTATACGAGTACAGCAGTAGTGCCTGGGTTATTGGAGGACTGCAAGGGTAGTGTCTGGGTGATTGAAGGAGTACATGGATAGTGCATGGCTGAATGGAGGAGTGCATGGCTAATGCCTAGGTGCATCGATGAGTGCATCAGTAGTACCTCTGTGATTGCATGAGTGCATAGGTAGTGTCTGGATGATTTTATAAGTGCATGGGTACTGCCTGAGTGATTGAAGGACGGCATGGGTAATAGCTAGGTGATTGCATGAGTGCAGGGGTAATGTCTGGGTCATTGGAGGAGTGCATGGGTAATGCCTAAGTGATTGCATGAGTGCAGGGGTAATGTGTAGGTAATTGGAGGAGTGCATGAGAAATGTGTGGCTGATTGCATGAGTGCAGGAGTAATGTCTGGGTAGTTGCATGTCTGTAGTGGTAGTGCCTGGGTGATTGGAAAAGTGTATAAGTAGTGCCTGGGTGATTTTTTAAGTGCATGGGTACTGGCTGGATGATTGGAGGAGTGCATGGGTAATGCCTAGGTGCATCGAGGAGTGCATCAGTAGTGCCTGTGTGATTGCATGAGTGCATAGGTATTGTCTGGATGTTTTTTTATAAGTGTATGGGTATTGCCTGGGTAATTATATGAGTACAGTGGTAGTGCCTGGGTTATTGGAGGACTGCAAGGGTAGTGACTGGGTGATTGAAGGAGTACATGGATAGTGCATGGCTGATTGGAGGAGTGCATGGGTAATTCCTAGGTGCCTCGAGGAGTGCATCAGTAGTGCCTGTGTGATTGCATGAGTGCATAGGTAGTGTCTGGATGATTTTATAAGTGCATGGGTACTGCTTGAGTGATTGAAGGACTGTATGGGTAATAGCTAGGTGATTGCATGAGTGCAAGGGGAATGTCTGGGTCATTGGAGAGTGCATAGGTAATGCCTAAGTGATTGCATGAGTGCAGGGGAAATGTGTACGTAATTGGAGAAGTGCATGAGTAATGTTTGGCTGATTGCATGAGTGCAGGAGTAATGTCTGGGTGGTTGCATGTCTGTAGTGGTAGTGTCTGGGTGATTGGAAGAATGCATAAGTAGTGCCTGGGTGATTTTATAAGTGCATGGGTATTCCCTGGGTAATTATATGAGTACAGGGATAGTGCCTGAGTTATTGGAGGAGTGAAAGAGTTGTGCCTGGGTGATTGAAAGAGTACATGGATAGTGCATGGCTGATTGGAGGTGTGCATGGGTAATGCCTAGGTGCATTGAGGAGTGCATCAGTAGTGCCTGTGTGATTGCATGAGTGCATAGGTAGTGCCTGGATGATTTTATAAATGCATGGGTACTGCCTGAATGATTGAAATACTGCAAGGGTAATAGCTAGGTGATTGCATGAGTGCAGGGGTACTGTCAGTGTAATTGAAGGAGTGCATGTGTAATGCCTAAGTGATTGCATGAGTGCAGGGGTAATGTCTGTGTCATTGGAGGAGTGCATGGCTAATGCCTAAGTGATTGCATGATTGCAGGCGTAATGTCTGGGGGATTAGAGGAATGCATAGGTAATGCCTGGGTAATTGCATGAGTGTAGGGGTAATGTCTTGCTGATTGCACGAGTGTAGGGGTAGTGCCTGGGTGATTGGAGGAGTGCATAGGTAGTGCCTGGGTGATTTTATAACTTGAAGGGTTCTGACTGGGTGATTGGAGGAGTACAGGAGTAGTACCTGGGTGATTGGAGGAGTGCATAAATAGTGCCTGGGTGATTGTATACGTGCATGTGTACTGCCTGAGTGAATAGAGCATTGTATAGATACTGCCTGGATGATTGAAAGAGTGCAAGGGTAGTGTCTGGGTGATTACATGAGTGCAGGGGTAATGTTTAGGGGATTGGAGAAGTGTATAGGTACTACTTGGGTGATTGGAAGAGTGTACGGGTAATGTCTAGCTGATTGCATGAGTGTACAGAAAGGACCTGGGTGATTTGAGGAGTACATAGGTAGTGTCTAGGTGATATTATAACTGTATGGGTACAGGCTAGGTGATTGGAGATGTGCATGGATAGTGCATGGGTGATGGCAGGAGTGTGGGAATAGTACCTAACTGTATGGATGAGTGCATGGGTAGGGCCTGATTCACAGAACTAACACTTCAAAAACGTAAAGTTAGTACTTTTTGGTATTCACAGAATACACTTACTCATTTTGGTATTCACAGAATGAACTTACTCATTTCGGTATTCACAGAAGTTAGTAGTCCTAACTTTAGGACTCCTAAATGCCTTCTGTGAATACCGAAAGTCTTAAAGTTAGGATTTTTCTCAGTTTAGGAGTAGTAAAGTTAGGAGTCCTAACTTTACTACTCCTAAACTGAGAAAAATCCTAACTTTAAGACTTTCGGTATTCACAGAAGGCATTTAGGAGTCCTAAAGTTAGGACTACTAACTTCTGTGAATACCGAAATGAGTAAGTTCATTCTGTGAATATCAAAATGAGTAAGTGTATTCTGTGAATACCAAAAAGTACTAACTTTACGTTTTTGACGTAAGTTAGTTCTGTGAATCAGCCCCGTAGTGTTTGAAAAAATGGATGAGTGCAGTAAAAGCAACTGTAAACATTAGTTCATATTATCATGCTTATTACATTATTTCATCTTACCGTTTTCCTTAAAGAAGATACAAAACTCAGTGAAACTATTTTACAGTAGTTTTGTTGTAAACTGAATTTAAAATCTTTTCAAACTTTAGTATTACTTTCTGTAAAAAAAGAAGAAAAACTGTTATTGCATATAATATTATAGTTTTAAGAACACAACATAATTTTAGAATTACATAACATATTCAGTTTCCCTTTTTTCTGTTCTCTGATTCTACTGAATTTCACCATACACAGTGATTTCAATGTAGATCATCATATAACAGCGGGGAAAAAAATACAATCAATGAGATTGTAAAAAACAAACAAATCTGCGTTGAAAATATTTACAAGTGCAACTATCTGTTTACCCATCTACAGTTTCTAAATTACATTCTTCAACTACATTAAATCATTTATTTCTCTGAAGTACATTTTGTAAAATATACACTCTCATTTACATCACGTATAATATAAAGATCAAATATATAAACACAACAATTCTTTCAAACACAATTTTGCAAATGCAATAAGAATTAGCACAAACAATAATCCAAACAGTAATTGTTCACATCTTCCCAATAGGCCGAATAATGTTTCCAAAACCATTTGCATTGAAAATATCCAAAATAAACTCGTTAATTCGTGTTCACATCTTCCCAATAGGCCGAATGATGTTTTCAAAACTTTGGCATCAAAAATATCAGATATGAATTTGGTAATTCGTAAGGCAACCGACATTTGAATTCCAAATGGGCATCATTACAATGTGTCCATCCTTTATTGCACATTAAATACACAGTATAGTGTCCAGATGTTGTAGTAGGTCCATCATGAAAAATAATAGCCACTGCTTTAAAAGTTCTTCCTGAAATTGATACTTGACTTACCACAAAAATTTTAATTTTGGTTTCCAATTTTCTTCCATCTGCTCTACAACGTTGTAGCATTAAAATGACATATTGTCCAAATCTTTCTATAAATAATGTTGACAACATTTCTGATTTACAATGAGAACATTTCATATCTTGATTAGCTGTTTTTAGTAACTTGTTAAAAGACACTGATTTGCAATCTGGTATTGTCAAATATATGAATCGTTCAGTGTCTATTTCAGTGGTAGAAGAAAATGAACACTCTTCACATTTGTGATCCCATCTGTAACTTAGTCCAAACAAATTTTTAATTTCTATTCCTTGATCTTCCAATACTGCAAGCATAAACATAAGAAATTCTTGTGCATCTTGTTGTACATTCAATGTAAATTTCAATGATCCAGTACATACATCCAAAAGATGCCGAATGCCAGAAGCAGTATGGATTTTAGTTCTATCAGTTATCAACTTTTGAAAAATATAATGTAGTAAAGAACAGAATCTTTTTCTCGATTTTCCATAATTTCATGATGAAGATCCTCTAGATAAAACACAGCATTCACAATTACATTAGCATAGCAGTTGTTACCTGAACTATTTTCTAACTGGTATCCTACAATATCATCAACTGTGTCCATTTTCATTTTCTTTGCAGTTTCATCATTCTGTTGAATTGTTTTCTTTTTTTGAATCTCTGTGTTATATTTGTCATATTTCCGTTTGGAACACACTATACATTTCTCATATATGGGATATTCACCTAAGTTAAGAGCATAAAGTCTTCTTAACCGATTGACCTCTCTTGCACAATTTATATCAGCACTAATCTTTTTCTCATCAAAATCAATCAAATACAAACCAGATAATGTCCTTACTCGAAACAATGCAACATATGCCATGCCTTCTTTAAACACTGTACTTCCAATATTTACCAAAGCACTGTCTAAACTTAAACCTTGAGATTCATGAATGGTTACAGCATATGCTAAAGAAGGAGGAAACTGTTTTCTACAAACATACAAGCCTTTTACAAGCAGAAAATCAACACTACAATGTCCAATCTGTTTTACCTCTTCAATTTGATCAAATTTAATCTTCAAAAATTCAATTCCATCTCTGTTCTGAAAATTTACAAAATCAACAACTTTTCCCATTGCTCCATTTACTAAACCTTCTTCTACATTCAAATGACGCCGTAAAATTACGCAACAGTTCACACATACATATAAAGTATTTTCTAAACCTGCAGTGTTAGACACCGACTTTTCCAAAGAATCCAATTTTGACTGTAATTTCTCTGAGAGAAGAATAGTAACTCCTTTGTGTTCCATTTTATCGATAGCTTCCATTTTCAGTATTGGTTGCTTTTCCAATTTCAAAAGTTCTTGATTGAATGTAGAACATTCTTGCAGTGTAGGCATTAGGCAAACTATAGACTTCTTTTCTCCAATTTTTCTGTATATTATTTCAAGTGCTATGTTTTCATTTGGAAACAAGTTCATTAAAAGCCGACTTTGTGAAGCTTCTTTTCCATGTTTTGTCAAAACATCAATTCTTATCTCTTGAAGAATGTTTCCATAATGTTCATCACTTGCTTGTCTCATATTCTTAATAAGTTTTTTATATTCAAAATAAGACCAAATGGTGACATTTCCAATACTTCCCAAAGATTTCTTAGTGTCTTCATGGAGAGGTGTTTTAAAAACAGGTTGTCCTTTTACAGGAGTAAGTTGTAGTAGGTCACCAAATAGAATTACATGTTTTCCTCCAAACAGAACATCATAATCTGTTTTTAAAATCTGTTGCATTCTTAAATGTACAAAGGCAAGCATTAAGTTTGAGACCATGCTCACCTCATCTATGATTAGAAGTTTCATTTTCTTGAGTACTCTTGAAACTTCATAACAAGCTTCTCCAGATAGCTTGTGATATTCCAACTTATTCTCATGTTCAACTGGTTAGCATGAGTAATCAATGTAATGTAATCCCTTTAATGTTGTGTGCTGCTAACCCAGTTGGATTCAGTGGTTTTATGTAGATAACTGGTCAAAACTTTAATTAGGAACTTTTTCCTGTTCCAACTTGCCCACTGATGTACATTCGAATAGGTTTAAATGATGTGCATTGGCATTCTTTTTTTTCATGCAGTAAACCATGCTGTATCTGTTGTGTCACTTGCTGATAGATTTCCTTTTGTTCAATATTTATGTTATGTTATGTTATGTTATTTAATTTTATAACTCGCGCAGCTACTCCGAAGAGTGTCCCGGCGCGAAGTTTTTCTTCTGAGTTTCCCAACTCAATAATACACTGTTGTGCTTGTTGCATTGCCGTTTCTACTTCATTCATGGCTACTGCTGCTTCATTTTCAAGAATTGGTTGTCCTAGTGGATCTTGACTTAGTGGAGCAGAACTTTGACTATCTTGAGAACTGTCTCTAGCTATTTCAGCTGCAATAGTAGTTTCTTGTTCAATCTCTTCATTTAACATTTGTAGGTAAGTTGGAAAAATTGTGCATTGAGTGCTATCTTTACATGCATTAAAAGAATGTTCATATCACTCAAAGTCTCCAAGTAATTCCATTTCACTACGCCAAGGCTTGAAGAGTTGCAGAAGTGCTAAATAGAAAAATTCCCTTTTATCTGCAGTTTCACAACTGAGTTTCCTGTGGTTAATTTATATTTTCTGTAACATTTCTCTTAAAACTGTAATGTTGCAGTACTTCATAGAGGCATATGTTTTCCAGATGTGGACACCTTTTGGGATAGTATGTATCCAACATATTTGTTTTAACAATTTCTGTACTTTCGGGTTCATTCAATGCTAAGTATTCAATTTCTTGTAGAGATTTCAATACTCTATTTCGTGTTGCAGCAAGACCTAGACTTGCCCAAATGATTCCTCTTGACTTTGAATATAAACTTGCAGAGGTCAACCGATCCGAACATTCGTAGGATTCAATCTCTCGATGGGAAAGCATCTTCAAACTAAAGCTGTACAATTTGTTACTAAGAGTCTTCTCTTGTGAAATTTCTTCCCACATTTCTTTCAACTCCGTCTTTTCAGATTTCGTTATATATGACGTAACATAGGGAGCAACAGCAATCGGATATCCATGTTTGCATTCCACATTGTCAAAATCACTGGATTGTAGTCAATAATATACTTTGATTCTTCAGTTCTTTTTATGTTGTAAGTATTCTTCGCAGATTTTCGAGTTATAGTAAGCCTTACTGCTGACATGAATGAAACTATTGACTCTTCCTTTTGAAATTACTGGACGTGGGAATCGAAAACGACATTTTGTATAAAATGTTCCCTTTGACGTGTATTTTCGTCGACAATATTTTCCACATCAATGACTTTGAAACCGTAAAACTTGTTGTCTTAAGCTGTTTTCTCCTCCTTTTTTTGGAATGGCACGGGTAACATAGTCTTCGATGAAAGACAAAACAGTTTAATCAGAATCTGTTCCAAATATAGGTGCATTCTTAATCCATAATAGCATGTGTATATGAGGAGCATCTCTGGCTTGGTACTCCTTTCTCCAAAAGAAATCAATAACTTCTCCAAGAGGTGGATTATTTTTATTGCAGATAAAAGACATCATAGCTTGAAACCTATGGTTAAAATATCTGCACACATTTACAGGATCCAAGGAAAACAGTTCTCCAGCTGTCTTCAAGTCAATGTTTTTTACATTTGAATTTGCATGTCGTAGAAATTCAAGTAAATCATCCCATGCATATTCAGCACAGCTAAGCGTAACAAACCACGTAGGGGTTCCTAAGTTTCTTAACATACATTTAAGTTCTCCGTGATGGCAATACCAATACTCATTAGTACCATGTTGACATGCCATCAAATTAATTAACTGAGATTCTAAATGATCATCTCTTTGTTGAACTTTGTCCAAAAATTCCTTTGCAGAAACATGTGTAAGATGAACTCCCATTTTTAATATGTGGTACACTGCATATGAAAGTCCAGACAAGTCACTTTCAAACAAAAGATGAAATAAATATGGAATACACTGTTGAAATCTTGGATCTTCTGAGTACAATCTTGTTGTACGATATTCTGAAGCTGGAATCTGTACTGGTCGTTCATCATATCGTCCACCTTTTCCAGTGGGGAAGAGCAGTGTTGAAAACAACGAGCTTCTAAACTTTTTTCCCCATACACTCATGCGAGTTCCCTTCACTTTCTTCATTTGGAATAATTCAATAGTGTTTCCTATAACTTTTTTTGAATGTAGAGGATGTATACTGTAATGTTCATAAATTTCTTCACTCCTGGAGTTGTCCACTTTTTCTATTTGGCCAGTTGAAATTTCTCTATCATCTTCTAAAGATATTTCTTGTTCTTCCACATATACATTTTTATAATAAATATTGTTTTGTACAAGATATAATGTAGCCTTTTGAAGTTTGGTGACATCTACTAACTCTTGCCATATTTTCCGACTCTTTGTTAGTACACCATTAACTAGAATAACTACAGGTTCAATTTCCTCTCTCTCTATACCAACAGTTTCAATATTTTTCTTAAAATCTAAAGGTAAATACACAACTCTCCCTTTTAAACCTCTTTGTAAATCTGTTGGAGGCAACTTACCTGTTTTAGGCTCCATATGAACTATAGCCTGAAACGGGTGCACAGATTGAATAAGAATGGACTCATATGTATTTAAATCTACCAGTTCCGGAGGAATAGCTACCAACCAAGGTTGTTATGTACAGCTCTAGCTGGCATTTTGTTCTCTTCTAATTTGTTGTAACAATATTTACAAATAGGTTGATCACTACCCAACTCAAAACGACCTTCCACCAACAAATAAGCACCAAATTGCTCCCACTTATCATTGTTTTCCTTTTCACTTTTTAAATACACATCAACATTCCTAGTTTGACTTCTATACTGAGTACGTCGACAACAAATACAAACATAGTTTAGTTTTTCACAAGAAAGTACCTTAAACTTTGCAATTTCTTCCACAAACTTCTCAGCAGTACTATCTTCCACCTCTTCTTCAACACCTACACTTATCAAACTCTCACTTTCTGTACACTTCTCTTGAGGACCAAAGAAACGAAACTGTATATCCTCAGAAACTTTTTTTACATCCAATACTGAACCATGCAAAAGAGCTGTGTTTATTTCACTTAAAGATAATGGAGGACTTTTCACATAGTACAATCTTCTTACTAACGTCCGCATTTCGGAGTGATATACTGCTAACATTCTTAAATGATGAAAAGTACTTTGACACACTTTTCTTGAAAGACAAGCCAGAGAATGACCCTGCAAGTTAGTATATTTTCTCACTTTACAAGGATCTAGTCCTTGCAACATCTTAATCTTCTGTTTCAGACTTTCTTTCGCATATTCTCGTAAAAAAACTCGTAATATGTCAATAGATTCTTGTCGAATACTACAAATATACTACAATTTCACTTATACACTGGAGCTTGTGTACACCTCCCTTGAACTTCTTCAGCTATTACTTCTTCCACATTTCTAGGAACCATCTTTTCTTTTTCAATTGGACAACCATCCTTTATCTCGTAACAATGAACACTGGTATCAACTGCATGAACTAATGTATTTTGTTGAAAATAGCTTTCTTCATTAAATAGGCTCAGTACTAGAAGTGTGCTTCCATTCACCCGAAAACCTTTTGCAAAAGTTACTTCTATTAACCAGTCTTTTTCTTTTGCTTTTCTCCTTCATAAAGTCCATTGTTTTATTCAATGTTTTCATTCTCTTCAAAACCAATATAAATAATTTTCTTTTCAATTCAAAAGCTTTTTCTACTATACTTTCAATCTGTTGTTTTTTCTTGTAAGCTACTGATCTTTTTTTATATTTTTTACAATCTTTCAATAAATTTTGTAGTACTCTACTTTTATACATTCTCTTCCTAATATCTTTATATTCTTTCATCCTTCTCTCAACATGGATTATTTTCCCACTACTTAATTTTCCATTAATATGTCCTTTTTTCGTTTCCTTCTGATTGGTTGTACAACTTTTCTTTTTCTTTTCCACATTTTGAAAATTCATTACATTATTTAAAAGTCTTTTAACAAATTCTTTAGTTCTCTTACCAGAAGTCTTTTTCTTCAGTGTCACATTTTGAACTTCATCTAATTTCTGCTTTTCTCTTTCCTTTAAATAGTACTGTTTTTTTCTTTTCTTTTCTTTTGATCTTTTCTTGCCATACTCAATCTTTATTACTAATAATGGTGAATATCTGAAAACAAAGAAAAGTTTAAATAGTGTTGTTAAATAATTTTATATTATTAAAATAATTATATACAAATATTCTCATCTATAAATAAACAAATATATTTAATTGCATTGCAAAGCTATGTCAGACACTGCACAATTCCTACAATAAGAAGACATCACCACCTCTACAACAGTATCACAGAGCACAACTAAAGGATTTCTCTACTGCTACCCAAATCAAATGTAAAGTGCAGTCTGTCAAGTTTTAAGGCCTGCATGGTGTTGTGATTGAGGTATGTCTCTACTTGCACATGTATTTTCATATGTGTCATACATTTGAAGAGGCTTTACATATAAAACAGAAGTATACATGTATTTATATGCTTCTTTTATATATAGTATACTAGCAAAAAGTACAGGCTCATGCATGCATGGTTTCAGAAAGATGGTGAAACTTACAGCAGAAACATGTGAAGTGTTGCTGCTTTGTTTTTGCCTATACTCAATACCTAACTATTGCCCCTTTCTGAACCCTTCTTCCCTCTTTCTGCACCTCTCTTGCCTCTTTCTGCACCCCTGTTCCCTCTTTCTGCACTTCTCTTCACTCTATCTGCACCCCTCTTGAATGTTTCTGCACCTCTTTTCTCTATTTCTGCAACTCTCTTCCCTCTTTCTGTACTTTTCTTGCCTCTTTCTATAGTTTTGTTGCTCCTTGCTGAACCTCTCTTGCCTCTTTCCGCACCCCTCTTCCCTCTTTCTGCACCTCTGTTGCCTGTTTGTGCACTTCTCTTGCTTCTTTCTGTACCCCTGTTGTCTCTTTCTGAACCCTTCTTCTCTCTTTGTGCACCTCTGTTGCCTCTTTCTGCACCCCTCTTGCCTCTTTCTACATTTCTTTTGCTTCTTTCCGCACTACTCCTGCCTCCTCCTACACCTTTCTTGCCTCTTTCTGCATCTCTGTTGTTTCTTTCTGCAATGCTCTTGCTTCTTTCTGCACATCTTGTGTAAATTTCTGCACCCCTTTTGCCTACTTCTACACCTGTGTTGGTTCATTCTGTACTGCTCTTCCTTCTTTATGCTCCTCTTTTGTCTGTTTTGTGATCTCTCTTGCCTGTTTCTGCATCCCTCTTGCCTCTTAATGAACCTCTGTTCCTTCTTTTTGTACTTCTCTTACTTCTTTCTACACCTCTCTTGCTTCTTTTTGCACCCCTCTTGCCTCTTTCTGCATCCTTCTTCACTCTTTCTCCACCTCTCTTGCCTCTTTCTGCACCCCTGTTCCCTTTTTCTGCACCTCTCTTGCCTATTTCAGCAACTGTCTTGCCTCTTTCTGCAGTTGCCTTGTCTCCTTCTGCACCTCTGTTGCTTCTTTTTACACCTCTCCTGCAAATTTCCACACCTCTCTTTGCTCCTTCTACACCCCTCTTGCCTCCTTCTGCACCTCTGTTGCTTCTGTCTGCACTTCTCTTGCTTCTTACTTATTTATTTTGACTATGTTCAATACCTAACTACTAGTAAAATGGTAAAGCAGCAGTACCAGAAAGGTAATGTTTAACATATGTTGGGTGACAAATTAGTGATTATGATACTTTGTAAGACTCTCTGGAAAAGTTCACTTGAAGTGCACTAAAGAAATCTAAGTGTCTCTTTGAAATATGAAGTGCACTCTCTCAAATTTTAAGATCTTCATGGTCTTCTATTTGAGATATGTATGAACTTGCACATGTATTGTGATATGTCTTATACATCTGAACATACTAAACATATAAAACACAGGTATACATCTATTTGTATGTTTATTTGATATATGATGCTACTAACAAAAGGTACAGACACATGCATGCATGCTTATAAGAAGATGGTGAGACTTACACCACAGACATGTGAAAGATTGCTGCTATATATTTGACTAGGCCCAACACCATATGTAGTCATAGAACAATAAAGCAGCAGCAAAAAAGTGACGTTTAAGGCATATTAAGAGAAGAATCAGTAATAATGCTACTTTGTATGAGTCTGTGAAAAGCTACACTTCAAGTATACCACATAATTTTCATTATCTGCTTCAAATGTGAAGAGCAATCTGTCAAGTTTTAAGGTCTGCATAGTGTTGTAACTAAGGTATATCTCTACCTGCACATGTATTCTGATACATATTATGCATCTGAAGATGCTACACATATAAATCACAATTATACATCTATCTGTATATTACGTTTATATATGATATTGCTAGCAAAAGGTACAGAAATATGTATACATGGTTTCCGGAATATATTAAGACTTACAGCTAAGATATATGATGGGTGTGTCTCAGTGATTGCATAACTCCATGGGTATTGCCTGGGTGATTGCATGAGTGCAAGGGTTGTGCCTGGATAATTGGAGAACAGCATGGGTAATGCTTGGGTGATTGAATGAGTGCAGGGGTAGTGGCTGAGTGTATGTATGAGTGCATTGGTAGTGCCTCAGTGATTGCAGCATTGCATCTGTACTGCCTTGCAGAGATAGTGCCTGGGTGATTGGAGAAGTGCATAGGTAGTGCCTGGGTGATTTTATAAGTGCACAGGTAGCGCCTGGGTAATTGGAGGAGTGCATAGATAGTACATGGGTGATTGCATGAGTACAGGGGTAGTGCCTGCATTATTGAAAGAGTGTATTGGTAGTGCCTGAGCGATTACATAAGTGCAGGGGTAGTGCCTGACTGATTGAAGGACTGTATATATAGTGGCTTAGTGCATAGATGAGTGCATGGGTAGTGCCTGGGTCATTGCAGACTTACAGCTGAGACATGTGTTGAGATTGCTGCTTTATATTTGAATACACCCAACATCCTGAGTAGTAGGAGAATAGTGAAATTGCAACACAAAAGTGAGGTTTATGACATGGTGTACACTTTTCTAGTACAGCTTCACCATTCTCTAACTACGCAGGGTATTGGGCCTACCCAAATATAAAGCATCAAACCTGCACATGACTCTGATATAGATCTCACAATATTCCTGAAAACATGTATGCATGTGTCTGTATCTTTTACTAGTACTACCATATATAATAGAAATATACAAATAGAGATATATCTCTCTTTTATACATGTAGCATCTTCAGATGCATAACACATATGAAAATACATATGCAACTAGAAAATACATCAATCACACAACCATGCAGACCTTAACACTTGACAGACTACACTTAATTTTTCAAACAGACACCTAGATTTATGTGGCATACTTCAAGTAGAGTTTTACATAGACTCTTTTAAAGCACCATAATCTGTAATTCCTCACCCAACATATCTTAAACATCACTTTACTACTCCTGCTGCTTTACCATTCTACTTCTACTCAGATGTACAGCCTACGAAAATACAAAGCAACAACCCTTCACATATCTCTCTTGTAAGTCTCCCTATATTTCAAAAAGTATGGATGCATGTGTCTGTACCTTTCCCTAGTGCCATCATATATAAAAGAAACATACAAATAGATATATACTTGTATTTTATACATCTAGCATCTTTAGATGCATAACACATATGAAAATACATCTGCAAGTACAGACATACCTCAGTCACAAGATGATGCACACCATAAAACTTAAGAAGCTGCACTTTTCATTTCAAGTAGAGACCTACAATCATATGGTGTATTTCAAACACTTCTCATTTCAAGTAGAGACCTAAAATCATATGGTGTATTTCAACCATACCTTTCCACAGATGATTGAAGGAGTGCATGGGTAATGGCTGGGTGATTGCATAACTGCAGAGGTAATGTGTGGGTGATTGAAGGAATGCATGGGTAGTGCCTGGGTACATAGATCAGTAGTTCCTGGGTGATTGCATTAGTGCACGGGTAGTGCCTGGATGATTGGAAGAGTGTATGCATAGTGCTTGGGTGTTGCATGAGTGCAAAGGTAATGCATGAGTGATTGCAGGAATGAATAGGTAGTACCTGAGTGATTGAAGGAGTGTACAGGTAATGTCTGGGTGACTTCATTAGTGCAAGGGTAATGTCTGGGTGATTGAAGGACTAGAAGGGTACTGCCTGAGTGATTGAAGGAGTACATGGATAATACTTGGGTGATTGCGTGAGTGCAGGGGTAGTGCCTGGGTGATTGCAAAAAGTGCACGGGTAGTGCCTGGGTTATTGCATGAGTGCATAAGTAGTACCTGGGTGATTCCATGAGTGCAGGAGTAGTGTCTGGGTGATTGGAGAAGTGCATAGGTAATGCCTGGGTGATTTTATAAGTGCATGGGTAGTGCCTGGGTGATTGAAGAGGTGCATGGGTAATGGCTGGGTGATTGCATAAGTGCACGGGTAATGTCTGGGTGATTGAAGGAGTGCATGGGTAGTACCTGGGTGATTGCATGAGTGCACAGGTAGTGCCTGGATGATTGGAAGACTGCATGGGTAGTACTTCGGTGATTCCATGCGTGCAGAAGAAGTACCTGAGTGCATATATGAGTGCATGGGTAGTGCATGAGTGATTACATGAGTGCATGGGTAGTGCCTGGGTGATTGGAGGAGTGCATAAGTAGTGCCTGGGTGATTTTATAAGTGCCTGGGAAGTGGCTGGGTGATTGGAGAACTGCATGTATAGTGCCTGGGGGATTGGAAGAGTGCAAGGGTAGTGCCTGGGTTATTACATTAGTGCATAGGTAGTGCCTGGGTGATTGGAGGAGTGCATAGGTAGTGCCTGGGTGATTTTAAAAGTGCATGGGTAGTGGCTGGGTTATTGCATGAGTGCATAGCTACTGGCTGTATGATTGCATGAGTGCAGGGGTAAAGCCTAGGTGATTGGAGGAGTGCATGGGTGGTGCCTGGGTGCATGAAGGACTGCATGGGTAGTGCCTGAATGATTGGAAGAGTGCATGGGTAGTACCTGGGTGATTGCATGAGTGCAAGGGTAGTGCCTGGATGATTGGAGGACTGCATGGGTAGTGATTGGGTGATTTCATGAGTGCAGGGGTAGTGTCTGAGTGCATGTATGAGTGCATGGGTAGTGCCTGAGTGATTGCATCAGTGCTAGGGTACTGCCCGGGTGATTGTAGGAGTGCAGAGGTAGTGCCTGGGTGATTGGAGGAGTGCATAGGTAGTGCCTGGGTGATTTTATAAGTGCACAAGTAGCGCCTGGGTGATTGGAGGAATGCATTGGTAGTGCCTGGGTGATTACATGAGTACAGGGGTAGTGCCTGGGTTATTGAAGGACTGCATAGGTAGTGCCTGAGTGATTGCATGAGGGCAGGGGTAGTGCCTGGGTTATTGAAGGACTGCATAGGTAGTGCCTCAGTGCATAGATGAGTGCATGGGTAGTGCCCGGGTGATTGGAGACTTACAGCTGAGACATGTGATGGGTTGCTGCTTTATATTTGACTACGCCCAACATCCTGAGTAGTTAGTGAAATTGCAGCACAAAAGTGAGGTTTATGACATGGTGTACACTTTTGTACTACAGCTTCACCATTCTATAACTACTCAGGGTGTTTGGCCTACCCAAATATAAAGCATCAAACCTACACATGAGTCTGTTATGAATCACAGCAAATTCCTGAAAGCATGTATGCATGTGTCTGTACCTTTTACTAGTACTACCATATACAAAAGAAACATACAAATAGACATATATCTATGTTTTATACATCTACCATCTTCAGATGCATAACACATATGAGAATACATATGCAAGTAGAAACATACACCAATCACAAGAACATTCACACCTTAAAATTAGAGAAACCGCACTTCACATTTCAAACAGACACCTACATTTATGCGTCATACTTTAAATGTACCTTTTCACACACTCATACTACTAGCCTAATCACTAATCTGTTTCCTAACATGTCTTAAAACTCACTTTTGTGCTGCTGCTTCACCATTCTGCAACTACTTAGGATGTTGGGCCTAGCCAAATATAAAGCAGCAGTCTATTACATGACTCAGCTATAAGTATCACCATATTCCTGAAAGCATGCATGCATATGTGTCTACCTTTTGAAATCATTATCATATATAAAAGAAATTAACAAATAAACTGCACTTTACATTTCAAAGAGACAACTGCATTTCTGCAGTGCATTTCAAGGGTACCTTTCCCCAGACTCATAGAAAGTAGCCTAATCACTAATCCCTCTGCCAACATGCCTTAAAACTCACTTTTGTGCTGCAGCTTCACCATTCTACAAATATTGGGCCTAGCCGAATATAAAGCAGCAACCTATCGGGAAACATCCATTACAACGCAGTCATTACAGCGCACTACCTTTACAACGCAGCTGTTACAACGCGACTGCCTTTGCATCGCATGCCATTAAAACACAGCTATTACAACGCATGTCACTTCAACGCATGCCATTACAACGTATACCATTACAACGTATACCATTACAACGCATGCCATTACAACGCATTATAAGGTAAGTAATGGAGATTTTTTAAGTTTTAGGGTGGGTATGGGTTTTGGGGTACATGGGAATAGTAATTTCGACCCCTACACTATCCAACACTTTCACTACTGTTGCACTCACTGGAGTGGGAATAGTAATTTTTACCCCTACACTATCCAACACTTAGCCTGTAAATTATTATGCGTTGTAATGGTATGCATTGTAATGGTTTGCGTTGTAATGGAATGCGTTGTAAATGTACTTTTTAAAAATGCGTTGTAATGGCATCCGTTGTAAAATCATGCGTTGTAATGGTAGCTACGATGCAAAAACCGCATTGTAAGGCATGCGTTGTAAATGTTTGCGTTGTAATGTCATACATTCCAACCTATGACATGTCTGCCATAATTCTAACCATATTCCTAAAAGCATGCATGCTTGTATCTGTACCTATTGCCAAAAGCATAACACATATCAGAATACATGTGCAAGTAGAAACATAACCACACTCACAAGACCATAAAGGCCTTAAAACTTCACAGACTACACTTAACATTTCAAACACACACCTAGATTTATGCAGCATAGTTCAAGTGAAGTTTTACACAGACTATTATAAAGTACCATAATCACTAATTCCTCTCCCAACATATCTTAACCCCTTCGATGCTCGTCATGTTGCGCGGTGGGCGTGGGCGCATGACGAGCTGAGCTCGTCACGAACACGCCCGCGATCGGAATGTCCAGCACCTGGGCGGAATTCCGATCGCGGCGAAGGTGTTAAACATCACTTTTCTACTGCTGCTGCTTCAATATTCTACTACTAATCAGGTATTGAACATAGCGAACAGCAAAGCAACCCTTCACTTATCTTTGATGAAAGTCTCCCCATATTTCTAAAAGCATGTATACATATATCTGTACTTTTTCCTAGTATCATCATATATAAAAGAAACATACAAATAGATCTGTACCAGTATTTTATAAATCTAGCATCTTCAGATGCATAACACATATGAAAATACATCTGCAAGTACAGACATACCTCAGTCACAAAACCATGCAGATCTTAATACTTAAGAAGCGGCACTTCTCATTTCAGATAGACACCTAAAATCATGTGATATATTTCACTAATCACTAATACCTTATGTCAACATCTTTTAAACCACACTTTTATGCTGCATCTTCACCATTCTACTACTACTCACAGACTTGAGCCTACCACATACAAAGCAACAACACCTCTTTGTTATACATCATGCACCTTCAAATGTATAACACATATGAAAATACATATACAAGTAGAGACATACTTCAGTCACAAGTCCATGCACACCTTAAAACTTGACAGACTGCACTTCCAATTTGAAAGCGACCCCTAAAATTATGCGGTATACTTCAATTGTACATTTCCATACACTAAAAAAAACTACCATAACCACTAATCCATCTTCCAATATACACATATTACTATACAGAATCTATTTCAAACAACATTTAAGTACAATAAAACAAACTACAATACACATCTCTACATTTAATAATATATTTCAAACATCACAGTTCTTGAATAATTTTTAAAGTTTAAAAATAAAGCTAATGCATAATACACCTCACAAATGTATAACTCACCTTCCAAATAGATTTGTAGAATATGAAATATCAGAAACTCATAAAATATTTTCTTATGCACACAATCAATGTAATGCACCACTCTCAACAAGATAAAACCAATAATGGTAAACTTTCCCTCTCTTTCTCCACACAAATAAATGTAAGTAACAAATCACATTACTTCCTATATAATTTCAAATTGTAAAACACATTTCTATTGGTTAGACATATAAACCCTTACCAAATGACTTCTAAAAGTGCCCAAACTGGTTCTGCAATTTTCTGGAGTCGCGACTCCACCGTGTACCATCACGATGGAGCCGCGAATCCATACGGGAGTTCAAAAATATATTACAATTAAAAATATCACTAATTTTTAAGAACACACCACTTCTAAAGATAGTATTGACTTGGGAAATCTTACTTTAACAACATATCACTTATATATAAATTACAATTCCATATTTTAAAACCACAGATAACATTCAACCCTTCCCCCATTCTGCTTAATGCCAGTTTCCATAGTAACAGTTCATGGAACATTCAAATGAACTGAGAGGTCACAAGTTCACCATATTTTCAAGTTCAGCACACAAGGGTACAAATGCAAACAGCAGGTGAGGTTGACGTTTGCAAAATATGACCTAATCCTATCTACTGTACCTTTCAAACATTTTTTACTAACCAATAACAAACATGCTTTTTAAAGAAAGTAACATACACCCTATTTTTGAGTGTACAATGTTCTTAAACAGCCAATTAATTCTCTGCTTTTTTAAAAACAGCATCTTGTCCACCATTTTAGATACCTCTCATTCTACCAACTGACTACCTCAGTTACAGACATCTTTTCATTACTTCCAGACATCCCTTCAAGATGCTCACAGTATGGATTGCTGGGCATGGCTATGTTTTCTGGTGCAAAAGGTATGCTGAACGCAGAGGTATTGACAAACACCTAGCTTTGCAAAATGTGGATATTAAATGGATTGCACAGAGAGGATTAAAGTGGCACCAATTGATTCCATTGGTTAAAACATTTTTGCATCTCCAACCCCCTGACCTCATGATTGTGCACTGTGGCGGCAATGACGTAGGCACATTGACTGGGGTAGGTCTGGAAATGCTAATGAAAGACACCTTTGCACAATTTATGTTGCTTTTGCCTCAAACTGTCTTTGTATACTCTAATATATGCCAAAGACAGAAATGGAACTGGTCAAACCAATTCTGTCCACAGATTGAGAAAGCTAGAAAGAATGTCAATAAAGCTGTTTCTGCTTACCTCAGAGACCATAGGATGGGCTCCATCTATAACAACAATCTACGTTTTGATATGGATGACATCTACAGAAGTGATGGAGTACACTTCACAGATCAAGGAAACAAAGTCTTTCTCAACAACCTAAAGCTGTGCATCCGCACTTACATGTAGCTACAACAAACTCATAATGAAGACAAGGGCTCTTTTTAGAGGCACCCTATAACTCAATAGTGAATCTTATTCTTATTCAAACATACATACTTTTTTTGGACATTTTTTAAGGATTTGCAAATCCGTCGCGAATCTGCTAAAGCATGAATTCAATGTACTACAACACAATACACTTTTCAGGTTTAACTATTAATTTTTAATTTTATATATTTTTGCTAACTCTATCAATTTTAATCTTATCATTAACTTTAATTACACTCCCTCTTTAAAACTACTTCACAAATGTAACACTACCATCTAAATTGTATACTACTAAATTATTTATTTGAGGTGGATTCGCGAATCCAATGCGACGTTACATGGGGGGCTGCTCTGAGAGCTGCGATGGGGTTGCGACTCCAAAATCAAAAGAAAAAAAAATACCCCACTTCCATTATTCGGTATCCGCCCCGGGGACCCCAGCCCCCAAAGCATTGCCTTGTTTATTTTTTTTATTTTTTTCGGGAGTGGGGGCCATGTGGTCCCCCTTCCCTGGGCCACTTTTGGCCCCGGGGACCCTATCCCCCGGGGCCTGGCCAGCATTTTTTTTTTATTTAGGAGGGGGGCCATGTGGCCCCCTTCCTGAGGCCAAGAATGGCACTGGGGACCCCATCCCCCGGGGCATTGCCTCTTTATTATTTTTAAAAAAAATAGTACAGAACGGGGGCCGCGTGGCCCAACTACCCAGGGCCACTTTTAGCCCCGGGGACCCCATCCCCCAGGGCCTGGCCTCAACGTTGGGGACCGTGGGGGGAGCCCCAATGCCCCCGCGGTCCCAGCCGACTCCCCGCCTCCTGTGGGAGCCGGCATTGCTTTTGAACAAGGGGAGCTGACATGCAGCTCCCCTTGTGCAAAATCAATACTGCTTCGCTTCATGGTAGCGAGAGCAGGTTCCCTGCTCTTGCTTCAATCAAGCGAAGAAGAGTTTGCAATGATAGCGTGGGAGCAGTGCTCCCGCCCTGTCATTGCAAACTGCAATGTCCCGGGGGTGGGCACCCCGGGACATTGCTGGAGCGAGCCCTGGGGGGTGGCGGTCCCCAGGGCCATGGACAGCTCCACGAGGGGGTCTGCGCGGCCCCCCTCCAGCATATTTAAAGCCCTGGGGAGGTGGTGGTCCCCGAGGCCGGGGGTCGGCTACGGACCACCGTATTTATTTTAGTCAATGCCCCGGGGAGGTGGTGGTCCCCCGGGTGGTATGGGGGGGCAGAAGCCCCCCCACACTTTCAATTATATTGACGCCCCGGGGAGGTGGTGGTACCTGGGACAGCGTGGGGGGCAGGAGCTCCCCCACACTTAATTAATACAAGGTGGCGGTACCCGGGGCTGCGGGGGCCGCGTTCCCCTGCCTAATATTATAATATTAATCATGCCCCAGGAGGTGGCGGTCCCCAGGGATGCGGGGGTCCCCTGGGCCCCCGCTACATATATTTTTGATTGTCCCCTGGACCTGGCCCACCTGGGGGCTGTTAAAATGAATGCTAATTTCTAACTATAACGTCCCTGAAACCTATGTTTTTTTTTGTGAATTTCAAAGGTTTTTTAAATGCTAATTTCTAACTCTAACGTCCCTGGTCCTATGGTTTTTTCAGTGAATTTCTAAGGTTTTTTAAATGCTAATTTCTAACTATGCCTACAGGGGTAGGACATGTGCAGAAAGAGGAAGAAAGGTGCACACAGAAGCTAGAGAAATGCAGAAAGAGGCAACAGAAGTCCAGAAAGAGGAAGAAAGTTGCAGAAAGAAGCAAGAGATATGCAGAAAGAACCAACAGAGGTGCAGAAAGAGGCCGTGTTGCAAAGTCATCCTGTGCCCTGGGCACCCTCCAACTTTTTGCTGACTGGTACTGGTGGTAACTGACTCTGACTGACCCTGGGCTCTGCCTAACCAGGCCTGGAGCCAGTGCTATGCTGAAAGACACTTAGAATACAGTGAAAACACCTACATACACAAGGGTACACTATGGGTTGGGGTACCCCTGTGATTGGCATGACCTCCCCTGTAAGGCCCTAGTACATAATAGGGCAGGGGGATTAAAACTACCTCTAAGTCTCTAGCATACAATAGGACATGGAAGTTTAGAGGCCAGAAGCCCTTTTCTGCACTTGCATGTGTGCACTGCTGAGCCTGAGGTCAGTTTAAAAGTAGCCCTGGGTATTCAGAAAGAGGCAAGAGATGTGCAGAAAGAGGCAAGAGAGGTGTAGAAAGAGGGAAGAAGGGTGCAGCAAGAGAGGTGCAGAAAGAAGCAAGAGAGGTGCAGAAAGAAACAAGAGAGGTGCAGAAAGAAGCAAGAGAAGTACAGAAAGAAGCAACAGAGGTGCAGAAAGAGGGAAGAGGGGTGCAGAAAGAGGCAAGAGAAGTGCAGAAAGAAGCAACAGAGGTGCAGAAAGAGGCAAGAGAAGTTCAGAAAGAGGCAGCAGAGGTGCCGAAACAGGCAGAAGAGGTGCAGAAAGAGGGAACAGGGGTGCAGAAATTTTCAAGAGAGGTGCAGAAAGAAGCAAGAGCAGTGCAGTAAGAAACAACAGAGGTGCAGAAGGAGGCAAGAGGGGTACAGAAAGAGGCAAAAGAAGAGCAGAAACAAGCAAAAGAGATGCGGAAAGAGGCTAGAAGGGTGCAGAAAGAGGCGAGAGGTGTAGAAAGAGGGAAGAAGGGTGCAGATAGAGGCAAGAGAGGTGCAGAAAGAAGCAAGAGAGGTGCAGAAAGAAGCAAGAGAAGTACAGAAAGAAACAACAGGTGCAGAAAGAGGGAAGAGGGGTGCGGAAAGAGGCAAGAGAAGTTCAGAAAGAAGCAACAGAGGTGCAGAAAGAGGCAAAAGAAGTTTAGAAAGAGGCAGCAGAGGTGCAGAAACAGGCAGAAGAGGTGCAGAAAGAGGGAACATGGGTGCAGAAAGAGAGAAGAGGGGTGCAGAAAGAGAGAAGAGGGGTGCCGAAAGAGGCAAGAGGGGTGCAGAAATTTGAAAGAGAGGTGCAGAAAGAAGCAAGAGCAGTGCAGTAAGAAACAACAGAGGTGCAGAAGGAGGCAAGAGGTGTACAGAAACAGGCAAAAGAAGAGCAGAAACAAGCAAAAGAGATGCGGAAAGAGGCTAGAGGGGTGCAGAAAGAGGAAAGAGAGGTACAGAAAGAGGCAAGAGAGGTGCACAAAGAGGGAAGAAGGGTGCAAAAAGAGACAAGTGGGGTGCAGAAAGAAGCTCTGTCATCTGCATCTGTACCTCCTTCTTGGAAGCATGCTAAGGTAATACCCCTTTTAAAGAAATCATCTTTAGAACCCTTGGAGCCAGGCAGTTACCGTCCCATCTCTCAGCTGCCTTTTTTGGCTAAAGCTACGGAATGTCATGTAAACCACATTCTCACTGAGTTTGTAGAGCAAAATGAAATCTTGGACTCTTCACAAAATGGCTTTCGATCTCGCCACAGCACTGAGTCTGCTCTGCTGGCAGTGATTGAAGAGATTCGCAGTAGCTTGGATGTTGGTAACTCCACGGCCTTAATTCTTCTAGACTTAAGCGCCGCCTTTGACACCGTCTCCCATGAGTTATTGTTACGGCGGCTACAGGGGATTGGGGTCGGAGGTTTGGCTCTAGCCTGGTTTCGTTCTTTTCTGGAAGGTAGATCTTTCCAGGTTATGTTGCCACCCTACCACTCCCAGGAGCACGCCATTAGATATGGGGTACCTCAGGGCTCGATATTGAGTCCTCTGCTCTTCAATATTTATGTACAACCCTTGGCTGTGGTAGCAAGAAGAAGAGGGTTGTCGTTGGTGTCTTATGCCGACGACACCCAATTGGTCATTGCGTTCTCTAAGGAGCGCTATAATAATCTTGTTAAATTTAACCCCTTGCATGCTCACGACGGCCCCCAGCCGTCACGCGTTACAGTGGGCGTGTGCTCACGACGGCTGGGGGCCGTCGAAAACCCGCCCACTCGTTAATTCTCCCGCACAGCGGGAGAATTTACCGCGCACGGAAGGGGTTAAAGATGATATGCAGGTGATGTCCGATTGGATGACAACAAACTGCCTGCAGCTTAATGCAAGCAAGTCAGAGATACTTTTGCTTGGGAAAGATAGTGATATGTGGTCAGAGCAATGGTGGCCAGACAAATTAAAACCCGCACCACTGCCTAAAGAGGCGGTCAAGAACCTAGGCTTCTGGATCGATAGAGGCCTGTCCTTTGACATCTAATCTAAATTAGTTGCAGGGACCTGTTTTGGACTCCTGAGGGGGTTAAAACCTCTATTGGGGTTCTTTGACCCTAAAATCCGTCAAACCATTTTCAGGCCACGATCTTGTCTAGGTTAGACTATGGCAACTCCCTATATTTAGGTGCCAATAAATCCTGCATTCAGCGCCTTCAAAGAATCCAGAACGCGGCAGCCCGCACCTTGCTGGCACTTCCAAAGTCATGTTCAGTGTCCAAACTCCTACCTAAATTGCATTGGTTACCTGTAGAAAAAAGAATTCAGTTTAAGACACTGTGTGTTGCACATAAAATCATGACCCAACAAGCACCTCCGGTCCTAGCAGCTTTATTGGTACCGTACGTTCCGAGTCGCTCTTTACGCTCAGTCAATCAAGGACTCGCATGTACCCACCGAGTCTTAAGAGCGAGAGCGGGTGGTCGCTCTTTTAAAGTTTTGGCAGCTAAACTCTGGAACTCTCTCCCAGTTTCCATCAGAGGGCTCCAGAATCATCAGGCATTCCGTAAAGCCGTAAAGACCTGGCTTTTCCCGGAATAACTTCTTCCTGTGTTCTGGGCGTTATTTTAGTCATCTGTACTCTGGGTAGCGCTGGGACGCCCTGTTGCTGGGGCAGCTACGCGCTGTATAAATCCAAATCAAAATCAAATCAAATCAAAATCAAGCAACAGAGGTGTAGAAAGAAGCAAGAGAAGTGCAGAAAGAAACAACAGAGGTGCAGAAAGAGGCAAGAGAACTGCAGAAAAAGGTAAGAGAGGTGCAGAAAGAGGCAGGAGAGGTACACAAAGAGGCAAAAGGGGTACTGAAAGAGGTAAGAGGGGTGCAGAAAGAAGCAAGAGAAGTGCAGAAAAAAACAACAGAGGTGCAGAGAGAGGCAAGAGGGGTGCAGAAAGAGGCAAGAGAAGTGCAGAAAGAAGTAACAGAGGTGCCGAAAGAGGCAAGAGAGGTGCAGAATCAGCCAAGAAAGGTGCAGAAAGAGGGAACAGGGGTGCAGAAAGAGGTAAGAGGGATACAGGAATTTGCAAGAGAGGTGCAGAAAGAACCAAGAGTAGTGCAGAAAGAAACAAGAGAAGTGCAGAAAGAAGCAAGAGAGGTGGAGAAATAGGGAAGAAGGGTGCAGAAAGAGGCATGAGGGTTGCAGAAATTTGCAAAAGAGGTGCAGAAAGAAGCAAGAGCAGTGCAGAAAGAACCAACAGAGGTGCAAAAAGAGGCAAGAGGGGTGCAGAAAGAGGTAGGAGAGGTGCACAAAGAGGCAAGAGGGGTACAGAAAGAGGCAGGAGGGGTGCAGAAAGAAGGAAGAGAAGTGCAGAAAGAAGCAACAGAGATACTGAAAGAGGCGCGAACGGTGCAGAAAGAGGCAAGAGAAGTGCAGAAAGAAGCAACAGAGGTACAGAAAGAGACAAGAGAGGTGCAGAAACAGGCAAGAAAGGTGCAGAAAGAGGGAACAGGGATGCAGAAAGAGGCAAGAGAGGTGGAGAAAGAGGGAAGAGGGGTGCAGAAAGACGCAAGAGAGGTGCAGAAACAAGCAAGAGAAGTGCAGAAAGAGGCAAGAGAATTGCTGAAAGAAGCAACAGAGGTAGAGAAAGAAGCAAGAGAAGTGCAGAAAGAGGCAAGAGAAGTGCAGAAAGAGGCAAGAGAGGTGCAGAAAATATCAAGAGAACTGCAGAAAGAGGCAAGAAAGTTGCAGAAACAGGCAAAAGAGGTGCAGAAAGAGGGAACAGAAGTGCAGATAGACGCAAGAGAATTGCTGGAAGAGGCAACAGAGGTGTAGAAAGAAGCAAGAGAAGTGCAGAAAGAGGCAAGTGAGGTGCAGAAAGAGGCAAGAGAGGTGCAGAAAATGGCAAGAGAACTGCAGAAAGAGGCAAGAGGGATGCAAAAAAGGGAAGAAGGGTGCAGAAAGAAGCAAGATAGAGACAACAGGTGTGAAGAAAGAAGCAAGAGAGGTGCAGAATGAGGCAAAAGAAGTGCAGAAAGAGCAACAGAGCGCAGAAGGGGGCAAGAGAACTGCAGAAAGAGGCTAGAAAGTTGCAGAAACAGGCAAAAGAGGTGCAGAAAGAGGGAACAGGGATGCAGACAGAGGCAAGAGTGAGCAGAAAGTAGGACGAGGGGTGCAGAAAGAGGCAAGAGGGGTGCAGAAATTTGCAAGAGCAGTGCAAAAGAACCAACAGAAGTGCAGTAAGAGGCAAGAGGGGTGCAGAAAGAGGGATGAGAGGTGTAGAATGAGGCAAGAGAGTTGCACAAAGACGGAACAGGGATGCAGAAAGAGGCAAGAGAGGTGGAGAAAGAGGGAAGAGGGGTGCAGAAAGACACAAGAGAGGTGCAAAAACAAGCAAGAGAAGTGCAGAAAGAGGCAAGAGAATTGCTGAAAGAAGCAACAGAGGTAGAGAAAGAAGCAAGAGAAGTGCAGAAAGAGGCAAGAGAGGTGCAGAAAATGGCAAGAGAACTGCAGAAAGAGGCAAGAAAGTTGCAGAAACAGGCAAAAGAGGTGCAGAAAGAGGGAACAGAAGTGCAGATAGATGCAAGAGAATTGCTGGAAGAGGCAACAGAGGTGTAGAAAGAAGCAAGAGAAGTGCAGAAAGATGCAAGTGAGGTGCAGAAAGAGGCAAGAGAGGTGCAGAAAATGGCAAGAGAACTACAGAAAGAGGCGAGAGGTATGCAAAAAAGGGAAGAACGGTGCAGAAAGAAGCAAGAGAAGTGCAGAAAGAAGCAAGAGAGGTACAGAAAGAGGGAAGACGAGTGCATATAGAGACAACAGGTGTGAAGAAAGAAGCAAGAGAGGTGCAGAATGAGGCAAAAGAAGTGCAGAAAGAGCAACAGAGGCGCAGAAGGGGGCAAGAGAACTGCAGAAAGAGGCTAGAAAGTTGCAGAAACAGGCAAAAGAGGTACAGAAAGAGGGAACAGGGGTGCAGAAATTTGCAAGAGAGGTGCAGAAAGAAGCAAGAGCAGTGCAAAAGAACCAACAGAAGTGCAGTAAGAGGCAAGAGGGGTGCAGAAAGAGGGAAGAGAGGTGTAGAAAGAGGCAAGAGGGGTGCAGAAATTTGCAAGAGAGGTGCAGAAAGAAGCAAGAGCAGTGCAAAAGAACCAACAGAAGTGCAGTAAGAGGCAAGAGGGGTGCAGAAAGAGGGAAGAGAGGTGTAGAATGAGGCAAGAGAGTTGCACAAAGAGGGAAGAAGGGTGCAGAAAGAGGCAAGAGGGGTGCAGAAAGAAGCAACAGAGGTGCAGAAAGAAGCAAGAGAAGTGCAGAAAGAGGCAAG
Source organism: Calotriton arnoldi (assembly GCA_963921515.1). Lineage (NCBI taxonomy): Eukaryota > Metazoa > Chordata > Amphibia > Caudata > Salamandridae > Calotriton > Calotriton arnoldi. The sequence continues at coordinate 1,307,720 of CAWUFW010004142.1, forward strand.
AGAAGTGCAGAAAGAGGCAAGAGAGGTGCAGAAACAGGCAGGAGAGGTGCAGAAAGAGGGAACAGGGGTGCAGACAGAGGCAAGAGTGGGCAGAAAGTAGGAAGAGGGGTGCAGAAAGAGGCAAGAGGGGTGCAGAAATTTGCAAGAGAGGTGCAGAAAGAAGCAAGAGCAGTGCAAAAGAACCAACAGAAGTGCAGTAAGAGGCAAGAGGGGTGCAGAAAGAGGCAAGAGAAGTGCAGAAAGAGGCAAGAGAGGTGCAGAAACAGGCAGGAGAGGTGCAGAAAGAGGGAACAGGGGTACAGAAAGAGACAAAAGAGGTGCAGAAAGAGGGAAGAAGGGTGCAGAAAGAGGCAAGAGGGTTACAGAAAGAAGCAAGTGAGGTACAGAAAGAGGCAACAGAGGTGCAGAAAGAGGCAAGAGAGGTGCAGAAAGTGGAAGAGATGAGCAGAAAGAGGCAAAAGAAGTGCAGAAAAAGAAAGAAAGGTGTAGAAAGAAGCAACAGAAATGCAGAAAGAGGCAAGAGAGGCGCAGAAAGAAGCAAGAATGGTTTGCACCCAATTAGTACCAATTTAATACCCACTTTAGCAATAAGTAACAGGTGACCATTCTAGGTTTGCAAAGGGCCTTCCACCATTCTGTAACACTTGTCGCTGCATTTTTGATAACGTTTGAGCTAGAAACAATTTTTTTTTTGTTCAAATCTGCAGATTATGCAGCAGATGATGGATGATGGATTATGTGGCAAATGCGGAAAATGTATAACTGTGCAAAAGTCGATGCAGCCAAACAGTCGCATCATTTCAGTGGCCCTGCTCATACCTCTGACTAGGTCCAGAAGTGCTCCTCAGTCGTTCCTTCTTTTTTTTTGTCTCATTGAGTTTATAGTTTAGCTTCTATGGAAATGAGGAAGACTAAACCTGAGGTTACCACTCCACAACACAGATTATCATACCACACAATTACTCTCCATAACACATAATCCCACTCTACATAATTCCTATGCACTAAATACCACATACTTTCTATCCACATAATTTCACTGCACAGCATACCACATAATTCCACTACACACAACCTACATTCACTCCACTCCAAGAAACATTAATAAAACACTTTTACATTTACAGCGCTAATAGCTCTTACTCTCGCAAATGCGAAACCTATTACATTGCAAATGCTTCTTTAACTAGTAGTCGCGTTTGCAGAGAGTTGGAGAAAGGGGGCTGGGCCTCCGACCACCGCTCAGGAATTCCACTGCGTAGGACTTACAGGAAGTACCCGGAGCGCTTCTTGGCCCCCAAAGTCCCTCAGGAGAAAAGAGGACTTAATTCCCAACCCATAGTGTCCCAGGAGGCACGTTTGTAGAGTGGTGAAGAAAGAGGGGCATGGTCTCCGAAGACCTCTTAGCAATCCTACTGTGTGGGACTTACTGGAGGTAACAGGAGGGGTAGTTGGCCCCCAAGAGCAACCTTGGGGGCCAACTACCCCTCCTATTACCTCCAGTAAGCCCCACACAGCAGCATTGGTAAAGTCTCATAGCAGGCCACGCCCCCTTTGCCCACCAGTCTGCAAACTCGCTCCCTGGCGCGCTCTTCAATGGGGATTAAAATCCCCTTCACTGCTGGGGGTGGTTAGGGGCCAACTAGCCTACCTGTAACCTCCAGTAAGCCCCACACAGTGGGATTGCTGAGAGGTGGACACAGGCCACGCCCCCTTTGCCCACCACTCTGCAAACGCACCTCCTGGCACGCTCTTGGTTGGGGGATGAAGTCCCCTTGCCTCCTGACGGTCCCTGGGGGCCAACTAGCACTCCTGTTATCTCAGGGGATGAAGTCCATTTCAGTCCTGAGCTCCTCAGGACACAAGAGGACCTCATCGCCCCACCAGCAGTGCGCCAAGAGGCGCGTTCGCAAACTGGTGTAAAAAGGGGCGTGGCCGCGGATCACCTCTCTACAATCCCACTGTGTGGGGTTTACTGGAGGTACCTGGTGGGCTAATTGGCCCCTAAGGACCCTTAGGATTCAAGAGGACTTAATCCCCCAATCCAGAATGCGCCAGGAGGCGCGTTTGCATAGTGGTGCAGAGAGGGGACGGGGCCTCGGCGAGATGCTGGCTTCTGCTTTTTTTTTTTATTAGAAGGGGGGCTGTGTGGCCCCCCTTCTCTTAATATTTTGTGGGCCCTGGGGACCCCATCCCCCAGGGCCTGACCCATTTTTTTTTTTTAATTTAAAAAACGGGAAGGGGCCACGCGGACCACCTCCCGAGGCCTTTTTCGTTCCCGGGGACCCCATCCCCTGGGGGTGTGCCTAATTTTTTTATTTTATTACAGGAGAGGGGCCACGTGGCCCCCCTTCCCTGGGCCACTTTTGGCCCCGGGGGACCCCATCCCCCGGGGCTTGGCCTCGTTTATTTATTTATATTTATATATATATTAAATAAAGCTTTCAGGAACGTTATAGTTTGGAAATTGAATTTAAAAAGACCTTAGACATTCACTGAAAAAAACAAAGGTTACAGGGACGTTATACTTAGGCTCAGACTTTGCTTGTACAGAACCAGTGTAATTCAACATTTATAGTTACCTGGGCTAACTATAACTTATGCCCCCACAATGCACTGCTTATCACCTCACATATTACATCACTCATGACATGGTCAGTGACATCACTGATGACATCACTGATGACATCGCAAATGACATCACTGATGACATCATCCTGTGAGTGTAAGTGCTTCATAAATGTTTCTAAGACTTAAGGATATATATTAAGCTACAGCATAAGTTAAATTTACATTTTTTCTGTACTAGTAATTAGTCACGATTTCTAACATATCTCATCTGAGTGGCTGTGTGACTGTCTGTATCAGTGTGTGAGTGGATTACTGAGTGGCTGTATGGATGTTTAGGTGGGTGTGTGAGTGACTGTATAGATGTGTTAGTGAACATGTGAGCAGCTGTCTGGGTGAGTGAGTGGCTGTGTGAGTGGCTGTAATGGAGAGTGAATGGGTGTGTGAGTGGCTGTATGGGTGACTTAGTGGCTGTGTGAGTGACTGTCTAGGTGAGGGATTGGGTGTTTGAGTTGCTGTATGGGTGAATGAGTAGCTTTTTGAGTGTGTGTATAGGTGAGTGGGTGTGAGTGGCTGTATTGGAGAGTGAATGTGTGAGTGGCTGTGAGGGTGAGTGAGTGGGTGTGTGAGTGGTTGTATGGATGTGTGAATGGGTATGTAAGTGGTTCTGTGGGTGTGCGAGTGGTTGTATGGGTGAGTGAGTGGCTGTGTCAGTGGCTGAATGGGTAAGTGAGAGGGTGTGTGAGTAGCTGTATAGGTGAGTGAGTGGCAGTGTGAGTGGCTGTATGGGTGAGTGTGTGGGTTTGTGAGGACCTGTAGGAAAGTAGAATCTGCTTTCATGGTTACCCCCACTTTGTGCTGGTGTTCTACTGTTTTTCTGATTAGTCTGACTGGGATCATGCTAATCAGGACCCCAGTCACTGTGCTTCCTCCCTAAATTGGTTATGGTGAGTACCTTGGTACACTCCTATTTGTCGACTGGGGCACCCTTGTAAGTCCCTAGTATATGGTACTAAGGTACCTAGGGAATGGGTACCCCAGGGATCCCCCCCAGGCAGCCCGTAGGGGATCCCTAGGGATCCCCTATGGGCTGCAGCATGTATTATGCCATTCATGAGTCACCCTCCAAATTTCGACTACGGGCCTGCCATTGTAGCCTGTGTGAGTTGGTGCATGTACCTCTCAAAAAAGATATAAGTTTCCTTATATCTTACTTCACTGCGCTTGAAACCTATAAGTCACCACTCTAGCAGGCCTTTCAGTCCCAAAGGCAGGGTGCGCAGTTCTGAGTGTGAGGGTGGCCCTGCATGAGCAGACCACCCCTACAAACCCTGGAGTCCATTCTCCAGACTTTGTAAGTGAATCAGCCATTACGATAGAGAGGCCATGCGTCATCACGCGATGACCATCTCTAAACTGGCTGGAACAAACCTGGGCATGTTTGGTATCAAACATGTTGGAATCATACCCCAACACCATATCCGGTGATGGAGGTATGATTCCATCCATGGTAGTGCCACTCCAGAAAGCCCCCCATGCTCCCAGGACCGATCTTACAGAGCCTGACAGCAACCTAGGGCTGCTGCCAACCACAGACACGATTCTGCCCTCCTGCTGCTGGGCCGAGTCCGAGCAAGGGAAGGTAGGACAATAGGTTTCCTGTCACAGGAAGGTGTGACCACCTCCCAGACAGGATTTAGTGTATTAGGCCAGGGTGGGGGCGCTTGCCAGTGCCACATAGTCTGCTAGAAGGGCATATTCGGTGCCCTCCTTGCATACTCCAGTTCAAACCAGCTCAGGGAGCCATTGGCTCTTGTTCTGGTGTTAAACTTGACAAAGGACATGGGAGTATGCTCCCTTCTGTCCAGCCCCTCCTCTGGGAGGGACCCCTGAATCATCCCAACCCTCTCCTGAGGGTACTTAAGGGCTTACCTGTGGGTGGGACCCTAGATTTGTCGTGGGATTCGATTCTGCTCCAACTCCACTTCATCTTTGAACGTCTGGACATCCTGACCGAGTCCTGCTGACCGTGCCTGACTTATTGCATTGTCCTTCGCTTTCAGACCGAGACTGCAACTGAGAAGACTCTGTCTGCTCCATACCTCATCGTCCTGCAAACCCGCTGCACCATCAGTCTCTGTGCTCCATACAGGTTCCGTCCTGGGCCTGTGGACATCTAAAGACATCCAAAGGAATCTCCCTTGGAGTAAAGGAGTCACTCCCCTGCATCCGCAGGCACCGCAACACAGTCGACCGGCCTGCCAAACGTGGGCTCCAACAGATTCCAAAAGACTCAGCAACACAGGGGGTGGTTCTGCATTCCCTCGAGGCCTGAGTTGTCCTCTCATCAAGTTGAGGCCAGTATCCCTCGTTGAACACCCTGCAACCGAACCCCTGTGCACTGCGTCGCTGCATCGCTTCATCACACGGTAACTGCATCGGTTTCCACGACCGACCCGTGCCAACGGACTCGGACACATCGAAAGGTTCTGTCGACGAGTCTGTCCCCGCTGTAACTGACCCGTGCCGACGCAGTTGGTTGGACAGGCGGATTCTGTTGTCTTCAGCATCACAGTGGCTCAGGTAGAGTTACCGATTCGGTGTACCCGTACTTGAAGCCTCTTTATAAACTGACCTGTCTTCATTGAACTCGAGTGCCCTTCATCTTCTCAGCCTCCTGGATGTCCTGGAGTGGCATAGACTCTGTCCCCCCTGCCTTCAGGTACTTTTCAACACGAACCCGCGCCCGGGTTCCAACAGACTCTTTCATCCTTCTGCAACAGCAGTCTTGATCTAAAGTCCTCGATTGTGCTCGACAGTGGTTGTAGGTATCCTGATTCCGAGGGTATCCACGGGTGGGGTGGCTCCTCAACCTTCTGTCTTCCACTGAGTATCTTCGGGGTTCACTGGGAAGGCTCTTTCCACTTCAAGACTGCAACCTCAACGTACCCTGAGTAACATTGAGTACGCGGTTGTGTATCCTCTTGGAATACGACTATCGTGGGGTACCTAGACTCTCACCTGGGGTGGTATTTTGGGTCCCCGACTCTCTACATCTTTTGGGTCCAATCTCATCTACTATTGTGGTTCGCATTCCACTATTTTGATATATGGTGTGGTCTCCCCTTGGAGACCACTGTGTATTGGTGCTTCGTACTGTTCTATTTTGAAGTATTGTGTGCATTGACAGTATATCTCTGGACAGGAGATATTGTATAGTGTTAGTGAGTGAATGTAATAAATATCTATTTTATAAGTACACAGTGTGGTTCTTTTTCACTTAGCCTATACTAAGGTTTGTATACTGGTAAACCGAGCTGCTTTACACCCCTCCTAGACTAAGCCTGAAGGTTGCTCTCCACAGCTACCACTTACAGAGCCTTTCTAAGGTCTGGATTAGTGCAGGCTGCTACACTTACATAAGTGAGCATCATATACTAAGCCAACCTCTCACGTTGGTGTGCAGTGGTTGGGATTCAAGCTTGCACCGGTTTACAAGCTAATCTGAGTGTGGTCAAAGTGAAAAACCATCACTAACATTTAGACACATATAATATTTTATAGACAATTAAGTTCTACTGAACTTACAGATTGGTTGTTAAGGGCCTAGCATACCCTTTCTCCAATCTTAGGAAGTTTAGTTCCCACTAGGTTAGGTAGGTGCAACACCACACTGCACCTAGTATGTCTTTAGTAGAAGAAGCCAGTGGCTCTCTGCCTTCTAGATACAGTGGTTGCACATTTTAGGAACTGAGAGCCCTTTGTTCCACTAGGAAACTAAAGACAGGGAAAGGCCCTAGCACTCAACGCCTCCTAGAGGTGTTACTGCAAGATGACCTCGAGAAAGCTGGTGGGTCAGAGGAGCAGGACCGAGTGGGTGGGCAGGGGACAGAAGAAGAGTCAGGAGGGAACCTCCTCTTTGTCCTAGATTCTGACCCTAACCTGGAGGAGTCTAATGACTCCCCCCTGGAGAACTCAGATCCCCCAGCGGATAGTGCAGATGGCACAGAGGGTGTCCCTAGAAGTAGGTCCCCCTTTATTCCACCTGGGAGGATTGAGGGTAGGCAAAGGAGGATTAGTTCCTCCTCTGCAGAATCCATTGCCTCTGAAACTTCTGTAGGAACATCCATCTCTAACAAGAGGGATGACTCCATAAATAGGGAATAAAAAAGGATCCGCCTTGAGAAACTGAGGCTCAGGCTCAGGAAGGGTCAGTTGGCCCCTGACAAGGAGGCCTTAGAAGTACAGAAGGCTAGGAAAAATTTGGGACTAGAGTACCATGGTGGCAGCCCCAGTGTCCCTAGGATCAGGGAACCCTCCTTTGACACTAGGAACCTGAGCAAGATAGTCCCTCCTTACCAGGAGGGGGATGTCATCCATAAATGGATCACTGCTTTAGAGAGGGCCTGGAAAGTACAGAAGGTCCCTCAAGGGCAGTGGGCAGCTAACCTGTGGCTCTCCTTTGCTAACAAAGCAAGAGATAAGCTCCTCACTGTTAGAGAAGAGGATGCTGATAACTACACTGTCTTGAAAACCACTCTCATATATTGGTTTGGCTTAACCACTGAACAATACAGGATTAAGTTCAGAGATATCCAGAAAGCAAACACTCAAGACTGGTTTGATTTTATGGATGGTGCTATTAAGGTTCTGGAGGGCTGGCTTCATGGAAGCAAGGTACAGGACTATGAGGGACTGTATAATTTGATCATGAGGGAGCACATCCTTAATAACTGTCAGAATCAATTTTTGCACCAGTACCTGGTGGACTCTGATCTGACCTCTCCCCAAGAATTGGGGAAGAAGGCAGACAAATGGGTCCACGCCAGGGTTAAGTAGAAAAACACTGGTGGAGGTGGCCAGAAGAAGCAGGATTCTTCTAAATCTCAAGATAAGGACGTGGACAAAAATTAAGACAAGAATTAGTCTTCTCAAGGCCCCCAAAAACCTTCATCTGAGGGTAAGTTCCAAACCTCCAAGAAAGGCTAAAAGAAACCTTGTTGCTACATTTGTAAGGTAAAAACTCATTGGACAAGCGATGCTGGTTGTCCAAAGGCCAAGGAAACTCCTACTACCACTGCCCCTAAGGCACCTGCTCCCCCTAGCACCAGTACAAGTGGTAGTACAGCAACCAAGGGATTAGTGGGGTTAACCTTGGGTTCTGAGGTGGGTTCTGGCTTAGTCAGAACTCCAGCTCAGGCTGTTCTAGTCTGCGATGGTGGCATAGACCTTGCCACCTTACTGGTAAGTCCCACTAACTTGGGCAAGTACAGACAACAAACTTTGATCAATGGAAAAGAAGCCACGGCTTACAGGGACACAGGGGCCAGTGTCACTGTGGTGATAGAGAAACTCTAGCAATGTCAGGACTGACCATTCCTTGGCAGTTATGAACCTCAGCTGGGGAGGGGTAACTGGACCTAAGAGGGTTGTGGTATCTCCGGGCCTACCTGTAGATTGTCTGTTGGGCAATGATTTTGAAACTTCAGCCTGGGCTGAAGTAGAGTTCAGGACTCATGCAGAAATTATGGGCATTTCTGCAAGTGTCTTTGCTGTCACAATGGCTCAGGCCAAACAGCTCAGCACTGAAGGAGCACTGGATCCTGGAAAAATGGACCAGGTGCCTCCTAAGAGAAGGAGCAGAAAGGGTAAGGAATTGCCCTCCTCTCAAACTCCCAGTATAGATTAAACTCCTGAGGGAGATGATCTCAGCCCCTGTGAAGGAACTGTCCCAGAGGAACCTGGGCCTGACCAGGCAGAGTTCTTGGGGGCAGGGGACCCTTCCAGGGCAGACTTGAGTTTGAAGCAATAGACCTGCCCCTCTCTTGAATCCCTCAGACAGCAAGCTGCTGCTGAGGAAGCAGGAAATATCAGTGGGTCCCATAGGATCTATTGGGAAGAGAAACTCCTGTATTCTGAAGGTAGAGACCCCAAGCCTGGTGCCACCAGGAGTTTGGATATACCCCAGAAGTTCAGGGGGTTTCTCCTCTCCCTAGCACATGATATTCCCCTAGCAGGACACTTAGGGCAAAACAAGACTTGGGACAGGCTTGTCCCTCACTTTCACTGGCCCCATATGTCTGAAGACACCAAGGAGTTTTGTCGCTCCTGTGTCACCTGTCAAGCCAGTGGTAAGTCAGGTGGCACTACAAAGGCCCCCTTTATTCCACTTCCAGTGGTTGCGGTCCCCTTTGAAAGGGTGGGGATTGACATTGTTGGTTCCTTGAACCCTCCAACAGCGTCTGGGCACAGTTACATACTGGTGGTGGTGGACCATGCCACTAGATACCCAGAAGCCATTCCCCTTAGAACCACCACAGCTCCTGTGGTGGGCAGGGCCCTCCTGGGGATCTTTTTCAGGGTGGGATTCCCTAAGGAGGTCTTAGCTGACAGAGGTGCCAACTTCATGTCAAGTTACATCACTTCAATGTGGAAAGAGTGTGGGGTGCACTATAAGTTTACCACACCCTACCATCCACAATGCAATGGGCTTGTTGAAAGGTTCAACAAGACCCTCAAAGGTATGATCATGGGACTCCCAGAAAAGCTCAGGCGAAAATGGGATGTCTTGTTACCCTGCCTTCTCTTTGCCTACAGAGAGGTCCCACTAAAGGGGGTTGGTTACAGCCCATTTGAACTTTTGTTTGGGCACCCAGTTAGGGGTCCCTTGTGTGTGGTTAAGGAAGAAAGGGAGCAACCTCTCAAACCTCCTAAACAAGATATTGTGGACTATGTCCTTGGCCTTCGCTCATGTATGGCTGAATACACGAAGAAGGCAAGTAAAAACCTGGAGGCTAGCCAAGAACTGCAAAAAGCGTGGCATGACCAAAAGGCTGTCTTGACTGTTTACCAGCCAGGCCTGAAAGTGTGGGTATTGGAGCCTGTGGCCCCAGCAGCTCTCCAAGACAAGTGGAGTGGCCCCCACACTATCCTTGAACAAAAAAGTGAGGTCACCTACTTGGTGAACCTGGGTACTCCAAGAAGTCCCCACAGGGTGCCTCAGGTGAACCACCTGAAACCTTTTGTAGGCAGGGCTGACATGAGCTTGCTCATGGCAACTGATGAGGGACGGGAGGAAGAGAGTGACCCTCTCCCTGATCTCCTCTCTCAGAACCCTGATGATGGGTCAGTAGCTGGAGTAGCCGTGGCAGGCAGCCTCACTGACCAGCAGCAAGCTGATTGTAGGCAAGTCCTCCATCAGTACAGACTCATGTTCTCCCTGACACCCAGTCAGACCACCTGGTGTACCCATGAAGTGGACACAGGTGACAGCCTGCCTGTTAAGAGTAAAATCTACAGACAGCCTGACCACATCAGGGATTGCATAAGGACAGAGGTCCAAAAGATGCTGGAATTGTGGGTCATTGAGCCGTCAGATAGCCCCTGGGCTAGTCCAGTATTCTTGGTACCAAAACCTCACACCAAGGGTGTTGAAAAAGAGGCTACTGTCAAATAAGACCAGCTGAGGATGCCAAGCCAAAAACAGCATTTTCAACCCCTAGTGGGAATTATCAATTTATTGTAATGCCCTTTGGTCTGAAAAATGCACCTGCCACATTTCAGAGGTTGGTGAACAAAGTCCTAACAGGTCTGGAAGCCTATAATGCAGCATATCTAGATGATATTGCTGTCTTTAGCTCCACCTGGGAGGATCACCTGGTCCACCTCAAGAATGTTCTAGAGGCCCTGCAGAAAGCAGGCCTTACTATCAAGGCCACCAAGTGCCAGATAGGGCAGAGCAAAGTTGTGTACTTGGGCCACCTGGTAAGTGGAGACCAGGATCAACCATTGGAGAGCAAAATCTAGACCATAATGGACTGGGTTGCTCCCACTATCCAGACTCAGGCCAGAGCTTTCTTGGGCCTGACTCGGTACTACAGAAGATTTGTCAAGGGATATGGGTCCATTGTGACTCCCCTGAATGATCGTTCCTCCAAGAAAATGCCCAAGTAAGTTTAATGGACAGTTAGCTGTCAAAAGGCATTGCACTGCTCCCATCCTGCAAAGTCCTGACTACTCTAAAACTTTCATTATCCAGATAGATGCAGCTGAGATAGGGGTAGGGGTTGTGTTATCACACCTTAATGCAGAGGACCAGGATCAACCAGTAGCTTTCGTCAGCAGAAGGTTTGACCCCCAGGGAGAAACTTTGGTCAGCTGTAGAGAGGGAGGCCTTTGCTGTGGTCTGGGCCCTGAAGAAGTTGAGGTCTTACCTGTTTGGCACTCACTTCATTGTTCAGACAGACCATAAGCCCCTCCTATGGCTTAAACAGATGAAGGGTGAAAACTCCAAACTTTTGAGGTGGTCCATTTCCCTACAGGGGATGGACTATACAGTGGAACATAGACCTGGGAGTAACCATGCCAATGCAGATGGAATCTCCAGATATTTCCACTTAGAAAATGAAGACTCAACTGGGCAAGGTTAGTCTCATCTCCTAACGTTTGGGGGGGTTGTGTAGGGAAGTCGGATCTGCCTTCATGGTCACCCCCACTTTTTGCTGGTGTTCTACTGTTTTTCTGACTAGTCTGACTGGGTCCTTCTAATCAGGACCCTAGTCACTGTGCTTCCTCCCTGAATTGGTTTTGATGAGTACCTTGGTACATTCCTATTTGGCTACTGGGGCACCCTTGTAAGTCCCCAGTATATGGTACTAAGGTATGGTACCTAGGGCATGGGTACCCCAGGGATCCCCTATGGGCTGCAGCATGTATTATGCCACCCATGAGGACCCTCCAAACTTTGACTACGGGCCTGCCATTGCAGCCTGTGTGAGTTGGTGCATGTACCTCTCACGAAAGATATGTTTCCTTATATCTTACATCACTGCACTTGAAACCTATAAGTCATCCCTCCAGCAGGCCTTTCAGTCCCAAAGGCAGGGTGCGCAGTTCCGAGTGGGAGGGTGACCCTGCATGAGCAGACCACCCCTACAAACCCTGGAGTCCATTCCCCAGACTTTGTAAGTGAATCATGCATTACGATAGAGAGGCCATGCACCATTACGCGATGACCATCTTTAAACTGGCTGGAACGAACCTGGGCGTGTTTGGTATCAAACATGTTGGAATTATACCCCAACACTGTATACGGTGTTGGAGGTATGATTTCATCCATGGTAGGGCCCCTCCGGAAAGCCCTCCATGCTCAAGGGACCGATCTTACAGAGCCTGACAGCAACCTAGGGCTGCTGCCAACCACAGACACAATTCTGCTCCCCTGCTGACGGGCCAAGCCCAAGCAAGGGAAGGTAGGACAATAGGTTTCCTGTCACAGGAAGGTGTGACCACCTCCAAGACAGGATTTAGTGTATTAGGACGGGGTGGGGGCGATTGCCAGTGCCACATAGTCTGCTAGAAGGGCACATTTGGTGCCCTCCTTGCATACTCCATTTCAAACCAGCTCAGGGAGCCGTTGGCTCCCGTTCTGGTGCAAAACTGGACAAAGGACATGGGAGTGTCCTCCCCTCTGTCCAGCCCCACCTCTGGGAGGGACCCCATAATCATCCCAACCCTCTCCCGTGGGTACTTTAGTGCTTACCTGTGGGTGGGACCCTAGATTTGTCGTAGGATTCTATTCAGCTCCAACTCCAGTGCATCTTTGACCGTCTGGACATCCTGGCCGAGTTGTGCTGACCGGATCGCATCGTCCTTTGATTTGAGACAGAGACTGCAACTGAGAAGACTCTGTCTGCTCCATTCCTCATTGTCCTGCAAACCCACTGCACCATCAGTGTCCGTGCTCCATAGAGATTCCGTCCTGGGCCTGTGGACATCTAAAGACATTCAAAGGAGTCACTGCCCTGCATCCGCAGACACCGCAACACAGTCGACCGGCCTGCCGAACCTGGGCTCCAACTAATTCCAAAAGGCTCAGCAACACAGGTTATGGTTCTGCATTCCCTCTAGGCCTGAGTTGTCCACTCGTCGAGTTGTGGCCAGCATTCATCGTTGAGCGCCCTGCAACCGAACCCCTGTGCACTGTGTCGCTGTATCGCTTCATCACACGGTAACCGCATCGGTTACCACGACCGACTCGTGCCAACAGAGTCAGACACATCAAAAGGTTCTGTCGACGAGTCTGTCCCCGCTATAACTGACCTGTGCCGACGCAGTTGGCTGGACGGACGGATTCTGTTGTCTTCAGCATCACGGTGGCTCAGGTACAGCTACCGATTCGGTGTACACGTACTTGAAGCCTTTTCATCAACTGACCTGACCTTATTGAACTCGAGTGGCCTTCGTCTTCCGTGCCTCCTGGACATCCCGGAGTGGCATAGATTCTGTCCCCTCTGCTTTCAGGTACTTTTTGACACGAACTTGCGCTCGGATTCCAACAGACTCTTTCATCCTTCTGCAACAGCGGTCTTGTCCTGAAGTCCTCGATTGTGCTTGACTGTGGTTGTAGATATCCTGATTCCGAGGGTATCCACGGGTGGGGTGGCTCCTCAACCTCCTGTCTTCCACGGGGTATCTTCGGGGTCCACTGTGAGGGGTCTTTCCACTTCAAGACTGCAACATACCCTGAGTAATATTGAGTACACGGTTGTGTATCCTCTTGGCATATGACTATCATGGGGTACCTAGACTCTCACCTGGGGTGGTATCTTGGGTCCCTGACTCTCTATACCTTCTTGGTCCAATCTCATCTACTATTGTGGTTCGCATTCCACTATTTTGATATATGGTGTGGTCGCCCCCTGGGGACCACTATGTATTGGTGCTTCTTACTGTTCTATTTTGAAGTATTGTGTGCTTTGACAGTATATCTCTGTGCAGGAGATACTGCATAGTGTTAGTGAGTGACTGTAATAAAGATCTATTTTTATAAGTACACTGTGTGGTCCTTTTTCACTTAGCCTATACTAAGGATTGGATACTGGTAAACTGAGCTCCTTTACACCCCTCCTAGACTAAGCTTGAAGGATGCTTTCCACAGCTACCACTTAGAGAGCCTTTCTAAGGATGTCTAAACCACTAAAATCACCATAAGGGTCGTCTGGATTAGTGCAGGGTGCTACACTTACATAAATGAGTATCATATACTAAGCCAGCCTCTCACAATACCTGTATGAGTAAGTGAGGGGCTGTGTGAGATTATGTATGGGTGATTGAGTGGGTGTGTGAGTGGCTGTAAGGGTGTTTGAGTGGCTGTGTAAGTGTCTGTATGTCTGTATGACTGGATGTGTGAGTGGCTCCATTGGTGAGTGAGTTGGTGCATGTGTTTTGTTCCATATAGGTACCCCAAATATAGGCTCTGGTAGCAACCTAATCTCTCACCTATATTTCCCCTGCCATTGCACTACATAACGGTTCTTGGGACTGACCTTTTACCTAGTTAAGGTACTGCAAACAGGACGTGGGGTTTTCCCTGAAAACTAGCCTCATCCATTATGCATGAGGATTCTTGGAAACTCAGCAGGACTACCATCTCCTGCATAATAACTATATATAAGGGTCATTCCTTCCGGCATCCTAAGTCCGACATGACACAGCAAGGTAGATCCCCTGAGGGTACCACTTTGGGTATACAAACACAATATCTTTGCTGAGGCAGGGAGAGGAGAAAAAGGACTTCCATGCTGACACACTGACACGATACTCTGAGGTTCCTGCACGCAGACACTCCAGCTCGCAGTGGTCTGACATCTCTCGCGAGGTACCCATCTCGAGACCAAGACGGGGTCCCACAGTTTCTCACTTCAGGTAATGGGGTTGACTTTATCCTAGAGGGATTCTTGGCTCTACACCTACATACATGCTAGGTACACTTAGGTACTTCTAGTTAGGGTCGCATCGTAGTAGTACGCATTTATTACTGTTATGTATTTTATATATTTGCCTGTATTCATTATTTTAGCACAATGGTAGGAATCTACCATCCTTTTACTCTGTTGGTGCTTCTAATCATTTATATCTGTTTCTGTCTTATGGTTGTTTCAGCACACTAATTTTACACTAGAATGACGCAGGTTCAATAAATGCTTATTGAGAACGTCCCCACCGTTTTATTCTGTGTATCTCTCTGAGACAAAGTGAGCACGAGTGACTGAGCCAAAAGCACTGTACTGTTTCCACGATCCCTGATGGGACAGAGTTGTCATGTTCGATAGTTGCCAAGAACTATTCTCTCCATTGTAAGAGGGGTTTCTAGTGGCATTGTGAGCTAGCTAGTATACAGGCGAACAAACTCAGTGGGGGTGTCTGGAATCAGTCTGAACACCAATCCCACAGTCTATGTTGTCTAAACGTGCAGATCCGATATAAGTTTATAGGAACTACATGACACATGAGTGGCTGTATGGGTGAGTTAGTAGGTGTGTGAGTATGTATGTGAGTGGTATGGGTCTGTGAATGGGTGTGTAAGTGGTTGTGTAGCAGTGGGAGTGGGTGTATGAGAGGTTCTAAGGGGATGTGAGTGGATGTCTGAGTGGTTCTGTGTATGATGTCACAGTGATGTCATCAGTGATGTCATCATTGATATAATCAGTGATGTCACTGACCATGTCATCAGTGATGTAATATGTGAGGTCATAAGCAGTGCATTGTGGGGATAAGTTATAGCTAGCTCAGGGTACTACAACTGCTGAATTTCATAAGTGTCTTACTGGGTCTGCGAGTGAGTGTGTGATTCTGAGTGGGTCTGTGAGTTGGTGTGTAAGTCTCTAAGTGGGTTTGCGAGAGGGTGTGTGAGTCTCTGATTGGGTCTGTCAGTAGGTGCGTGAGTGTCTTAGTGGGTCTGTGAGTGGGAATGTGAGTGTCTGAGTGGGCCTGTGTGTCTGTGTCTCTCAGTGAGTCTGTGAGTGGGTGAATGAGTGCTTGAATAGATCTGTGAGCGGGTGCATGCGTGTGTGAGTGGGTATGTGAGTGGGTGTGTGAGTGTATGCGTGGGTTTGTCAGTGGGTATGTAGTAAAAAAGTAGGGGGCACATGGGAGCAGGTCTTCATGCAAGCTCCCCTTGTGACGGTCCTCCTGTCCAGCTTGCCTGCAGTCTGCTTCCTTCTGCTGCATTCTGTTTTGGGCCTCCTCTGCTCATTTTCTGCTTGTTTTTCTGCCTCTTCTCTGCTCACTCCTGCCCTCTATGTTGCCTCCTTCTGCTTTTTATTTTGACTCTTCTGCTCGCTCCTGACCTTTATTCTGCCTCTTGCTGTTCGTTTCTGACCTCTATTTTGCTTCTTGCTGCTCCTTTCTCACCTCTATTTTGCCTCTATTTGTTCATTCTGCATGTTATTATGCCTCTTTCTGGTTGCTCCTGACCTGTATTTTGCCTCTCTTTCCTCATTTCTGACCTTTATTCTGCCTCTTTCCACTCCCTTTTGACCTTTATTTGGCCTCTTTTTGCTAGTTTCTCACTTCATTTTGCCTCTTTCTGCTCGTTGCTGAACTTTATTTTACCTCTTAGTGCTCGTTTCTCACCTTTATTTTTCCTCTTCGTGCTCATTGCTGACCTTTATTATGCCTCCTTCTGCTTGTTTCTGACCTCTATTTTGCCTCTTTCTGCTTGCTCCTGCCCTTTATGTTGCCTCTTTCTACTCGTTTCTGACCTTTATTCTGCCTCTTTCTGCTCATTTCTGACCTCTATTCCGCCTCTTGCTGCTCGTTTCTGGACATTATTTTGCCTCTTTCTGATCGTTTCTGACCGTTATTCTACCTCTTTCTGCTTGTTTCTGACCTTTCTCTTTCTGCTAATTTCTCACATTTATCTTATCTCTTTCTGCTCATTTCTGACCTTTATTTTGCCTGTTTCTGCTCGTTTCTGACCTATATTTTGCCTCTTTCTGCTAATTTCTGACCTTTATTTTGCCTCATTCTGCTCTTTTCTGATCTCTATTTTGCCTGTTTGTCCCGGATTCTTACCTTTATTTTGCCTCTTTTTGCTCGTTCCTGATCTCTTTTTTTGTCTCTTTCTGCTCGTTGCGGGCTTTATTTTGCCTCTTTCTGCTCCTATATTTCTATTTGTAGTGGGGAGGGGTGCCATGCAGCCCCCTTCAGGGACCAATTTCGGCCTGGGGACCCTATCCCCCGGGGCCTGGCCATTTCTCCTGGGTGCCTCCAGGGCACCAAGTGTACAATGGGACTGAGGGGGGCCTCAATGCCTCTGTAGTCCAAGCCGGCTCCCTGCCTCCTGTGGAAGCCGGCATTGCTGCTGCAAGCAGGGAGCTGCGTTAAATAGCAGTTGCCTGTTTGCGGGAGCAGTGCTTTCATCTGTTTACCTGCATGTATATTTGCATGCAAGGAAACAGATGAAAACTTTGCTTTCTGCAAGCAGGAGCTGTTTGACAGCTTGCTCAAGCAGAAAGCTGAGTTATGTTTGCTTTTGCTTGGTGGGAGCTGCCAGCTGCCACCAAGCAAAAGCAGACATCTGTCTTCGGAGGGTGGGCACCTCAAGAGATAGTAGAAGCTGGCCCTGGGAGTGGTTGTCTCCAGAGGCCTCTCTGGCTTCTTCAGGGGGGCCGCACGGCCCCCTCTATTGTAAAACTTAGTCCCGGGGAGGTGGTGTTCTCTGGGGCTGTGGGGGGAGCATGCGGGCCACCTGGATTAATTTTATGTTTAGCCCTGGGGAGGTGGCGGTCCCTGGAGCATTGGTGGGCCCAGCAGGCCCGTCTGCATACATATTTGTAAGTGTTCCGGGGAGAAGACGGTCCCCGGGGCGGCAAGGGGGCAGCATGGGCTGACATGCATTAATTTTATATGTTATATTTTATATGTTTATCCCCGGTGAGGTGGCGGTTGCCGGTGCTACGGGGGTCAGCGGGGGGCTGCGTGGTGCTGCGTGGGCCCACTGTGTTTATTTATTCCAGGGGAGGGATTCATTTATCTCATTTAGCCCAGGGGAGGTGAGGGTCCCTGGGGCTTTCATAAGCCCTAGATGGGGGGGGGGCGTTTACCCCCCTCCTATTTTTATAGAATGTTCCTGGGACCTGGCCCACCCTGGAAGACCGGCTTATTGTTTCAAAAATTTGACACACTTGTTTTTTTCAAAGTTTTACGCACATTCGTGACCTCGTCGCGCATTTGCAGCAAAAAAATTTTTGTTGTCCTAGCGGGGTTCCTCTGGGACCCCCCCAAAGAGCCTTAGGGGGTCAGAGAACTCCTACCCTGCCCCTTTCTCTTTTTTTAATGTTTTGTGTGGGACATGGCAGCAGCAGAGTCCCAAGATGGCTGCCAACACTTCCTGGTTGAAGTGTTGGCAGCCAATCAGATTTCAGCACAGGGACTGTTGGATCCAGCACCGGCTCACACAGGTAAATGCTGTGGGGCGGTGAAGCGGGGCGGGGTGGGGGGTAGTGGAGTCCTTTCATAGGATGGCACTTTGAAAACGAACTAAATAAATAAATAAAAGCACTTTCCTTGCGCTCGCCGCATCGCAGACTTCAGCGATGCAACGAGCGCAAGGAAAGTGCTTTTATTTATTTATTTAGTTAGTTTTCAAAGTGCCGCCCGCCCCGCCCCGCCTCACCGCCCCACATCATTTACCTGCGGCTGGTTGGATCCTCGGAGGATCTGCGTCCCTATATATACAAATTTGAATTTCTGTTCAAAGTCCATAACTACTGAACGAATTTACACCAATTCACAAAAAGGTCGCTTTCTGGACCAACTGCTACCTTTCTGCCAAATCTGGTGTCATTCCGTTCAGCGGTTCGAGCTGTAATTGTGTCTAAAATTCCTATGGGAATTAACATGTTAAACACATGTTTTTTGACCCCCCTATTTCTCGGCCCCCGCTTGATGGATTGCCCGAAACATTTCATACACAACAATAATCACCGGGGCACTTTTTTTGGGAAAATTTCGTGAAGATTCCTCAAACGGTGACAACAATATAAGCAAGTCAAAAAACACTTTTCCTATGGAAACATGGTCCTAACTATAACTAAAAATAAAAAAAAGGAAGATGCACACCGTAACTCACAGCCTCACTCTGTTTTCTCTGCAAATTAACGGTCCGCAAATCTCTCTATCATATAATCCCTTTAGGCCCACAATTTAAAAAAAAAACTAATTAAAATAAACTATTGAAAGGATTTTTCCCTACCAAGCAAAGACACTTCCTTGAATAAAGTTCCACTTCCCTGCTAATTTTTGATTAACTCTGCTCATAATTTTTTTCTGTATTGGAGACTAAAGAATCTTATGGTAAATTAAAACTAGAAAAGTTAAAATATTGACTCCCCCCACCATTTTTTCCCCATTGATGGAGCTGCATGAAACTTGCCATGCTCAACCCAAAGTGAATGAATTTTGTTTTTAAAGTATCATGCAGAATCGCCAGACAGAGCTAAAGGTATTAGAAAACAAGAAATCCATTTTCACTGTAATCTCTGTCCTCATCATAACTAAAGAGGTGTTTTTGCGTCTGTGAAATACATATATATCATTTCTGTGATCTGATTTCAATATTACTTTCTAATCTAAAGTTCTATTCTAAAGTTATGTGAGATGGGTTCTCTCTTGTTCAAGGAACATAATTCAAATTCAGCAAGATACAGGGCGTGGCCAGCACTGGAATGGCGTGAGGCATGCTTTGTTTTGGCTCCGGATCACCGAGGCCTTCTCCGCTGCATAAATGCGTTGGAACCAGGCCAAATAAGATCCTGTTCTTGGCGCAACTACCTGAGCACACCCTGAGCAGGATGGCGGCCCTCAGACCCAACATAAAGGGCCTTTGATAGCGATTGTAGGCCCAGATGCCAGGTGGGGCCCGCTGATCCGTCATCTTGGGCTCTCAGCATGAATGCGACTGCCGCCCCAGGTTCCTGTATCAGCCTGCCATCCAACGCAATCTGGATCGCTGATTGGCGGCAGCGGGCGTTGGCTCCTCCTTTTGACCTATGGCTCAGAAGGACAGTGGGGGCTGCTGATTCCCTCCCTCTGAAGCTGGGGCCCCCTGCTTCGACATCTATGGCTATCGGCAATGGGCCCGGCTTGGGGGCAAACGACAAGTTCTCTCCCGCTGGTGATCCCAGGGCCTGCATCGATAGCAGACTACACTGTAGCGCTCCTCTCTTTCCCTTGCCTACTTCGGATGTGGGCGCGTGTCTCTTCTGCCTGGGCCCCTCGACCCACTGCACCACCCCTGTGACCCTTTCGAAGCGCACACAGCGAAGCAAGGTTTGGACAGTCATCCCAACTAGTCACTGGGCAAGACACCCCCTTAGAGGCACTAACGCACTATCCCATGTCTAAAGCCCTCCAAATAACACTTTGTGACCTCTCTCTGGTACAAGGCCCCAACAGCAGATATGAACTCCAAGGAGAGTGCCCCACCAGTGGCGGTCCGAGGTATGGCCCTGTCTCCATCTCCCAGGATAACAAGCATTGACATAGCCAATAGGTCTCGCCTTTGGGATCTTATAAGTGTTTAGCCATGCAACAGTTGATGTTGTTGCACCAAGGATATTGTGCTGCATAACTAAATACTTATAAGGTCCCAAAAGCGAGACCTATTGGCTATGCCAATGGTTGTTTATAGATTTCAGAGACCCTTGATGCTTCCAGGTCACAAAAGGAGGAATCTCCTGGTCTTCTAGAATTTCTTCCCAAACAATTTCCACGTTCCATTACTAGTATGAAAAGATGTTTCAGAGTTAAGAAGAGAGTTGGATGTGGTGAAAAGACACTTGCCCGGTGTCTGTCGTTTTGGCCAGCAGTATGGCACGGATTTGGTGGGTATCTTTTAGCTCAGTGCACCTGCCTTGCTGTTCTCTAACCTGTGGGCTTTTAAGTACATCTTCACTTTTGTCCCAATCTCCTCTGCCTGTCCCCTTCTGACTCTACCTAGCCCCAGTATCTGGCACACTGCAAAGGAGACGTATGAACTCCTGGCACACGAGAGAGGTAAGATGCTAAACCTCCTTGGAAGCTGTACAGCTAAGATGAGATGTCCTGGCACTGTAACCCTCAGGCTTTATGGGAGTAAATGTAAGATTCTGTAACCAGCGCAGGAAGCAGTAACCTACGATGGTAGGCACAAGCAAAGGTAAGATGCTAGATCCAGCACACTTGGTAGAAGCCTAGTGGCTGAACCAGCACAAGAAGGGGCATGATGATTGAACTTCCACCAGTAGATGCGAGAACGGGCACGAGGATAAAACACTGGGATTAACACGTCATTAAAGGTACAACCTAGGACTATGTGGATGGAAGAGGCCATACCCGTTGCCACGGTACAGCGGCGAGATGCTCTAAAACATTGTGACACCTCTTAGAAACAGCTCCTCGTGAACACCCTCAGCGCCTCATGGCGCTGTATTGATCAGGTAGGGACTCAGGTTTGTTTTCCGTCCTGCATCAGCCTCGACTCTCATAAAGACAGGGCCTCCTGCTGCAGGCCAGATAAATCCATGGACCCAAATCTTAATGCCACATCACAGCTGTGCTGAGGCCCTACGCCGACCTCGCTGGAGGCTAAAACTTAAACCAGGTAAACTGCTTAATGAATGCCGCCCTTAGCCTCACGCACCTTTCATCATTTTACCCGCTGGAGGCTGGGCACTTATGCTTTTACTGTTTTTTGTTGTTGTTTTTTTTTAACACCTGGGTTGACTGCACCGCTGTGTGCATGGCCTGTCCTTAGAAATTCTTTAAAAAAACATAAGGACTTTGGCTCCACTCGGGAGTATTTCTCTCGCCCCTTCCTGCAATTGGTTCTTTAATGTATCATTGTGCTTTCTATGAAGTGCTTGCATTGCAAAGTTGGATGACAATTTTATATCGTAGAAGTTGTCAGAATCATCACACATTAAATTATTTAACTTAGATGAATTTTATACACAAAGCGGTCATTTTTATCTTTCTCTGCAGCAGTTTTTTTATTGTTTTAGACAGGACTCAGTACAAGCCAGAACTACAGGCTTTGCAATGCTGGCTAATGTTTGCATTCAATATATGTTTTTGTGTGTTGGTGGGGTACAGGTGCTTTGCTGCCATGTTTATGCATTGAAAACCAAAATAACTCAGAATAGAACAATTAATTGAGATGAGAGCTCACCACAGAGGTTTACGAGTTGCTCCTTTTAGCGGTCTCGGGAGGATGAATGGCTGAGTTGACCACCCCAGTTTCAAAAACATGACCTACAATAAATATGGACATCTCGCCAACGCTTCCGTTAACCCACTGAGCTAGCTTACACTATCTACATATGAGTAATGGAAGCGACAGGAGTACGAAAGGAAATGCATCGACTCAGAAAAGTAAACAAATGAAAAAGATAATAAAAATACGACGCGCTCAAAGGGCAAAGAAAGACAGGGGCGGGGCAAAGGGGTGTTAGTGGCACAATGGTGCCACCACCTTCCACTAGCGGCTATGTGAGGAGGGAGGAAAATGAAATTAAAGGCGTTCTCTGGAACTCTTACCCCTGCCCCCGTACCACCGTCATTGTCACCGGTTTAATCTGTCCCAAACACATACTGCAGTGAATGCACGACCCCCCCCCTCCTACACACACACACACACACCACCCACAGCATCTTTACCAGGGTCTGCGTTCTCAAGTTTGGGAAATTCTAAGGAGTGAGAACAAATTCACATATTTGATGACATCACAGGAAGTAGTGTCGCACAAACATCAATGACAATATAGTATCGGACATTAATTAAATGACTAATCAAAATGAAGTTATAGCTAATAAAATAACACCCAAAGTCACTAGGGTGGGCGAATGGCAACCCAAGGCTGTGGGCAGCACTCTGGTGTCCAAAGCGGCGCCGCCCCTCGGATGGAGGCGCCTGGACCAGCACCTACCCAGACTGGATGCTACTCCCTGAAGCTTCAGTAGCTCCAGGAAGCCTCCCTGCACCTAGCAGGGAGCTAAACAGAGGTGCACAAAGAGACCAGGTTCTAGCCCTCCCTGCAGGGCGGGTATTAGCCTGCCGTGAGTGAGGGCTGAATCACACCTCCAACTGTGCGAGCCTCACACGCAATGAGTGAGGCTTGCCGACTCTGGAGGTGATAAAGACAAGTGACAATCACTAGACCCGCATATTTAAATGGCATACATGTGGCAAAGGCGCAAGCTCCTGGCTCTGTTATCGGCTGGCTGGCACTTAAGTGCCAGGGAGAGAAGCGGCCTGCTTTAATGCACTACAACACAATGCCAGACTGAACAAGACTCCATACAACCCACATCGCAAGCATACAGGCAGGCACCAGAGCTCTACAGTGCAAGATGAAACAACTGGTGGACACAACGCCTGCCCAGAATATAAGGAAAGAGACAACCACAGCATTACTCACCAGAATGACACAACCGCATCTTTCAAAAACACAATTCCAGCCAACATCTCAAGGGATGAGGCAACCACTGCAGCGCTCACCTGAATGATGCCACATTCCCCAGAAGAGAGGCGTTCCTCCCAGTCCGTATCACAAGGCAGGAGACAACCTCTGCAGCATACACGAGCGTAATGGCATCATAACACCAACAGGATACAACACCAGTCAACATTATGAGTGAAGGTGAGGGATCGGAGACAACCACTACAACATGCACCTGAATGATGCCAGATTCCCCAGAAGTGATCACCCAAGTCCACATCACAAGGTAGGAGACAACCAACCTCTGCAGAATTCTGTAGTACGAGGACATCACATCCCCCAAAGATTACAAGCAGCCCACATCACGAGGGGAAGAGAAAACAACCACTGCAGCGCTCACGGGAATGATGAAACCAGGACACAACCACAGTCCACAATACTAATGAGAGAGAAACAGTACAGTCCACACTGTAGGAGAGTACTACAAAGCACAGGGCAGTTTGGAGATTTCAATAACCCAAGTATTAAGCACTGATTACATACTGTAACACGAGGACCCACTCTTTACCTCTAGTAGGTCAGAAGGGATCATCGAAGTGTCTGAGGTGACAGCACTTCTGTATTCAACATACGCCCCCGATGTGCCAAAAAATAGCCAGGCCGTATTCGTAGCAGCACTCCACCGCCTCTGTGGCAGGAACAAAAGACACGCACACAAATCCCCTTCAATACCTGTCTATCTTCCGTATGGCAAAATATGATCAAATATTTTTCATCGCCGAAACACCACTCCAAGTGCAGGGCTCCTCTTACTCCTGACTCATTGGGACTTCTAACAGCTCTACATCCTGACCACGCCCCACGGCAAAGCGAGCTCTCCTGTTCATCTCTCTAGTACTCAAGACGTCTCACTCAGGAAAGCAGCCCCATCCGCGGTCCTTCAGCCGGCTCTCCAATAAGAGAACTCCTCGAGGCCAGAGACAGCGCTGGCCCTCTCGTCGCCCAGCGAGGACGCGCCTTGCGTCGCCGGCCCGAGGGCTGCACGCAGCGTGGTCACCGGACAGCTCTGCTAGAAGCCTTATGAGAACTGCTGCAGCGCTAAGGATGCGCGCACCCACCTGGCCCGTGCTGGTCCTCTTTGCGCTCGGTGCACCCCAGCCTCGCGCGCCCTCCCTTCCCCGGCTGCAGTTACATTTGCTGCAGAGCGCGGGCTGAGAGGGCACTTCGACGCACAAACGGCGTTTAAACAAACATACAGGTGAGCCGGCTGTGTCAACAGGGCACTGCCGGGTCAGGAGGAAGTAGGGGTTCCCTCCCACACCCCCTCAGAGCTCTCCTCACAGTGCACACGGTGGCGTGCTTCTTAGCACTAATCACCAGTCCGCGGCTGAGTCACGCAGCCCCGCCGGGGTGTTCACCACACCGAGTGCATCCAAGACAGACACAAGCGTTGTGTCATCTGCCTGACACTATGGAAACCACGCTGCCCGCAGACCTGGGCTCTGTCCCAACAGGTCCTGCGCCTGACACACGTATGACGACGTCGGAGCGCGAGAGAGGCACAGGCCGCCTAAATGTGATGTCTTACTGACTGTGCCCAGCCCTGCTGGCCTTTCTATCGGAGGACCTGCACGAAGTATGAACCTGGCATAGAGACCTTTCATGGGAATGCTTGCTGTGTCCCAGGACTTGCATTCTTTCGGAGGCACTGGGCTAACATATGACTGAATTAGCTCCAGCCCTACTGGCATTTCAGAGACCGCTGTCCAACATGGAGGACATCCGCAGTCCAGAGCCACGGGAATTTTGTGGCAATGAAAACAATCGCTGAAAGACAATCGCGGCCGCGCGGCCGCAAAAGTTAAAGTCCATCGGAAGTTCAGAGCTGCGCAACGGCAAAAGTGAAAGCGAGGAATAGCGAGGAATGCAGCTGTTTACAGAAAACAGTGCCGGGACGCGCGGCCACAACGTGAAGGAAGCCTTTGAAATAAGAAACCAAACAGATGGCACACAGCGCGCCCCGTGCTCGCTCCCGCAAGGGAAACGCCAAACGTGCACGCGTTGCAATAGAAAGCAATGCAAAACGTGCACGCTTTTAGCCAAAATGCTGATCGATTCCAAAAGGTCCCCTCCTAAGCAACGCATGCGCGCTGCGTAGGCGAGACCTAAAAAGGACCAATTCCTGAAAGACATCTGCTCGGAAATGGGGTCCCTCAAAACAGACTTGAAGTCCTGCCTCCCGGACATATGCTGCGACATCTCTGAAATACGGGGGTGAGTAGTCGGCCTCCCGAGCGAAGGATCAGGAAATGCTATGGCGCAGGGTGGTGACACTCAAGGAGCAACCGGTGGAACTGCAGGCCAAGCAGGAATACTTAGAAAATAGAAGTCACTGTAACAACATCTGGGGGGGGGGGGCCCAAGGGCACAGAGGGCGACAACATCATGGCCTTGGCTGCTGAGATCCTACAAACGATCCGAGGCGATATAGAAGCCTTCCTGCCCTACCTCTGCAAGGCTCATCGGGTGTCTCTGGTAGCAGGATGCCCAAATGCTGCACCAAAACAGAAAATAAACGGTTGCACTCTTTCCCTTAAATACATGTTGACTTCAGAATATGGAACCAGATAATTGCATTTTGGGACGGTTCACAGCATCTGTTCGCACGCAATTATCTGGTTCCATATTCTGAAGTCAACATATATTTAAGGGAAGGAGTGCAACCATTTATTTTCTGTTTTGCATCGCAATTTACTGTCCCAATGAGAGTTTACACCCCACGGATTATTTGGTCGAACTTTGAATAAATAATTCAATGAACTTTCATCACTTCGGAGACAGTGGAAAACATGGAGCGCCCAGAGTAGATATATTGCAGTTTCGGTGACAATAACTGCTGGAACAGCATCATGCATATCGTGGAATAGTCGAATTTTGACTGCTACTGTGGTTTCTTTCATCATTATGTATTTTTAAGGTGTTGTGTAATGTTCATGACTGTTTTTTATTTCATTAATGGTTATAATGATGATATTTATTTTCAACACAGGTCGATTTGGTTCATATACATTTTTTTGGTATAGCTGGGTTCACTAAAGGGCTGTATAATAGGGGTGTTGGTTTTTCACTAAAGATTTCTTTAAGATACGGAGCTTTAACAGTGTTAGGTCACGGGGTTTAAGAAAACCATTAGATTTCAAACACTAATTGTTTACACGTGGGCGAGCCTTCAATATCAACGGTTTGAGAGGTGGAGAGAGCTTATTCTTTTGTACGTATCGAGTGAAAGCACTCGCCGAGACGAGGCTGCCGGTTGCGGCTCCGAAGGTAACTGTTTAAACATAAACTATTTAGCACGGGGGGAGATTTGGTATTAAGATGCAGTGAGGTTAAAACGTCTAGGAATTTTTGGGGATAGTATAAGAAGGTTTAGAGTGTATGATTGACAAATTGGGAGTTTTATTAGTTTGGCACAATTTTTGTAGCGATTTCATGTATTGCATTATTTCGATAGTTGTATTTTGAGTCCGGGGGGTTGTGCTTAGTGGTGAGGTGTGCAATATCTTTGTTGTGCAGTTAGGGTTTTTTCACAGTTTGTTAAATTGCAGGGTGTGAGGGTTGATGAGGGTGGTGGCACAGGGGGCAGTTACATTATGATTTTTATAGGTTACTGAATGTTTGAACCGAGCAGTTGGTGAAGCTATTTCTCTTATTTGTTTCAGCAACCCCTGACGAAGAGCCACTTGGCTCAAAATGCATTGGGTGAAATTAAAAGTATATGAGCCCACTCGTATGAATGATTCTTCTCACGTGTCGCTGTTAAAAGCCTGGATGGGCAAGCAGGAGGCATTTGAAAATGTTCAATAAAAGAATCATGGTGACATCACGCTGTCTCCGCAGTGATTTTCAAAAATCAATGGATTAAATGTGCAATGAGGATTCGTTTAATAATGGTTTCACTGGTCAAAAATTGATTATTCAGCAAATAGTGGCCAATTGTGAGGAAAGGTTTCCTGCATCTGCAGTGCGACAGAGGGGTGCGCAAGCTTCGTGCCTTTTTGGTTTATTTCTAAATGCTGCACCAGACATTCTTACGAGGGTCCATGTCTTCACTGAAAACGAAACCATCCTACCAGCATTCAGGGGGAAAGCAGACTTGGTCTTCCATGGTCACACCATACAACTCTTCTAAAATCTTTCTCCGGGGGCGTGGCCAAGATGGCGGAGAGCTAGGACGTGCTTTGTCTTCGCTCCTCCGCCCGCCGAACTTTAGCACTCACCAGGGCACTAGCTCGCACCAAGAGGGGCTCAATTTGCGGCGCTGAGACCTGGGGAAGCTGGCGCTGTCCCGCGGATGACTCCCGGCCCCCTGCTGCACGGTTCCCCGCTCCTCTGCGGCCGAGGCGCGGCCGGGAGACGGAACCGGCGCGAGTGAGGCCGTGAGGGCGGGAGCCCTTCGCACCAGATTTCGGGCGGCCTCTGCGCCGCGAACCCAACGGAGGGGCTGGGAGAGCTGACCCCTGCATCCAGCGACGGACGGCGAGCGGCCGCCGACCTCCGGACGCCATCTTGGGCGGCGCCAAGGCTGGGGCAGAGGCGCGACCGGCAGTGGAGGTCAGTGGTGGGGGACGAGGGCTACCGGGAGGCGGATCGGCCTTCAGCCTGCGGCGGCGATCTTCAGCGGCCCGGCAGTGAGAGGCATCTGCTCCCACTCCTTGCTGCGGCCTGCCCCTCCCCAGAACACACTCGTGCGGCCTAGCGGGCGCTGGGCCCGAGCTTCCCCTGGGCTCTGTCCTGGCTGCTGCTCCGCTCGAGTCCCGGCGGAGGCTGCTGCCCCAGAGGCGGGGGGATTGACGTGCCTGCGGGGAGAGGTGAGCGGGGCGGTGGCCCTGTAGCATGTAAATTGGCGGACTGTCCCTCGGCCCTGACGCATTCCGGGAGTGTGGGGAGGAAACGAGGAGAGCCACCATTGAGCACGGACACCACACAGCGGGAGCTCTGAACTCACTAGCACCTCTGGACGCTGGGTCAATCGATACCCGGTGGGGGCCGAACCGCGGGGACCAAGGGGGGAGAGGCCTTGAACACACGCTGCCTCCTGCATCCTCCCTTCCTCCAGAGCATACCGGTGATGTCCGGCGGACAATAAACGGTCCCGTCTTTGGCGCCCTGTCACGGCCGCTGACCGCCTGGGGCATACCTCATAGCAACTACAACCGGCGATTGAGGGGCTGGTCACGTTACTGGGGGCTGCGGGTTGAGTGACGGCTGTGTAACGACACCGCCGCCTGGCACCTGCACGACTCTGAGAAGACCTGGGAAGGCCCGGACTATGCGCAAGGCCAGATCTGCGCACTACGACTAGGCCCTGAGGCTAAGGGGCGAAGTTAGCACCTCGACGAGCCGCGTACTGTGCGATCTGACCCAAGATCAGGACCGTTGCAGTCACTTACAAGACGAGTCACGAGTATGTCGTCCGCCCAGGGCTGAAAAGATAAGTCAGCCACCAGGGAGAGGTCACTACGAGATCTTTTTGCCAGGGCGCAGGACAGGGGACCGGTGGACACGGTGAGACGGGAGGAGCCGGCGCCGATGGGATCCACCCCGGGGGAGCCGGTAACGCGGGAGTTCCTAGAATCTTTGTTTGCCGGCCTGAGGGATGACCTGCAAATGGTGAAGCGCGATCTCACCGCAGAGATCAAGGACATCCGCAAAGATGTGGACAGCATCGGGGAAAGAGTGGCCACCCTTGAAGACCGGAGCGACGCAAGGGACACCGAGATGTCCGCCCTGCAGCAGGAGGTGATACGCATCCATGAGCAGCAAGTAGATGTGCAATCCCACCTGGAGGACCTGAAGAATCGCTCTCGACGCCACAACATCAGAATCCGGGGAGTGAAGGCTTCTGAAGAGGCAGGCGACATCTTTCTCTATGTACGGGAGCTTTTTAACCACATACTGGGCAATCCGTTGGACTCTGCTCTCCGTCTGGACCGAGCACATAGGGTGGGTCCGCCGAGAGCGGCATCAGCGCCGCCGGCGGATATTCTGGTCTGCGTCCAGGACTTTACCATAAAAGAAGACATTCTGCGTAAGGCCAGATCGCTCCATCCAATAACTTTTAGAGGCCAATCCCCCGTCCTCTATCAGGATCTTGCTGCCATCACGCTCCAGAAGCGTAAAACATTTAGACCTATTACAGAAGCGCTCCAGCTCCGTAACATCTCTTATTCCTGGGGCCACCCGTTTTGCCTCATCTTCCGCCATGAAGGCACGTTGTACCAGCTCCGCTCTGTTACAGAAGCTAGCAAACTGCTGGGGATTCCTACTCCAGAGGACCCTGACGACGGGGTACACTCGGACCGTGGATCCAACGATGGTCGCCCCGGATGGAGGAAACAGCGCCGTCGTCGCCGAGCGCAGAGACCGGACCCCTTACAGATCAAAAAAGAGCAACAAGCTGCCCTTGACGCTTTACCGACGGCTCTTGCCAAGTCTTCGAAGGCCACACGACAACCCCAAAGACTGACCTGCTGTACATCTCTGGATGTCGGACTATTTTCCATTTTTATGTTTTTCGTTGTTGGCGTTTATTGCGCCTTGTTCTCTTTGTTCTTATGGGGGTCTTGGGTCTGTTTTTCCCTGATTCTTCTGTCTTTCACTCTTTAGGGGTTAGGTCCACGAAGTGCTCTTATTCACCTCACCCGACACAGGTGCCTAGGGCCCCTCCACTGGGCCCCTCACTAAGGCTGACCCAGGGGGGTCACATGTCTAGCGATAGGTCCGCCACTTGGTATTAGATGCCACCACCCCTGTTCGGGTCCTCACACTTAATGTGAGGGGCTCAATAATCCTATTAAACGAAGGTCGCTCCTCTCATACCTCGAGAGCTCAAGGGCAGATATTTGCCTCCTACAGGAGACTCACCTACTTCATAAGGACTGCCATAGGCTTAGATCCCGCGCCTTCCCGATACAATTTTTTTCCTCACACACGACCAAGACCGCTGGGGTAGCTATATTGGTATCTAGGACTTTCCAAGGAAGGGTAGTGCAGAAGGGGACTGAGATTAAGGGCCGACTTCTCACATACCACTTTGCAGTGGGGGGTCACGAACTGATAGTGGGGTCTATTTACGCTCCCAATGACGGCCAGGAATGATTTTTACACGATGCCCTCACGGAGGCCACGGCGACTCAGGAACGGCATATTCTCATGGGGGGAGACCTCAACCTGGTGCTTGACAATGACCTAGACCGTTCAGCACAACGCACCACTCAGGTGGGCGCCCTTACACACGCAGGACTCGCTAGACTGAATGACCTGGGGCTCACGGACTTATGGCGACACCATCACCCTCAAACACGTGCCTTCACATATTATTCCAATGCGCATAAAACATACGCACGATTAGATTACATGTTAGGATCCAAGGCCATTCGCAACATTACGCTCTCAGCTGATATTCTGACGGCTGCTCTCTCGGATCACACCCCGGTGGAAATCACGTTAGCTCTCCCTCAATTGCAGCGGCCTACCACACACTGGCGCTTTCGAGACACTCTATTACACAGATCAGACACGGTAGCACAGATACAGAGGGCCCTAGAGGACTATCTCGCGCACAACGATAACCCGGACACTGCTCTCTCCACACGCTGGGCAGCACTTAAGGCCGTCATCCGGGGGGAGGTCATTGCTATCTCCTCTGCGGACAATGCGGACCGTAAAGTAAAACGGGAAGAATTGACACAAAGAGTGAAGGAGCTAGAGCAGATGCACCAGCGCACCGGCGCCCCTCGAATATGGTGGCAATTGACTGCGGCGCGGTCACAGCTGGCCGCCATTGACCGGGATAAGGCGGAATATGCTGCAATGCGGCTGCGACACACCTTTTACACCGGAGGAGATACATGTGGGCGGCTACTCGCACACAGACTCCGGGAAGCCCGACACCGAGGGGGAGTCCAAGAGATCAAGAACCAGGCAGGCTCCCGAATGACTGACGATGCGGCTATCGCTGAGGCCTTCCGCGACTTCTATGCCCACCTCTATGATGCACAGGCGCTGGGAAATTCAGACATTGAGGGATATCTAGATCGGGCCCATCTTCCCACCTTAACGCCGGAACAGGCGGCACACATAGAAAGGGAAATTAGAATAGAGGAAGTGATAGCGGCTATTACCCGGCTAAAACTGGGCAAATCGCCCGGCCCAGACGGCTATACTGCGGCATTTTATAAGCAGTTTTGCTCCACACTCGCTCCCCTGCTTACACGACTGTTTAATTCCTTTGCAGAACCAGGGGCGGTTCCTCCCCCCATGTTGGAAGCGGCGATAGCTGTCATCCCGAAAGCCGGGAAGGACAAGGCAGAATGCGGGTCATATCGACCGATCTCGCTTCTCAACATTGATTTAAAGCTCTATACCGGAATTTTGGCTTCCCGATTGGCACCCTATATGCCGGGTCTTGTGGACCCGGATCAAGCCGGTTTTATCCCGCAGCGACAAACGAGTGATAACACGAAGCGTGTCACGCATCTCATAGAAAAGGCCTCCCGAATCCCAGGGGATTACATGCTTCTCACTATAGATGCGGAGAAGGCCTTCGACCGGGTCCACTGGCCTTATTTGGAGCAGACCCTGATCCGAGTTGGCCTGGGGGACAAGATGCGGACCCACATCTTCAATTGCTACCGGTCACCCACAGCAACTGTACGGATTAACGGGTACACATCCACCCCACTCCCTATTAGCAGGGGCACGCGGCAGGGGTGCCCATTGTCGCCTCTGCTGTTCGCCCTCTACATGGAACCATTAGCACAACGGGTCCGGCATCACCCGCGGATCACAGGCATTCGCATAGGGGGGGACACGCATACCATTAGCTTGTATGCCAACGACGTGCTGGCCACCCTGGCTCAGCCGGGGGAGTCACTGACGGCCTTTCTGGAGGAGCTGGACACCTTTGGGAGGGCATCCGGCTTCAAGGTCAACCTGACGAAGTCTATAGCACTGAATCTCTCCATGCCTCAGCAGGAGCAGGCGGCACTGCAGGCCCGACATGCCTTACAATGGTCCGGTACCACCGTCCCTTATCTGGGAATCCAATTGGCACCGAATTTACAAGCCATGAGGGCAGCCAATTACTCTCAGCTCCAGTCACACGTTCGCTCTGAACTGAGACGTTGGAAGCACCACCAGATCTCGTGGCTCGGACGGATCGCCGCGATCAAAATGACCATTCTCCCCAAAATTTTATATATTTTCCAGACGCTCCCATTGCCGCCCCCATCTGGATGGCTGCAGAAGATGCAATCTGAGCTTTCACACTTTATCTGGCAGGGACGTAAACCGAGAATGAAACGACTAGTTAGTTTCCTCCCACCTCACGAGGGGGGTCTGGGGATTCCGGATCTCACCCTCTACTTCAAAGCGACGCAATTACGATACTTAGTCGAGTGGAGTTGGACCGAGTCCGAGAAACATTGGCTTTTTCAGGACCGTGCTGTTGCGGGCACGTCTCTCATGAAGGTTCCCTTCCTTCCCAAACCACATCGGCCCCCTAATCTGTATGCCTCACAGGTAACGCGCACCCTCCTCACCTCATGGGATCATACTAACACGAGACATGGGCTAACCACCTTCCCCTCCCCGCTCACACCCCTATTCGACAACCCTGACTTCCGCCCCGGGGTGGGATCGCAGCCTTTCCAGCGGTGGAGAGAGGCGGGCTGCCAGGCCTTAGGCTTACTGTTTACTAAAGGCGCCATCCTCCCCTTCTCGCGGCTTAGGGCCGATTTCGGCCTTCCAGAATCCGAACGCATGCATTATCTGCAGATACGACATTGGGCCATGCAGCCCAACAATCGCGCGCAGGCGACCAGGCCTCTCACTATCTTTGAGAGGTGGCTGATCACACGGACTTCAGATAAAAAGCTAATTTCCGATTTGTACAAGATGCTTCTCCCCCGCTATACTCACACTCATCATGCAGGTCGGGCACGTTGGGAAAGGGACCTGGGCCGTAGCCTCAGCACGAAGGAGTGGGAGGGCGCATGTTACAGAGCGCGCCATGCTGCAACACACGTGGGCCTCACAGAAACCCTCACAAAACTGGTGTACTATTGGTACTATACCCCCGAAAGACTCCACCAAGCAGATCCGATGCAGACACCCGACTGTTGGAGGGGGTGTGGGCAGAGGGGCACATTGGTCCATCTCCTTTGGGACTGCGAACACCTACAGAGCTACTGGGCTCACGTATTAGACGAGGTTGATAAACATTTGGACACTGAGATCCCTAGACTCCCTGCATACATCCTATTGGGGGTACCCAATCCACTCACTTATCCCTTGAAATCCAGGAGAGGGAGGCAGATAGCTATGGCTCTGGGCTCGGCTGTCCAAAACATCCTCATTCACTGGAGGACCCCACGCCTCCCCACGCATATTGGGTGGTACCACCGATTGTGGCATATTTCGGGTATGGAGAAGATCTCACTCACCCAGACCGGGAAGGGCTCTTCCTTCAATGACCTTTGGCAGCCATTTCTGGCATTACTTACACATGAATTCCGGGAGTTGACCTGCCCACGCTACTTACGCCTGCTACGCCTCTCGGAACCGGCCCCTGCCAAGTGAGCTGGCTCCTATCTGGTAATGACACCATGCCGGGTACAGCACTGATGGAAGGATAGGACTGGGAAGGGTGGGGGGTGGCCTTTCTTTATCTTTCTTCTTTTTCCAGCTTTGTCTTTCACTTTTTGGGAGGGGGGGGTATTTGTCATTTGTTGTTTTGATAAAACAATGCATCACCTAGCTGCTATCGCACGCCCTGTGTGGCCTGACTGAAGCGAACCAGTCCTTTGCATTGTCTAATAAAAGATTTAAACCATAAAATCTTTCTCCGGTCACGCTGCACGAGGCATGACTTTACACTGGTCACAGACAAACTGAGGGAGCTAGGCATACGTTCCCAGTGGCGCCATTGCTCTGCTCTCATGTTTCACTGGAAGGGGAAGTAGTGATCCCTACGCTCTCTGGCAGGAGCGAAGAAAATATTGGACATTCCCAATGAAAATGGCTAGCAGAGACTCATCCCCTCCCCGAGCAACAGCTGGGGAGGGATGGCACTTGGCCTGGCGCCCAGTATGATCTTGTCACAACAAGCTAAAAAAAGAGAACGCGCTTTCTGAGGCCAAGCAAAACATCATCACTCACTTGCAGAGCATGGGAAGGGACTCTTCCCCTACCATGTCCACTGTCGGGTGATAGTGACACTGCGTGAAGAATGCATTCCTGAATGAAAGGGACATTCCCTATTGGGCTTCATCCATGACAACTTCTGGGCCTGGGACCATGTCAGAGGCTGGCCACCGGGGTCCGGAGGATGACACTTGTTATCAGACCTTGTCCTCCAAATGCCGCTTCAATTCACTCACTTTCTACAGTTTAGACAGCGGTCACTCCCTGCGTCCCACACTCCCAAGAAGGTGGCACCTATAGGGAGATTAGTGCGCATCTGCATCCATGTCGGTGGGGCCACGATGAAATTGTTGGACTCTGTTGACTCCCTGTTGTTTGTGTTATTTGCTTCCTCCTTATTTCTCTCGGTCATGTGTCCCATGCCGGGGTGGTGGTACTCACCTTTTCAATGATCATGGCCCCACATTACCCTCTACAGGCCCGCACTGGATTAGACATTTAGCTTCCCTGTCGCCGAATCCCATGCTGAGACTTTCATAGGGCCCACTGTCTCCCATCAACCCATCTCTTGGGGTGTGGGGACCCTCCACCTAGGCCACTCCGGCTTTGTCCTGTTGAGCACTACCCCAGCTGCACTCATTTGCTGGACAACTACATACACTCACACCAGCTATGGGAACTACACAACACATTAAACTATTCTCCCTTAACATTCGGGCCTGAACTCGCCTAATAAGCGCAAGCAAGTTTGTCGATATATTCTTCACCAAGACCTGGGTGTTTTCTTCCTCCAGGAGACACAGCTTCTGCTGGAGGAAAGTCACTGCATGTCTCACCTAGAATATCACCATCGCTTTTAGGCCAATGCTCCTACGAAAATTTTGGGAGTACCCATTCTGTGCAAAGCCGGCCTTTGCTCCATGGTCTTAAAGACACCCAAGGATACGCTTTTTGAAATTGAGCATCCTGAGGGGCACATGTCCTCTGACCCTGCTTAACATTTACTCCCACAATCAAGCGCAGGACCCATGTATACGGGCATACTTTGGGACCAGCTAGCATATGTGGTCGGTGACATTAAAGTGGGCGGTGATTTCAATCTTGTATGGGACCCAGACTTAGATCGAAGCATGGCCTCCTATCAGGGCCAGCGGCGGCTCCTCCGCTGCGTCGCCCCACTGCCTCGCTCAGACCCAGCAAATGAAAAATAAAACGATGTTCTAGCATCGTTTTATTTTTCATTTGCTGGCTCTGAACCAGCGCTTTAGGGAAGGAGTGCCAAGGCATGGGAGGGGGAGGAGGAATGCTATGTGCACTCCCTAAGTGCGCATGTGTGTTTGGCCTGCTGTCTCAGGACAGCCAAAACACAAATGCGCACTTAGGTTTCTCCTGCCCGGCTGCATTGAACAGCCGGGCTGGAGAAACTCCACAGACTCCTTGGTCTGAGCAGAGCGTCTTTCCAGCCCGCTCAGGCCAATCCCCGCACTGCTCTGCAGCACAGGGATTGGATGGTAGTCTGCCCCAGGGGCTGCTGGGACCAGGAAGAGGACAGGAGGCATGATGCGGGCTATATATATTATTACTAACACCTCCTCCTGCGTTCCCTCCACCTGCCCCACCACCCTTTGTTTGTGGCGGCTGCCACTGCTCAGGGCACAGTTGTGATGCCTGCTCAACTTAAATGCGACCTCACAGACTTGGGATTGGTTTACGCTTGGAATTATAGGCAGCCTGTCACACTGGATTACTCTTTCTACTCTCACGTTCATGCCTCCTACTCCCGCATCGATTATGTCTTCTTCACACACTCCCTACTTTGTGACCTTGATGCAGTGGCCATCTCTGACATTTCAATCTCTGATCATGCACATGTGGAACTGGTGTGGTCCGGTGGCACAGGCCCTAGACGGGGTCAACCGCGATGGAGCTTCCCCCAAAATTACTTAGAGAACCAGTACACACTGTGGAGATACAAAAGGGGATTGTGGACTATTTTGAGTTTAACTCCCTCCCAGGTACACCACCTCACATGCTTTGGGATGGGTTCAAGGCTACCATCAGGGGGGTGATTTCGACCATATGGTGTGGAATGCATCTCAATTGAAGCCATGGTTTGTGATCCATTACTACTTCTGCAGGTAAATACACAATTCAAATACACGTTTCCTCAAAAACACAACAGAGCAAACCTTTGACTTGCTCATAATTCACTGTACATGTCTACTTCTGTCTAGCTGGGGGTGTTTTATGCTCCATAGTGTGCATTACATAGTCACACTTTGCTGCACGTCACACAACCTTCTTGTAAAATGGGTGGAAGAATTGAAAAAAATGGTTTGAAGTCCTAAGGATATTATTGAAAAATACATTAGTCTTGTATTTTTTCAGTTTGTTTTTCATAATCAAACAAGACACAATTTTGTTTGTTAGGTGTATTTGTAAAGTGCACTATCACCCACAAAGGTATCCTGACACTGAGCAGATATGTATGCCTAGCCATGCCTATGCTAGGTTGGTTGATTGAAAAGCCATGTCTTCAGCTTCTTGCGGAATTCAAAAAGAGAGGAGGAAGCTCTGATGTGGAGTTTGAGGTCGATCCACTCTTTAGGTGCGATGTAAGAGAACTCCTGTCCTTCTGATCTGGTTCTGCGTAAGTGTGGGATGTGTACAAGCAGGGGTCCTGTGCAGTTTTTGTCTCAGGTTGGTTGGTGGAAGGTGATCCAACTGTAAACAGGGTCTATGTTGTGTAGTGCCTTGTGTGAGGAATTTGAAATGAGCCCTTTTGTGTATTGGAAGCCAGTGGAGCTCCTGGAGGTGTGATGCAGGGCTGTACTGGTCATAGCAGACATTGGGCATTTTCCTGGGAGGCTGGAAGAGTGGGGGCTGGTTTTACAGCAGAGGGGGCCGTTTTGTTGTTACTGAGGGCCGGTTTTGCAGTGCTGTGATATCAGCCCCTAGTAACAAACGCAGCAGTGCTTCACACTTGCACCTCCCCAACCCGCCTCCCCCCACCTCTGATCTTGGGGGCTGGTCCTTCAAAATTGCAAGGGCTGGTTTGGGTCCCTAGTCCGGCCCTGGTGTGGTGTAATGTGAATTCTGTATGGGAGGTTGAGGATGAGTTTAGATGCCGAATTCTGGATGGTTTTTAGTCTTGTAGTGAGTTGCTAGATGATCCCCGCATAGATGGTTTTCCCGCAGACCAACTTGCTGGTGACTAGGGGATAGTGTCTGTTTTTCTAGTGTTGCTTGGGAGCCATTTGAAGATCTTCCTCAGCATTTTCAGAGTGTGGAAGAAGGATGCAGTAATGGTTTTGACCTGTGCAGTCATGTCCATTTGCTGTTGAAGATAATTCTGAGGTTCCTAACATGAGTACTGGGTGTGTGTCCGAGTTCGGCCAGCCACCAGTTGGAATTCCAAGGTGAGGTGTTCTTGCCAAATATCGATAATTCTGCCTTGTGAGTGTTGAGCTTGAGTAAAGTGACTTTCATCCAGTTAGTGACTTTGGTCATTCAGACAGTAAACTTGTTTTTTCTAGTTAGAACTCTCCAGCGTTTGCCGGCTTTCCTCACACAAGCACTCCCATTCCGCTTAGCTTTGGCATTCATGTTAGTTCTGTGAGTGATAGTGTCTGTGTGTCTCCCCTGTGATTTAAGTAGTGCTGGCACATGACTATAGAATCCTCCTTAAGCCTTCACATGAGTGGAGGCGTACCTATTTATTCTCAGTTTATTTATCCCTTTCAGTTGACATTGTGTTTTTCACTTTTCGAATGGTTCTTTTGTGTTTACACCATGTGTTCTCTTTCATCTAAACATGTCTCCCTCGCTCAATTGCTATATTGTTGGTGTCCTCATAGAAGCACAAATCAGATTTTCCCTTTACCCCAAATCTCCCACTGTAGCTATTTTTAGCATTAATTTCGCTCCACGTTATTGGTGTTAGGAACACGCTTGAACGGACTTTGTTACCAAAAAAGCAGCCCTGGCAAAGATGTCCAAACCAGCCCTGCTCCCTGCGTCTGCTCGCGCAGTCTTTCTTTTTCTCTTCTCCTCTCTGTTCGCTTTCTCTCTCCCTCTCCCACCCCTACTGTCTTCCTCACTCTTGCTTGCTGCAGTTATCCTCGGGGAGCGGGAAAAGTGACAGGGGCACCAGGAGAGGGCCCCATCTTTCAAAAACAGCCTCCAAGAGCCCCATTCCACCGCGAAATGCCCGGTGGACTAAAAGGCCTCTCCGTCCCTTATCTTTCTGCTTTTACCAACAGTAGCCACTTTTTGAATATTCTGAATTAAAGAGCGCAGCGCACATATATTTCTGATAATTGCAATGCATAATTTCTGTGCCCTCTGAAGTGGAAGATGGTCAGCAAGGTAGCATGAGGGCAGATTTCAAATATGCAATGAATTAAAATGTATATTATGTTATTGTGCCAAATGTAAGACCCTTTAATGTATGAGACCACCAAGTCTTAGCTCTTACAAGCATTGGCAAAGCCAATAGGTTTCACCTATGAGAGATCTATTGGCTTTGTCAATGTTTTTTAAAAAATATTGCTCAGCGGTGCGAGCTGCTGTGCTAAATATCTCAAAGTAAAAAAAACAAGCATTGGCATAGCCAATAGGTCTCGCCTTTGGGACCTTATAAGTGTTTGGTTATCCAGCACAATATCCTTGGTGCAACAACATCAACTGTTGCATGGCTAAACACTTATAAGGTCCCAAAGGCGAGACCTATTGGCTATGCCAATGCTTGTTTAATGTTGTCATTTTGGGAATCCACATGAATCTGAAAAACAAGATACTGAACACATTAATAGAATTTTGTAAAATTTGAATGTCTCAACGTTCACATTTTCTTCATGGTGCCTCCGCAAAAAAAAACTTGATTTGTGAAGAAAATAATGATATCAGAAATATTTGTAAGATCCTGTCATTGGGTTACAAAAATGATATATAAATCAGACAGCCCTTGATTTGTGATGATAAAGTAGCTGAGATGGTTAATGCCCTGTCTTTAGGTGACTAAGCTGAATGTAGTTGATGATCTGCTCAGTCTTAGCATTGATTGAAGGCGAAAAGCATGAGTAAAGTATGGTATTATTAGCACCAGGTGAGGTGGTAATTGCTGTACACAGTATGCAGATGTGACAGAAACACTTAGCTATAATGTAAGCCCGATTCTAAAAGAAAGTTGTTAGTCTGCAAGTGCAGGTTGACGAACTTCCATGTCCTATAAAATGTTAAAAGCTTGTACAATACATTGACGGAAAGTAACAATTTAGAAATATCTATTCCAGCAGGTATGTGAATAGTGAATAACTCTTAGGGGCGGGGGAAGCACGTCAAGGAAAGAAGGGTGAAGGGGTTAGTGCTGAGATGGCGGGACCCATATGCTGGGAAGTGCATGACATTGGAAGCACTTTATGTACATTGTGACGATGCTTACGATGCTGCAGCCGGCGCCGAACACCTTGAGCTGTTTCACACGAGTGGAGATGGTCTGCCCCCAGAAGAAGAATTCTAACATTACAGCGCTCTCTCTCTCCCTCTCTCTCTCTCTCTCTCTCTCCCCCCCTCCCCACATACACCACTAGAAGTTTCTTTCTAAGCAACGCCATAATTACATTTTCTAAAATTCTCCAGTAAAAGTGTAGAAAACAAACTTGGACAGCCACTGTGATCTTGGGCAAACCGGCCAAACCCCTTTAGCTTCCAGTGCTTGCTTCCCTTATCGGCTAAATGGAAAGTGCTTAAAAACAAGTTGAAGGGTTAAGCGCTATGTGCGCAACAGAAGGCTCGTGTCTGCGTCCAAACCGATTCGCAAAATCATTTATGAGCACAGGGGGCACAGTAGTACAGACAGGAGGACGCTTACGTTCTCGTACATGCCTTTGTGAATAGGCGAATGCCCTATTAGTAAAAGTGCAAGACGGCCCAATCCTTTTAAATTGTACGAACAGCATATAGATATTTCAATTTCATTCCCATTTTAGACGTTTTAGGAGCAATTCACAATGACCGGGCTG
Source organism: Calotriton arnoldi (assembly GCA_963921515.1). NCBI lineage: Eukaryota > Metazoa > Chordata > Amphibia > Caudata > Salamandridae > Calotriton > Calotriton arnoldi. Next base: position 1,347,783 of record CAWUFW010004142.1, read on the forward strand.
TAGGAGCTCTCTTGTACGTACGCTTACACACTTGTGACTAGCCCTCCTACATGCGGGCCTACTGCATCGGCGGGCGAACATACTGACAGCGGTAAGACTGTAGACTAAGGAGCCATTTCTCAAAATGTGTGACCATTGCAAATTCAGTAGATCGTCTCCTCTTATTCCCGGAGCGGACAAAATCGGGAGTGCCAAGAGGCAGAACTAAAAGAAACTACAGTGGAAACCAACTGAGATACGGCAAGGTGAAGAAACGCTTTTTCAAGCGCACACGCTGCATTTAAAAGGCATTTAGATGCTCCCGTGCCAGTTACCTTGCTGTTGGCGACCTCTGTTCTTCCTCCAAGACGGCGTTTGTGACTGGGTGGCACTGGCCCCGCTGCTCCTGCTTAGTGTAGGGGGCGGGGAGACGAGGTATCCGGCAAGTCTGGGACAGCGGGCCTGCTTCTATGAAAGTGAAAGCGGGTACGGCGCGAGATAATTAAAAAAACATATGGCCCCTGCGCGCCTGTAGACGCTGAGGGGGAGAGGTGGGGGGAGTGCGGCCGAGAGCACACACAGCATTTCCCTTGCTGGAGCGAGCAGGGGCACCATCTGTTTGCAAGATAATTACAAACAGATGTCGCCAAAGCTCACTCCCGCAAGGGAAACGCCAAACGTGCACTCGTTGCCATTGAAAACAATGCAAAGCGTGCACGTTTTTGGGCGAAAAAGCGAATCGATTCCAAGAGGTCTCCTCGTAGGCGAGACCTAAAAAGGAATATGATGTGGCCAGAACGCATTGCAGCGTTTTTTTATAGTGCTTTTTTTTACTTAAAGCTATGCACCTACAAACAAATTAAAATTGTTATTTTCCCTATACTTAATATGCAGTTTATATTCTTGAACAAATGCCCATTGTAGTTACCAGGAGCGTGTCAAAGTGTAGCTAGCTGGAACACTGAGCATGGAGAGGCTGTGGCATTACAGACAGAGCTGCTAACTTTGGAAATGGGGAACCAGGTTTGAGTCTCTGCGCTGGTTCAACATCCTGTGATTCTGGGCAAATCACTTAATCTCCTCGTGCCTGTGAAAATTAATGTTTCCTTGTGGAATTGTCAGAACTAGCGACGCAGGAGCATATTTACGAAGAAATGACGCGGCGCTGCAAACTATTTAGCTGCGTCATTCCAAAAATGCAGGGATGTGCCGTATTCACAAGAATACAGCGCACCCCTGTATTTTTCCTTGCGCTGGTGCTAAATAGCTGCCTAGCCCCAACGCAGACACCCTTGCGCCATGGTGCAAGGGTGCCTGTGCTGCAGGGATGATTGTTTATGAGCAGCAAGGAACACATTCCTGCACATAAACATGCAGGGATGATTGTTTATGAGCAGGAAGGAACACATTCCTGCACATAAACAATCATTAGAGGCGATTTGTTCCTTCTATGTGTGTTATGCAATGCAGCACACATAGAAAGAGCAAAAACTGAGGAGAAATAAAAGTATTTCTCCTCACTGTGCCACTCAAATATCTGCTTTTCAATGGCGTTAGTTTTTGGCCCTGCCTCAGATTTACGATCCTTGTAAATCTGGGGCAGTGCTAAAAGCAATGGATGTTGCCGTGGAACGCCCACAGCAACACCCATTGCACATCCCTTTGATGCAGAAAACCGCATGAAAGGGTACGATATTTACAATGCGGTGTTAAGCCACGCAAAGTGGCTTAATGCCACATTTTAAATATGGAGCAGGGCATTGCGCCGCCGATGCATCATAAAAAGTGATGCTCTGGTCGTGCGATGCCCTTGTAAATATGCCCAATAAGCTCTTACCTTGTACGGCCCACAATGTGACTTTGCGGAGACAATAAGGACCCACCTCCTGTGATCCAATCGTCCCTACCTCAAATTTCAGTTGAACTTCAAGCAGAGGGATTAGAACCTGGGAAGAGGCCTTGTTCTTGGGGAATATTCCGTAGTTGACAGCCGTTAACCTTTAAACAAAAAGCAAGTAAAAGATACTTTGTATATGGTGTGTTAGACCCACACATGCCTTATGAGTCTTTGTAAGTACAAAGATGTATTATACCTGCTAAGCAGCTTGGGTGAAGAAGATTGTGATTCGTTTTATCGTGTCCTTGGAGTACTTCACCCAGTTTCCCCTTGATCCTACAGACAGATCCGTAATTTAGATTTGTTTTGTCCAAAATATTGTTACACCTGAAATACACATATATCAGTTAACAAATTCCAACAGACAACATGCTCCTTTACTATGACTGAAAGAAATACCACTAGAATTTCTAAGTACCCATACAATTTGAAGTTTCATAGTCTCAGAACTGTGTTGCTTCACACAGTGGAGTCGAGTGTTGTCTTTTTCAATTCTTGTTGCGCTCTTGAACATCTTGGTAGGCTTTTCCTTAAATGTTTAAAGTTTTTTTTGCATGAGCTTAAAGTAAAGTCTAAAAGTGTCTGATGGAGGTGTTGTGCAGCACACATGGAAAAAGCAAAATGCCATGGATTGTTCATGTACAGGAAGGTCCCCCTTCCTGTACATAAACAATCTTTAAACATAAATGCCATTTTGTCACTTTCATGTGTGCTGCATTAAGCAGCACATATGAAAATGACAAAATTGCATTTCAGGATTGTTTATGTGCAGGAAGGGACACCTTCCTACACAAAAACAATCCTCCCCTGCATGGGTGCCTGCGTTGGTGCTACACTGCCATCGCAGGGGGAAACGCAAGGCTGCACCATATCGTTGTAAATATGGTGCAGCCTTGCGTTTCAGAAGTGGCGGAGAGAGGCGTTAAGCCAGGAAGGCTAACGCCTCTCTCCGCCACTTCATTGCACATATGGCCCCAAGTATTTCATGAATATTTGAACCTACTGCATGGAATAGTGTACAAACAGTGACAATTTCACAATACAACCCCTTTTTAATTTACAATATTCTAGTTCATTAAAGCACTTAATTGTTTCAATGAATTACTTTTTTAGATTAACACATTGCACTAAAGATATGTTTTGTAGGAGATCATCTTTGATGGTGTTTCAGCCTTGTCTGATTCCTCCAACCATGGCCTGATTCAGGGTCAGATATATCATGGAACGTCACTTTTTGTAACGTTCCGTGGCGCAGGAGCCTGCTCCATATTTACGAGGCAGCACTAAGCCACTTTTTTGGCCTAATGCAGCCTCGTAAATATTGTCTCCTCTAACGCAGTTTTCTGCGTTAAAGGGGCGTGCAATGGCTGTTGCTGGGGACATTTCCAGCAACATCCATGGCATTTTGACACTGCCCCAGATTTACGAGAAATCATAAATCTGAGGCAACTCCAAAAACTTACGCCTCCCCTGGCGCAATGAGGAAAAATATCTTTATTTCTCCTTGTCTTTCCTTTTTCTATGTGTGCTGCATTCTGCAGTACACATAGAAATAGGAAAAAGCCTCTTGTGATTGCTTTTGTGCAGGAAGGTTTCCCTTCCTGCACAAAAACAATCATCCCCTCAACACAGGCACCCTTGCACCATAGAGCAAAGGTGCCTGCGTTGGCGCACAGCAGCCCATTGTGCGCCGGCGCAGGTGAAAAAGGCAGGAATGCACTGTATCTCATAGATACGACCCATTCCTGCCCTTTTCTTTTGCAGTAGGGCAGCGCAGCAGGAAGGCCTGCTGCGCATCTCTACGGCAAAAACACATAAATGAGGCCCTTCATTTCTTGTGTTTATTCCTGTGTGTGTAAAAGCAGGAAAAGGAGGTAGCATTCACAAGATGGGTCCTATCTGTGAATTTCCTAGGTCAAATGAGATGACATTAATGACTGAAGTAGAATAGATAGAAGTCACCTTTCGCAAATACAAATTAAGAGCAAACCTTGAGAATGATCAAGATTCCACATTTATGATATTGCCAGTATTATTCAGTAGAAATGGGGAGAATGTTTTCATTACAGTGACTGGAGTGCACAATTTACCAGACTCTCCTTAGAATGTGGTCAGAGGAAGTCTCCAGTGTATGAATGAATCTCGTAATTCCACCATTCCTAAATCAGTCAACCATCTTTTCTTTTAGTGAATTGCTGTACTGCAAACCTTTCACATAATGTTATTTATAAGATAGTGACATGGGTAAACAATCTCAATATTGAACTGAGTGATTTTTCAACTGAAAAGTTGACTGTAGTACTTTTCTGGATTAAATCTTAGACCTCCTAACATCTAAAATAACTCTTAACGCCACCACTTCTATTTTGTAAGTTATGATACTGTTGTTTAACACTGTATCCAATGTCTTCTGGGAGTATTTCAATCCAACTGGATAACCAAGTTATGCCCTTTATACACTTAGCACACCTAAGGTAGCAATGTTGGGCGTACAAGGCTTAATTTAAGAAGTAGTAGCAGGTTTGAAATTCAGATAGTTTGACAATGTAATTGCACACACTAATCCTGATGTTTAGCAGAGCTGTTTTTTAAGAAAATAAGAGTCCTTGGTTTACACGTGGGACATATGGGTCAGTTAAATGGTGTTTAACAAAACAAAACAGATGGCCCCAACTTAGATATAGTTTCAAACAATGTAACTGTAAGGCACCACTATCAAAATATTAATAAGTACAATAGATAAAGTTTTTCAAAGGGACATAGGCATGGAGTGCCTGAAAATCGTTCATAGCTCCAAAAACTATTTGTAAAGCTCACCTAACCACTACTCAAACATGAACTGTGTTTCCCTATTTATAAAAAATGCTAAAAGTGCCAAAGGTCCAGTGTCCAATAACCAAGAGTCACTGGGAAACAAGAATTGGTGCATAGGAGTGCTACTGTTGCAAACTGTGTCTCCACCTGATGCTTCTCTCAATAAACTCAGCTTCTACCTCAGGAGTACCAAAACATTTGAGACTTGCCAGTTTATTCTATGCACAACCTTTTAGAGTACACAACGCAGTAGTTCAATTTACTTTCTCTCAAAATCTTCTCAGCCCCAAGAAGTGACTAACAAGCAGGTTATACTTATGCTCTATTATTAGTTAAAATCATAACCCAAGCAACCTGAAATGCTAGGTTGCCTTTATTGGGTGTCAACTTTTGTATGTGTTTTTTTACACTGGTATATGTGAGAGGGTATGTGTCCTACTACACTCTGAGCAGATACCATGACGCTTTCAAGTAAGTCCTTTAAAAGCCCCTCAACAAATAGATCCATGTTTCTGATTCTGAAATGCCCACCCTGCAACCATGATATGCAGCGACTAGCTTTTAAACTGTTCGTTCTTCAACTTGCCTTGTTTTGCATTACCAAGCTTTGGCATAAAGTGTTAGATATTTTGCATTGTCACCCAATATAATGGGATGTTTTTTCACTTTGGCCAGTCTAGTTAAAAGTTCATCAAGCCATGATTGGCCTCCAGTAATCAAGAATCTAAGCTCTACATCAGAGTTACAGAAGATCTATTATGCATACTGGCAAATAGTCCTTGGCAAAGACCCTGATAATGGTAACAATTGATGTAAATCATTTTACACGTCTACTGGGCATGAAACCACATCATACTGCACAGACACAGTAACTAAAAGTATCCTATGTGGCACACATCTCCACCAGTCATCATTAAAAAGAGTATTCCATACAGAGAATTTCTAAGATCAAGACAAAATGTCTCTATATAATATGGTACAATATTATAATATACATGTTGGGGTTCTTAGCTTGCAAAAACTGGTTTCTTCAAAGTACTTCTAACCATGACCACTGAATGGAATTACATTTTTCGGTTTTGTCCACCTTTTATGAATAAATTGTAGATAACACATTAGACAATGCTGAGAGGCAGTGGATTTCTGTGATTCTGTGGCTGCAGTGTTTACCACTTAATTATGAATTCACCACATTTGCCAAATAATTTGCAGAGTTCACAAAGAAATGTTTATAGCTGAAATGGAGGAAAATAATACTGACAGATAGTGTCACTTTATTTACCTTTTTGCGGCACACTTTTTGATAACCTAGGTGCATAATTTTGCCCTCCGCGCCACATAATCCTAGTAGTCCTCACAATGGTGAAGATCTGCAGAATGATTTTGAGGCTGTCATTATGATGAAGAAGCCTTTATTTCACAGGGCACCGTGAAATATTTTCCATATTTCATGGACCCTGTAAAATATGGGTTGGGTTTGTGTTCTAACGTAAATACTACCAAAACACTTTGTGCCGGTTTTGCACTACAAAAGTAAGGTAAACCCGACACAAAGGGGCCGATTCCGATTCGGGCCGGAAAACGTACCGACCGACTCGGAGCCGGAATTAATTCCGACCGACACGGACCGGTGCAGCCCGACCCGCAAAGTACGATGAAAAGCGTGCAAAATCCGACCGACTCGTACGGAACACAAGCCGAACGACCAAACCGCGCGGAAAACAGCTATCCGGCCGGAAAAGCACGCGAATCGAACCGACCGACACGCACCAGGAAGAATCCCGAACGAAACGTACCCGCGAACTCCGACCCGCCAAGTACGATGCAACGCGTGGAAAACACGACAGAGTCGCACGGAGCTCAAGCCGCACGACCGACACGCATACAAAACAGCGAGCCGAAGCAACCCAATACACCGCGACCGACGCGTACGCAGCACAGGAAACAGCACAAACACAGCGTGAACGACTCGGAGAAGCTCGCACGAGACAACTGCAGGGTCCGACTCGGTCAGAAGAACGTCTCCTACCTGCACAAAAAGTACAAAGGGAAAAACACACAAAAAAAGGCCAAACAAGCAATTACAAAGCCAATAAATACTGGGGGGAACAGGGAACAAAGACACACCCACAACTCCACCCATATAAAGGACACAAATCCCTACCATGATTCAAATTACCTGCCAGCACAGAACACCAACAGACAGCAACCACACACACACTCACAGCTCATCCATCACACAAGCCACACACCATCAGCACCTCAACAAATAGCACCCTCACATACACCCAGCAAAACACACACTCACACACCCTCACTTGCACACCAACACACACATCACTCACCACCACCACCCATCACCATGCCCCCAAGAAGAATCCAAAGTTCCTAGATAGTGAATTGGAAGTCCTGGTAGATGAGATCCTCAGGGTAGAGCCACAGCTGTTTGGTACACTGGTCCAACAGACCCCCATGTCGCAGAAAACCAAGATGTGGGCGAGGATCGTTGACAGGGTGAACGCACAATCACCATGTTTGCGCACAAAGGAAGACATCCAGAACAGGTGGTATGATGTGCGCAGGAGGGTCAGGGACCTACTGAAGAAGGATTACATCTTGAGCCAACACACCGGCAGTGGCCCTCCTGCCAAACCACTATACCTCAGGCCCTGGGAGGAGAAGGTGCGGGCCATCCTACCACCAGTGAGCGTCTATGGACTAGAAGACATCCCAGAGCCTGGTGAGTACACAACCAATATACCCAATATCGTGTGACAATACACACACATCACTGTCAAGGGGATAGTCAAACCATGCACCCTTAGCAAATACACAGCAACAAAAACAGAATCATCCCAAGATGTGTATGTCAGTCAGATAAACACAATACATGCCATCTCATAGTGATATGTAACTGTGTCATGACATGTACAAACCCTACAACAAATAAAGCTAGGCAGTGGCACAAATATAACCAACAAACACTGTCAGATATGTAGCCACCACTACAACACCACCACACAGGCAATGCCACAGAAAGGAAGGAATTCTGTGTATGCTGGTCAAGTCAGTGTAGCCAATAGCATCATGGGAGTCGTAGTCACAGATATTGCCCACCATCACAATACGCCCATCAACACCACTCTGAACCATGCTCACATCACAGGGAGTGGAAAACAACTGACAAGATGGCTGACACTGGCTACTGCTGTGGGGAGCACAAGGCCCTGCTGGGAACTGTGCACCAACCAACAGCAGGACACCACTGTCTGACATCCTGAAAGACAACTTGCACTCCCTGCAATGGAAGCACGTTCCGTGGTGGGATATCTGGCTGGGTGGGAAGGAGGACTGACAGCTATGACCATAGTTGCCAGCAGCTCTTCCCACACACACCCCTAACCCAAACTACACACAACTCACCTGGGAAAATGCATTGCCTCACACTACAAATATTTATCCCACAAAGAACCACCACCCTGGGTCATGCTGTGGGAAGCACAGTGACACATGGGACTTGTAGCCAAACAAACGCCAGGACAACACTGTCAGCCATCCATTCAGCACAGGCACACTACCCCACAGGGAAGCAGAGTCAGAAGGAAGGAAGTATGGGCAAGCTGGGAAGGGGGTGGAGGCAATAGCATGATGGGAGTGGTAGTCACGGCTCAACATCCTCCCCCACATGGCCCAGCAAGCTCACACTGAAGCATGCACACCTCACAGAGAGTGGAAAGCCCCATCAAAGATGTCTGACACTGGTGCTCTGTTGTGGGGAGCACAAGGCCATGCTGGGAACTGGCCACCAACCAACAGCAGGACACCACTGTCAGCCATCTTGCCATTGCTGTCACACCCACACACAGTGAAGTACACTCAAAAGGAAGGAAGTATGGGCATGCTGGTAAGGGGGTGGAGGCAATAGCATGATGGGAGTGGTAGTCACAGCTCAACATCCCCCCCCCACATGGCCCAGTAAGCTCACACTGAAGCATGCCCACCTCACAGAGAGTGGAAAGCCCCATCAAAGATGTCTGACACTGCTGCTCTGTTGTGGGGAGCACAAGGCCATGCTGGGAACTGGCCACCAACCAACAGCAGGACACCACTGTCAGCCATCTTGCCATTGCTGTCACACCCACACACAGTGAAGTACACTCAAAAGGAAGGAAGTATGGGCATGCTGGGAAGGGGGTGGAGGCAATAGCATGATGGGAGTGGTAGTCACAGCTCAACATCCCCCCCACATGGCCCAGCAAGCTCACACTGAAGCATGCACACCTCACAGAGAGTGGAAAGCCCCATCAAAGATGTCTGACACTGCTGCTCTGTTGTGGGGAGCACAAGGCCATGCTGGGAACTGGCCACCAACCAACAGCAGGACACCACTGTCAGCCATCTTGCCATTGCTGTCACACCCACACACAGTGAAGTACACTCAAAAGGAAGAAAGTATGGGCATGCTGGGAAGGGGGTGGAGGCAATAGCATGATGGGAGTGGTAGTCACAGCTCAACATCCCCCCACATGGCCCAGCAAGCTCACACTGAAGCATGCACACCTCACAGAGAGTGGAACGCCCCATCAAAGATGTCTGACACTGCTGCTCTGTTGTGGGGAGCACAAGGCCATGCTGGGAACTGGCCACCAACCAACAGCAGGACACCACTGTCAGCCATCTTGCCATTGCTGTCACACCCACACACAGTGAAGTACCCTCAAAAGGAAGGAAGTATGGGCATGCTGGGAAGGGGGTGGAGGCAATAGCATGATGGGAGTGTTAGTCACAGCTCAACATCCCCCCCCCCAACATGGCCCAGCAAGCTCACACTGAAGCATGCACACCTCACAGAGAGTGGAAAGCCCCATCAAAGATGTCTGACACTGCTGCTCTGTTGTGGGGAGCACAAGGCCACCAACCAACAGCAGGACACCACTGACTGACATCCTGAGAGTCAACCTGAGAGTCAACCTGAGAGTCAACCTGCACCCACTGCAAGGGTGGCATGCTTCATGGTGGGATAACTGGGCTGGAGGGAGAAGGATGTCCGGATGTCAACCAAATACCACCAATGCTGGCTATGCACACACCTCAACATTCACATTGAAATGCTTCATGTTGTCAGGACAATGCGCTACACCAATATCAACAGCTGACTGTGACAACTTAGGACAATGCAATGTACAGGCCCGCATCCAGAGGTACAGTCACAACAGTCAGGTGTTTGAACCATTGATGCCTGTAGAAACATTACATACATTGTGTGTCTCTTCCAAATACAGGTGATGATGGGGACACAGCAGCAGACGCTGAGGAGTCCCTGTCCCAGGCTCCGGGGGACACTGAGCTCACTGGTGTGGAACAGCCTCTGCCCACCTCGGATGACGAAGACCTACCTGGCACCTCCGCAGTGAGTCATCATGCAGCACCAGCAGGACCACCAGCTGCACCCCCTGCACCCACCCCTCCAACAACTGCCAACACACAGACCACCCCTGCCGACACGACAGACCAAGGACCACCACCACCAACAGCACACGAACCCCGGCCCAACGTGGAGCTAAGGACACCAACACCAGCAACAACCCCCAAGGGGGCCCAGGGTCACCTGTTTCGTGCCAACGCAGGTCCTTCACGTGTCGCCAGGGGTGGTGGGAGGGGTGGTAGACATAGGTCGCTGCTTGCAGAGGGGTCTGGACTGCATGATGACCCACAACTGGTACGCATAGCTGATGCGTACCAGACTAGCACCGGAGAGTTCAGCCAGGTAGTGGGGATCCTCAGGGACATTCAACAGCAGCAGGCTGCCCATCATGCCCGCTTGGACTTTGATGGAGCAGTAAAAATAAAAAAATTTAACCCCTAACAAATTATATAGTTAATTAATTAAAAATGTTCGTTAAATGTATTAATCAACATTGTATATGTGGGAATGGTAATATGCTAATGTACGTGCTAAATAATCTACTAATGAATGTCCGTGTGTCTAATCATAACGTAAGAATAAAAAGCGTACTAAATAAAATAAATGCATGTTTGTGCTTCATAGAAATAAAATGTGTCGTTGCAAAAACAATAGTGATGGTAAGTAAGGAGCAGCTTAAATGTCGCTTTTTGCTAGGTAACAACTAATTGGGGTACGTAGACGGGAGGGAAACGAAAGGGATATTTTTCTCTATTTTAATTATGTTTTATTTGCCTCAAATTAGTGCTTCTAAAGTAGAACCGAGTGGCGAGATAAAATGGCCGCCAGTGGGAAGATGTGCGCAGGCGCAAGGGGACACGTGGTACGGGATGAGATTGAAGAAATCTGGAGCCGCGTGATGTATCTGAGAGGCTAGGATGCAAGAAATGGTCAAGGCTGGTGTGACCTAATTGAACTGATAGTGTGCCGTGAGGATCAGGAGAGAGTCCGTGGGAAAGGAGCCCAAGAGAAAGGACAATGACTGCGGAATTCTTGAATGTGTCAAAAGAAGATACAAATGAACTGATCGAATCGGATGGAAATGTTTAAGCGTATGGGAAAGGAAATGATCCAAGGACCCTTGAATCCAAAAGAATTTGATTAAAGAATGAATAAGCTGACATGTATGGACCAATGAGAGAAAAGCGTGATATTAATGTTGCAACAGTTAGTTAGCAAAGTTAGAATTAGGGTATAAGAGGGCCTACTCTTAGTGGGAGGGGGTCAGTTCCAGGCAGTTGATGTCAGTCGCGGTTGCAGTCACAGTCAGTTGCAGTTCGAGAGTCGTGGTTGCAGTAGAGGAGACGGGTTGCAGGTAGCTGATGCTGACGAGCTGAAGTTGCTGTTGCTGTCTTAACTTTACAGTTGAGTATGAGAATCAGGCTATTTCTAATTCCAAAGTTAGGTTAGAAATCATTAGGCTAAATTAGGAAGCTAGGCAGGTAACTAAGGTTTTTGGCTTCATGACAAAAATTTCCTTTCTGCAATAAATTGATTATGCTTAATAAAATTGTGAATATAAAAAAATGAATAATTGAATAAAGTATTAAATCTTTCCATGCTTTTAAAATTATATAAAATTTAAGATTCTTTAAACCCAAAATGACTCAGTGGTTATTTTCCTAAATGATTGTGACATGAGTAATTGGTTGATTGTGATTCAGCTGGTCTTAATCACTATGAACTAATTTCTTAAATGAATGATTCATCGACAAAACAATGAGCAGGAATATCTTAATAAATAAATAAAAGAAAGTGACAAATTAAGGTAAATAGATATCCTTGCTCTTCCAGCGGTACACAAAATGGTGTTCTCCATTTAGTTCTCATGCTTCTCCTAGGAGTACGGAATTTCATAAAGGGGTAAAAGGAAAATCCAGGAGTGTGTGTGTGTGTTTAGGCGATGTTTATGGGCCCCATCGTCATGTGGATATGAGAAATATAGTTTGCCCCTGGATGACCTATAAGTAACCTGGGAGGAGGATAGTTTTATTTGTACGCGCTGCATCAGATTTCTTGGTAGCAGAGTTATGGTTTTCTATAGATTAGTTTAGTGATTATTGTTTATTGATTATTGATTATTTGATGACTAACACTATATGTTGAGTCGCGTTATGTTATATGTAAGTTTTCACGCTTCTGGGATGTAGGAAGTGGAACACGTGTGGCAAGAGAAGTCACATGGAATTTGGTACATGGTCTGAATTCATTTTGGTTATAACACAGGTTGTGTTATGTTAGGGATTTCGGTGTGAAAAGTGTGTAAATGAAATAGCAAATCACGTTTACTTGTGAAACTTTGGCCTTAATTCTCAGGAGCCTAGTCTCCACATGTGTCTTATCCCCAGAGAAACGAGTAAATTGTTTGTTTGAAAGAAGGGTAAGGTAGAGGGAAGTGCTACTTTATCGACAAAAGCAAATAATTCTGTGGTAGGGTAGAGGTAAGCGCTGCCTACTGGAAAAACAGGATTCTTGTGTAAAAGGACAAGGCTGTCACTTTGTTTAGCGAATCAGACTATGGAATTGTTTATTTGTTGTAACTAACGAAGAAAAACAGTAAAAGGAAAAATTGCCGATAAATTTTGTAAAGGAGGGGTAAAGAGTAGAAGTGACGTGGAAAAGTGCCGCGCTAGGATTGGTCAGTGCACTAGTCACGTGAATACAGAGCAGGAGTGACGTAGAAAAGTGCCGCGCTAGGATTGGTTGGTTCGCGGACGGTGGAAATTGTTCTGATTGGTACGTTAGTGTGAATCGCGCTGTAATTGGACGAAGTTCCGTACACGGAAACAGCGTTAGAGTAAAGAGAAAACAAATAGAAAACATGCCATATTACGAGTACGAAAGGGAGAGAACGTCATGGACAACGAAATTAAAGAATTTCTTTAAGAAAGACAAAAAGGTTGTGACTAGAGAGGGACAAGTAATTCCTCCGCCAAAATCAGCAGCTTCACATATGATGCTGAAATATGGATATCATACGTGCATATGGTTGGATAATTGGGTAAAATATACAAAGAATGATGGAGCATTGGCTTTTCCTGAAAATGGTTCTTTTAATGTAGCGATTTTACGGAATTTAAAAGAAAAGATGCTTAAATTGGAACCTAGACCTAGACCGACACAGTTTGAGGCTTTAACAGAATGGGAAGATGAGATGTACGAAAAAGAAAGATTCAGAGGTATGAAAGGTTATGAGTTCGTGCCCGGAAGAATGTGGGGAATGAATCATGAGGACAGAATAAAACGATGGAGATGTGCTAACATGACAGGAGGTTTGTTTCCAGCTTTCACAGTTGAGGAAGGGACTAAGAAAAACGGACTGAGAAAAAGAAACATTTAGAGAGAGAAAAGTATATGCATGAGAGCGAAATGGATGACGAGTTGCTGGAAGATATATTAAGTAAAAATCCACCTCCGTATCAGCAGAATTCTACAGTGGTGACACCAAATGCGCCACCAATAGAAGCTATGCGAAATAAAAGTCCAGAAAAAAGACAAGAAATAAATAGGTCACAAGAACAAATAAGAACTTCCCAAAATGAGGGAATAGAAAATGATAGTGCAAGAGAATTGGCAAGGACAACAAAAGAATTAACTGAGAAAATTAGAGAATTAACAAAGAATATGGAAGCAGTTACCGTACCCGTAACAATAGGTCCAGTAATACCAGTTTTCGAGAATCAGAAAATTGATGAACGATCTTTGGTGATTCCCTTGAGTTCGCAATTCCAAAGAGAAAAGGAAAGAATAGAAACAAGTCCAGGTACGAGCAATTTGACTAGTGTTTACAGACCAAGTCCACCTGAAAATTTGACAGTAAATGAGTGTAGCGGTAGGAAAATGCCTATGGTAACTGAATCTGCAACAGTGACACCTGAAAAGAGTGGAAATTGGACAGAAATAAATAGTACTCCTATAGGTCCGACTCCTGATGAGTTAAATGAGTGGATAAAAGCTTTTAAAATAAAAGAAACGGAAGAAAAACCATTAGATGTGATCAGATTGAAGATTGACATGGAAGAATTAATTCTGGGAACGATTGGTACAGAAAAGATTAAGAATTATCAGGATGATGAAATAATGTTTCTGTGCAAAAGTATAACATGGAGGGCAAAGAATTTACATGACAAACTAGAAGAAGTGGCCGGTGAGATTGGAATAGATTTTGCAAAAGTAAAAACGTTGCAGAAACCATACAGAGTAGATTTTTGTGAAAAAGATATTGAAAATTTGAATACAGCAGGAAGGCTGACACAGATAAAAGAGTTGATTGTTTTGTTGAGAAAATGGGGTGATGTGGACAGATGGAAGGTTAGATGGACAAAGAAGAATGAGAAAAGCGTAGACAAAGGTTCATTGGCTTTTATGATAACAGAAAAGGAACACGTTGTTAAAGAGTACCCTATGAGAGAAACTCCAGGTGGTAGTTATGTGCATGTTCCCTGGACTAGGCAGGACATCCTGTCATTTACAAATGACTTTCCAAAGTTAAGAGAAAAGCCAGTTGAGTGGTACCGACAGGTAGAAAGGTTTGTAAAGGTCTCGAAAGTGTTGTGGATAGATTTGGATGGATTGTTTGACATAGTGGTACCAACGGATCTATGGTCAGAATGTAAGATTACAGTTGACTGGCCAACTACAGAATATCCAAGAGATCCTAAGACAGGAGCTCCAGGACCAGATGTGATGAAGAAATACGATAAGGTGATTACCTTTTTGAAAAATAAGATTCCTCCAAAAGAAACAGATTGGGTTAAGATTGATAGAACTACACAGGAAAGCAAGGAGAGTGTACATGCATATTATGAGCGATTGTTGTTGGTTTTCAAACAGTATAGTGGTTATGAGGAATTAAGTGAGAAGGATATGAGTCATTTTGTATACCGATTTGTATTTGGCTTGAAACAAGAAATAAGTGATATGATTAAGCAACATATGATAAACTGGCAGAATGCAAGTGTAGATGAGGTGCTGAGGTATGCTAAGTATTGTAGTGATGAAATAGAGAGTAAACAGCGTAAGCTGAAAGAAAAAGCAATGTGGGCACAAGTGAAAGTGGCAGAAAAACAAGAAGCTCAATTGGATAATAATAATGGAAACGAATCAGGACAAAATAAGATGCGACCAAATATAGGTAAAGGAAAAGGACAAGTGAGTCTAGAAGAGGCAAAGAAGAAATGGCCATGTCATAATTGCGGAAAATTAGGGCATTGGAGAAATGAGTGTAAGTTCCCACCTAAACCTAATCCGGAACATCAATCATTAACTCCACAGGTGCAGAATGAGGTAGTTGTTCAACAAAATCAGGTGCCACAACCACCACTTCCCAACACTGTTAACCAGCAAAGATACAGTACAGAAACAGGATTCTACGGAGGAGAACAGGTAACACAGTTGCCGAGAGCAGCTAACATTTCCCAGTATTGGTTGCATCAGAGTGAGGATGACCCAGATGAAAGTTTCTGACGGTGCGCAAGAGAGGGGAAAGAGTGCGTGCTTGGCGCAACTCTAGAGGTAGATCAGTCTGGTCCCTTTGTGGATGGAGAAGTGAATGGAGCAAACGTAACATTCCTTGTCGATACTGGAGCTACCCGTTCTACTGTTAGGTCAGTGGAAATTCCGAACCTTCCTCTCTCAGGTGAATGCATCCAAGTGGTAGGAGTTGCCAATCAGCAGATTAAAACCCCACTTACTGAATTGGTAGAAGTAAAAATTGGTTCTTTTAGAAAAATGCATAAATTTGTAGTGTGCGATTGTAGTCCTGTAAATCTTCTAGGTCGTGACCTCTTGTGTAAAATGAATTGCACAATTTATTGTACACCAGATGGAATTGGTTTTCAGACTTCAGACGAAGATGCTTTGTATAAAGTAACTTTGATGAATCAGGAACCTGAAATGAATGGGTTGTTTCCTGCATTTGATGCAGGAAAACTTCCAGAAGAATTAAAAAGTACAGTGAAAGAAGGTGTGTGGGATTTTACAGGAGAAGACATTGGATTAATGAGAGAAGTTGATCCTGTAAAAGTGACAGTGAAAGAAGGGATAAGTTATCCAAACACGCCACAGTACAAATTAACTCCAGAAATAATTGAAGGAATAACTCCTGTGATAAATAAGATGATTGAACAGGGAATTCTGAAAGAAATCATGAGCAGTCCATGTAATTCACCTATTATGGGACTGAAAAAGCCAAATGGAACATACAGAATAGTACAGGATTTGAGAAAGATCAACAAAATAGTTGTACCATGCTGTCCAATAGTGCCAAACCCTGCAGTGATTCTATATCAAATTCCGCATGAAGCTGAGTGGTACACTGTGATAGATTTGTGTCATGCATTTTTCTCTATTCCTTTGCATCCAGATAGCCAGCCATTATTTGCATTCCGTTTTGGAGAGCGTATTTTGGCATGGTGCCGAATTCCTCAGGGGTATACAGAGAGCCCCTCAATTTTTAATCAGATTCTAAAGAAATCTCTGGAAGATTTAAAAATGCCAGAAAAATCAGTGATGGTGCAGTATATCGATGACCTATTGGTGGCATCGAAAACCAAAGAGGCATGTGTAAGTGACACAATTGCTTTACTGAACCATTTGGAGAAAAGAGGACATAAGGTGTCCCCTTCAAAATTACAGTTTTGTCGGAAAGAAGTCCAGTATTTAGGACATAAAATTGAGAAAGGAGTGCGGAAAATAGCGACAGAAAGAGTAAGAATGATTCAAGGAATGAGAGCACCAATGACTCAAAGAGAGGTAAGAATGTTTTTGGGAATGGTTGGATATTGTCGACAATGGATAAGTGGATTTTCTTTGATTGCAAAACCATTACAAAAATTGACAAAGAAAGATGTAAAAGACCCTTTTGAGTTGAACAAAGAAGAAATGAAATCTTTCAAAGAATTGAAAAGGAAACTGTGTGAGGCCCCTGCATTAGGCATGCCTGATTATGAGAAAGATTTTGAGTTATACTGCAGTGAAAGAGATGGATGTGCATTTTCAGTACTAGTACAAAAACATGGCACCATGAAGAGGCCTATAGCTTACTTTTCAGCTGTTTTAGATCCTATAGCAAAGGCATTGCCTGGATGTTTGAAAGCAGTTGCTGCTACTTGTGTAAGTCTGGAACAAAGTGAAGGTATAGTGATGGGGTATCCACTGAGAGTATATGTTCCCCATTCAGTAGAAATTCTTTTGACAAGAACAAAAACACAGTACATGACACATAGTCGGCTGACTAAGTACGAAAAAGTCATCTTGAGTGCAGAAAATGTGACCATAGATAGATGCATAAATGTAAATCCTTCGACTTCATTGCCAGATGAAGAGAGTATAATTGAACAAGATGAAGTAGATCATGATTGTCTGAATGTGCTGGAATATTGCACAAAACCAAGAGCTGACATAAAAGATGAACCGTTAAAGGAATCCGATTATGTCATGTTTGTAGATGGTTCATGTTTACGCACAAAGGAAGGAGTGTTAAGCGCAGCTTATGCAGTATGCACAGTGGCAACTGTAATGGAAGCGTCTTGTCTGAAAGGAGTTAGGTCTGCCCAAGTTGCGGAACTAATTGCTTTGATTCAAGCATGTAAATTGGGGAAAAATGTACGAATCACGATTGTGACCGATAGCCAATATGGTTTCGGCATCGTACATGATTTTGGCCAGATTTGGTCACAAAGAGGATTTTTGACATCTGCAGGAACACCTATCAGAAATGGAGATTATGTTAAAAAACTGCTTGAGGCGATACAGCTGCCTAAACAAATAGCTGTAGTGAAGTGCAAAGCGCATAAGAAAAACGAAGATTACATAGCGGTTGGCAATAATTATGCTGACGAGATCGCTAGATATTGTGCGGAAAACATGGCGTCCCTGAACAGAAATAGAGAAAGGGAGCATGTCTCTTGTCCTTTGCTTTTCACTAATGCAGTCGAAACATGGGATGAAGTAAGGCAGTTACAAGAAACAGCAAGAGATGAGGAAAAGGATTACTGGATTAAAGCAGGATGTAGAAGACAGGAAGATAATGGAGTGTGGGTATACAGAGATGAAAGACCAGTTATGCCTGATAGCATGATTGCAGACATGGCACGGATGTACCATGGACAAGCTCATATTGGGAGAGATGCAATGATCAGACTTTTTAGACAAACTTGGTATAATCCAAAATTCAGAGCCATTGCTGAAAGTCTTTGTCAAAGATGTCTTATTTGTCAACAATTTAACCCAGGAAGAAAAACAGTAGTGAGTCTAGGAACAATAGGACGAGAAGGAGGTCCATTCACAAGGATACAGATGGATTTTATTGAGATGCCCCCTAGTAACAGATTAAGATATGTTCTGGTGGTCGTCTGTTTGTTCTCTCGTTGGGTGGAGGCATACCCCACAAGAAGGAATGATGGAACAACAGTGGCAAAACTTATGCTACGAGAGTTCATTCCGAGGTATGGTTTTCCAGTCACAGTTGAGACAGATAGAGGAACACATTTTCAAAATGAGTTGATCCAATTGATTTGTGAAGCATTGAGTATTAAACAAAAACTACATTGTGCTTACAGACCAGAAGCTTCTGGGGTAGTAGAGCAGATAAATGGAACGATTAAAAACAGATTAGGAAAAATGTGTCAAGCTACAGGACTCAAATGGCCAGATGCATTGCCTCTTGTTCTGATGACCATCAGAAGCATCCCTGAAAAGAAAACGGGACTCAGTCCTCATGAAATGATCATGGGACGAGCAATGAGACAAGCCCACGTACCAGTCAACAAGTTATTGACAATAACTGATGATCTAATACTGGATTATTGCAAAGGACTGGCTGATGTGGTGCGTTCTGTGTTTCATCAGGTTGGACCGGATGCGACCACTCTTGAAAGAAAACCAGCCCACGACTTGAATCCAGGAGACTGGGTCCGTATTAAAGTCCACAGGAGAAGAAACTGTCTAGTTCCGCGTTGGGATGAGCCAAGACAGGTAATCCTAGTAACAACGACTGCTGTCAAGTGTGCAGGAGTAAAGAACTGGGTTCATGCCAGCCACACAATCAGAATTCCAGAACCTACAGATCGACATGTGAGTCGGCGTCTGGAAGTGTGGGATAAAAGTTTAACGGCGGGAACAACCAAGATAAAAGAAAGGGTGCCAGAACTTGAAGATCGACCTGAAAGTCGACATCTGGAGACCCCAACGGAAAACACCTCTAGAGAAGAAGAGGAAGAAGAAGAAGAAGAAGAAAGAAATTCAGAAGTTCCAGAACTTGAAGATCGACCTGTAAGTCGACATCTGGAAATATCTGACACAACTTCAGGATCTGATGATTCAGCTGCAAATTGGGAAGAATTTCGAAAGGGAACTTGGGGTTATAAACCAATTAGAGAAGAAACTGAGCAAGAAATTGAGTTAAATGAACAACCAAGTACAAGTTATGGTGGAAATCCTTCAGAAACAATATTAATAGATGAAGTAGGGAAAGAAGTACACAAAAAGTTAGAAAATCGAGAAGAACCCCGAGGAGCAATAGGGATAGATAGAGAAACAGGAGAACAGGGAAATTCAGAAGCAGATAAGGAGGAAAACACCAAATCGGAAGAACCCCGAGGAGGGACAGTGATAAGGGAAAACAAAAAGGAAAAGACAGATCCACCAGTAGGAGATGATGAGATTATAAGTTTCAAAATAAGAAACAATAGTGAGACAGTTGAAACAGAAACAGAAGAAAGTGGAGGAGAGGAAAAAGCAAAGACTGAATCAAGAAAAAGAAATTGGAGATCGGAAAGAGAAGAAAGAGAGGGTGAGGTCAAAAGGCCAAGAAAAGGAGATAATTGGCCCAACAGCTATGTAAGAAAATTGAGATATAGAATAATAAGAGCAGAAGATGAAGATGCTGAACAAGTAAATGAAGTAACAAGTCAAAAGGAACAAGAAAAACCCAGTGGAAAAAGATTACAAAAGTCCAAAAGGACAAGAAAAATAAATTCAAAATTTAAGTCACCTGAGTGGCTGTATATTGCACTAACAGATTACAAAGGAGAAGAAGAAAACACTCACGGAAACCAGAGACTGAGAAGTCGGATGGGAAAAGGTGAGATGCAACGAAACTGAAGTGAAGACTTAAAGTGCTTCTGCCGGACGTGACAATTTACTGGACGTGACAAATCACCGGATGTGACAACGAAAGAATTCTGGAGAGAATTAAAGAAAGTACTAAGCAAAGACTTTTGGAGGCAGAGTGGCATCTAAGTCATTTCTGAGGTGTAGTGACACAATTTTCTGAAAAATTAACAAATAGAAAAAGAAAAATGGAAAATAATGAGAATAGAAGAAATAAATGTGATTTTATAAAGAGATGGTGCAAAATGTGCTGCTTTTGTACAGGGTTATTAATGACCATATGGATAGTATTAGCAATCACAATTCCTATTAGTGTAGCTGTGATAGAAGCAAAGAATG
The DNA here is from genome assembly GCA_963921515.1 of Calotriton arnoldi. Classification (NCBI taxonomy): domain Eukaryota; kingdom Metazoa; phylum Chordata; class Amphibia; order Caudata; family Salamandridae; genus Calotriton; species Calotriton arnoldi. The sequence continues at coordinate 1,368,389 of CAWUFW010004142.1, forward strand.
ATACTAAACAAGAAAAAGAAACTAATATTAAAGAACAAGTTGTTTTAAGAAGTAGTGCAGAGTTGCATAAGGATAGGTCAGTAACAGATTTTTCAAAGAATGTTTTTACAAAGTTGTTGTATGAGTACGTAAAAACAATGGAAGTGAGAGATTGTTATGTTTGTATGCAATTGCCTGCATCAGTATCTGAAGGTGTGACTTATCATCACTTACCTTTGACTTATGGAATAACATGTAGTGTAATAGCAAGTTTATTTTATAAAACAGGTAGATTAGAATCTTATTATACTGATATAGATAAGATATTTGCAAACATTCCTGTAGTGCCAGAACTTAACAAAGTAAAACCAGCAAAGGTTTTAGGAGAATTCTTTTTAGAACATAGAAAATTAACGTTAGAAGAAATAGTTAGTAACAACCTTACCTGTGAGTTAAGGAAAGAAGAAAAAGTATTTCTAGACATGGTTGAGGAAAGAAGAATGAAATTTCAAAAAGAAGCAATAAAAGAGGAAGGAAAACGCTTATGGACGTTTGAGGAAGGAAATCATGAAGGGAAAAAGATAAATGCAGCAATGACATTAGATTGGCCGCAAACAGGAAAGTTGTGCATTAGGAGAAATAAGACAGTCTATGACAATTACTTTGTAGGTTCCAGTGTCTGCCATGACAATTATCAAATTCTGGGAGGTTGGGGATTCAAAGGTGGAAAAGATCCAATATTTCCAGGTATCTATTATATTTGTGGGAATAGAGCTTATTACAGGTTACCGGACCATTGGTATGGAACTTGCTATGTAGGCCTGGTCTTTCCAAAAATCTTTCACATGGACAGAGAAGAAAAGGGAACATACAAGATGATTAATAGATTTAAACGTAGAAAGAGGGAAAGTTTTTCAGAAATTGTAGGAGATATTTTTGGAGCATTGATACCAGCAGTGGGAATATCTTTGAATGCATTTAAAATTCGGAAGTTATCCACAGTAGTAGATCGTTTGTCTACAGATACTGCGGGAGGGTTCTTAATGGTAAATACCGAAATGGTTGCCATGAGAGCTATGGTGATGCAAAATCGGCTTGCCCTTGATATTCTTTTGGCAAAAGAGGGTGGAGTCTGTGGAATGTTAAAAGTCCAACATTGTTGTACTTACATTCCGGATAACAGTGAAAATATACAGAAGTATATTACAAATATTACAAGTCTGCACAAAGAATTAGTCCCACTGGAGGTTGAAAGTGTTTTGGGAAAACTTGGTAGAGGGTTTTCCTCAGTAGCAAATTGGTTAACTAGGATGAGTAAACTAGTAATAGGGAAAGTTATAATAGTAGCAACTATAGTGATATTGTTAGCAATGATATTGAAAATAGTGATAACATGTATAAAGAGAAAAGTAAGACAGAATAAGATAAGAAGAAATAACAGAATAATGAGAGAAAGAGAGAGAGAAATGGGTGAAATTGAGTTGGAGAAAATGAAAGAAAGCATGTATAAAGAGACTAAAAGGCAAGATGAAGAAGAGACAGAGATATGAATAACAGAAAGTAAAGGATGAAAGACATGCTGCCTGAAAAGAAGTATGACTTGGGTTTTATGTGGTGATTTAAAAATCACCAAAGGGGGATTGATGGAGCAGTAAAAATAAAAAAATTTAACCCCTAACAAATTATATAATTAATTAATTAAAAATGTTCGTTAAATGTATTAATCAACATTGTATATGTGGGAATGGTAATATGCTAATGTACGTGCTAAATAATCTACTAATGAATGTCCGTGTGTCTAATCATAACGTAAGAATAAAAAGCGTACTAAATAAAATAAATGCATGTTTGTGCTTCATAGAAATAAAATGTGTCGTTGCAAAAACAATAGTGATGGTAAGTAAGGAGCAGCTTAAATGTCGCTTTTTGCTAGGTAACAACTAATTGGGGTACGTAGACGGGAGGGAAACGAAAGGGATATTTTTCTCTATTTTAATTATGTTTTATTTGCCTCAAATTAGTGCTTCTAAAGTAGAACCGAGTGGCGAGATAAAATGGCCGCCAGTGGGAAGATGTGCGCAGGCGCAAGGGGACACGTGGTACGGGATGAGATTGAAGAAATCTGGAGCCGCGTGATGTATCTGAGAGGCTAGGATGCAAGAAATGGTCAAGGCTGGTGTGACCTAATTGAACTGATAGTGTGCCGTGAGGATCAGGAGAGAGTCCGTGGGAAAGGAGCCCAAGAGAAAGGACAATGACTGCGGAATTCTTGAATGTGTCAAAAGAAGATACAAATGAACTGATCGAATCGGATGGAAATGTTTAAGCGTATGGGAAAGGAAATGATCCAAGGACCCTTGAATCCAAAAGAATTTGATTAAAGAATGAATAAGCTGACATGTATGGACCAATGAGAGAAAAGCGTGATATTAATGTTGCAACAGTTAGTTAGCAAAGTTAGAATTAGGGTATAAGAGGGCCTACTCTTAGTGGGAGGGGGTCAGTTCCAGGCAGTTGATGTCAGTCGCGGTTGCAGTCACAGTCAGTTGCAGTTCGAGAGTCGTGGTTGCAGTAGAGGAGACGGGTTGCAGGTAGCTGATGCTGACGAGCTGAAGTTGCTGTTGCTGTCTTAACTTTACAGTTGAGTATGAGAATCAGGCTATTTCTAATTCCAAAGTTAGGTTAGAAATCATTAGGCTAAATTAGGAAGCTAGGCAGGTAACTAAGGTTTTTGGCTTCATGACAAAAATTTCCTTTCTGCAATAAATTGATTATGCTTAATAAAATTGTGAATATAAAAAAATGAATAATTGAATAAAGTATTAAATCTTTCCATGCTTTTAAAATTATATAAAATTTAAGATTCTTTAAACCCAAAATGACTCAGTGGTTATTTTCCTAAATGATTGTGACATGAGTAATTGGTTGATTGTGATTCAGCTGGTCTTAATCACTATGAACTAATTTCTTAAATGAATGATTCATCGACAAAACAATGAGCAGGAATATCTTAATAAATAAATAAAAGAAAGTGACAAATTAAGGTAAATAGATATCCTTGCTCTTCCAGCGGTACACAAAATGGTGTTCTCCATTTAGTTCTCATGCTTCTCCTAGGAGTACGGGATTTCATAAAGGGGTAAAAGGAAAATCCAGGAGTGTGTGTGTGTGTTTAGGCGATGTTTATGGGCCCCATCGTCATGTGGATATCAGAAATATAGTTTGCCCCTGGATGACCTATAAGTAACCTGGGAGGAGGATAGTTTTATTTGTACGCGCTGCATCAACTTACACATGTCCCGCATGGAGTCCAAGTGGGACACATTGCAAGAACAGACGGCAGTGCATAGGGACATATTACAATGCCTCCGCCAGATGTGCACCAACATGTCAACACCTCCCTGTGTGCCCACAACATCTGGTGCTGCAACAACTGCAACTGCCACAGGGAGGGAGGAGGACTCTGGCGGAGAGTCCCCTGCACCGCAGCAGCCTGCACTTGAGGGTCCCCCCCCAAAGAAGAGGGGTCGTCTGAGGAAGGACAACTGAGAGGCTGATGGCCATGCACAACCCCCAGGAAGCCAACACCTGTTCCAGAAAATCACCTTTGTGCGCAAACTCTTCACCCTGTCGAATGCAACACAACTCTCCCACATGACATGGGGAGCTCAAGTTGGACCAATGTATCAGATGACTGTGGACTTTACTCAGGACATTTCTGCTATCAGGACTTCCAAATCATCTAAGAACTTTGGATTACAATCACAATGTACAGCACCCACCATCCTGTGCACTATACTCACACATGTATGTCAATAAACTCACTAATACACCATACTTGCCTCTGTTGTGATTACAAGGTTGTTTCTGAAGTGGAGATGATGATCTGTGAAATGACACTGTGCATGCTAACTGCTACAGCAAGTACAACACCGGCATGTGAGTCATGGCGACCTGACACATATGAGGGAGACACACCACCAGGGCTACACAACACATACACACCAGGGCCATCTGACTCATCGCCTACACTGATGTTGCCAGGAAATACGGTGCAATGCACAGACACAACACCTATTCACAGTCTGTGTTAACTAGCCCACTGGTGCAGGTAGCAAATGTCAGTCAGATGTGTGACCACAGACAACGCACATCACAAAGTGAAGCACAGGTTTATTACACATTTGCAACATGTTGTAACCACTACAGATGCAAGGTAATCCCACCTGGCAGTGGGCACACAGTCAACAAGTGTAGAAGAAAGGAAGTCCATGGGTGTGGCGCACATCACCTGTAGGGAAACGACAGCTACCACCCTGGAAGTTGATTCACGGTGTCGGGGGATCACAGTTGACCAAACAACTCTGAAAGTACCCTGTGAAGGACAGAAATGACACACAGTCAAAAGCACTGAAGAACAGGACAGAACTGCAATACTCATGCCCAATACATGTCACAAGATACCCACCCAGGACCAAGTTAGCATGTCAACACTGTTGTGGAGTACAGACTACCTGTAAGGACACATTGCTGCACGCATCCAGTCAAGTAGCACATGGACACACTCAAACAGCACCAGAGCACCACCAACACATATCATGCAAACTCACATCATTGACATAACATCCCTGGATACTCACATTCAGCTGAAGAAGTTGGTGATGAGCTGTGTGCGGACATCACCCTCATCATCATCATCACCACTGGCATCGTGGTCCAGCCCAGGATCCTCCACAGGTGGCGGATGTTGGTCATCGTCATCGTCATCCAGGATGAGAGGCAACCCCTTCCGCACTGCCAGGTTGTGTAGCATGCAGCAGACGATGAAAATCTTGCACACCTTTGCTGGGGCATATGGGAGGGCCCCTCCTGTCTTATCTAGGCAGCGGAAGCGGCTCTTCAGGAGACCAAATGTCCGCTCAATCACTCTCCTGGTCCGACCATGTGCCTCATTGTAGCGCATCTGGGCTGGTGTCACAGGGTTCCTGAGGGGCGTCAGCAACCACGGCATGTTGGGGTATCCGGAGTCACCTACATACAGACAATTGCACATTAGCTGAGTTGGAAAAGAGGGTGGAACACTACATTGCAGAACACACACAATGCTACAAAGTCAGTACACACCAACAAGCCAGGCACGCTGGTTCCGCATCTGTGACATCATCCTCGGGATGCGACTACTCCTCATCACGTAGGCATCGTGTGCAGAACCGGGGAAACGGGCACAGACGTGTGTGATGCTCATATCTGCAAGACATACCACCAGTGCATTGACCGAATGGTAGTGTTTGCGGTTCCTGTATGCCTGCTCTTGGGCCTGTAGTGGTACCAAAGCCACATGTGTCCCATCAATGGAGCCAATGACATGCGGCATCCTCCCCAGGGCATAGAAGTCACTCTTCACGTCAGTGAGTTGTTGAAGTCTAGGGAAATAGATGTACTGGTTCAGGTACCTCAACATAGCCTCCAAAACGTCGCGGAGCACACGGCTGAACATGGTCTGTGACATCCCACCAGCAGACGCCACAGTGTGTTGAAAGGTACCGGTGGCAAAGAAGTGTAGGGCTGCCATCACCTTCACCTTGGGGGTCAGCGCTGTAGGGTATGTCCGGCCAGGTTGCAAATGTGGGGCCAACCGCACCGTCAATTCCTCAATCAGTGGCCTGGTGAAGCGGTACCGTCGGATGCAGTCCCGTTCAACCACCATTGCAAGGTCAGGGAATGGCCGATGGACAGCTGGTGCCCTGCAGTGCATAGGTGAGGAAAGAAAGATTGTCAGTCACCCCACATATGTGGCATAGACCAGACTCAATATCACATGATACATCATTACGAGACACAAGTACATGATGCGTGTGCCGTTCCGTAAGGACATGTATGGCACCTACATGGCTAACATCTAACATCACCGTTCAACATGTGTCCTCAACAAGTCCCAGGTTGTGCTATGGGATATCATTAGGCTGTGTCACAGTACCCATGTACTGCTGTCACATTCCAAACACACACCACAGTGACATGTGAGGACAGATGTGCCACAGGCATCACAGCTCATCGACAGGTAGATTCCCAGGGACCCTGTATTGACACATGGACACTGGCATGACATGGTGCATCATTAATACACCACAGCTAAACAACCATGACCCCCACAGGTAGTGGTCCCTGTTGCCTCGGCAGGACAGACATGGACGTCTGTGACACACACACGCACAACATCAAAGTCCATGCACAAACAACGTGGATGTGGAGACTGTCTCCCATTGTGCACATGGAATCAGAGACATTGTAAACACGACATGCACACAGACTGTGGAGGGCCATCACAATTGTGGCAATGGGTCACCCTGGGACGTACATACCGTCCCACATGGGACTCAGGGGGTATATGACATGACATACACATACACAACCATGAAATGTGACAATGCCACATGCCCTGAAATGAACAGTTGCACACCACAGTGTTCATGTGCACAACACACCAAGGATTCTGTCCCCATGAACACGTGCACAGCCTGGGAGTGGCTGCCCCCAAGTGCCACCCAAAAAACAACATGTTGACCCCCATACACGGAACATGTAATGCAGCCTTACATGCCTTAGGATACAGTGTGGACAGGCTGTGGTGTTGTAGGTGTGCCCCTCACTCCCTGGGAAGTATATGTGGCTGGCATATGTTCACCTGTGACAGGCATGGTGACATATGCCAGTGACTTGTACAGGGACGCGTTGTACAGCAATGGACCGATCGGTGCGCACACATTGGCCATTGCATTCAATGTGAGCGGGTACACTTTGTATCCCGGGTACGCGTTGAACTGCAATGGACCGATCGGTGTGCCCGGCCGGCCCATTGCATTCAATGTGAGCGGGTACACGTTGTATCGCGGGTACGCGTTGTAGAGCAATGGACCGATCGGTGTGCCCGGCCGGCCCATTGCATTCAATGTGAGCGGGTACGCGTTGTATCCCGGGTACGCGTTGAACTGCAATGGACCGATCGGTGTGCCTGGCCGGCCCATTGCATTCAATGTGAGCGGGTACGCGTTGTATCGCTGGTACGCGTTGAACTGCAATGGACCGATTGGTGTGCCCGGCCGGCCCATTGCATTCAATGTGAGCGGGTACGCGTTGTATCCCAGGTACGCGTTGAACTGCAATGGACCGATCGGTGTGCCCGGCCGGCCCATTGCATTCAATGTGAGCGGGTACGCGTTGTATCGCGGGTACGCGTTGAACTGCAATGGACCAATCGGTGTGCCCGGCCGGCCCATTGCATTCAATGTGAGCAGGTACGCGTTGTATCCCGGGTACGCGTTGAACTGCAATGGACCGATCGGTGTGCCCGGCAAGCCCATTGCATTCAATGTGAGCGGGTACGCGTTGTATCGCGGGTACGCGTTGTAGAGCAATGGACCGATCGGTGTGCCCGGCCGGCCCATTGCATTCAATGTGAGCGGGTACGCGTTGTATCCCGGGTACGCGTTGTAGAGCAATGGACCGATCGGTGTGCCCGGCCGCCCATTGCATTCAATGTGAGCGGGTACGCGTTGTATCCCGGGTATGCGTTGTAGAGCAATGGACCGATCGGTGTGCCCGGCCGGCCCATTGCATTCAATGTGAGCGGGTACGCGTTGTATCCCGGGTACGCGTCGTACAGCAATGGACCGATCGGTGCACACACATTAGCTGGGGCCTGGCATGGCAACGGACGCGTTTTCGAAGCTCCAACGAGTCTGATGCAGTGAATTCAGTTGGCCAGCCACAACAATGTTGCAAAATCATGGGTGTCATGAAGTTGAAGATTTGAAGGATGCTGTGGGCATGTATTAGTGCTGCTATACCATGGATTGGTCAGATTTAGAAGATGCAAACGACCTGGACCTATCACTTTGGACACATGGGACAGTATCTGCCTCTGCAGCACACATATAATGCTGGCTGTTCCCCTGAGAGCTCACTTGCCTGCACTACATGCTCCAGGACAACATCTGCCACCAACACTGCTGCTGTTTATGCATCCTCTGGCTCCTGCAATGGCACGTACTGTGGAGAGAGCCCCAGCCTTCAGCCTTGAGGAGAACCAGGCCCTGCTGGACAGCCTCCTTCCACAGTACAGCAAGCTGAATGGGAAACCAGGGGAGCAGGTGAGTGTGCTGTCCACTGCATCACTAATTGTGCATGTTGTCTGACTAGCAGGACTTTCACTGTGCACACCACTGGCTAGCATGCCCACTGAGTAGTTGTCACACCCCAAAGTGTGTAGTTACATGCACTGAACTGGTACAGTGCAGTAACAGTGCATTCCAACTAGGTTTACTTCCCATTCAATGATACCATGTAGTGACTGCTGGCAAACTGTTCATAGCCATTGTTGCACTGCCTGTGTACATCATATGCCCCTGTAATTGAGACATGTATATCCAACTGTGTGATGCACGTATATGTTGCATGTGTAGTAATGGCCTTTTCACTTTGTCATCCTCACAGGTTGATGCCCACCAGAAGCAGGACATCTGGCTGACCATCGGCCGGAAAGTAAGATCCGTGGGGGTCTACAGGCGCAGGATCCGCAACTGCCAAAAGAGGTGGCAGGACCTTCGTGGCTAGACCCGGAGGATCGCAAGGGTCCAGCTGAAGCTGTCGCCTCCTCGCAGGAGGGGCGGACACCGGACCCTGACCCCCCACATGCTCCGGATCCTGGCAGTGGTCTTCCCTGACCTGGATGGGCAGCTGAAGGACAGACAGCAGCAAGGAGGGGGTGAGTCCATGACTGCACTGTGCACTTTGTCTGCCATGCTATGTGCCCTCCTCTGGCCTGAGTAAACTTCCACAGTACATCAGTCATGTGGTCCGGGACCCATGTCCCTCATTTGTTACATGCCCACTTCTCCTCTGATACGCATATGTGTGGCCCTTATAGTCAGGAAATTGTGTCATTTGGGGACTGTGTCATTGCATTTTGCTTTGCTCAAGGTGGGGGACAGCATTTGTTCCCGTGACTATGTTGTGCGATTCATGGGTGGGTCAATTGCTTACACAATGCCTAAGTTCCGACATGTGATCTGCGTGTAACTTTGATATGTGGTCCGTTTGCTGCTCTGACTCACCACATGTCCCTGGGGAATGTGGCACACACCCATGCTGCTGGTGGGAACAATATTTGGGCCTCAGGAGTATGTGTATCCAGTGTGTCACACATGCTTAGCCACCTGCCTACTGTCCAGGACTCATCCCTCTTACAGGTGGAGCTGGACAGTCATGCCTACTCCAGTGCATACAATACACTCTGTACTCTCACTCCCGTGTATCATCTGGCATGTTGTGATCAGTGAAATGTACCCTCAGGTGTCTGCCTCTGTCTCATTGTACTGTGTCTTCGTTGTCAGGACCACTGGTATGTTCATCGTTTGGGGCTCAGCATGCCATCTGAGATGTGACCATGATAGACGATACTTCTGTGACTTATAGGTGTCTGATCACTTGACTGTGCACACAGGTGTTTGCGACTGTGACTTTCAGGCAGCTGTATTTTCATTCACAGCACACTGTGAGGTGCTCATGTTCAGAGAGTTGTGTTTCATGTCCCCCATATGTCCAGTTGGTATGACGTGGACAAATAGTAGTACAGATGATGTGGTTTTTGGGGGATGGACATGTGCACTTGTCAGTCACATAACTTGCATTCCCCATGCCCTCGGATTGTGACACAGTGCAGACTGTTGTTGTCTGGCTGCCATGGCCATGTGACTTGAGACAGTAATGTATGACTTTGCACGCATTCCTGTGTCATGGCATTCAACTTCCTGGGACTGATCCTGCAGGGGAGTGACATGTGCAACATGCACCCCATTGTGGCATTGACTATCCGGACATGGGTGCATCATGGTGTCTGGTGCTGGTATGCATCACATGCATTTCTAATTAGAATCTGGCCATCCCTTTATCCGGACACCTGCACTGACTCAGTGGCAAGAGATGTGATGTGTGCATGTTCACATGCTTCACCGTGTTCCCTGCAATGTCCAACAACTGTGTAGGTGGTGCATGTGTCCACACTGGGGTCTTACCATCAGACAGGCACCAGACAGATGGGTGCAAGGGCAGGAGGGGTGTTAGTCCCATGGTTGACCATCAGACTGACAATTGGCTTCCCCGAATCTGTGTGAGGACTTTAGGCAATGTTCAACTAAGGATGCCAGGGCTTGCTCTGTAATGTGCTGTACTTACTGTGGTGTGTGCAGTCAGTGCAGGTGACTGATGTTTGTCTGTTTCCCTAATTGTTTGCAGATACATCCACGGCCACAGGAGGGGACAGTTCCACGGACCAGGAGGAGCAGCGGAGCCAGACTAGGTCAGCATCGGACGAGTGGTCAGAGGGACCCAGTGGCATGGAGGGCGAGGGGAGCCACACCGAGGAGTCCTCAGCACCATCCACCTCAGCTGGGGACCACAGCAGCTCGGAGGATGACTCCCTTGTGGAGGCGGGTCTCGGCAGCCACCAAAGGCCAGCTAGTCTGTCTTGCCCCGCCACCACCACCACCACCGCCCTCCCATCGGCTCCCATTCCTGAGGTCCGTGGAGGCTCCCGTGCTCGGGAGCGTGTCTCCTTCGTGCCAGGCACCGCACCCCCTGCCCCTGTGTCCCCTGCTGCCCTGAGTGAGGAGTCTGTGTACCTCCTTCGGCAGCTCCATGTAGGACAGACAGCAATGCTGAGTGTCCTCCATGCACACACCACTCTGTTGACACAGCTGGTGTCGTTCATGGAGGGCATCTCGACGGGTATGTCTGCCCTACAGAGGAGCAATAGGTCCATGGACTCCTCCCTGACGGCAGCAGTGTCCCTCCTCCAACAGTCCCTCACCCTTCCCACCTCTGCCCCATCCACACTTCCTGCCCCCCTACCTGTCCAAAGCACATGCACACCTGCACAGTCATCCAAACACACAGACACGAGCAACACAGACACACCCAAGAGTAAGACAAGACGTGCACACAAGCATCCTCAGGGGACTGATACCACAGACACAGGGGATGGGGAACACACACACACACAGGCATCCACATTCACTCCGCAGTCCTCCAAATCCTCTCCCTCCAAGACCCCTTCCCTTGCCTCGCCTGCTACCCCACATACACAGCAGCTCTTCCTGTGTGACCTCGGCCTCTTCCCCACCATTCCTGCTGACCCAGCACACCAGGGGAAGAGGCAGTCCACCCACACAGAGAGGAGTGCCCCTCGCCCCGGACACCCTCCCCCAGGTGCAGGCAGACACAGGAGCCCTTTCAGAAGTCCCCCCGGAGCAGGAAGAGCAAGACCCCACCACCACCACCACGCAGCTCCAGCGCCCAGTCTCTCTCCTCCATTCCCCAGGCCACCACTGCACAGGTTCCCCCGCCACACCCTGCCCCAGGTTCCCCCACACACCGATACCGCATCCCCAGACTGCTTAGGCCCTCCCCCTGCCACTTGCTCTTCCACCCCCAACCCAGACGCTCTGCCTGTTAGTGGCACTGTTGTGGGGACCGGGTCCCCCCTCTGTCCTGCCCACCTCATCTGCCCACCCTTCCACTCCCTTGGAGTCATGCACTGCAGTGGAGTCCACAACCACCACGTCTGACTCGGGCACTGCAGTGGGTACCCAGTCCACTACATCAGTCCAGCCCACTGCAGTGGTTGCGGCACCCACACCAACTGACTTGTGTACCACGGTGGTGCCGGCCCCCTGAGTCAGACACCTCCACTGCAGTTGCCGGTGACACTCCTGCACCCACCACCCCTTCACTGCCTCACTCTGCCATCCCCTGATCCTGTCCCTGCGGTGCCTGGCCTGCCCCTCCAAGGGTGATGTCCCCCAACCGTACCAGTGCAGGCAAGCAATGTGTGACCAGTTGTCACTTCTCACCCCGTTGGTACTGTGATTTTGGACTGGCCATTGGCCTTAGTTTCTTTTGGACTTCCGTTTTTACCCTGACATTTGCTGAATAAAGCCTCTTTTTGTTTACTTTTGGGTTTTCTTTTGATGTACATGATGTGGATGAGTAGCATCCTGCATTTGCAGTTGTAATAGTGTTCACATCAGGACGATGAAGTGTTGCAGTGATGGACTCCATGTGGTCCATGGGATATGTGTCCTGTTGTATTCTGGATCTATGGCATCCTTTGCTACAGTCTGAGGGTGTAATGTTCAGCATTTGACACAGGGATGTCCTTTTTGCATTTGTAAATGAACATCTTTGTCTTACACTGATGCACATCTGGTGGGCTTACCACTGTTCAATGTTCCGATTTCCCTGACTGTGTGCCCAGCTCCACTGGACATGCAGTTTTGCACATCAATGTCGAAGGACTCATCTGTGTATACAGTGCAACTTGCTTGACACGTGTTTGGTGTGTGTGCAGATGACTTGCGTGACACCCCCGTACCCAGGCTGATGTGAGCAGAGCCTTCTGTGTGTTGTGGTTGTTGACTCACTGACGGAGTGTTCTGCTGACATGTTTGGGTCATGCACAGACAAGGTTTGGCACAGCGGACCTTCCACAGGAGTGGTGTGCCCTCATGGCAGTGTGTAATCTGGTGACATTGCGTGGGCCTGTGTTGTGTAAGCATGTCTGTGCGTGTTCCCTTCCCTTTTCCTACACAGGCTGTGTCCCTAGGGATGTTCCTGTTTGTGATGCTTACTGAGTTGTTCTGTGTTCATCCAACATCTTGGACCTGGTTTCTCTGTGATGTGGGTGCATGGCAAACTAATGTTCATGAGGTTGTCATCCCAGGTTGTCTTTGTTGTCAGTGCTGGGGATGTGGGCAAACGCAGATGGGACACATTCAGGATTCCCCTTGGCACTTGTTGTTTACACGAGTAATGTGATTTACAGTTTGTGTTAGCTTACAGTGATTGTGACACGTTGTGTGTGTGACTGCTGCCACTGCTCAGGGTCAGAGCAGCAATGTTGGTAGTTGTGTACGTGTGTTCTTCGTGTGTCACCTTGGCTTCTTCATTGGTGTGTGACTATGGCCAGGATCCCATTGATTGTGGTGGATTTCACATCATGCCCATGTACAGCATACTGTGCTAGGTGTCAGACATTGACAAGTCTTGTTGACTGGCCATGTGTGATGGGTTTCTGCACCTTGGCTCCCACCACCACCCCTGGTATTGTCATGGGTGCATGTGCAATGTCACCAGTCCATGTGAGATTCACTGCTGCACATTGGTGGAGATCAGGGTGTGTGGTGTTGAGTGTGTGCAAAAGTGAGTTGTTGCACGGCCAGACCCCAACCTCCATATTGGCCTTGCCTGGCAGGCCGTGCTGATTGATTGGAGCTTGTGTAGGTGTGATGGTAGTTAGTTGCTCAGGACACATGGCTCGGGTTCACAGTGTGAACGACATCTGACATTGTCATCACAGTGGGATTATCATGGAGGCTAGTGTCAGCACAATATGGGCTCCCTGGGGGTAGTGCTGTGGTGGGTCTGTCTCTTGCTGTGTTGGTTGCTGTTCCTACAAGCTTGTGTGACATGTGTAATTTGTGCTCCCTCTCATCTAACAATGCCTGATTGCCCACATAGGGGATTTGGATCCATGAGTTACTTTTGTGTGGCACTGTATGTGCATCTGTGTAATTGGTATTCAGGCCTCATCATGTGTTGTGTGGTTGCCTGGGGACACTGGCACCCCCCCTCACCTGTTGTGTTTGATGTGCAGTGTGGGTCTGCCTGTTTGTGCATCTGCACCACTGCATTGGCATATCTTTAGTGTGCTATTGGCTGTATGTTGTTTGGTGGGTTTCACCTGCTGTCCCTGGGACTCCTAGGTCATCAGTCAGCACAATGATCATTGTTTGTGTGTCCCATTGCTGCCATGGTATGTTATTTGTTCACCTGACATCTACAGTCTCCACAGGGTATCTACATTTGTGTGCCCATTGGTGCAAATATGTGGGTCTGCATTATGATGGTCACTTCTGTCATTGTGTCATTGATGGATGTTGACAGTGTCAGCCCCCATGGGTGATGTTTGTCTGCACATTGCCAAAGGTATGTCTTATTTGCACTACACTGTTTGCCTCACACAATCTATGTTGCTATGGGACACAAGCACTACTTTGCCACTGATGTGTTTGTTGTTCTGTGACCAGGAATCATCCATGCAGTTTGGCAGTTGCAGCTTTTTCAATGTCAACACTTGCATTTTGGTCACTGTGATGATGGGGGTTGGACCCCATTGCCACAATGTTCAAAATGTGCTTCAGCTATGGACCCCACACTTACCTTTTGGTCACTGTGATGATGGGGGTTTAGACCCCATTGCCACAATGTTCAAAATGTGCTTCAGCTATGGACCCCACACTTACCTTTTGGTCACTGTGATGATGGGGGTTTAGACTCCATTGCCACAATGTTCAAAATGTGCTTCAGCTATGGACCCCACACTTACCTTTTGGTCACTGTGATGATGGGGGTTTAGACCCCATTGCCACAATGTGCAAAATGTGCTTCAGCTATGGACCCCACACTTACCTTTTGGTCACTGTGATGATGGGGGTTTAGACCCCATTGCCACAATGTGCAAAATGTGCTTCAGCTATGGACCCCACACTTACCTATTGGTCACTGTGATGATGGGGGTTTAGACCCAATTGCCACAATGTGCAAAATGTGCTTCAGCTATGGACCCCACACTTACCTTTTGGTCACTGTGATGATGGGGGTTTGAACCCCATTGCCACAATGTGCAAAATGTGCTTCAGCTATGGACCCCACACTTACCTTTTGGTCACTGTGATGATGGGGGTTTAGACCCCATTGCCACAATGTGCAAAATGTGCTTCAGCTATGGACCCCACACTTACCTTTTGGTCACTGTGATGATGGGGGTTGGACCCCATTGCCACAGTGGTCATGGTCTGCTTGCATTGTGGGTGCCACACACATTTATGTGTGACACATGTGATAGGGGGTCACATTGTATGTTCATAGTCATGTTCAGTGTTGTAGGCATTTGACAGAGTCTACACACGCTTGTCATGGTGTTGGGGGGATGTCTTTTTGTTGCATTCCTTATGTTGGTGTGTGCTTGTTGTGTCATGCATTAGCCACCCTGTGAGTGGGGGTGTTGTGGTGGTAGGCATCCTGCCCCCCATGGGTAGAGGTGGTAGTAGTGACAGGCATCCAGCCCCCCATGGGTAGAGGTGGTAGTAGTGGTAGGCATCCAGCCCCCCATGGGTAGAGGTGGTAGTAGTGACAGGCATCCAGCCCCCCATGGGTAGAGGTGGTAGTAGTGGTAGGCATCCAGCCCCCCATGGGTAGAGGTGGTAGTAGTGGTAGGAATCTGGCACCCCCTGAGTAGGGGTGGTAGTGGTGGTGGGCATCCAGCCCCCCATGGGTAGAAGTGGTAGTAGTGGTAGGCATCTGGCACCCCCTGAGTTGGGGTGGTAGCGGTGGTGGGCATCCAGCCCCCCATGGGTAGAGGTGGTAGTAGTGGTAGGCATCTGGCACCCATGGATAGAGGTGGTAGTAGTGGTAGGCATCCAGCCCCCCATGGGTAGAGGTGGTAGTAGTGACAGGCATCCAGCCCCCCATGGGTAGAGGTGGTAGTAGTGGTAGGCATCCAGCCCCCCATGGATAGAGGTGGTAGTAGTGGTAGGCATCCAGCCCCCCATGGGTAGAGGTGGTAGTAGTGACAGGCATCCTGCTCCCCATGGGTAGAGGTGGTAGTAGTGGTAGGCATCTGGCACCCCCTGAGTAGGGGTGGTAGTGGTGGTGGGCATCCAGCCCCCCATGGGTGGAGGTGGTAGTAGTGACAGGCATCCTGCCCCCAATGGGTAGAGGTGGTAGTAGTGGTAGGCATCTGGCACCCCCTGAGTAGGGGTGGTAGTGGTGGTGGGCATCCAGCCCCCCATGGGTAGAGGTGGTAGTAGTGGTAGGCATCCAGCCCCCCATGGGTAGAGGTGGTAGTAGTGACAGGCCTCCAGCCCCCCATGGGTAGAGGTGGTAGTAGTGGTAGGCATCCAGCCCCCCATGGGTAGAGGTGGTAGTAGTGGTAGGCATCCAGCCCCCCATGGGTAGAGGTGGTAGTAGTGGTAGGCATCTGGCACCCATGGGTAGAGGTGGTAGTAGTGGTAGGCATCCAGCCCCCCATGGGTAGAGGTGGTAGTAGTGGTAGGCATCTGGCACCCATGGGTAGAGGTGGTAGTGGTGGTAGGCATCCAGCCCCCCATGGGTAGAGGTGGTAGTCGTGGTAGGCATCCAGCCCCCATGGGTAGAGGTGGTAGTAGTGACAGGCATCCAGCCCCCCATGGGTAGAGGTGGTAGTAGTGGTAGGCATCCAGCCCCCCATGGGTAGAGGTGGTAGTAGTGGTAGGCATCCAGCCCCCCATGGGTAGAGGTGGTAGTAGTGACAGGCATCCTGCCCCCATGGGTAGAGGTGGTAGTAGTGACAGGCATCCTGCCCCCCATGGGTAGAGGTGGTAGTAGTGGTAGGCATCTGGCACCCCTGAGTAGGGGTGGTAGTGGTGGTGGGCATCCAGCCCCCATGGGTAGAGGTGGTAGTAGTGGTAGGCATCCAGCCCCCCATGGGTAGAGGTGGTAGTAGTGACAGGCATCCAGCCCCCCATGGGTAGAGGTGGTAGTAGTGGTAGGCATCCAGCCCCCCATGGGTGGAGGTGGTAGTAGTGACAGGCATCCTGCCCCCCATGGGTAGAGGTGGTAGTAGTGGTGGGCATCTGGCACCCCCTGAGTAGGGGTGGTAGTGGTGGTGGGCATCCAGCCCCCCATGGGTAGAGGTGGTAGTAGTGACAGGCATCCAGCCCCCCATGGGTAGAGGTGGTAGTAGTGACAGGCATCCTGCCCCCCATGGGTAGAGTTGGTAGTAGTGACAGGCATCTAGCACCCCCTGGGTAGGGGTGGTGTTAGTTGTTGGCATCCAGGCCCCTATGTGTATATGTGGCATTGGTGATGGCCATCCCGCCCCTATGGTGCTGCTGTTGCAAGTAATTTCTGCATCCCTCTGTGTGTGTGTGATATGTCGGGTACGTGTAGTTTGTTTTTGTGGTTGGTGTCTGACTTACCTTCTGCGCCGTACGCGTCCGTGCCTGTTCCGGTAATAGATGTAGAATATTGGTAGGATCGGCACGATGGGATTCATGGTTGGTTCGTCTCGTTCGTCTTTCTCTTTGCTTCCCCTCGTCCTCGTCGCTGCCGTGTTCGTCTCGTAGCCGTGGATCGTCTTGTGGCGCGAATCGGAGCTTATGTGCGCCTCTCCCGGATGCTTTGACGTGCCGTGCGTAGCGACGGGTTCGGCGCGTACGGAAAGTGCATCGTACTTGTCCGGCCGGACGGGGCTGCATTTTGGCTTCCGTGCGACTCGATTCTGCGTTTCCGGATCCGCATCGGTCGGAGAACTGGACCTGTATTGGGTGAGTACGACTGGGTCGGGATTTGGGCAGTTGTGCGCATCGTACTTGCTCGTTCGGACGTATGTGCGAATCGGTCGGGAAACAGGCATTCGCCTGGCTTTTTTCCCGGCCGAATGGTATTAGGTGCGCCTCCGACCGGGATCGGAATCGACCCCTTTGGGGCCGATTCCGATTCAGGCCGGAAAACGTACCGACCGACTCGGAGCCGGAATTAATTCCGACCGACACGGACCGGTGCAGCCCGACCCGCAAAGTACGATGAAAAGCGTGCAAAATCCGACCGACTCGTACGGAACACAAGCCGAACGACCGAACCGCGCGGAAAACAGCTATCCGGCCGGAAAAGCACGCGAATCGAACCGACCGACACGCACCAGGAAGAATCCCGAACGAAACGTACCCGCGAACTCCGACCCGCCAAGTACGATGCAACGTGTGGAAAACACGACCGAGTCGAACGGAGCTCAAGCCGTACGACCGACACGCATACAAAACAGCGAGCCGAAGCAACCCAATACACCGCGACCGACGCGTACGCAGCACAGGAAACAGCACAAACACAGCGTGAACGACTCGGAGAAGCTCGCACGAGACAACTGCAGGGTCCGACTCGGTCAGAAGAACGTCTCCTACCTGCACAAAAAGTACAAAGGGAAAAACAAAAACAAAAAAGGCCAAACAAGCAATTACAAAGCCAATAAATACTGGGGGGGGAACAGGGAACAAAGACACACCCACAACTCCACCCATATAAAGGACACAAATCCCTTCCATGATCCTTTGCAATTTCAAATTACCTGCCAGCACAGAACACCAACAGACAGCAACCACACACACTCACAGCTCATCCATCACACAAGCCACACACCATCAGCACCTCAACAAATAGCACCCTCACATACACCCAGCAAAACACACACTCACACACCCTCACTTGCACACCAACACACACATCACTCACCACCACCACCCATCACCATGCCCCCCAAGAAGAATCCAAAGTTCCTAGATAGTGAATTGGAAGTCCTGGTAGATGAGATCCTCAGGGTAGAGCCACAGCTGTTTGGTACACTGGTCCAACAGACCCCTATGTCGCAGAAAACCAAGATGTGGGCGAGGATCGTTGACAGGGTGAACGCACAATCACCATGTTTGCGCACAAAGGAAGACATCCAGAACAGGTGGTATGATGTGCGCAGGAGGGTCAGGGACCTACTGAAGAAGTATTACATCTTGAGCCAACACACCGGCAGTGGCCCTCCTGCCAAACCACTATACCTCAGGCCCTGGGAGGAGAAGGTGCGGGCCATCCTACCACCAGTGAGCGTCTATGGACTAGAAGACATCCCAGAGCCTGGTGAGTACACAACCAATATACCCAATATCGTGTGACAATACACACACATCACTGTCAAGGGGATAGTCAAACCATGCACCCTTAGCAAATACACAGCAACAAAAACAGAATCATCCCAAGATGTGTATGTCAGTCAGATAAACACAATACATGCCATCTCATAGTGATATGTAACTGTGTCATGACATGTACAAACCCTACAACAAATAAAGCTAGGCAGTGGCACAAATATAACCAACAAACACTGTCATATTAGCCACCACTACAACACCACCACACAGGCAATCCCACAGAAAGGAAGGAATTCTGTGTATGCTGGTCAAGTCAGTGTAGCCAATAGCATCATGGGAGTCGTAGTCACAGATATTGCCCACCATCACAATACACCCATCAACACCACTCTGAACCATGCTCACATCACAGGGAGTGGAAAACAACTGACAAGATGGCTGACACTGGCTACTGCTGTGGGGAGCACAAGGCCCTGCTGGGAACTGTGCACCAACCAACAGCAGGACACCACTGTCTGACATCCTGAAAGACAACTTGCACTCCCTGCAATGGAAGCACGTTCCGTGGTGGGATATCTGGCTGGGTGGGAAGGAGGACTGACAGCTATGACCATAGTTACCAGCAGCTCTTCCCACACACACCCCTAACCCAAACTACACACAACTCACCTGGGAAAATGCATTGCCTCACACTAAAAATATTTATCCCACAAAGAACCACCACCCTTGGTCATGCTGTGGGAAGCACAGTGACACACATGGGACTTGTAGCCAAACAAACACCAGGACAACACTGTCAGCCATCCATTCAGCACAGGCACACTACCCCATAGGGAAGCAGAGTCAGAAGGAAGGAAGTATAGGCAAGCTGGGAAGGGGGGTGGAGGCAATAGCATGATGGGAGTGGTAGTCACGGCTCAACATCCCCCCCCACATCATCCCCTTTGGTTTTGCTATGTTCGCCCTAAGTTGGCAGGGTATGCCCAGACGTGGGTCCTTTGCTCACTTTGCCACTGGATTCAAGATAGCCTGGCTGATGACGGCTGTAAGCCAGAAACTGGTCCCAGGATGCTTGTTTCCGGTCCAGGGAAGACTTGGCTTGGCAGTTCGGGCTGTACTGTTCCCATGAGGCACAGGGTCAGACTGATTTGCATATGGCCATGTCTGAACTGGGGTGGCGGAGTGAGCTAAAGAATGATGATGGATTAAACCCAGATCAGTTGACTGGGGGTGAGTGCTTGCAATGTTCAACACTCCGTCCATCATCCCCTTTGGTTTTGCTATGTTCGCCCTAAGTTGGCAGGGTATGCCCAGACGTGGGTCCCTTGCTCACTTTGCCACTGGATTCAAGATAGCCTGGCTGATGACGGCTGTAAGCCAGAAACCGGTCCCAGGATGCTTGTTTCCGGTCCAGGGAAGACATGGCTTGGCAGTTCGGGCTGTACTGTTCCCATGAGGCACAGGGTCAGACTGATTTGCATATGGCCATGTCTGAACTGGGGTGGCGGACTGAGCTAAAGAATGATGATGGATTAAACCCAGATCAGTTGACTGGGGGTGAGTGCTTGCAATGTTCAACACTCCGTCCATCATCCCCTTTGGTTTTGCTATGTTCGCCCTAAGTTGGCAGGGTATGCCCAGACGTGGGTCCCTTGCTCACTTTGCCACTGGATTCAAGATAGCCTGGCTGATGACGGCTGTAAGCCAGAAACCGGTCCCAGGATGCTTGTTTCCGGTCCAGGGAAGACATGGCTTGGCAGTTCGGGCTGTACTGTTCCCATGAGGCACAGGGTCAGACTGATTTGCATATGGCCATGTCTGAACTGGGGTGGCGGACTGAGCTAAAGAATGATGATGGATTAAACCCAGATCAGTTGACTGGGGGTGAGTGCTTGCAATGTTCAACACTCCGTCCATCATCCCCTTTGGTTTTGCTATGTTCGCCCTAAGTTGGCAGGGTATGCCCAGACGTGGGTCCCTTGCTCACTTTGCCACTGGATTCAAGATAGCCTGGCTGATGACGGCTGTAAGCCAGAAACCGGTCCCAGGATGCTTGTTTCCGGTCCAGGGAAGACATGGCTTGGCAGTTCGGGCTGTAGTGTTCCCATGAGGCACAGGGTCAGACTGATTTGCCTATGGCCATGTCTGAACTGGGGTGGCGGAGTGAGCTAAAGAATGATGATGGATTAAACCCAGATCAGTTGACTGGGGGTGAGTGCTTGCAATGTTCAACACTCCGTCCATCATCCCCTTTGGTTTTGCTATCCATTCAGCACAGGCACACTACCCCACAGGGAAGCAGAGTCAGAAGGAAGGAAGTATGGGCAAGCTGGGAAGGGGGGTGGAGGCAATAGCATGATGGGAGTGGTAGTCACGGCTCAACATCCCCCCACATGGCCCAGCAAGCTCACACTGAAGCATGCACACCTCACAGAGAGTGGAAAGCCCCATCAAAGATGTCTGACACTGCTGCTCTGTTGTGGGGAGCACAAGGCCATGCTGGGAACTGGCCACCAACCAACAGCAGGACACCACTGTCAGCCATCTTGCCATTGCTGTCACACCCACACACAGTGAAGTACACTCAAAAGGAAGGAAGTATGGGCATGCTGAGAAGGGGGTGGAGGCAATAGCATGATGGGAGTGGTAGTCACAGCTCAACATCCCCCCCACATGGCCCAGCAAGCTCACACTGAAGCATGCACACCTCACAGAGAGTGGAAAGCCCCATCAAAGATGTCTGACACTGCTGCTCTGTTGTGGGGAGCACAAGGCCATGCTGGGAACTGGCCACCAACCAACAGCAGGACACCACTGTCAGCCATCTTGCCATTGCTGTCACACCCACACACAGTGAAGTACACTCAAAAGGAAGGAAGTATGGGCATGCTGGGAAGAGGGGTGGAGGCAATAGCATGATGGGAGTGGTAGTCACAGCTCAACATCCCCCCACATGGCCCAGCAAGCTCACACTGAAGCATGCACACCTCACAGAGAGTGGAAAGCCCCATCAAAGATGTCTGACACTGCTGCTCTGTTGTGGGGAGCACAAGGCCATGCTGGGAACTGGCCACCAACCAACAGCAGGACACCACTGTCAGCCATCTTGCCATTGCTGTCACACCCACACACAGTGAAGTACACTCAAAAGGAAGTATGGGCATGCTGGGAAGGGGGTGGAGGCAATAGCATGATGGGAGTGGTAGTCACAGCTCAACATCCCCCCCCACATGGCCCAGCAAGCTCACACTGAAGCATGCACACCTCACAGAGAGTGGAAAGCCCCATCAAAGATGTCTGACACTGCTGCTCTGTTGTGGGGAGCACAAGGCCATGCTGGGAACTGGCCACCAACCAACAGCAGCACACCACTGTCAGCCATCTTGCCATTGCTGTCACACCCACACACAGTGAAGTACCCTCAAAAGGAAGGAAGTATGGGCATGCTGGGAAGGGGGGTGGAGGCAATAGCATGATGTGAGTGGTAGTCACAGCTCAACATCCCCCCCCACATGGCCCAGCAAGCTCACACTGAAGCATGCACACCTCACAGAGAGTGGAAAGCCCCATCAAAGATGTCTGACACTGCTGCTCTGTTGTGGGGAGCACAAGGCCATGCTGGGAACTGGCCACCAACCAACAGCAGGACACCACTGTCAGCCATCTTGCCATTGCTGTCACACCCACACACAGTGAAGTACCCTCAAAGGGAAGGAAGTATGGGCATGCTGGGAAGGGGGCTGGAGGCAATAGCATGATGGGAGTGGTAGTCACAGCTCAACATCCCCCCCACATGGCCCAGCAAGCTCACACTGAAGCATGCACACCTCACAGAGAGTGGAAAGCCCCATCAAAGATGTCTGACACTGCTGCTCTGTTGTGGGGAGCACAAGGCCATGCTGGGAACTGGCCACCAACCAAAAGCAGGACACCACTGACTGACATCCTGAGAGTCAACCTGCACCCACTGCAAGGGTGGCATGCTTCATGGTGGGATAACTGGGCTGGAGGGAGAAGGATGTCCGGATGTCAACCAAATACCACCAATGCTGGCTATGCACACACCTCAACATTCACATTGAAATGCTTCATGTTGTCAGGACAATGCGCTACACCAATATCAACAGCTGACTGTGACAACTTAGGACAATGCAATGTACAGGCCCGCATCCAGAGGTGCAGTCACAACAGTCAGGTGTTTGAACCATTGATGCCTGTAGAAACATTACATACATTGTGTGTCTCTTCCAAATACAGGTGATGATGGGGACACAGCAGCAGACGCTGAGGAGTCCCTGTCCCAGGCTCTGGGGGACACTGAGCTCACTGGTGTGGAACAGCCTCTGCCCACCTCGGATGACGAAGACCTACCTGGCACCTCCGCAGTGAGTCATCATGCAGCACCAGCAGGACCACCAGCTGCACCCCTGCACCCACCCCTCCAACAACTGCCAACACACAGACCACCCCTGCCGACACGGACAGACCAAGGACCACCACCACCAACAGCACACGGACTCCGGCCCAACGTAGAGCAACGGACACCAACACCAGCAACAACCCCCAAGGGGGCCCAGGGTCACCTGTGCGTGCCAACGCAGGTCCTTCACGTGTCGCCAGGGGTGGTGGGAGGGGTGGTAGACATAGGTCGCTGCTTGCAGAGGGGTCTGGACTGCATGATGACCCACAACTGGTACGCATAGCTGATGTGTACCAGACTAGCACCGGAGAGTTCAGCCAGGTAGTGGGGATCCTCAGGGACATTCAACAGCAGCAGGCTGCCCATCATGCCCGCTTGGACTTACACATGTCCCGCATGGAGTCCAAGTGGGACACATTGCAAGAACAGACGGCGGTGCATAGGGACATATTACAATGCCTCCGCCAGATGTGCACCAACATGTCAACACCTCCCTGTGTGCCCACAACATCTGGTGCTGCAACAACTGCAACTGCCACAGGGAGGGAGGATGACTCTGGCGGAGAGTCCCCTGCACCGCAGCAGCCTGCACTTGAGGGTTCCCCCCCAAAGAAGAGGGGTCATCCGAGGAAGGACAACTGAGAGGCTGATGGCCATGCACAACCCCCAGGAAGCCAACACCTGTTCCAGAAAATCACCTTTGTGCGCAAACTCTTCACCCTGTCGAATGCAACACAACTCTCCCACATGACATGGGGAGCTCAAGTTGGACCAATGTATCAGATGACTGTGGACTTTACTCAGGACATTTCTGCTATCAGGACTTCCAAATCATCTAGGAACTTTGGATTACAATCACAATGTACAGCACCCACCATCCTGTGCACTATACTCACACATGTATGTCAATAAACTCACTAATACACCATAATTGCCTCTGTTGTGATTACAACGTTGTTTCTGAAGTGGAGATGATGATCTGTGAAATGACACTGTGCATGCTAACTGCTGCAGCAAGTACAACACCGGCATGTGAGTCATGGCGACGTGACACATATGAGGGAGACACACCACCAGGGCTACACAACACATACACACCAGGGCCATCTGACTCATCGCCTACACTGATGTTGCCAGGAAATACGGTGCAATGCACAGACACAACACCTATTCACAGTCTGTGTTAACTAGCCCACTGGTGCAGGAAGCAAATGTCAGTCAGATGTGTGACCACAGACAACGCACATCACAAGGTGAAGCACAGGTTTATTACACATTTGCAACATGTTGTAACCACTACAGATGCAAGGTAATCCCACCTGGCAGTGGGCACACAGTCAACAAGTGTAGAAGAAAGGAAGTCCATGGGTGTGGCGCACATCACCTGTAGGGAAACGACAGCTACCACCCTGGAAGTTGATTCACGGTGTCGGGGGATCACAGTTGACCAAACAACTCTGAAAGTACCCTGTGAAGGACAGAAATGACACACAGTCAAAAGCACTGAAGAACAGGACAGAACTGCAATACTCAGGCCCAATACATGTCACAAGATACCCACCCAGGACCAAGTTAGCATGTCAACACTGTTGTGGAGTACAGACTACCTGTAAGGACACATTGCTGCACGCATCCAGTCAAGTAGCACATGGACACACTCAAACAGCACCAGAGCACCACCAACACATATCATGCAAACTCACATCATTGACATAACATCCCTGGATACTCACATTCAGCTGAAGAAGTTGGTGATGAGCTGTGTGCGGACATCACCCTCATCATCATCATCACCACTGGCATCGTGGTCCAGCCCAGGATCCTCCACAGGTGGCGGATGTTGGTCATCGTCATCCAGGATGAGAGGCAACTCCTTCCGCACTGCCAGGTTGTGTAGCATGCAGCAGACGATGACAATCTTGCACACCTTTGCTGGGGCATATGGGAGGGCCCCTCCTGTCTTATCTAGGCAGCGGAAGCGGCTCTTCAGGAGACCAAATGTCCGCTCAATCACTCTCCTGGTCCGACCATGTGCCTCATTGTAGCGCATCTGGGCTGGTGTCACAGGGTTCCTGAGGGGCGTCAGCAACCACGGCATGTTGGGGTATCCGGAGTCACCTACATACAGACAATTGCACATTAGCTGAGTTGGAAAAGAGGGTGGAACACTACATTGCAGAACACACACAATGCTACAAAGTCAGTACACACCAACAAGCCAGGCACGCTGGTTCCGCATCTGTGACATCATCCTCGGGATGCGACTACTCCTCATCACGTAGGCATCGTGTGCAGAACCGGGGAAACGGGCACAGACGTGTGTGATGCTCATATCTGCAAGACATACCACCAGTGCATTGACCGAATGGTAGTGTTTGCGGTTCCTGTATGCCTGCTCTTGGGCCTGTGGTGGTACCAAAGCCACATGTGTCCCATCAATGGAGCCAATGACATGCGGCATCCTCCCCAGGGCATAGAAGTCACTCTTCACGTCAGTGAGTTGTTGAAGTCTAGGGAAATAGATGTACTGGTTCAGGTACCTCAACATAGCCTCCAAAACGTCGCGGAGCACACGGCTGAACATGGTCTGTGACATCCCACCAGCAGACGCCACAGTGTGTTGAAAGGTACCGGTGGCAAAGAAGTGTAGGGCTGCCATCACCTTCACCTTGGGGGTCAGCGCTGTAGGGTATGTCCGGCCAGGTTGCAAATGTGGGGCCAACCGCACCGTCAATTCCTCAATCAGTGGCCTGGTGAAGCGGTACCGTCGGATGCAGTCCCGTTCAACCACCATTGCAAGGTCAGGGAATGGCCGATGGACAGCTGGTGCCCTGCAGTGCATAGGTGAGGAAAGAAAGATTGTCAGTCACCCCACATATGTGGCATAGACCAGACTCAATATCACATGATACATCATTACGAGACACAAGTACATGATGCGTGTGCCGTTCCGTAAGGACATGTATGGCACCTACATGGCTAACATCTAACATCACCGTTCAACATGTGTCCTCAACAAGTCCCAGGTTGTGCTATGGGATATCATTAGGCTGTGTCACAGTACCCATGTACTGCTGTCACGTTCCAAACACACACCACAGTGACATGTGAGGACAGATGTGCCCCAGGCATCACAGCTCATCGACAGGTAGATTCCCAGGGACCCTGTATTGACACATGGACACTGGCATGACATGGTGCATCATTAATACACCACAGCTAAACAACCATGACCCCCACACGTAGTGGTCCCTGTTGCCTCGGCAGGACAGACATGGACGTCTGTGACACACACACGCACAACATCAAAGTCCATGCACAAACAACGTGGATGTGGAGACTGTCTCCCATTGTGCACATGGAATCAGAGACATTGTAAACACGACATGCACACAGACTGTGGAGGGCCATCACAATTGTGGCAATGGGTCACCCTGGGACGTACATACCATCCCACATGGGACTCAGGGGGTATATGACATGACATACACATACACAACTGTGAAATGTGACCATGCCACATGCCCTGAAATGAACAGTTGCACACCACAGTGTTCATGTGCACAACACACCAAGGATTCTGTCCCCATGAACACGTGCACAGCCTGGGAGTGGCTGCCCCCAAGTGCCACCCAAAAAACAACATGTTGACCCCCATACACGGAACATGTAATGCAGCCTTACATGCCTTAGGATACAGTGTGGACAGGCTGTGGTGTTGTAGGTGTGCCCCTCACTCCCTGGGAAGTATATGTGGCTGGCATATGTTCACCTGTGACAGGCATGGTGACATATGCCAGTGACTTGTACAGGGACGCGTTGTACAGCAATGGACCGATCGGTGCGCACACATTGGCCATTGCATTCAATGTGAGTGGGTACGCGTTGTATCCCGGATACGCGTTGAACTGCAATGGACCGATCGGTGTGCCCGGCCGGCCCATTGCATTCAATGTGAGCGGGTACGCGTTGTATCGCGGGTACGCGTTGTAGAGCAATGGACCGATCGGTGTGCCCGGCTGGCCCATTGCATTCAATGTGAGCGGGTACGCATTGTATCCCGGGTACGTGTTGAACTGCAATGGACCGATCGGTGTGCCCGGCCCATTGCATTCAATGTGAGCGGGTACGCGTTGTATCGCGGGTACGCGTTGAACTGCAATGGACCGATCGGTGTGCCCGGCCGGCCCATTGCATTCAATGTGAGCAGGTACGCGTTGTATCCCGGGTACGCGTTGAACTGCAATGGACCGATCGGTGTGCCCGGCCGGCCCATTGCATTCAATGTGAGCGGGTACGCGTTGTATCGCGGGTACGCGTTGAACTGCAATGGACCGATCGGTGTGCCCGGCCGGCCCATTGCATTCAATGTGAGCGGGTACGCGTTGTATCCCGGGTACGCGTTGAACTGCAATGGACCGATCGGTGTGCCCGGCAGGCCCATTGCATTCAATGTGAGCGGGTACGCATTGTATCGCGGGTACGCGTTGTAGAGCAATGGACCGATCGGTGTGCCCGGCCGGCCCATTGCATTCAATGTGAGCGGGTACGCGTTGTATCCCGGGTACGCGTTGTAGAGCAATGGACCGATCGGTGTGCCCGGCCGGCACATTGCATTCAATGTGAGCGGGTATGCGTTGTATCCCGGGTACGCGTTGTAGAGCAATGGACCGATCGGTGTGCCTGGCCGGCCCATTGCATTCAATGTGAGCGGGTACGCGTTGTATCCCGGGTACGCGTCGTACAGCAATGGACCGATCGGTGCGCACACATTAGCTGGGGCCTGGCATGGCAACGGACGCGTTTTCGAAGCTCCAACGAGTCTGATGCAGTGAATTCAGTTGGCCAGCCACAACAATGTTGCAAAATCATGGGTGTCATGAAGTTGAAGATTTGAAGGATGCTGTGGGCGTGTATTAGTGCTGCTATACCATGGATTGGTCAGATTTAGAAGATGCAAACGACTTGGACCTATCACTTTGGACACATGGGACAGTATCTGCCTCTGCAGCACACATATAATGCTGGCTGTTCCCCTGAGAGCTCACTTGCCTGCACTACATGCTCCAGGACGACATCTGCCACCAACATTGCTGCTGTTTATGCATCCTCTGGCTCCTGCAATGGCACGTACTGTGGAGAGAGCCCCAGCCTTCAGCGTTGAGGTGAACCAGGCCCTGCTGGACAGCCTCCTTCCACAGTACAGCAAGCTGTATGGGAAACCAGGGGAGCAGGTGAGTGTGCTGTCCACTGCATCACTAATTGTGAATGTTGTCTGACTAGCAGGACTTTCACTGTGCACACCACTGGCTAGCATGCCCACTGAGTAGTTGTCACACCCCAAAGTGTGTAGTTACATGCACTGAACTGGTACAGTGCAGTAACAGTGCATTCCAACTAGGTTTACTTCCCATTCAATGATACCATGTAGTGACTGCTGGCAAACTGTTCATAGCCATTGTTGCACTGCCTGTGTACATCATATGCCCCTGTAATTGAGACATATATATCCAACTGTGTGATGCACGTATATGTTGCATGTGTAGTAATGGCCTTTTCACTTTGTCATCCTCACAGGTTGATGCCCACCAGAAGCAGGACATCTGGCTGACCATCACCCGGAAAGTAAGATCCGTGGGGTTCTACAGGCGCAGGATCCGCAACTGCCAAAAGAGGTGGCAGGACCTTCGTGGCTGGACCCGGAGGATCGCAAATGTCCAGCTGAAGCTGTCGCCTCCTCGCAGGAGGGGCGGACACCGGACCCTGACCCCCACATGCTCCGGATCCTGGCGGTGGTCTTCCCTGACCTGGATGGGCAGCTGAAGGACAGACAGCAGCAAGGAGGGGGTGAGTCCGTGACTGCACTGTGCACTTTGTCTGCCATGCTATGTGCCCTCCTCTGGCCTGAGTAAACTTCCACAGTACATCAGTCATGTGGTCCAGGACCCATGTCCCTCATTTGTTACATGCCCACTTCTCCTCTGATACGCATATGTGTGGCCCTTATAGTCAGGAAATTGTGTCATTTGGGGACTGTGTCATTGCATTTTGCTTTGCTCAAGGTGGGGGACAGCATTTGTTCCCGTGACTATGTTGTGCGATTCATGGGTGGGTCAATTGCTTACACAATGCCTAAGTTCTGACATGTGATCTGCGTGTAACTTTGATATGTGGTCCGCTTGCTGCTCTGACTCACCACATGTCCCTGGGGAATGTGGCACACACCCATGCTGCTGGTGGGAACAATATTTGGGCCTCAGGAGTATGTGTATCCAGTGTGTCACACATGCTTAGCCACCTGCCTACTGTCCAGGACTCATCCCTCTTACAGGTGGAGCTGGACAGTCATGCCTACTCCAGTGCATACAATACACTCTGTACTCCCACTCCCGTGTATCATCTGGCATGTTGTGATCAGTGAAATGTACCCTCAGGTGTCTGCCTCTGTCTCATTGTGCTGTGTCTTCGTTGTCAGGACTACTGGTATGTTCATCGTTTGGGGCTCAGCATGCCATCTGAGATGTGACCATGATAGACGATACTTCTGTGACTTATAGGTGTCTGATCACTTGACTGTGCACACAGGTGTTTGCGACTGTGACTTTCAGGCAGCTGTATTTTCATTCACAGCACACTGTGAGGTGCTCATGTTCAGAGACTTGTGTTTCATGTCCCCCATATGTCCAGTTGGTATGACGTGGACAAATAGTAGTACAGATGATGTGGTTTTTGGGGGATGGACATGTGCACTTGTCAGTCACATAACTTGCATTCCCCATGCCCTCGGATTGTGACACAGTGCAGACTGTTGTTGTCTGGCTGCCATGGCCATGTGACTTGAGACAGTAATGTATGACTTTGCACGCATTCCTGTGTCATGGCATTCAACTTCCTGGGACTGATCCTGCAGGGGAGTGACATGTGCAACATGCACCCCATTGTGGCATTGACTATCCGGACATGGGTGCATCATGGTGTCTGGTGCTGGTATGCATCACATGCATTTCTAATTAGAATCTGGCCATCCCTTTATCCGGACACCTGCACTGACTCAGTGGCAAGAGATGTGATGTGTGCATGTTCACATGCTTCACCGTGTTCCCTGCAATGTCCAACAACTGTGTAGGTGGTGCATGTGTCCACACTGGGGTCTTACCATCAGACAGGCACCAGACAGATGGGTGCAAGGGCAGGAGGGGTGTGAGTCCCATGGTTGACCATCAGACTGACAATTGGCTTCCCCGAATCTGTGTGAGGACTTTAGGCAATGTTCAACTAAGGATGCCAGGGCTTGCTCTGTAATGTGCTGTACTTACTGTAGTGTGTGCGGTCAGTGCAGGTGACTGATGTTTGTCTGTTTCCCTAATTGTTTGCAGATACATCCACGGCCACAGGAGGGGACAGCTCCACGGACCAGGAGGAGCAGCGGAGCCAGACTGGGTCAGCATCGGACAAGTGGTCAGAGGGACCCAGTGGCACGGAGGGCGAGGGGAGCCACACCGAGGAGTCCTCAGCACCATCCACCTCAGCTGGGGACCACAGCAGCTCGGAGGATGACTCCCTTGTGGAGGCGGGTCTCGGCAGCCACCAAAGGCCAGCTAGTCTGTCTGGCCCCGCCACCACCACCACCGCCCTCCCATCGGCTCCCATTCCTGAGGTCCGTGGAGGCTCCCGTGCTCGGGAGCGTGTCTCCTTCGTGCCAGGCACCGCACCCCCTGCCCCTGTGTCCCCTGCTGCCCTGAGTGAGGAGTCTGTGTACCTCCTTCGGCATCTCCATGTAGGGCAGACAGCAATGCTGAGTGTCCGCCATGCACACACCACTCTGTTGACACAGCTGGTGTCGTTCATGGAGGGCATCTCGACGGGTATGTCTGCCCTACAGAGGAGCAATAGGTCCATGGACTCCTCCCTGATGGCAGCAGTGTCCCTCCTCCAACAGTCCCTCACCCCTCCCACCTCTGCCCCATCCACACTTCCTGCCCCCCTACCTGTCCAAAGCGCATGCACACCTGCACAGTCATCCAAACACACAGACACGAGCAGCACAGACACACCCAAGAGTAAGGCAAGACGTGCACACAAGCATCCTCAGGGGACTGATACCATAGACACAGGGGATGGGGAACACACACACACACAGGCATCCACATTCACTCCGCAGTCCTCCAAATCCTCTCCCTCCAAGACCCCTTCCCTTGCCTCGCCTGCTACCCCACATACACAGCAGCTCTTCCTGTGTGACCTCGGCCTCTTCCCCACCATTCCTGCTGACCCAGCACACCAGGGGAAGAGGAAGTCCACCCACACAGAGAGGAGTGCCCCTCGCCCCCGGACACCCTCCCCCAGGCGCAGGCAGACACAGGAGCCCATTCAGAAGTCCCCCCGGAGCAGGAAGAGCAAGACCCCACCACCACCACCACCACCACGCAGCTCCAGTGCCCAGTCTCTCTCCTCCATCCCCCAGGCCACCACTGCACAGGTTCCCCCACCACACCCTGCCCCAGGTTCCCCCACACACCGATACCGCATCCCCAGACTGCTTAGGCCCTCCCCCCTGCCACTTGCTCTTCCACCCCCAACCCAGACGCTCTGCCTGTTAGTGGCACTGTTGTGGGGACCGGGTCCCCCCTCTGTCCTGCCCACCTCATCTGCCCACCCTTCCACTCCCTTGGAGTCATGCACTGCAGTGGAGTCCACAACCACCACGTCTGACTCGGGCACTGCAGTGGGTACCCAGTCCACTACATCAGTCCAGCCCACTGCAGTGGTTGCAGCACCCACACCAACTGACTTGTGTACCACAGTGGTGCCGGCCCCCCCTGAGTCAGACACCTCCACTGCAGTTGCCGGTGACACTCCTGCACCCACCACCCCTTCACTGCCTCACTCTGCCATCCCCTGATCCTGTCCCTGCGGTGCCTGGCCTGCCCCTCCAAGGGTGATGTCCCCCAACCGTACCAGTGCAGGCAAGCAATGTGTGACCAGTTGTCACTTCTCACCCCATTGGTACTGTGATTTTGGACTGGCCATTGGCCTTAGTTTCTTTTGGACTTCCGTTTTTACCCTGACATTTGCTGAATAAAGCCTCTTTTTGTTTACTTTTGGGTTTTCTTTTGATGTACATGATGTGGATGAGTAGCATCCTGCATTTGCAGTTGTAATAGTGTTCACATCAGGACGATGAAGTGTTGCAGTGATGGACTCCATGTGGTCCATGGGATATGTGTCCTGTTGTATTCTGGATCTATGGCATCCTTTGCTACAGTCTGAGGGTGTAATGTTCAGCATTTGACACAGGGACGTCCTTTTTGCATTTGTAAATGAACATCTTTGTCTTACACTGATGCACATCTGGTGGGCTTACCACTGTTCAATGTTCCGATTTCCCTTACTGTGTGCCCAGCTCCACTGGACATGCAGTTTTGCACATCAATGTCGAAGGACTCATCTGTGTATACAGTGCAACTTGCTTGACACGTGTTTGGTGTGTGTGCAGATGACTGACGTGACACCCCCGTACCCAGGCTGATGTGAGCAGAGCCTTCTGTGTGTTGTGGTTGTTGACTCACTGACGGAGTGTTCTGCTGACATGTTTGGGTCGTGCACAGACAAGGTTTGGCACAGCGGACCTTCCACAGGAGTGGAGTGCCCTCATGGCAGTGTGTAATCTGGTGACATTGCGTGGGCCTGTGTTGTGTAAGCATGTCTGTGCGTGTTCCCTTTTCCTACACAGGCTGTGTCCCTAGGGATGTTCCTGTTTGTGATGCTTGCTGAGTTGTTCTGTGTTCATCCAGCATCTTGGAGCTGGTTTCTCTGTGATGTGGGTGCATGGCAAACTAATGTTCATGAGGTTGTCATCCCAGGTTGTCTTTGTTGTCAGTGCTGGGGATGTGGGCAAACGCAGATGGGACACATTCAGGATTCCCCTTGGCACTTGTTGTTTACACGAGTAATGTGATTTACAGTTTGTGATAGCTTACAGTGATTGTGACACGTTGTGTGTGTGACTACTGCCACTGCTCAGGGTCAGAGCTGCAATGTTGGTAGTTGTGTACGTGTGTTCTTCGTGTGTCACCTTGGCTTCTTCATTGGTGTGTGACTATGGCCAGGATCCCATTGATTGTGGTGGATTTCACATCATGCCCATGTACAGCATACTGTGCTGTGTGTCAGACATTGACAAGTCTTGTTGACTGGCCATGTGTGATGGGTTTCTGCACCTTGGTTCCCACCACCACCCCTGGTATTGTCATGGGTGCATGTGCAATGTCACCAGTCCATGTGAGCTTCACTGCTGCACATTGTTGGAGATCAGGGTGTGTGGTGTTGAGTGTGTGCAAAAGTGAGTTGTTGCACGGCCAGACCCCTACCTCCATATTGGCCTTGGCTGGCAGGCCGTGCTGATTGATTGGAGCTTGTGTAGGTGTGATGGTAGTTAGTTGCTCAGGACACATGGCTGGGGTTCACAGTGTGAACGACATCTGACATTGTCATCACAGTGGGATTATCATGCAGGCTAGTGTGAGCACAATATGGGGTCCCTGGGGGTAGTGCTGTGGTGGGTCTGTCTCTTGCTGTGTTAGTTGCTGTTCCTACAAGCTTGTGTGACGTGTGTAATTTGTGCTCCCTCTCATCTAACAATGCCTGATTGCCCACATAGGGGATTTGGATCCATGAGTTACTTTTGTGTGGCACTGTATGTGCATCTGTGTAATTGGTATTCAGGCCTCATCATGTGTTGTGTGGTTGCCTGGGGACACTGGCACCCCCCCTCACCTGTTGTGTTTGATGTGCAGTGTGGGTCTGCCTGTTTGTGCATCTGCACCACTGCATTGGCATATCTTTAGTGTGCTATTGGCTGTATGTTGTTTGGTGGGTTTCACCTGCTGTCCCTGGGACTCCTAGGTCATCAGTCAGCACAATGATCATTGTTTGTGTGTCCCATTGCTGCCATGGTATGTTATTTGTTCACCTGACATCTACAGTCTCCACAGGGTATCTACATTTGTGTGCCCATTGGTGCAAATATGTGGGTCTGCATTATGATGGTCACTTCTGTCATTGTGTCATTGATGGATGTTGACAGTGTCAGCCCCCATGGGTGATGTTTGTCTGCACATGGCGAAAGGTATGTCTTATTTGCACTGCACTGTTTGCCTCACACAATCTATGTTGCTATGGGACACAAGCACTACTTTGCCACTGATGTGTTTGTTGTTCTGTGACCAGGAATCATCCATGCAGTTTGGCAGTTGCAGCTTTTTCAATGTCAACACTTACATTTTGGTCACTGTGATGATGGGGGTTGGACCCCATTGCCACAATGTTCAAAATGTGCTTCAGCTATGGACCCCACACTTACCTTTTGGTCACTGTGATGATGGGGGTTTAGACCCCATTGCCACAATGTTCAAAATGTGCTTCAGCTATGGACCCCACACTTACCTTTTGGTCACTGTGATGATGGGGGTTTAGACCCCATTGCCACAATGTGCAAAATGTGTTTCAGCTATGGACCCCACACTTACCTTTTGGTCACTGTGATGATGGGGGTTTAGACCCCATTGCCACAATGTGCAAAATGTGCTTCAGCTATGGACCCCACACTTACCTTTTGGTCACTGTGATGATGGGGGTTTAGACCCCATTGCCACAATGTGCAAAATGTGCTTCAGCTATGGACCCCACACTTACCTTTTGGTCACTGTGATGATGGGGGTTTGAACCCCATTGCCACAATGTGCAAAATGTGCTTCAGCTATGGACCCCACAATTACCTTTTGGTCACTGTGATGATGGGGGTTTAGAC
This sequence comes from Calotriton arnoldi, assembly GCA_963921515.1. Lineage (NCBI taxonomy): Eukaryota > Metazoa > Chordata > Amphibia > Caudata > Salamandridae > Calotriton > Calotriton arnoldi. Next base: position 1,403,388 of record CAWUFW010004142.1, read on the forward strand.
CCCATTGCCACAATGTGCAAAATGTGCTTCAGCTATGGACCCCACACTTACCTTTTGGTCACTGTGATGATGGGGGTTGGACCCCATTTCCACAGTGGTCATGGTCTGCTTGCATTGTGGGTGCCACACACATTTATGTGTGACACATGTGATAGGGGGTCACATTGTATGTTCATAGTCATGTTCAGTGTTGTAGGCATTTGACACAGTCTACACACGCTTGTCATGGTGTTGGGAGGATGTCTTTTTGTTGCATTCCTTATGTTGGTGTGTGCTTGTTGTGTCTTGCATTAGCCATCCTGTGAGTGGGGGTGTTGGTGGTGGTAGGCATCCTGCCCCCCATGGGTAGAGGTGGTAGTAGTGACAGGCATCCAGCCCCCCATGGGTAGAGGTGGTAGTAGTGGTAGGCATCCAGCCCCCCATGGGTAGAGGTGGTAGTAGTGACAGGCATCCTGCCCCCCATGGGTAGAGGTGGTAGTAGTGGTAGGCATCTGGCACCCCCTGAGTAGGGGTGGTAGTGGTGGTGGGCATCCAGCCCCCATGGGTGGAGGTGGTAGTAGTGACAGGCATCCTGCCCCCCATGGGTAGAGGTGGTAGTAGTGGTAGGCATCTGGCACCCCCTGAGTAGGGGTGGTAGTGGTGGTGGGCATCCAGCCCCCCATGGGTAGAGGTGGTAGTAGTGGTAGGCATCCAGCCCCCCATGGGTAGAGGTGGTAGTAGTGACAGGCATCCAGCCCCCCATGGGTAGAGGTGGTAGTAGTGGTAGGCATCCAGCCCCCCATGGGTAGAGGTGGTAGTAGTGGTAGGCATCTGGCACCCATGGGTAGAGGTGGTAGTAGTGGTAGGCATCCAGCCCCCCATGGGTAGAGGTGGTAGTAGTGGTAGGCATCTGGCACCCATGGGTAGAGGTGGTAGTGGTGGTAGGCATCCAATCCCCCATGGGTAGAGGTGGTAGTAGTGGTAGGCATCTGGCACCCCCTGAGTAGGGGTGATAGTGGTGGTGGGCATCCAGCCCCCCATGGGTAGAGGTGGTAGTAGTGGTAGGCATCCAGCCCCCCCATGGGTAGAGGTGGTAGTAGTGGTAGGCATCCAGCCCCCCATGGGTAGAGGTGGTAGTAGTGACAGGCATCCAGCCCCCCATGGGTAGAGGTGGTAGTAGTGGTAGGCATCCAGTCCCCCATGGGTAGAGGTGGTAGTAGTGGTAGGCATCCAGCCCCCCATGGGTAGAGGTGGTAGTAGTGACAGGCATCCTGCCTCCCATGGGTAGAGGTGGTAGTAGTGATAGGCATCTGGCACCCCCTAGAGTAGGGGTGGTAGTGGTGGTGGGCATCCAGCCCCCCATGTGTAGAGGTGGTAGTAGTGGTAGGCATCCAGCCCCCCATGGGTAGAGGTGGTAGTAGTGGTAGGCATCTGGCACCCATGGGTAGAGGTGGTAGTAGTGGTAGGCATCCAGCCCCCCATGGGTAGAGGTGGTAGTAGTGGAAGGCATCTGGCACCCCCTGAGTAGGGGTGGTAGTGGTGGTGGGCATCCAGCCCCCCATGGGTGGAGGTGGTAGTAGTGACAGGCATCCTGCCCCCATGGGTAGAGGTGGTAGTAGTGGTTGGCATCTGGCACCCCCTGATTAGGGGTGGTAGTGGTGGTGGGCATCCAGCCCCCCATGGGTAGAGGTGGTAGTAGTGACAGGCATCCAGCCCCCCATGGGTAGAGGTGGTAGTAGTGACAGGCATCCTGCCCCCCATGGGTAGAGGTGGTAGTAGTGACAGGCATCTAGCACCCCCTGGGTAGGGGTGGTGTTAGTTGTTGGCATCCAGGCCCCTATGTGTATATGTGGCATTGGTGATGGCCATCCCGCCCCTATGGTGCTGCTGTTGCAAGTAATTTCTGCATCCCTCTGTGTGTGTGTGTGATATGTCGGGTACGTGTAGTTTGTTTTTGTGGTTGGTGTCTGACTTACCTTCTGCGCCGTACGCGTCCGAGCCTGTTCCGGTAATAGATGTAGAATATTGGTAGGATCGGCACGATGGGATTCATGGTTGGTTCGTCTCGTTCGTCTTTCTCTTTGCTTCGCCTCGTCCTCGTCGCTGGCGTGTTCGTCTCGTAGCCGTGGATCGTCTTGTGGCGCGAATCGGAGCTTATGTGCGCCTCTCCCGGATGCTTTGACGTGCCGTGCGTAGGAGCGGGTTCGGCGCGTATGGAAAGCGCATCGTACTTGTCCGGCCGGACGGGGCTGCATTTTGGCTTCCGTGCGACTCGATTCTGCGTTTCCGGATCCGCATCGGTCGGAGAACTGGACCTGTATTGGGTGAGTACGACTGAGTCGGGATTTGGGCAGTTGTGCGCATCGTACTTGCTCGTTCGGACGTATGTGCGAATCGGTCGGGAAACAGGCATTCGCCTGGCTTTTTTCCCGGCCGAATGGTATTAGGTGCGCCTCCGACCGGGATCGGAATCGACCCCAAAGTGTGAGTAAATCTGGGCCCCAATGACTGCCTGTAGAAACATGACAGTGCAGGTCAAAAGACTATGCAATGGTCTTTCCATGACTTTAAAATGGCAGAGGATCATGTACTCTTTCAGTGGGGAGAGAAGATATTCCTGTGCATAAGGACAGTTAGTTTGTCAGTGCTCAATTTTGGGCATAAGTTAAGAAAGCTTACATGACTAAATGGGGTAGTTTCTATTTTATAAAGGGTGTGGGCAGTGGTCCTTAACCTTTGTTCCCATGACCCCTAATGGTCCGCGAGGCCAACTCAGAGGGTCTGGGACTGTTCTACAAAATTAAATAATATTAAAATTAATCAATTAAAATCAATAATGTATATACAAATAAAGAACCAAAACTGACATTTTGAAAACTTTTTCTGTTTGATTTGAATGAAATACAAAATATTTCAATATTCGAACATCTGATTGATGTATATTTTTGTGTATTTTTTTGTGGTTCATATCATAGAAACTGCTTAGACCGTTTCCAATTATGGATCACTGGATTTAGTAATGATTCAGTGGGAATCCTCAGAAGTCAAAAGATTAAGATCTGCTGCTGTATGGCTGTAGTCCCATGCAAAGCGTGCCTCTTTAATGGGTACAATTAAGTTGAAAGAACATTTTTTACAATTGAAAGGTACTGTTTTGTGATAAGGTAATTACATATGCATTCAAATAAAATCATCACAATCTGTCTATTTGTTGTGATGAAAAACCGGAGGGCCCCATCTAGCACACACAAAACATTGAACTTCCGGTACCTGCGTGCATTCCTTTTTTAGATTCCTAGTTTATGAGGGATTCGGAGAGACAGATGTGTGTGCTGTGTTGAGTCAACAACAACTACTGTGATATAGTACGTATGAGGTCCCTTACTACCGGAAAAGACACGTGCGGAGCGCAGAGGAAGTTATGTGCCCCGGAGTTAAGCTGGTGGGAGGTGTGAAATCAAAATACTGTGAGTCAGACTTAATCTTCACCATGTTAGTTGTGGTAACATTTGCGCATCTTTTAAAAAACAGTGACACAACACTTTCTTTTGATGGGCGAGGAATAATTGTAGACTAGTCTCTCCAAGAGAAAAGCTCAGAACATGTTTGTTGAACACCTTATGAGGATGATGCCTCTGTTATTAGAGACGTTTTAAGGCAAGGCCAAAGTGGGCTCTGGCCCAGGGCCCCAGACATTCAGGGGGACCCTGATAGACCCAGCTCTATTCTGCAGAGTCCTGCACTGATTACCTTGAATAATTTTAAAACAAATTGTTTTAAATGCCGTTTTCCTTTCAATTATTTTTAATGTGGGAAATGTTTCATGCAACATCCATAAAAAAGTATCTTGTAGATCAAAACAGGACCTAGCATATGAGAAATGGGAGGATGTTAGTAATTATTTGCAATATTAGTCAGCTTCTGCTGTGGTACAATATTGAATATTTGATGCAAACACATTTAGAATTTGGACTATTGTGCCTGTGCACTGTCAGTGACCTGGCCAAAGAGGGTAAGAAAGAGCTGAAACTGGATCATAAAGTCAAAGCTGTTCCGAACAGGGGCCCCAAAAATAAGTTTGGCTCAGGGCCCCCAAGCTCGAAACAGTAGATACATTCAGGATATTGATTGGTAAAGCATGTAGCTCATTGCTTGTTATTCAGATTGCACATCAGAGATTAGCGGTGTACACGGTCTTCCAAGATGCTCAACTACATCATGACCGGCATAGACCAGTCCCAGTTACTCCTTCTTCCTGTTTGTATGACTCATGCATAGTCATTCTTAAAGGACCAGTAACGTACACCACCCCTTCTCTATTGAATTGTCCCAGCATTTCAAATATCTTGCAATATTTCATTAACACCCATTGATGTCATTTACCTAAGAGGGTCAAGAGCACCTTCTATCCATGTAATACAAGACAAACTGGAATACAATTACTTTAAAACATAATTTTGAAACCCAACAAACATCTTCACTCTACTTCGGTCCCCTACAAGTATTTCTCTAAACACATGCAGAAATCTTGGACTTTGGGCTCGTTATGCTTCAGGGAGTTGTCATTGACTCTGGAAACCAGGTAGTCTCTTTCACGGACCTGTATATACTCTGTTGAAAGGAAATGCCCACTTTTGTGTCTAGTGTCTTGCAGTGGGGGCGTCGCCCCACTGCCTTGAAGTAGTACAAGAAAGGAAAAAACAAAATGATATTAGCGTAATGTTATTATCATTTTATTCTGTCCCCCTGCTGCGGCAGCTTTACATGGGGGGGCGGGGCTGCAGGGGAGGAGAGGTAGAACCCTCCTAAGTGCGCAATGACTGTTTGGCCGGCCCCTTTGGACCGCCCAAAACAGTCATTTCGCACTTTCCCTGTTCTCCATGCAGGCTGCCTTACAGCCTGCATGGAGAACAGTCCCTGGCTGAGCACCGAATCATGCGCCCAGACTAATCACAACGTTGCACTGCAGCGTTGTGATTGGTCAGGGGAGCCTGGCTGTGCTTCCTGTTCCTGGAGTCTGACGCAGGACATCAGGAGCAGAGACCCGGCACCCGGCGGCAAGGTAAGTGTTTATTTTTGTAAAACAAAATTTACATTGCGACCCGTGCCCCGTCGTGTCCCCTGCGCCCGCCTCGGCACCCACGAGCCGTGCCGGCTGCCACTGGTGTTTTGTTCACCTGTTGTTGACAGCTCTGTCACTCACGGAGTGATGCCTGTTTTTTCTATATCAATCGCAACCATGAGTACCGCAGTTGGAAATTCTTTCACATCTCTCTTGTAGTATTGCATCTGGCCCCTCATTTGGGGAGCTTTTTCCAGGGCCCGTGGGAGCAGCACTTGACCGATTACTGGTGATGTGCTTCCCAATATTCTCCTCATCGTTTAATGTGAAGGTGCATACTGTGTACCCAAGAATTTTTTTTTTTTTTGTTTAAATCTGTTTATTGAAGTTTGTTTTACAAGTTGTATACATTGTTAGCACATGTGGAGCGACATTATACTCAACATACTTGGTGGTAATGGGTCGAAGTACAATATAGTTCTTTACCTGCCGTTACATTCATCTGTTGCCAGAGTCGTCTGATTACTTCTAACATTATCAGGTATCCCAGCAATAATGTGAGCTTTACGGATTCAAAGAGGTTGTGTGCTATATAACCAATGCCACGCTACAGTGGGGCCAATCATGTATCTAGCAATAAACAGGTGAACTGAATAAAAAGACAACATTAACATCAACTAAGATCCCTGGCATTTCCCCTCGCCCGCCCCCTCCCCCCTATAGCATATCTTCTTCACTCATATTAAGCAGCTCAGTCAGTAACCGGAACCATGTGCGGAGCATGTGTTGTGTAGTCCCTACAGTTCCAATAGACCAGTACCGCATTTAGTGCCCTGTTTCGTCTGATAGGTGCAGTGGCGAATTTGTATCTGGTGTGAGGGCCAACTGAGCAGCACTTCGTAAGTCCACTAATATAATGTCTCAGCTGGACGCCATAGGGTGCTTGCGAAGCCCTAGGTTGTCCTCCCTATGCAATGCAACACTTTCCACCTGAGCCCAAGCTAAAAGGGACTGCATCCAAGCTGTAAGTGATGGAGGTTCCCGTGCCTTCCATCTTCAAGTGATTAGGCGCTTGGCCGTGATCAGCCCTAGAGCAACGAAATGCGGTGTGACCCTGTTTTTCTTGGTCCTGCAACAAAGCCCAGGAATGCACACCTCTCAAGCGTGCAACTCCAAGCGTCCTGTGCAGGCGGATTACTTAGCAGTGACTCCCTGCCAATAGTGTTGTAGGCGTCGACATCCCCAGAGCATACTGTGAAAGGCAGCGAGTCTTCTAAGACCCTCAATGCTGCCCGGTGCAGGGTTCCACCTCTAATTCACTTTGGGTTCGCTATCAAAATAATGAGGCAAGGCGCTGGAAACTGGAAGACAAGAAGAAGGTTTATTTCTCATGAGGAGATCGCGTCAACTGAGGCACCGGGATGTCTCAGTGAGGTGTTCTGCTGGCAATACTTTTGGCTCTTCCTTTTATACAGGTTTTACACAATGTATTTGTTTCATTTATCATGGTTACAAGCTTGGAGTCTCCGCCCCGGGCAGGTTGTCACACAAGCCCGACATTGTTTCATCAACATGGTTACACAAGCCCAACATTAACTCTCCTCCCGCCCGGGTCAAAAACAGACAATTTAATTGCAGCTGGACCTTGCTTCAGGGTCTAAAAACGAGTGAGACCGGCCAGATCTAAGAGTCCGTTCTGTTGATAAAAACAGGTCCCATTGTTGGCTAAAACAAGTCTTGCTGTGTGCAGTGCAATAAACCATGTTTGCAAGAGTCTGTTTGGTGTTTGTAACCTGTTTGTGCAGGGATGAGAGGAAAGACGAGTTTGAGGCAGCAGGTGATGTTGATGTTTGTCGTGGAGATAGTTTATAGCCCCCAGCACACATATCAGGTTTGGTCAGAGAGTCAGAAGGCTGAGAGGACAGGGTGAAATGAAGGTGACCAACAGAGTACAAAATGGCTGTGGTCAATCAGAATGACTGTAGTTTATGTGCACGTAGGAACTTTCATCAGACAAGATGGCGCAGAATGTTCATGATTGTTGTTTTGTTCTTAACAGTCGCCCCTTTGAACATAACTAGCCAGCTTGTCAGTCTATTTCGATCTCCATAATGTCCTGTATCTCTTGATCATACATTACTCTCATTTTTGTTAGCTGAGTGTCCATAGTCTTAGGGTGCAAGGTAGTTATGCAAAGATAACACAAAGGTGGTATACAGTGTATACCCAAACAACAACCACATATTGTCAATACTGGGACCAAGAGAATCATTGATATTTTCCAACCCCACTCCTTCAAGATGCCCCAAAGCCAACTTCCAATTGGCCAAGTCTCTGATCCTTGATGAATTTCTGGAGATAGTCTATGGAGATGTTCGATTGCTTCATAGACAGAAGGTGAATTATCAGGCTGCGTCGAGGAACTGTGATGAGGCAGATTCTGTTTGATCAATGTCTTTAGAACGCTTTTCTTGATGATGCTCTGCAGGGGCTGTGTAGGTTGGTGGTAGAACAAAGGCGATGTAGCACGTGCCCCCTAGTTTCCTGGGAGCCAGGTGTAGGCTTTGGTTCCACAAACAAAGTACATATTGGGTGATGCAACAAGCGCTGGGGGTTGGCAGTGTTCAAAGTCCTTACAATGTTACAAGTGCTGTGACCCACATTCTTAGTCCCACGGCCTTCAATGCATACAAGGCCTGAGACGTTCACCACAGATAGGGCCACAGTCAGTGTTCCAGCAGTTCTTTTCTTCAGGTAGGAAAATGTGGCTCTGACAGGATTATTGAACACTTGTATTTCCACTCGTTCTTTGGAGGGGACATTCATTGGGAATGTCGTATTGGAGGTGTGAGGGCAAAAGGGAGCTGCTGTTCTTCCTGTTTGGTTTAGCCAGAACTCGTTGTAGAACTGAGCGATTGTCCCATCGGAAGTGGCATTGTCTTTGTAACTTTCTTGTAGGAGCATCATCCAGGCAAGGCAAGATCCATGAACAGAAAAGGGTGAAGGGATGAAAGGGATGGAATGTTCAGTGGCATGTGGTAGCAGCCCACAGACCCAACAGTTAGTGGCATTGGTGGCAAGATTGTGCTGGTGCAGCATCTGTACGAAAGAATTATTCCAGAATTCTTTGCATCGTTCTCGGAGATGTGGCGGTAGTGATACCAGGTAGTGTTCTTTCTTTGTGATTGGTTGCATGGTTGGTGACAATGTTCTGTATGCAGGTGCATTCTCTTCAATGATCCAGAGTGTGACCATTAGCAGGAGGCAGGTGAGAAATGCAGCTACAAGTGCAATTGTCTTTGTACTGTGCAGTTCAAAAATCTTGGTGTCTTTGCGGTGGCTTTGCAGGTGTTCCGTTTCTTCCATCATCTTCGAGGAGCTCACCAACTGTTAGGACCACAGACTTTTGTCTGGTGTTTTTCCTGGTAGCGTTGTTTGGCTGTGCTACCGATCTGAGACTCTGACTCAGTTAGTGGCCTGGTTGTTGGAGCTCCCCCTTTTCGTCGATCTTAGGTTGTACCCTTTCCTGGATGGCACCGTGGGGTCGGGAAATTCTGATAGTTCAAGGGTGTCTTCTTGTGGGTAGCAACTCAGAGCTGGTCGGTCTCTCGCGAGTACTTCCTCTTGCACCTTCACCCCTTCACAAGTTGCCAGGGTTGGAGGGACTCGTTTGCAATGGAGCGTGCAGTCAGTTTCATTTTATTTCCACTCGGAGGGCAGTTCGGGTGGTGCTCAGGACTTGCCAGGGGCCCGTCCACCTAGGCTCCAGATTCTTCGTTCTTTGGAAGTTGCAGATCAAACATGGTTGCCTGGCTTTATTTCATGTCCCGGGCCCCTGGATAGTCAGGCAAGGCTTGCTGCACCTGTTGGTGGATAATTGTTAGCTCGTTTGTCAATTTATGCAAGTAATCTGCGTAGTTCTGTCTCCTGCCGTGGCTCAGGCAGTAACGTCTGCTAGTGCATTTCCCTGTCCAATGAGATCAGTCACTTTCCTATGTGCTTGGCATTTTATCACTGCTAACTTCTTGAGGAGGACTGCTTGCGTCAAGGCGGAGACTAAATCTCCATGCAGGATGGGTGTACCGTGTGAAGTCAGGAACCCTCTTTCTTTCCATAAGATTCCAAAATGGTGAACCACCCTGAAGGCATATTGGCTGTCGATGTATATGTTAACTGTCGTGTCAGTCGCTAAGATCGGTCGGGACAAAGGGTTGGTGGAGGGCGTACCGTCAAATCCTATTGAGGTCACATGTGAGCCTGACAAGGGTGCCCTTGAAATCAGTCGTTTGGATAGTGCACTACGTGTTGCTCCCGTGTCTACCAGAAATGGCGACTTTGTGCCCAGGACCTCAGCGGTAACATAAGGGCCTTGCTGATCAACATAGAGCTCGACTGGATCCCTCCCTTGCCCCTGGCTGTCCTATGCAAAGTCGTACGTATTGTCATAATCTGTCTGTTGGTACTGATTCTGTTTGGGATGGTCAAATGTGTTCACTCTTCCTGGCCTTTCCTTGCTTGCTTCACTCGTGTACCCTCTCCCACGTCCTCTTCCTCTCTGTCCACTTGCTATTTCCCTCGCCCCTCTGCCCCTACCAGCTCCTAACAAAGCCGGGCATTGGGTTTTCCAGTGTCCATATTCTTTGCAAAATGCACATTGATCCTGTCCTAGGTCTTGGCGTCCTACATATGATGTCGATGAATTGTTACTAGGTGGCTGTACTCTAGGGGTATTCTGCTGGTATCCTCCCCTATATTGCTCCCTTCCTGTATTCGCCCCCTGGAGTTGTGCTATCATTACCCTTTCCTTCAAGTCCTTCTTTTTCCTTTCTGTAGCCCTGTCATTTTCGTTTTTCTGATGCTCATAGTACTGGGCCATTTGGAGAATGGCCGCCGGTTTAGATGCTGCCCAACTACTTTCGCTGGCTTGTAATTTCTGGGATACATCTGGCAGTAGTCCTTTGACATAGTTCTGCACAAATAAGTGGTGTCCGGTTGCGGTGGACATGTCTTGTCCACTGTAATCGGAGAACACTGTTTCAAATCTGGAGAAATACTCTGAGACATCCTCTTGTGGTTTCTGGCGGCACGCGGTTACTATGGACCAGTCTATCTTTTCCTCTGGGATCAGCGTTTTCACTTTCTGCACTATTTTGTCAGGGAGGTCCAATATTGCTTTAACCGGTTTTTGACCAGGGTTCCGCTGTTTATCTAGTGTGTTAAGTTGTTCCCAGGTATGACCAAGCAGTTCGGTATGGTCTATTTTCCTAATCTGTTTCCACACATCTGCTGGCAAACATAACCCGAAGAACAAGTCTATGTCGGCAAGTGTCATTATTGTTGATCCCAGAGCGGTACCTAGCTCGGTGTAAAAGGCGGTGGGGTTCTTTCGTAAATCCGGTAGAGATTTACGGAACGTCAAAATGTCCTGTCTGTCCCATGGTTGATACACCCAATTGTAGACCACCCTTCCTCTAGCGTCTTGATGGTTTATATCGTCATTAGTCCCTTGTCCTCTAGGAGGTACCCAGTAAGGGGCAGCTTCTTTTATTGGCATCATGCTATCTGTTTTTTCCACTGGGGGTCCTGCTACCTTAGTTGTCCTGTCCCTATCTATCTGTCCTTGTTCTATGAGGTGACGCAATACTTCTAGTGTGGATGAAAATAGTTCTGCAACATCGTTGTCGTCTTCATCTCCGATGTCTACCTTCCTGTAGAGAGCCACTAATCGCTCGGGCCCTACGTCTTGGTACTTCTCTTCATATGCAGTAAGGGTGTGGTAACAGAGACGTACAATAAAGTATCGTTTGCGGTTTTCAACATAGGAGTCGCATATGTCAGTTACGTATTCTTCTGTTTCTTTCCTATCTATGAGGGTTTTAACTATTTTATCAATGCCTGCTCGCTCATTTTTACTTAATCGCGGGACCCCGGGCGCTCCTTTTTCTTTTGATCCTACCTCTACTACTGTATCCTTTGATGAGGCATTTGGTGTGGGTGACTCGGTGGGAGCAGAGGCGGTGGAGACTGAGGCGATCGTGCCATCTCCAGCTATACTTTGGTGGTCCTGTCGTTGTACTACGGGATGAGTAGGGGCGTAAGGGGGTGGCATGTATATGATTGGGGGACCTAACAATAAATCATCATCTACCGTTTGTTTTGCTGGTAACTTGGGGTAAAGAGTCGAGGGCGTTCTAACAGGGCATTGACCTGATATTTTTGATTCCTGTTCCTTTTTATCGATTTCCTTTTCTTTTAGTTTTTCTTCTAATCTTTTACAGGCTTGGTAAGCTGATTTTCGCATTTCTTTATCTTGTCTAGCTTCGTCCCTTTTCTTTCTTTGAGCTGCCTCTTTTCGCCAAAAGCCAAAACTGTCAAACATGGCTGGTCTAGTTTTCTTTTTGTGGAGAGCTAATTCTAACATTTCTATTTTAGCGGGATGGAAAGATCCCGTCAGTGGCCACTGATTTACCCGGTCCTTCCTAGTGTATTTATGCCATAGTTTGCTATAAGCTACGCTGGCTAATCCATACTTTACGTACATGTCCTTGTTAGGGGTGCCTTCCGGCGGTGCCGGCTGACTGACCTCTAACAAACGGTCTGGTCCAAAACAATTACAATCAAACAATCTAGAGAAAACAGGCATGACGTATTTATCGGTCAAAATGAATATCTCAATCAATCAATTTAGACAAAAAGTCTGCACTACCTGTCCTTCGCTGTCTGCAAAGAGAGAATATTCCTATTCTACGTTGTTTGCAAGCAGGGAATGTCTCAAATAACTCGATATCAAAAAAGGAATACTAGTATTTCAATCAAACTATTCAATCAATCAATCAATCAATTTAAGTCGTTTTTTTTCACGACCTTACCCGGACCGTATGGACAGTTCTTAGTCTTCCCCTTCCAGCGCCTGGTTGTCCTCTCACTCCAACAATCAATGCGGCGTTCCTCTAAGGTCCCAGTCAGGACCGCAGGTCACTCGAGAGAGGTCCGTTCGGAACCGGTGAAGTTCAGTCGATCGGCAGCCAGACAAGGGTCTTCTCAGGCAGGTATACCCCAATCGTTTAGTTGTTCACTCCGTCGTTAGGACCTCTCTACTGGACCCACGCGTCGCTGATGGGCCCCAACGATTGGGCGCCAATTTGTGAAAGGCAGCGAGTCTTCTAAGACCCTCAATGCTGCCCGGTGCAGGGTTCCACCTCTAATTCACTTTGGGTTCGCTATCAAAATAATGAGGCAAGGCGCTGGAAACTGGAAGACAAGAAGAAGGTTTATTTCTCATGAGGAGATCGCGTCAACTGAGACACCGGGATGTCTCAGTGAGGTGTTCTGCTGGCAATGCTTTTGGCTCTTCCTTTTATACAGGTTTTACACAATGTATTTGTTTCATTTATCATGGTTACAAGCTTGGAGTCTCCGCCCCGGGCAGGTTGTCACACAAGCCCGACATTGTTTCATCAACATGGTTACACAAGCCCAACATTAACTCTCCTCCCGCCCGGGTCAAAAACAGACAATTTAATTGCAGCTGGACCTTGCTTCAGGGTCTAAAAACGAGTGAGACCGGCCAGATCTAAGAGTCCGTTCTGTTGATAAAAACAGGTCCCATTGTTGGCTAAAACAAGTCTTGCTGTGTGCAGTGCAATAAACCATGTTTGCAAGAGTCTGTTTGGTGTTTGTAACCTGTTTGTGCAGGGATGAGAGGAAAGACGAGTTTGAGGCAGCAGGTGATGTTGATGTTTGTCGTGGAGATAGTTTATAGCCCCCAGCACACATATCAGGTTTGGTCAGAGAGTCAGAAGGCTGAGAGGACAGGGTGAAATGAAGGTGACCAACAGAGTACAAAATGGCTGTGGTCAATCAGAATGACTGTAGTTTATGTGCACGTAGGAACTTTCATCAGACAAGATGGCGCAGAATGTTCATGATTGTTGTTTTGTTCTTAACAATACGTAAGAGATCAGCATCTATGAGAGAGCAACGGGGACAGTCGACATCTGTACACCAGCAGTATTGGTTTATTTTTGCTGGGTTGAGGTATGCTCTGTGTACTATGTAGTATCCCAAGAAATAGTATTATTGTGCATCTATTTGAGTACTAAGTGAGGCTGATTCCAACCGTCACTTCCTAAATATGTTTCTCACTGACTTCATTATCCTCACAGTCTTACTCTTTAACTGTGAGTATCCTGGACCTTCATGAAGGATGTATTGCCCATTTAGTAAAAAAGAGTGTATGTCCATGTTGGAGTTCAGTACATGATCATGAACAATTTTTATATCTGGAGGTTCTCAATTCGAATTAATTTAAATTTAATTTAAATCCTTTGTAGAGCACGTGGCTACCAGAGGGGCTTCCCAGCGCTAAGAAACTGCTACTGAGTGAAGGCTAGAGGAAGGTTAGTAGTACTGATTGAAAAGCCACGTTTTAATCGACTTCCGGAATGGTGCTTCCTTTGTCAGGAGTCGTGATTCGCGTGGTAATGAGTTCCACAACTTGGGTGCAAGGTGGGTGAAGAATCTGCCTCCCCACCTTGCTCTCCTGATTCTCGTGGTTTTTATCAGTCGTTCTGAGCTGGATCTCAGGCTCCTGTTTGGGACATGGAGGGTCAACAGGTTTCTGACTTTGCTTGGGCCCATGTTGTTTAAAGCTCTGTGCGTCATACAGAGAGTCTTGAATTTGATTCTGGCCTCCACCGGGAACCAGTGGAGTGCTTTGAGATGCTTCCTAGCTGACTCCCGGCTTGGGACCTTACACAGCAGCCTTGCTGCTGCGTTCTGGACCACCTGGAGTCTGTTGATCACGTATTTTGGTGCCCCTAAAAAGAGTGAGTTTCCGTAGTCCAGCCTTGACGTGACCAGGGAGTGGACTACTGTCTTTCTAAGCTGTATGGGAATGCACTCCAAGATTTTACAGAGCATTCTAAGTAGTCCGAAACATGTGCTTACTAGTTTCTTGGCCTGTGAGACCATTGTTAGATCCTTGTTGAGCCAGAAACCCAGATTTTTGATCGACTCCTTCGGCGTGGGGGTGCTGCCAAGGCAGTTGGGCCAGTTGATTAGAGGCCTGGAGACTGCCTTGTTCCCGAGGCCCGTCAGCTCTGTTTTATCCCCGTTCAATTTTAGGCAGCTGTTTGTCATCCAGCCCACCACCCTTTCCATACAGAGAGCTGGACTATCGGAGTCCCCATTGGCTCGAGGATCAAGGGAAATCACCAATTGGGTGTCATCAGCATAGGATGTCATGGAGACGTCAAACTCTTGCATTATCCATGCTAGTGGTTCCATATAGACATTAAACAGTGTGGGGCTCAGCGAGGAGCCCTGAGGCACCCCGCAGGTCAAAGGCATCGTACTGGAGAGGAGGTTGTTTTCCATGACTTGGAAAGTTCTCCCTTCCAAGAACGAAGCCAACCACTGTAGAGTATTCTCTTTGACACCAATGTCTCTCAGTCTGTTTTGCAAAATGTGGTGGTCCACTGTGTCGAACGCAGTGCTCAAGTCAAGGAGTAATATGGCGGCTGAGCTTCCCTGGTTCAGAATCATTTTAAGTTCCTCTACCACAGTTAATAATGCTGATTCTGTGCTGTGCTGTACGCGAAATCCCATCTGAGTAGGGTGAAGGCATTGGTTTGTTTCCAGGAACTCTGTCAGCACTCCATTTACGTGTTTTTCCAATAGCTTCCCAACAAATGACAGCATTGAGATGGGGCGATAGTTCCCTAATTGCGTTGGATCTAAATTGGGCTTTTTGAGCAGAGATCTAATTATAGCATGCTTCCAAGCCCCTGGTACTGTGCCCGCCTCCAGAGAGAGGTTCATGATTTTAACTAGAGTTGGGAGCAATGTCTTTGAGACTCTTTTGAGGATATGTGGTGGGGCAGGGTCTAGTGGCGAACCTGATCTCACCTTATCCATTAATGCTTTCACTTCCTCTATGTGGACTGGGGGGAAGCTAGTGATGGTGTGCGGGAAGACTGTCTGTGCCTGCTCTCTTTCCTCCCCTGGGGGTCTTTCTCTCCCGGTCATCAACGAGCTGTATATGTCCGTGACTTTTGTGAGGAAGTAGGTGGCTAGTTTATTACATCTCTCCTCCAAGGCCTCAGTTGGATCTGTATCATGTGCTGGGGAGGTTAAGGTCTTTACTACTGCAAAAAGTTCCTTTAAACACTTACGATGAGCTTTTTAGCCTGTATGCTGGGTACCATCAAATACTTGGATGAGTACACCACAATTAACAAACATTATTCCTATCTAAGCTATTCACAACAATGACATTGTAATGTAGAAGTGTTTTGGACCATGATGCGTCTTTTTGGTCGCTGCAAGTTTTTCTTAACACACTTTTCATTTTTCCACCATTTTTTCGATACCTTCAGACATATCTGGGTAATTTATGTTCTGCTTTAAACATGGGACCATGGGGATTATGATGCAATTTATTTAACATTAACTCTCAGGCTGCTTGTGATAATGTTCTACTACCAGAAATGAGTTTTCCATTTTCCAAAATATATTGACTAGTGTACCATCCAGCATGGATATCGCTTATTTTTGCCACTTTAATATTTCTCTTGTTGGGTTTCTACAGAAAGCAGTGTTTAGAAATCTGGCCTCAGTATTGTATTCTGTCATGGCCATTACATGCTCATTTGTTTCATAAAATATTTTTATGGTTTCTGGTGCCATTTTGTTTTAGCTAAACTAAGTTGCTTGTTCACATTCAAGCTTGATTTCCTCCAGTTCTTGCTCGCCGAGTGAAGGAAGAAATGTACCTTGGGTCGAGAGCAGGTAACCGCATCTAATTCGCGGTGGACGTTTTTGGTTAGTTGCGGAGTCTGGTGTAGTGACCTACCCTGCATGCTGCTCATCCAGAAGTTACCTGCTCTTGACCCAAGGTGAATTTCTTCCTTCACTGTAGGGTTGGATTGGGACTCCATTTGGGGTATGTAATGGATGTACCTACTTGACTTATTAATATATTTGCGTAATTAACCTCCTGACTCAATTGCTTGATGGTAATCATTTGATACCATACATCACACACCCGACCCTGATTAAGGGTAGGGACACCTTTTTGGTTCTGAAGAAACACCACGGAACCCTTCTGGACCACTGAGGCATGAAACAAGTCGACCTACACATACTAATAGATTGCCATTCTTCTTAGTTAGAAGGACAGTCTACAAATATTTTTTATCTATACCAAGGGGACCCCTGATTAAACTTATCTAACGGTACCCCTGAAGTATTTTTAACTCACCATCTCCACTTACTCCACACACTCACACTCACCATCGCGGCTATATAAAAAGATCTCCGCCAAAGAGCCCTCTCGCGGGCCCGAGGGGTATTGCAGCACCGACCCCATGAGGAGCAAGGCCCGATGATTAGGCATGACACTAACGGGTGTGTGAGGGCATCACTTCCTAATAGGGAAGCCCCCCTCATCACCTCCCAACCTGAAAGGTCTTTTCCTATAGGAACAGCTACCCTCCTATGTTTTCCTATGTTAAGGGAGCACCAGGAACCTCAGGAGCAAAGGAAACCTCAGGCTAGTGGCCCCACAATTTAAGAAGAAATTAGCTCGTGCCAAATTCTGGGACAGATTACCATCACAAATAACATAGGCCTCAACCCTCTTTCTCTTCAAATGGCAACTGAAACAAGACCTTACTAAATATCTGAGTAAAGAAATTTCATAGGATGCCTCAGTAAAGTTCTCGTTAGCCTTTTATGTTACTTAGGATCCATGTAATCCTCACAATACACTGGATACAAATAATGTTCTCCATCCCTTAATCATATTATGTTCTGCAGCAATCATCTCCCTGCGAAGAATGTCCTGTGTCTTAATCCCAATGTTGTTTCTTTGTTTTTGCTACATTAATAATCTTTTTCATCTCTCGGCGAGAAATGTGTCAATTTCATCTTATTCTTGTAGTATCATTGTCAGACTTTTTTATGAAAAGTATTCTCTGGGAGCTTCTGATAGGTGCTGTAGTAGAACATCAAAATAAAAATAAAAATAAAATGAGGAACAAAGTAGTCATCCACTAACCAGGTCTCCAATTAAATTAAAAATAAAAACATATTAAATATCAATTAAATATCAAAGATGATAAATATTTGCACTTTTAAACAACCCATCTCTTTTGAACCAACTTAGATTTTCTTTTATCATATACAGATAAATAATACCACATTGCTTAATTTCTTTTTAATAGTCACCACAGATCCAAATACGTTTATTCTAAACATATGACATATCACAATTTGTGCTTCCATTTCAAGCCAGTAGGAACTTGGGGGAATTCACTTTTTTTAAAATTGATGATCCAGCTATAAACATGAAAATAAAAAATACAGTTTATAACAAGTTAGTCCGATATTTTAATTTCATGACATCATCCAAAAAGTGCTACTTTGCGATTTAGTGAACTTCCCGGAACAATTTAATTTGCCTAAAAATGAAAAAAAAGTTGCCCCATGAAACTGACATAATGGACAATGCCACTGCATATGAATCCATTTAGACCTACTAGTACTTTTCTTACTCAGATATCTGTCCAAGTAGGATCACATCTGGACACTGCACCAGTTAAGGACAGCACTCCTTCATGAGACTATCTACCTTCGGATGAAAGTGTCAGAACTTTTTTCTAGGTCCTGCGCCAGCCAGTGGCTACAGATTACTTTCAAGTGAGAACCCACTGTTTATCCTAGCTGTTGAAGAGCCTTGGGTAGTATCTCACTACTCAGACGTGCCAAATGTTTCTTTTAAGGTCTTGGCTGTTGAAATTAGCAAGGTTGTATTGGGTGACAGGCAGTATTTTTGTGTAGTTAATGTAGTTCAAATCATCGAAATTTCTTAGGCGGGGGTCCCAAGATTCCAATAATGGCTCAGTGATGATCCCCAGAACCATTGATATAGAATATAGGCTGAACACTTTCTAAAAGAAGAAGCAATAATATTATATATTAAATATATATAAATTTGGGCGAATTCTAAATAATATAGTCATGTGATTTAGTGAACTACCCGGAACAATTTAATTTGCCCAAAAATGAAAAAAAAGTTGCTCCATAAAACTGACATAATGGACAATCCCACTGCATATGAATCCATTTAGACCTACTAGTACTTTTCTTACCCAGATATCTGTCCAAGTAGGATCACATCTGGACACTGCACCAGTTAAGGACAGCACTCCTTCATGAGACTATCCACTTTAGGATGAAAGTGCCAGAACTTTTTTCTAGGTCCTGCACCAGCCAGTGGCTACAGATTACTTTCAAGTGAGAACCCACTGTTTATCCTAGCTGTTGAAGAGCCTTGGGTAGTATCTCACTACTCAGACGTGCCAAATGTTTCTTTTAAGGTCTTGGCTGTTGAAATTAGCAAGGTTGTATTGGGTGACAGGCAGTATTTTTAAGTATTTAATGTAGTTCTAATCATTGAAATTTCTTAGGCTGGGGTCCCAAGATTCCAATAATGGCTCAATGATGATCCCCAGAACCATTGATATAGAATATAGGCTGAACACTTTCTAAAAGAAGAAACAATAATATTATATATTAAATATATATAAATTTGGGTGAATTCTAAATAATATAGTCATGTGATTTAGCATTATTTCTTAAACTGTAGTGTAAGAAATAAGTAACAGTGTTAACAAAAACAGATCTCTCATGAACTTAGTTTTAACATTAACTGAAATAGCAATAATTATTCTACAGTTGTCACAAATACCATTCAACCATGAATTATACAATAACTTTGCAGAATCTTCTGTTTTTAAATGTAATTGATCTAAAAAGATCTAAAATATTAAACTTGTTAATTGAAGACACTTTGGAAATAAATATGAGACCCCAAATATAATATTAGATGTAAGAGGAATGTTTAGACTAATAATTTAAATCATTCTATATCAAATTGGTTTCTAAAACATGGAAACAATTTTATATTTAAACAACATATACAAAAGATGACCTTATTTGGTTTTAAAGGACTAACAAGGTTTATTACTAGAACCAAAGTTATACCTATTAAGTTCAATAAGTAATCTATTATAGCCAAAAAACAAGACTTGGTTGATGTTGGAGGACTAAGGTTTACATTTTTAAGCCAAATTATGCTCCATAACTCAATATTCCAGATAATTATGAAATCATTATCCCAAAGCAACTAAATTATAGATTGAGGTCTACGAAAATGCATATTTGCTATATATTCATGCTGCTGTTGGTATAGTTACACTCCAGGCAAGTTTAGGGATGATTTGATATATAACTAACATAATAAACTATGGTCAGGCAGCACAATACTCTAGTACATTAACATAATCATTCTAGAATAAGAGAATCCATTTCATATACTACAACATTAAGTGGTGCTTCTTTTGAAACAACGTGCTCTACTATGCCTCTTCTAAGCAGCAAAAAATATACTTGGCTGAGCAAAATTGAATCATGGGGAAGTGAGCATATTTGCGTAGTCACATACAAAAAGCATCATGTGTGGTGTGGCTTGATTGATTTGCCCCGTTGATTTGACCAAGAGGGTAAAAAGCAAATGTACAAGAGCTTCTAATACTTGTATTATACAGTTACAAATGCAACAAAGATGAGGTCCAAAGATAAGAGTCCCGTTCTGAACGTGGCATGACAAGACCTCTACAATGGCGGAAAGACTAGATCTAAGTATTGCACTAGGCCAACAGTTACTTTGAACTACAATACATATATTCTGTAGACATATTACCATCCATGAAATGACAAGGATTTTGCTCATCTATTTATTGCGAACTTGCTAGGCATCGCAACCTCAATTTTGACCATGCATAGTGAATTAAACTATGCACAAACATAGACATACCATGTAAGGTGATCACTATACAATACTACAGTGGTGCAGCATGTCAGAATGCAGCACCTCCCCTCACAATAGTTTTAGCTTTCCCGGTAATCACTTAGAGGCATTGGTGAAATAAAAACCTCCTTTATGCTCCTCGTTTGGTTACAGCATCTTATTGTGCATATCACTTGTCCATAGAATTTGTCTTTTTCTTTCTAACTTCAGAGGGACTGCTCCTCCCTTCTCTTCCTGTCCTTGGACCACCGAGCTTGCTTATTGTCCAGTCAGGGTGCCTGCCCATCTGGAAATGACATCTTTACTGCTGTTGAGTGAGGGTGAACTCACATCTGTTGAATTAGTTGTTGTGGCCGTTGCATGGTTCTTGATGATTTGGGACAATTGCATAGAACCTCATGGGACACTGAAAGTTCATTGGTTCCACCTTGGCACTACCTCACAAAGGTCAACTTCTATAAATGCTGCAGGATCCACATCTGGTTCATGATACAGCTTGAAGTGAGAAATATTTATTGTAATGAATCGGTTGTCTCACATTGCAGTAATCATGGCTCATTTCATCTGGGTGACTTCCATGAAAGTGTCATCAAAGGTAACCAAACGTGTTCTCATTCTTTGCCTGCATGCTAGGATCAAGTCTCCCTGTGCTAAACTAGAAAATAGTGCATGCCTCCACTGATCTGCATAGCCTTTCATCTTACCTTTATTGTATCACACCCCGGAGCATGTGAGCGAAAGCTGCCTCCAACCTATGGCTTCATATACATGTGGGGCTCTAAACCAGACATGTGATGAACAGTTTAGACCTATTATAGTTTATTCTGTGTAAGAGTTTAAGCTGAATTAGCCTCATATTCAACGTTATGACTACCTCCTTGGGGTATGACATAATTTTATCCTGTTCCTCATCTTCAATCAACCCCATGTCAGCCACCCTTCTCTCCAGCAGGCTCAACAGGGTATCTGATATTTTGCTGGTTAGAATTCCATTAACCCTGAAAAGCAGTCCAGCTGTCAGTCAGTCAGTCAAAATTACTTTATTTGGTTGTAAATGACAGTTATAAAAGTACACTAAAACCACATTCATCAATTTTACAGTTATAATAAAAGTACTGATAAAAAGAGAAATTTTGAATAAATAAAATCACATGCACCAATTAATAATTCCTAATTTATTACAGAAAATAGCCCATTCTCAGCGATTCAGCAAAAACATAAAAACCTGATTCATCAGAAGCATCACAATCATAAAGTACATATGAATGTCCAAAACACACAGATATAAATAGCGAGCATCCAATAAAACCTCAGAAAACAGTTTGCGGGTATTCCACCCCGAGTAGACCAACACAAATTAGCTTAATGTTTTCCTTACGTTAATAGCACACTTAAGTAATTTCACCACCGCCCAACAGATATGAATTTATGGTAAAGTTTAAATAAAAGTCAGAGCTTCCTTGCACTGCCTAAGATTAGCACATTTCAAAATTGGCAACAAAAAGCTGCTTCTAAAAAACCCATAACATTTACAGAAGAGAAATTCCAATGCCAATTGAATAGATTTATGATCATCAGAGTAGGGTGGTAAAATCACTTGATATAAAACAGGAATAGGAAATGCCACCATAAAGTGCACAGTGTTAAATCTCAGGAGTGTCAATAAATACCTATGGTATCTATGAGTGATCCAAACAAGTTATGGGTCTTTGAGTGGCCTCATAAAGGTACGGGGTTTGCATTCTCAAGTGCGACACGTATCTAAAAATTTCTCCTTACAAACATCCTTAAAAGAAGTGGGCAAATCACTAGGAGTGTCAAACAATTCAGGAATACCGAGGCTACGGCTTAGCTCTGCGATGTATGTTATCAATGGATTTTTTTTTTTTTTGCCTTGCCCAAGTGTAGACAGTTTTACAAATCTGTTGTGTGAGGCTGTTTTGGGTGTCAGACCAAATCTGTAGCCATAATAAGGCTAGATGTAGTCTAATGATATCATTAATGTAATCCAGCCCTAATTCAGTGTGGCACAAAAAGGTGGAAATACTCGGGGGGACTGATAACAAAGTCTTAGAAATCGAGTTTCCATTTTTTGAATAATATCGTACTCCAGCAAACCCCATAAATCTGCACCATATGTAGCAATAGAAAGGCACTTGGATTCATACACCGTAACTAATTCTCTAATCGGTTTGTTGCCTGGTCTTAAAGCACATTTGAAAGGTGCTTCTATATTTCTCCAAACTGGCCTGCCCTACTTTGACCAAGGATTGACCAACCACAAGAATCATTAAATAGGATTCCCAAGTAAGAAAAAGAAGGAACAGGATTAATTTTTTTTGATTAACAATAAATGACTTATTCTTGAACTTCTTAGGCCCAAAGACCATAATGTTAGTCTCTGCCTGGTTTATTGTGTGATCAAGATTTGTCATAAAATTGCAAACCTGTCCAATAGCCTCTGACGCCAGAGCGGAGTACGAGCCATGAGGGCAACATCATCCAGCCGCGCAACGCTTATAGGGCTAAAAGGGCTTCAGCCCCCCCCGTCGTGTGTCTCAGCCCGGGCTGCTGCAGCTCGAGCTGCTGTGGGCTCGGCTGGGCAGTGTCTGGAGTCTTATCTCTGGCACGCCCGAGTTTTTCACAGGTCTTTAAAGCCCATTTGCATATTTACATACCTTTGTCAACTGGTTACCGAGGCTTATTTTTTTTTTCTGGTTTCAGTACCCCTTGGGCCTCCACTCTGCCTATCCCTTACATTAGTATTTTACATTTACTGCGGTAGTGTGAGAATGCATTTCATGAAAGGGAATATAAAGTAGGGTTGCCAAAAGAAAAATGCCAGCCATGTGTTAAAGAGCCTGCAAAGACCTCGTCTTGGCACTAAATAGGGTTATAAATAAAAAAGTATGTATTCATTTGTAATGTGACTTTTCTGTCTTTGTTCCCTTTAATTATCCGTCATGGATCATTCAGAAAGCCCTAGAATATAATTAAAAGTGCTTTCTATTTATATTTTCTGTTCAAAGTATGCACAGATAAGTGCTGAAAATACGGCTTTAGTGACTTTATTGTTGTACCGTCTGGGACATCAAAATAATGAGCTGTCAACCCTAATCATAAGACTGGAAGTTTGTTGCAGGATCAGCACATTATTTATTTCCTCCACACTCGATCCCTGATTAATGCCATAACAGCAATAGTTTAACTTATATCTGAAACCCTACGCTGCAGTCAATAACATGCTGAGTTACTTCAAGTTTCTGGCAATGCACCCTGCATTCAGACAACTCACTCCTCATTCTCGCCCTTCACTTTGATGCTCACCCTGCACTCACAGCGATCACAATGCACACACACTGATCACCATGCACTCACACCATTCACCCGCTCACCCTGCATTCACAGTGATCACTCTGCACTCACAATGCACTTGTGCTGTTCACCCTGTACCTCACCCTGCAGTCACACAAGCACACTACTCACCCTGCATTCATGTGATACTTCACTCACCTGTCCCCCTCACTGCTCAATCTGCAATCTCACTCAAACAAGCCCATCACTAATCATGCATTCATTCGTCCCACTCTGCACTTACATCCGCACCCAAATTCATATGGTCACCTTACTCACCCTGCAGTCACTCCTCTTACCCTACTCTCACACTGTTGCATCGCTCACCGTGCACTCACATGGGAACTCCTGCCACCCACACAGCACAGAGTGTTAATGTGCCTGCTACAAAGAACGTGTACCATGCAGATCACAGAACTGAGTGTGAGTAAAATATGAGTAGCGCTATAAAAAAATGAAATGTTTGTCAGAAAGTGCTATCGAGAGATGAGGTTCATTGTTGGTGAGCGGTAGTGAGGGAATTCATGGAGAAGGAGGAAATGGGGGAGGGTGCGCCAAAAAAGACGGTTGCACCGTGTGCGACCAGTGCTAGGGCCAGCCCTGGCTGGGAGTGTTAGCCCCCCCCCGAAGTTCGGGTCTAGTTGCGCCCCTGACATCATCTGCATATAATAGCACGAGAATGGGATGGTGGCCAACATACGGTACATCAACGGGGAAATTAAAGAGACATTTATTCAACCTTTTGATGTAAAGCATGAACAGAAAGGAGGCCAGGACAAAGCTCTGCCTGACACCCCTGACGATCTCAAAGGGCTTAGTTGTCTCCCTGTTGGAACTGTATCTGACAGTAGCTGTCACATCACTATACAATTGTCTTAAAATGCAATAATATCTTTCTCAACCTCTAAATCAATCATAATAGCCCAATGATTATTCTGATTTACGATGATCAAATGCTGAGCTAAGATCCATAAATATTATACAGCCTTTAGCACACGCAAGAGTGTAAACAAAAGTGATGAAATCAGTCTTCAATCGTCGTTTTCAATCTTGATAGTTATGAATACTATGGGACGCTGTGAACCGATGTGCACACGCTTCGGGGAACTTTGAATTAAGACTGATACGGGGCACAGACTCCAATACAAGAGGTCGGACGATAACATTTACTGCAATAGGACTGTGCGGGAATATTCTGGATCACGTAGGAACTCTGATTGGATTTACTGGAGAAGGAATAAATATCCGGATAACTGAATTTTGAGGGTTGTTCAAAGATGTAAAACACCCTGATGAAGTCGTGAATATGACGAAACATGCGTTGGCTAAAAAAGATTCAAGACAAAAGAATATTCATAACTATCAAGATTGAAAACGATGATTGAAGACTGATTATATCACTTTTGTTTACACTCTTGCATGTGCTAAAGGCTGTGTAATATTTACATAAAACACCTGGGTTTTGATTGAGGATGATGAATGGGCATCTTACCCCTCTTTGAGCACAGCATCACTTGAGGATCATTACAAATATACTTTTGACGATTAATTAAGCGCCGCGTGAACCTAGAATTCATCCTTCTTTAGTAAGATCTGTAAATGCAGCATAAACTTATCCTTTTTTCACTACTGAATACTTGTTGATTAAAAGATAAAAAATAAGACATTGTTCTATTGTGCCCACACCTGGCCTAAAGTCATACAGTAATTAAAGAATGATCTTGTTGTCCTTTGCCCTGGATGCTAGCAGACCCGATAAAGTCTGCCCAACACCTTGGCAATGGAATCAATTTAGGATATAGGACAATAGCACTTCGGGTCACCTTTTTTAAAAATCAGCACAATTGTGGCATGTGACCAAGCCCTAGGGGGGCCATGGTGACAACAGGACATAAAATGTTGGTGAGAAGAGGTGCCCAAAGGTCGATGTTTGCCTTAAAAAGATCATTGAGTACTCCATCTGGGCTGTGAGTTTTACCCCAGAGGCTTTTGCTAATGCCTTTCAGGACATCCTCAAGCTCTATTCTCAAGCCACAATGTCTTGGTGTTGCTGTCATGGAAGGTATTTCAGAAAGGGTGCCCCCATTATAGATCCCCGTAAAATGGATAAGCCAATCATCAGGAGAGATAAGAACATCCAGCCCTGAACTGGTTGAATGATTAAAAAACGGTTGATCGATCACTTGCCAAAACCATTTGCAATCTTTTTTTGAACACACCTCTAAGAGACTTTGGTAACCCTCCTCTCTGATCTGTTTTTTCCTTATGGCAGTGGCTTTTTTATAGATGGTTCGACACAACTGAACTTCCTTCTGAGACCTAGGGGTTAATTTCAAAGCCATCATCAAATTCCTGTGGGCCATTGAGCAGCTGGCATCGAACTAACTCATGGTCTTAACCATCTTCTCCTTGCAGGTGATTGTTAAAATTTCTTTGACAGAGGCGCATAACCCAAGAAAGCAGGCAATAGTATCTTTAACATTGGCATCTTCATCTAAACAGGTGAAAACCTCTGTCATATTTTGGATTGCCAAAGAGTAGGTCAGTTTTCTTTATCTATGTTCCTCTACTTCTGCATAACTCCCTTGTTCTTGACATTGGTAAGTGTTGGACCTGGTGCAACAACCACACCTCCCACATGTCACTGAAAGAAGACAATGGTCACTAAATGCAGTATCACTCACTGTATAGTCTGAGAAAAAAGTTGTTACATCGGATGAAATTAAAATATAATCAATTAGACTGCCAGAATCCCTGCCAATGTATATCAGCTTTAAAAGCGGTCCATCTGTCACTTCCTACATGAGGAACCTTCACAGCAGAGTTCAGTGGAAGCCAAATAAAATTCCATTGTATGCTAAAAATGTTTAGCCTATTTCTTTCCACTTTATCCCCTAACATAGAAATACACATTTGGTCCCAGTTTCCAAATTCATCCCAATTCTGTAACCACTATGAGGGAATATGTAACTCATAAATGGATTTTTTTCTTTACAACCCTGGCTTTCTAGGTGGCTATTTTTGAGGCAGCTCTCTGCCCTAACTACTGCTACTGTAGCCTGTGTAGTTGTGGCTCTCCCTTGCTTCAAAAACGAAATGCCGAAATATCCTACTTCCCATGGCCAGCCTGTCAATACAAGTTAAGGGCTCACCAAAGGAGGACTATGATCAAATATCTGTTGCTGACTAATAGCAGCCCTTCAAAAAGGGTGAGGATATACCCTCCTCAAGTGTGGAGTAAGCAGAGCTTGAGCAGTCAGATCCACAGGGTCTTTATATCTCAGAGTAGATTTCTCAAAAATACATCTACCTTTATGAAATAAGTCTCACAGTATCTATGGATTTCTCATTATATTCAACTCTCAGATGCCCTAGGGTCCTTGAAGTGCATTGGTCAAAGAACATAGCTACATTTGTTTCCACAATGAGTATTGCAGTCTCAAGATCAATGATCTTCTTAGCACTTTTGGACCTATTCTACCGCCCTATCCCCTCAACAACCAAATTGAATGTCTGAGAACCTGTGTTTCTACTGATCCTGTGTTCTCTAGAAAGACGTGAGCAGTCACTGTGCAGTTTTTCCTTCACAGGTTTGACTTTGAAGTCAGTGATGTTGGTGAGTGGTCTGAAATACCCCTAGGAAGGGACTGCAGTCTTCCAAAAGGATATCATCAATATTGGGAACTAAATATAATATGTTCTAGAAAAACATGCAATACACTTCTGAATAAAAGGAGTGTTGCTTATCATTCTAATGTTTCATGCTCTACACCTCCCTCAGACCCATTGCAGTAACAAATGTTACCAGTCCGGCGATCTTGAGCTCTTCCCATCCATATGCTCTTGAACTATTATGGTCAGTATCCATAAGGTCACTAAAATCCCCACCTATTACATGGGCTGTGTTAGACTTGGCTTTTACAGTGGGTTTATCCCCAGATTTTTTGCTTCGTGGCCTTCTGTTTCTGCCCTGTTTTTGTTGGTTTTATGATTCTGGGCACTTTACCACTGCTGATCAGTGCTAACGTGTATATGCTCTCCCTGTAAATTGTATATATGGATTGGTGTTTCCACGATTGGCTGATTTGATTTACTAGTCAGTCCCTAGTACAGTACACTGTGTGTACCCAGGGCCTGTAAATCAAATGCTTCTAGTGGGCCTGCAGCACTGATTGTGCCACCCACATAAGCAGCCTGTAAATGTAACTCAGGCCTGCCATTGCAGAGCCTGTGTGCAGTCTGGTACAGCCATGTCGACTTGGCAAGGGCACACACTTGCCAGTCCATAACCTTCCCTTTTCTTACATGTTAGTCACCCCTAAGGTAGGCCCAAGGTACCCCTGTGGGGAGGGTGCAGTGTATGTGAAAGGTAGGACATGCCCTGGTGTGTGTAGCGTGTCCTGATAGGGAAATACTGCCAATTTCGTTTTTTACTATTGCAAGGCTACCTATTCCCATAGGATAGAATGGGGAGTTTGCTTATAACATCTTATCAGCATAACTGCCCCTGGGAACCAGATAGGAAAATAAAGTTTAGTATGCCTGAACTCAGAATGTTAAAATGCATCTTTTAGTGAGGGTGATTTTTACATTCTGTGTTTGAAAATATCACTTTTAGAAAGTAGGTATTTCCTTGCTTAGCCATCCATTGTGCCTCTGCTAGAATGTGTTTTGACTGTCTGGCTTTGGAGTGACAGGGGCTGGGGATGTGCAGTGACTCCAGAGAGTCTAGATGAGTCAGCGCTAGGCTGAATAGGCCTGGTCTGCATTTGGAGTGGTGGGAGGAGTAGCACCTGCACTTGAATAGGGCTGTGTCTGCCTTCCACAATGATGGCTCCGCCCCCGTGGTGTGTCTGGAGCCAGGGATCACTGCTGAACTAAGGAACCTGCCATGAAGAAGAACCGGGAAAGCTGGAATAAGAGTACTGCCCCTGTGCTGTGTGCTGTTGGGGTTGGCCTGCAGTGGTTGCTTCTGTCTTGGGCAGGGAGAGGACTGGACTTTGCTTTCATCATCCTGCTGTTAGAGTTTTCTCCAAGGGCTTGAAGTAGAGCTTGCCTCCTGTTGGAAGTCTCAGGGATAGAAAAGACTTCAAAGAACTCTTTTGGAACCAAGAAGACTGCCAAGAAGAAGAGCTGGAGAAGCTGTGAGGAGGTACTACCACTTTGCTGTGTGCTTTGCTGGGTTGGCCTGCAGTGGCTGCTTCTGTCTTGGGCAGTGAAAGGATTGGACTGAACTTTCTGCAATTTGTTTTTGTGAGTTTCTCCAAGGGCTTGAGGTAGAGCTTGCCCCCTGTTCAAGAAGTCTCAGGAACAGCAAAGACTTCAAGTTCTTCTGCCATCAGCACTGGGGACTGTGCGTTTTGGGCTGCAACAGAAGAAAAAGCAACCCAACGCCATCTATGACACCGCTGCCGACTCTGTGTCCTGAAGGCACCGCAGACGGTACCGCCGCACCGCAAGCTTGGTCTCACCGACGCCGCTGGACGACCGTCACCGAGCCGCTGCCTGCACCGCAACCTGAGGGCACTGCACGCCACACCGCTGCACTTCGCACCGCAGCCCCGACGCCCGCCGACGCCAGCGCTCCTGACTTAAACCGCGAGGAGTTCGATCTGCAACCCATGTGACTTCAAGGGCCTGACGACTCCTGCACCGACCTCCGGAACTGACGCCTGCGGACGCCGCCCCTTCGGGGCTCATAGAGAGGTGGCCGACGCCCTATATTTCTAAAGGTACTGTTTTGCGGGTCTTCCCGACACCGTAGCTGGCCCGCGACACCGCGGTCAGCCAAAACTGTTTGGATTTGTTGTTCACAATGCTGTGATAGCCCCAGACGGAGCTATCGACTTCAAGGAACTTTATTACAAGTCTATTCTGATTACTGAAGATTTCTAAGTACTGTACAGTGGATTTTGATTGTTTTGGTCTTGTTTTGAGTATATAAAAATATTGGATATTTTTGTAAACTGGTGTGGTGTCCTTTTGTAGTGCTTTCACTGTATTACTGTTGGTCATGTGCAAATGCTTTACACACTGCCTCTAAGATAAGCCTGACTGCTCGTGCCAAGCTACCAAGGGGGTGAGCTGGGGTTATTTTAGGAGTGTAACTCCCTTATCCTGACTAGAAGGAAGAATCCCTACTTAGACAAAGGTGCAAACCCTTGCCAACTAGAGACCCCCATTTCTAACAGGCTGTGTAAAAGGAGGGTGTTTGTGTACCTATATTATGAGTCCCCCAGATCTTCTGGTAAAACCAGTGTGCATCAACAAACAGTACCTCTCCCTCTCCATGAAGCGACATTCATTACCTGTACGCTGGGCTTTTTGGAACAAATCCTGGTCAGATTTATGTCTAAGCAGAAATTGCAGACATTCATTGATTATACATAAGTATTATGCTTCCTACATCAGTCAATTTACATTTTTCAATAAAACAATTTAGGACACTCTTGTCCCAATCATCTCGCTGCCCAGTTTGTTTAACTGCTTCCCCACCATGCCCACAGCTACATCCTGTTTAGCAGCCTTCTTATTGCCAGCATTAGTTAGTGTAATAATTTACTAGAAAGGTGATATAAGATCCATGTGTTAGACCATACCACTCACAGAATTCGGTCACTACTTGATCATGTGCAGGTCTTTAATGCATTACATTTACTATTTTTGGGGACTTATCAGTCCACAGTAGCTATAGAACATGGCATATCACAGAGTGCAGTGCCATATTAACTCCAAACTTTGACATACGCTTTACTCATAAAGAAAAACTCCCACATTCACTTTTCTGACTTTCCAGCAAACCTACACCATCCAAGGAAAGGTGTCTATAAATTTTTGCCCATTCCCAAATGCGATTGGTGCTATTGAGAATATTCATATCATGTTTTGCACACGAGCTGCTACACAGCACATATATTCCGATAGGATAGCACATATATCCTAATAAGAAGATTCAAAATCTCGCTATGTGTACGTAGTATGTAGTTTATACTATAAGGTTTCAGGTTCAGTGGCACAATACCAAATCAGCACACTTGATGCCTATGTATTCAGGCACAGTGTGTTACGCTAGTGTCTGGCAAATTATCTGCTAGGTCACAGATGGGCCATTGGCACATTTGCAATTTGGTGATTACAGTAGCTGAACAAATGGTATTCTTTCTACAACTCATTTTTTCTTATCGAAGTGGCAGAGCATATGGTCTATGTGGATGGGTCTTTCCACCTTAACTTCACCACAAGACATGATATGGAGCACTCTTTTGACATTCTAAATCAGAGGTCTTTAAACATTTTGCTCTGAGCCACACTAAGCAAAATATTTTGAAGTTGGGCACCCCTTCAAACCTTTATGGCAAGAATTGGGGAAGGTGAGAGCCAGGGCTGAGCGCAGAGTCCAAGGCTTATGAGATCATTTCAGAAGTATGTGTTTTGTAGCTCATAATCCACAATAAATGTGAGGCTTGTAAAAGACCAAAAACAGAAATTGACAAAAAACACTCCTCCCCATATATGGGTTGTTGTGAGCCCTTCACACTCCTGGGCCCCAATAAAATACATTTCTCAATGTAAAGGCTGCCTATGACCCAGTAATTGCCTTAATTGATTGAGCCACTCTAAGTTTCATGATGACAAGGATTTATTAATTTTGAGAGGTAATGCAAGGGAGCTATCAGCTGAGTTCTTCAATTAATCTTCTTAACAGATACTGAAAGGGGTACAGTATGAATACATATTAAAAGTATCATTTAAAAAGCAATTGTTTTATCTTAAACACTAAATCATTTTGCTGCAGCCTATAGTATTCAATTTTAAAATAATGATTTAATTATTCACAGTGCTTTCTGTCCCAGGATGGTGCCTTGTAGAGTTATAAACACACAAATCACAGTTCCTCCCTGCACCAACCAGGATTCAACTCTGTGACTCTGGTCACACACACAGACAATTGCAGTGAGCACATTAACAAATTGAGGTTTCATAACATAAAACGTGCATTTACCTCAGATTAGTTTAATTTGCTTTTCATTTCATTTAAGGTGTGAGTATTATTTTATACATACTTACCTTTAGATGAAAAAACAACATTGTTATAAAATGTCTTTGACCCAGCCACCACACTCACTGTCCCCTAGCATCACAGATCACAGTTCCCATACTTTTTTATCTACTTCACCGACTTCATAAAAATTAAGACCTGGAAATTCACCAAATAAAGAGGGTGGTACTTCCAGGCCATCTTCATTTACAAGTATTTGCTGAGGCATTTGCAGTCCCTGTAAATACAGCAGGCCCGGTTCTAGCAGGTGGACCGATGGGCCAAGCCCACCCAAACATGATCTTTGGCCCTCCCAGACACAGCAGAAGATACCACAGAGTAAGCACCTCTTAAGTGCTTTCTCCATGCCAACGACCAAACGTGATTTGTTTTCAATTTGTTTACTTTAATTATCAGTCAGGGGTCTAGAGTACATTTTAAAGCACATTGTTTTAATATTAGCAGTTTTAATTATGTACTGGTAGGGAGAAAAATACTGGCTTTAGATGATTTTCCATATTTTTGTACTCGCTGAAACGTTAAAATACTAGTGGTGAAGGTAAAAAGAAAACAAGGCAAGCTGCAGTGGGAAGGTGTGTGTTGGGGAGAGGGGACAGAGGTTTACCGGCCAATGATGCAGGAGGTGCAGTGGCACCAGAACCCAGGGCTATGAAGGGCCTTCTGAACAACATTTATGGCTGTTTCTGTGTGGAGGTTCTGAGAGTGTTATGTAGTTCACTCTGTGTAGAATGTGCACAATAATATACTGTAGAATGGTGCATGCATTATACTATTCAGATAGTGGCAGTTCATGCCTCATTGGATGAGCAGCCATCATGTGGAATTACAACACCTACTAGAATATGTGTGTCTGTCTGTTCTCTGCGAGATGCTGTGGTAAACTAAATAACCGTTTTATCGCAAGTAAGAAATTGTGCTTGGCTGGATTTATTTTCACCAGTGTGGCAGAGTTACAAATGTGTGCATTTCAAATTGTGATATCTTGTCACAGTGCATTGCACATTCCCAGGTTATAGTCAGGGCCACTGGAATTATGCAATTTTGCGGCTATCGTGTTTTCCCGCATAATCATGGATTTGCCGCATTTGCCACATAATCCATTATCTGATGCATAATCTACAGATGTTTTAAAAAAAATTCTAACTCAAATGGATCAAAAGTAACCTCCGGGCGGAGACCTCCGCTCCGCCCGTGGAGTGTGCGGAGATTTGCCTTCTCCGCGTTCCGCGGAGAACGCGGAGAAGGTAAATCTCCGCACACTCCGCAGCGGAGCGGAGTTGGCCAGCCCCCGCCTCCACCCCCCTATTAATAAGTAAGTTAACATTAATTAAAAATTAAAACCACTTACCTCTGTACTGTCGCGTCCCCGGGCTGCCCTCCTCCTCTTCCTCGCCGTACCGGTAATGCTTGAGAAAACTGCGCATGCGCGTGTGCCAGCGCATGCGCATTTCTCGCAAGGAATGTGCATGCACGGGCACGCGCGCATGCACAGTTTTCTCAAGCATTACCGGTACGGCGAGGAAGAGGAGGAGGGCAGCCCGGGGACGCCGCAGTACAGAGGTAAGTGGTTTTAAGTTTATTTTTAATTAATGTTAACTTACTTATTAATAGGGGGGTGGAGGCGGGTGGCGGAGCGGAGTTTGTTTGCAACTCATTGGACCTCCGCGTAGCCCCGCTTCGCCCAGGGTTAATCAAAAGTTGCTAAAAATACTGCAATGCACAATGCCACACAGTTGAAGGCCCTTCGCAAAGGCTGACTGGTCACTTTTCTGTTGCTTATTGCTATACCTGGGTGGGAAACATGTACTCCTGAGGTGCAACCTATTCCCAGATACACGGCCGGACTGGGAATGCAAACCAGCCCTGGCAATTAACTTGGACCGGCCCCCGGGGGGGCGTGCTGGTGGAAACACTGCTGCTACCCTGCTGCTGCTTTTGTTACAGGGGGGCGATATTGCAGCGCTGCTGCAAAACTGGCCCCCAGTAACAAAAACAGCTGCCGTTGGTCCAAATCCGGCCACCATCCTTCAGGCCCTCCAGGAAAACGCCCGGTGCCTGCTACGGCCACTCCGGTCCTGCCGAGGGCATAATGAAAATAAGTGTGAAAAAAATGACAAAGTAATGAAGTAATACTATCACAAAATGTGCCTCAGTACGCATGTGGTCCTTCGACCTTCAGGACCCAAAGCTGCATCACATACACATTCAGAAAATGCATGCTATCTGCTTGCCTCACGTAAGTTATTGTGTCATTTTATCATTATCATTTTGCACTCCCATCAAGTGTTTAATGAACGCAAAACACCAGATACACGCACCCACCAAATGCATAAACACCATGTTTATACCCTTACACACAGCACATAAGCATACTCACACCAGGCTCAAACAAACGCTGCACACAGAAACACCTACTCAAAATGGCCATGCCACACACATGTACAAAAACACCACAGTTACACACACGCATACTATTCTCACTCAAACTGAACATGTACATATGTAGATCCCATACACTACCGCTACACAAGCACAAACTTTCACTATTCACAAACAGGGCCTCAAAAATAGGCGTGGGTGGAGAACTCCGCTCCGCCAGCAGAGTCTGCGGAGATTTCCCTACTCCGCGCTCCCCTGAGAACGTGGAGTAGGGAAAAAAACTCTGACTCCGCAGCGGAGCGGAGTTTGCCAGCCCCCCCGCTAAATTGGGCCCCCGCCTCCACCCCGCCTAAATTAAAATGCTACTACACATAATTAAAAAAGAATAAAAGTCTTATTGCGGCGTCCCCGGGCTGCCCTCCTCCTCACCGTACATCTTGCACAAACTGCGCATGCGCATTTCTTTGTGAGAAATGTGCATGCGCGCGTGCGCATGCGCAGTTTGTGCAAGATGTACGGCGAGGAAGAGGAGGGCAGCCCGGGGACGCCGCAAATAAGGTGACTTTTATTCTTTCTAAATTATGTGTAGTAGTATTTTAATTTAGGCGGGTGGAGGCGGGTGGCGGAGCGGAGTTCCACGGAGTTTCCACCCAACTCCGTGGAACTCCGCGTAGCTGCACTCTGCAAGCCCCGCCCTGGGTTACTCAAAAACTGCAAGATCCACAAGCTCTCAGTGCTTCTCTTACCTTAACTGACTCTACCGAGAATATATACATCACAATGACCAATGAATGATGAATGAAGCCCAACTGTCTGAAATTAAACACTGAGAAGACTGAAGTTGTGATCTTTGGGGAGAGCTATTCTCTGTGTGGCAATACTGGTGGCCAACAGAGATAGTACCTACTCCCACCCCCATGACCCAGGCGAAGAACCTTGATATCGTAACCAACTTCAAACTCGACATGACAGCCCAAGTCAGTGCTTTCGCCACCTCATGCTTCTAAACCCTGAAGACACATATCTCACTTCACCTCAAAGAGCTACACTGGTGCAGATGTTGCCACCATTTTTGAACTGGTGAATGATTATGCTGAAGATTTTCCAGTACTTTATGAAATGTATGTATCTGCAGTTGTTATAAGGGATGCATCTGCAGCCTGTGAGAGCACCTTTTCAACACTATCTACTATCCTCACACCTTTCCATCGCACAATGAGTGCAAACAGAATTTGACCATTTTACACATTAGAAGGAGCTCACAGCAAACTTATGTATGGCTGAGTTTGTAAGAGAATTTTCAAAGAACAACAGGGCCTGTATTATGGATAGGGAGCACTGTCCCTTGTTGCATCACTGCGCGGTAAACAGCGTTTACTTCGCATGCGATACTTCGCATGCCATTACAACGCGGTCGTTACACCGACCGCGTTGTTAGTTCGCATACCTTTACTACGCAAGTTGGAACAACGACTTGCGTTAGGGGGGAGAAGGTGTTGGATTTAAAATCGAACACCTTCCCTAGTGTCCGTACAGACTGGAGTTGGAATAGTAAATTATACTATTCCAACATCCAGCGCCTCTACTGCAATTCGTTGTTCCGAATTGCGTAGTAAAGGTATGCGAACTAACAACGCGGTCGTTCTGACGACCGCGTTGTAATGGCATGCGTACTAAACGCATGCTAAGTAACGAGTGCTATTCTCACTGCGCACCTTTAAAGAGGTG
Source organism: Calotriton arnoldi (assembly GCA_963921515.1). NCBI lineage: Eukaryota > Metazoa > Chordata > Amphibia > Caudata > Salamandridae > Calotriton > Calotriton arnoldi. Next base: position 1,438,824 of record CAWUFW010004142.1, read on the forward strand.
TGCTAGGCGCAAACAGGGACAGGGCACCCTGTTACAATTAATGCACTGCCCTCAGGACAGCCGGGAACCCACGCCTGCCCAGGGCAGAGCTTTCAGTGAAATATTTAATGGCTGTTTATAAGTATAGAAATCATGTGTTTCACAGTGCAGGCAGCATTCTGTCTGCAATTTAAAGAGTAGAGAGAGATCTCTTTGCAGGCAGGTGTAGTTAGTGACTGCACCTGCCTGCATGGCTATATCTGGTGGGAGCCCTAGGCTCCCTCCAGAAGGCTGGCTTAAGAAGGCATACAGACTGTGCACCATCTTTTGTGGCATATTGTCACTGCGCATCCTGAGGGTCTTTTTGTCCCTGCGCCTGCCTCCATGATATCAGGCAGGCGCAAAGGCAAAATCATTCCCTCATTTGCATGGGGCCATGCTCCCATGAAAATGAGGAAATGCGCTCTGAAGATAGCACTGGCTCTATATGTGTTCCAGCACTATCCGTATTACAGAAGGGGCTGCATAAGCAGCCCCCTTCTGTAATACCATAGTGTCCTGGGGCGCACAAAGAGGGCCCTTGCTCCTCTGGGGCTCTCTATGTGATACGCCCCAGAAGGTTACCTCTTTGACTGCAATTACCAGTTTTACAATTGCCAGGCATGAAAACTGCTGCCAGGTATCAGGAATACTGCTTTCTTCTGTTGCAAATTGTGTTGCTGTTTTTTTACACTTTTTATCAATGAAAGCAAAAGAATGACATGAAAATGAACAGTTACAAAGATTGCATCGTGCAAAGAAATTAGTGTTGGGCAAAATGCAAGGAGTAAATAGGCAGTCTTCCTAGTGCAAAGATGCAAAGGCTTTGTTGTGGTTACAGGGACCTCCTTAAACGGGAACTACTATTACAATCTGCTTGGCATCCAGGTGTTTTTATGGAAGCCTGGACTGCTGGAAATTACTATGGTTGTGCCTGATGAGTATAGACATCAGCTTTTACTCTCAAGTACCTCTCCACATGCTCTGTATGACTGATTGGAAGAAAATATAATGTAAATCTAGTGCTTGCCGGCTACCTTCAAAATTGTCAAAATTGAGCACACATTGGCCCACCCGAACTCACCATTGGCCCATCCAGATATAAATTCCTGGAACCGGGCCTGGAATACAGCCACGGATCCCTAGAGGGGCGCGCCCCACAGTTTGAAGACTTCTCTTCCAAAGTGAAGATGAGTGGGAGGGAGGGGGGATAGGACGTTCTTTTTTTTTCTCTTTGAATCTCTTGTTGCTTGTTGTCCTTCGTTATTAGGAAATCAGTCATTCTTATGTACCATCTCTAATCGCAAACTGCATTTTATTGTGTAGAATAAACGTGGCTTGCCCGATTGGGTTATAGGTGGCTTGTTGTGTTAACAATGTCCTTGACACAGTAGCAGCTCGTGGAGGGAGTGCCGCGGGGCGGTGGGGCGGGGCAGGGGAGGGGCAGGGTAGGGGGTAGTAAACTACAGCATACGGCCGAACAGAGGCAAGTAAACAAATAACTAAATAAAACGAATTTCGTTGCGCTCTCTGCATCGCATTTGGCAATGCAGCGCGCGCAATGAAATTCGTTTTATTTATTTCTTTGTTTACTTACCTCTGTTCGGCCGTATGCTGTAGTTTACTACCCCCCACCCTGCTCCTCCCCCGCCCCACCGCCCCGTGACACTCCTTTCACGAGCCGCTACTGCCTTGACCTATAGCGTATATATACGGGGCTGTATGCGGCATGTTGTGTACAACAAGTATGGACTTTGATAATAATAAATAGAATTGATCCCAAAGTGAAGATGCAGGTAACTTCATAAATCTGTGCGAGCAATGCTGCACGACCGGCACATGCCACAAAATCACTGCTGCTTGTGCACTGTAATGCAGGATTGCCATACTTTAGGGGCATATTAATGCGACAGGAGAATGCACATGAGAGAAAAAGCCCGGCTCCAATGTCAAATTTTTGAAGTTCAAATACTGTGGAGAATACAGAATCATACTGAACAGACTGACTCGGTATTCACACCATTCACAAAACTTGTCTCTATGTTAAAATTATGTGATGTAAAAACATTGAATTGGTTATAGTCAAATTTTTTTGTGAAGTGGGAGAAAGAGGCAGAGATGCAGCCTCCACCCCATACACTTCTCTTAGGTCTTATATGTCTTTGCACCTCCTGTAGAGTGCTTGCATTGTAGTGTTTTGGTGGCATCCTCAAAGTACATTACATTTTTTTTTATCTCATGGACGCACTGGATACCGAATGTAACGTTCTTTTGTTTTTACACTGCAGCACGTCTTTTATGTTTTACTCAGGGCTGCCGCTGCTTGCTATCCTTTTCGTTCTTTTTTTCATTTGATTGGCGATTTGTCATTCATGTTTTCCTAGTCACTATGTCATTTATGGTTTGGATAATTTGGCCCAATTGTATCCTTATTCAACCCACCCTCAGAGAGGTTGGCTGAAGAAATTGTATTTTCCGTTCTCTCTGCTAAACTTAGTCAGTTTCAGCCTTGCAAAAAACATTGAATGGAAAATGTTCCATGATTGGGTTTCAGTGTTTTTCCATTCAATATTATGGACACGATGCCGTGACTCTTCTTATCCAATCAGTAACTTAATATTTTACGTGTAGGGCCCAAGGAAATCCTTCTGCTGACCGCATCCATGATGCTTCAGAAGTATCAGTTGCTCTTATGTTGGGTTTTCCGTCAAGAAAATGAACCAGAAGAATGCCATCCTCACCTCTCTGGACTCCATGAGGCCTGTGGGTTCTGCATGTGTTAAAACTGTGTCATTCTGCAGACTCTTTTCACAGGCCTGATTGCAACATGATATTCTCATATTCACAAAACCTTTAAGGAAGAGGTGTGGTTTATTGTGGTTCAGCTGCTCCTCATTTTAGAAACGGGGCCTGGCTGCTGATCTCGATTTTTGCACTTGACTGAAAATCGTGTGAGTCTGGGCGTGCCCCTTAATTTCTCAGTGCCTAAACCGTAATGCAGTTGTTTATTGTAAATTCCCACTTGGTTTACATGGTCTAGCATTGCTTCCTGATGTCCCCACTTCACCTCCTTAAACTGCTAGGTTTGTGCTACACGATGAAGAAGCATGCCAGTTCCTTCTTAATCCCCAGCACCGATGACCAGAGCCACGTTTGCCACATGGTGTTTTTGATATATATTATCATATTGGCCTATGGTCTCCAATTAAACCCCTTAGCAATATTTCGCACTCTTGCCATATGCAAGAGAGCATCTTCGATCTGTAGGGCAAGTAGTATAATAGGCTCAAGGTTTAAATTCATTGCGAAAGTCTTGCATATATAAATACATATTTATACTTTTAATAACACACATCCTGCTTTGCATGTGAGTAATTAAAAGTCCGCAATATCAAAGCGTGAAAACTAAATGACTTGAAATGATAGTGTTTACAGGATCCATCACACACTTTGACAATCAGATAATTAGCGGTTAGCCTAAATTATCATTAACCTTGTGTAATAATTATTTTTAATTAACTGCCCAAATAGCCATTTGAACAGAATCAGAAAAATATAGCTTGATTATTCACACAGGACATGGCTTCTGCATCAAAAGAAAGACTGTTCTGTTTGGTGCTTAAATATAAACAAGCATTGGCAATGCCATAAATTCTGAGCTTGGCAAACTCGCGCGATGGTGAGATGGTTCTGATTTTATTTGAAACATATGTCAAAAAAGAAGAGAAAAAGGAGCATGCCACCACCTAAAAGCAATGACTATATGTCTGCAATAGTTATTTTACATTTAAAAACATATAACAATCACATACAATTTTAATTAACTAGTGCGGTTGCTTCCTAGCAGGCAGATGTTCTTAGTACGCAATAGACACTTTTTTAGTTTTAATCACAGCAAAATAAGATTTCAATTGGCACGAAGAAAATGTAATAGTGGCTTTGAACTAGTGTAACTAGAAGACATCGTTTAAAAACACAGGGATTATCAAAAATGTATTTTTATTTTTTTAAATGGAAAAAATAATGGCAAAATAATTGTCATAGCACGGATGTACACTACTTTATGGGTGGCTGTGCACATGTGATTGCGGAAAACTGCCATCACTCACAGTGCAAGAGAGGCAATGGTTGAAGTGGGCTGTCCCATTTCCCCATGCTGTACAGCGGTGGGCGAAATTAAAATGTGAATGAAAGTTGAACAGACCACTGGGTTCCAATGGCTTTCCCAAAAGCCCCTCTATGTATCTAAATATGTATGTACTTTTTATTTTTGATTTGTGTGGTTTACAGGATGTTGGAAAGCAACTAAAGCTGTTTCTAGGCTAAACCAAACAAGCATTTGCAATGCAATCGGTCTCGCCTTTGGGATCTTATAAAGTATTTAGCCATGCATCACATTATCCTGGGTGCTGCCACATCCACTGTTCTTTAACATAGCACTGCATTGAGAAGTACTTGCAGTTTTATGGCAGGCTGCCATTCCTGCCAGAACGGTGTATGAAGGCCATAAACGCAGGCAGGAGTCGGGTTGGATCTCCTGTAATCACCGGAAGCACAGGAAGCACAGGAAGCCCTTGTCTGTTTGCTCAAATGTAGTTACCCGTTTAAAGCACTGGATGGATGGGACAGAAATCCGTTCACGTGCTGGGCAGCAAACACTGGTGTGCACGTATGCACTGCTGGGCCGATACTGAGAAGGCATCCCTGTTGTGAGAAGTTGGCCTGGCATATGCTGTCCACTAATTATAGTGGGCACCTTGCACCAGTCCAAATCGACTCTTATGGTAGATAGGTTAAAGACAACCTTATTGAAAGCTATCCTAGTGGTAGCTATGGAGAGCAGCCTTCAGGCTAAGTCTTGAAGGAATGTAAAGCAGCTTGTTTTACCAGTCTATAATCTCTTGAGTGACCAAATGAAAGAGCACCACACCAGGTATATATTCAAAATATATGTATTTATTACTAAACACACCCCTCTAGTCTCTTTATGAGGCTAGAGTTCGAAGTACATAGGTTATAAGATCTTAAATCCCAGTAATAGCACAAATACACGTTTGGGCCCTAGGGGCGTACCAAACCATATACCAATAAAGTGGTATGCGAACCACGACTGAACTAGACACTAGGCCTAGAGCCTCTAGAAGTGCTTGGACCACAAGGAACCACCCAAGGTAGTGACACAGGGGACCCACGGGAGACGCGTGCAGTGTAAATACACAACCGCGATACGCCGTTAACTTCTATGGAGAAAGTCGGGATCGGAAAAATAGAGGAAAGGGACACTTAAAAGAGGACTAGGACAAAACCCTTTGAGATCTAGGACTTTGAAGAGTCTCTACCCACGGGAGCACCGGAGTACTCGTGTTACCTCACCCAGGGAAGCCGGGTGCATAGGTGCCTTTCGGGGTCGGGTTTCGTCGTCGTTTCGTATGGCGATCTGCTGCAAAGTGCTGCTGGCGACCAGGAGAAAAGTGTCCGGGTGGATCCAAGAGTGGATCGGAGTTCTGAAGAACCTGAAAGCAGAGGGGACAGAGTCTGGGTCACTAGCCAGTGACCAGGAAGGCGATGGACAGATGCCCACCGATGTTGAGTGCTTCAGGTGCGGTGACGGTCGTCTTGACTCTTCAGCCACGAGGTCCGGGAGGCGTTGTCGGCAACCAGGAGCAGGATTCGGGCTGGTGCTCGTTGTCTGTCGAGTGCTGAGGTGTCGGCGACCGGATTGGACCCAACAAGCCTTGGCAACGGCAAGTCTCGAGTAAGATGTAGATCGTCGATGGTGCAGACCAGCAAGGTCTGGGGAACTCACCCAGCAAGGGTAAGTGAGGGCAGGCCTGGAGCAACCAGGATGCCAAGTAAAGAAAAGATTGGCCTTCGTTAAGGGCTACTAGCCAACGGGCTAGCGACCGCGAAGGAGCCTTGTGACGCCGCACGTGGAGCTGGCTTACAGGACACTCGTGGAGTGGGGGCCAGTGATCTTCGGTGCAGGTGGTGCTGGAGGCTAGGGCTACTCGGAGCCCAAAGCACGACTTCTTGGGAGACCCAGAAGATGGTGCACTTGCAAGTGTGCTCGGTGTCCAGGGGTCACGGCCTCAAGTCACCCACGATAGCCACGGGCCTCAGCTTTTCTGGGGACTCAGGGTAGCCTCGGGGAAGTCTGAGAATCCACCTCTGGTGATGCGATGACTTCGGCGTCCGACGGGAGCTTCAGTAATGCGAACCGGACAGATGCTTCTTTGGTGCCTGCCAAGCAGGGGAGTCACTCCTTGACCCCAAGGGAGATTCTTCAGTCCTCTAATCGTGAGTAGAGCGTCGAAGGTCCAGGATTCAGTTTCAGAGTTTCGTCCAGGTATAATCTAAAGTCCTAAGGACTGGGTTCCTACCTTTATTCTAAAAATAGGGGATGGACTACTCTGTGGCCCCACCTATGGGTGGGTCAGGGCAGAGGGGTGGCTACACCCTTTCCCTTTGTCCAGTTCGCGCCAAAGCAGGGGCTGCGAGCCCCTGATCTGGTTTGAACTGGGGTATGCACAGGGACACCAAATGTGCCCCCAGTGCAGGACTTCAAAGCACCCGAAAGTGCTCCCGCCCAGTCCCAATACACATTGTCCTGTCTGGGGAGGTGGTCACACCTCCCTGGGACAGGAAACCTATTGTCCAGGCCTCCCCTGCCGGAGTTTCGTCCAGCAGCAGGAGGCCAGACTCGTGTCTGTGGCAGCAGCATCCATTTTGTGATGCCAGGGCTCTGGAAAGAAGTTACCGGACTCGTCAGAGTTAACATGCCTTTCCCTCTAGAAGGGTGGAATGCTACCCCCGCTGCCAGGATTGGTGGGGGGGTAGTATTCCAAGATGTTTGACACCAAACACGACATGTTTAGGTGCAGCCATTCCAAAGTTAGCATTTTACCGCGAGGATATAATGCGCTTAAGAGTATATGGTCAGGCTGCACTACAAACAGCATCAGAGATGGTCTCCGAACGCTGCAGAGGGGCCCTGCTCATGCAGGGGCACCCTCTCACATAGGAACCATGCACTCTGCCTTTAGGATTGATAAGGCCTGCCTTAGGAGTGACTTATAGGTTTATATGTGTGTATGCTTTTAGTGATATAGGTAACCTATACCACAGTAAGGGGTGCATGCACCACCTTACCCAGGCTGCAGTAGCAGACCTGTGGTGTCAGTTTGGATGGCCTTCCAGGGGTGGCATAATATATGCTGCAGCCCCTGGCAGGCCTCTGAGGTACCTATGCCCTTGGTACATAGTATACCATATACTAGGGACTTATAAGGGCACTCCAGATCCCAATCAGTGATGTGCCTAAGGCACATGGAGACCCTTTTAAAGAGGAAACAGCTAGGCTGGGGTTCTGAATAGCAGGGCCACAGCCAGACTAATGTCGAAAACCAGTGAAGCATCAGCAAAAAGTGGGGGTACCCATGTGAAGCAGATCCTACTCTCCTACACAACCCCCCCAAACGTAGGGACATTAAACTAACCTTGCCCAGTTAAGTCTTCATGTTCTAAGTGGAAATACCTAGAGAGTCCATCTGCATTCGCATGGTTACTCCCAGGCCTATGTTCCACTGTAAAGTCCATCCCCTGTAGGGAAATGGACCACCTAAGCAGTTTGTGGTTTTCACCCTTCATTTGTTTTAGCCATAAGAGGGGCTTATGGTCTGTCTGAACCAGGAAGTGTGTACCAAACAAGTATGGCCTCAACTTCTTCAGAGCCCAGACCACAGCAAAGGCCTCCTCTCTATGGCTGACCAACGTTTCTCTCTAGGGGTCAGCCTTCTGCTAATAAAAGCTACTGGCTGATCCTGACCTTCTTCATTCAATTGTGACAGTACAGCCCCTACCCCCAATTCAGATGCATCTGTTTGAACAATGAACTTCTTGGAGTAATCAGGACTCTGCAGAATTGGAGCAGTGCACATGGCCTGCTTGAGGTCATCAAATGCCTTTTGACAGCTAACTGTCCACTGAACCTTTTTGGGCATTTTCTTAGAAGTTAAGTCATTCAAGGGTGTCACTATTGATCCATACCCCTTGACAAATCTCCTATAGTACCCAGTCAGGCCTAAGAAGGCTCTCACCTGAGTCTGGGTAGTGGGAGCAGTCCAGTCCATGATGGTCTGGATCTTGCTCTGCAAAGGTTGAACCTGGCCTCCACCCACAAGGTGGCCCAGGTACACAACCTGACTCTGCCCTATCTGGCACTTAGTGGCCTTGATAGTCAGGCCTGCCTTTTGCAGGGCCTGTAAAACATTCCTGAGGTGGACCAGGTGATCCTCCCAGGTGGAGCTAAAGACAGCAATATCATCTAGATAAGCTGCACTATAGGCTTCCAGTCCTGTGAGAACTGTGTTCACCAACCTCTGGAAAGTGGCAGGTGCATTTTTCAGACCAAAGGGCATTACCACAAATTGATAATGCCCACTAGGGGTTGAAAATGCTGTTTTGGGCTTTGCAGTATCAGCTAGTCTGATCTGCCAGTAGCCAGCTGTTAGGTCAAATGTGCTGAGATATTTGGCAGAGGCCAAAGTATCTATGAGCTCATCTGCCCTGGGTATGGGATGGGCATCAGTCCTAGTGACTGCATTGAGACCCCTGTAGTCTACACAAAACCTCATCTCTCTTTTCCCACCACTGGTGTGAGGTTTCGGTACCAGGACTACTGGACTAGCCCAAGGGCTATCTGAGGGTTCAATTACTCCCAACTCCAACATTTTCTGGACTTCAGTCCTGATACAGTCCCTGACATGGTCAGGTTGCCTATAAATCTTGTTTTTAATAGGCAGACTGTCCCCAGTGTCCACTTCATGAGTGCACCAGGTGGTCTGACTGGGTGTCAGTGAAAACATATGTCTAAACTGATTGAGGACTTGCCTGCAATCAGTTTGTTGCTGGGTAGTGAGGCTGCCTGCCAAGGCTACACCATCAACTGACCCATCGTCAGGGTTCTGTGAGAGCAGGTCAGGGAGTGGGTCACTCTCTTCCTCCTGCCCTTCATCAGTAGCCATGAGCAAGCCCATGTCTGCCCTGTCCACATATGGCTTTAGTCTGTTGACATGGAGAACCCTTTGGGGACTCCTGGGTGTTCCCAGGTCCACTAAGTAAGTGACCTCACCCTTCTGCTCAACAATAGTGTGGGGTCCACTCCATTTGTCTTGGAGAGCTGCTGGGGCCACTGGCTCCAACACCCACACCTTCTGTCCTGGCTGGTACACAGTCAGAACAGCTCTTTGGTCATGCCAGGCCTTCTGAAGTTCCTGGCTAGCCTCAAGGTTTTTGGTTGCCTTTTTCATGTACTCAGCCATCCTTGAGCGGAGACCAAGTACATAGTCCACTATATCTTGCTTTGGGGGCTTGAGAGGTAACTCCCATCCTTCCTTCACCAAGCACAGTGGACCCCTCACAGGGTGGCCAAACAGAAGTTCAAAAGGGCTGTAACCAACCCCTTCTGAGGCACCTCCCTATATGCGAATAAAAGGCAGGGCAAGAGTATGTCCCATCTACGCCTAAGCTTTTCTGGGAGCCCTTTAATCATGCCCTTCAAGGTTTTGTTGAATCTCTCAACTAAACCATTGCATTGTGGGTGATAGGGTGTGGTGAACTTATAAGTCACTCCACACTCCTTCCACATTGCTTTTAAGTACCCAGACATGAAGTTAGCACCCCTGTCTGATACTACCTCCTTAGGAAAGCCCACTCTTGAGAAGATTCCCAGGAGGGCCCTTGCCACCACAGGTGCTGTAGTGGTCCTTAGGGGAATAGCTTCTGGGTACCTGGTGGCATGATCCACTACCACCAGGATAAACCTGTGCCCAGAGGCTGTTTGGGGATCCATGGGACCAACAATGTCAATCCCTACCCTCTCAAAGGGCACCCCCACCACAGGTAGTGGTATCAGAGGGGCCTTTGTAGTGCCACCTGCTTTGCCACTGGCTTGGCAGGTTACACAGGAGCGACAAAACTCCTTACTGTCTTCAGACATGTGGGGCCAGTGAAAGTGAGGGACAATTCTGTCCCAAGTCTTGTTCTGGCCCAGGTGTCCTGCTAAGGGAATATCATGGGCTAGGGTCAATAGGAAGCCCCTGAACTTCAAAGGTATTACCAACCTCCTGGTAGCACCAGGCTTGGGGTCTCTACTCTCTGAGTACAGGAGTCCATCATCCCAATACACTGTATGGGGACCACTAGCTTTCCCAGCAGCCTCAGCAGCAGCTTGCTGTCTGAGGGGTTCAAGGGAGGGGCAGCTCTGCTGCTCCTGGCTCAGATCTGCCCTAGAAGGTCCCCCTGTCCCCAAGAACTCAACCTGGTCAGGTTCAAGTTCCTCTGGGACAGTTCCTTCTTCAGGGCTGAGATCATCCCCCTCAAGGGACTGATCTTCCTCCTGAGCCAAGGGGGAAGGCACTGCCTTAACCCTACTACTCCTCCTCTTGGAAGGCACTTGGTCCATTCTTCCAGAATCCAAGGCCTGTTCAGTGCTAGACATTTTGGCTTGTGACCTGGTCACAGCAAACACATCTGCAGGGATCCCCAGCATTTCTGCATGGGTCCTGAGCTCCACTTCTGCCCAAGCAGAAGTCTCTAAGTCATTGCCAAGCAAGCATCCGACTGGTAGGTTTGCACTTACCACAACCTTCTTAAGGCCAGTTACCCCTCCCCAGGAGAAGTTAACAACTGCCAGAGTATGGTCTGTTCTGACATTGCTAGCATTGGTCACTTGGTACATCTCACCAAGCATAACTTGCCCAGGTAGCAATAGGTCTTGTGTCACCATTGTGACACTTGCCCCTGTGTCCCTAAATGCCAAAGCCTCTCGTCCATTGATTAAAGGCTGTTGTCTGTACTTGCCCAGATTACTGGGACTCATAGAGGAGGGCACATCCATGCCTCCATCACAGACTAACACAGCCTGAGTCAGTTCTCTAACTAGGTCAGAGCCCAACTCAGTTCCCAGGGTGAACCCTACTAAACCCTTTGCTGGAGCACTTCCACCAACTGTACTAGGGGGAACAGGTGCCTTAGGGGCATTGGTGGGTGCTGGACTGGAGTCTTTGGACTTGGTGCAATCACTGGTCCAGTGGGTCTTTTGCTTACAGACCTTGCACCATGGTTTTCTTTGGCCTTTACCCTTGGTAGACTGGGAATCCCCACCAGAAGAAGATTTTTGGGGGCCTGATGAAGACTTTTGATCTTTACCCTTCTCCCCACCCTTGTCAGAGTTCTTAGCATCTTGCTTCTTGGTTTCCCCACCTTGGTTCTGTACCTTCTGCTTCACCCTGGTTCTGACCCATTTGTCTGCCTTCTTTCCCAATTCTTGGGGAGAGGTCAGATCAGAGTCAACCAGGTATTGATGCAACAGCTGATTTTGACAGTTATTAAGAATCTGCTCCCTCATTATCAGATTATACAATCCTGCGAAGTCACACACCTTACTGCCCATCAACCAGCCTTCCAGAGCCTTGGCAGAACAATCCACATAGTCTACCCAGTCTTGAGTCTGTGCTTTTTGGGTGTCTCTGAACTTCAACCTGTACTGTTCAGTGATTAGGCCAAACCCATCAATAAGAGCACTCTTCAAGACTTTGTAATTGTCAGCATCCTCCTCTCTAACAGTGAGGAGCTTATCTCTACCTTTGTCAGCAAAGGAGAGCCACAAGATTGCTGCCCACTGCTCCTGAGGGACCTTCTGTACTTTACAGGCCCTCTCTAAAGCAGTTATCCATTTGTGGATATCATCCCCACTCTGGTAGGGAGGGACAATCTTGCTCAGGTTCCTATGGTCATAGGACCTTTCCCTATCTCTAGGGACATGGCTGCCACCATGGGACTCTAGTCCCAACTTTCTTCTCTCTCTAAGGAGATCTAGGGATTCTCTATCTAAAGCCAATTGCTTCTTCCTGATCTCTAGTTGAGTTTCCTCATACTGGACCAGTCTCTTTCTTCTCTCATGAGAGGATTCCCTCCTGTGAGAAGAAACAGAGCTCCCTATGGAGGTGCCAGAGTGGTTAGACTCCTGAGAAGGAGACCTAGACTTTCTGAGCACACTCATAATCCTTCCTGGGGGACAAAGGTGTGGTTTTCTAGATCCTCATCTTCATCTTCCCCAGAAGGGATTGGGTTTTCCAGGTCAGGGTCATTGTCACCCTCCTGGTCAGTTTCAGAGGGGGGGCTGGGGGTAGTGGTACCCCTGGCCCCTTCCTCATCTGCTGGCCCACCCTCTGCTCCTACCCCTTCAGTCTCTGAGGACTTACTAAGATCATAAGCCACCAACAACTCCTTGAGGTGTTGGGTGGTGGGACTTTGGCCTGTCCTTAATTTCCTCACGTTGCATAACGCTCTCAATTCCAAGAATTGGAGTGTATCATACTTGGAGGGTGGAAGCTCAATGGCTTCCTGCAAGGAATCTTTGGATCCTGCTTTTAAAGACATTACTAGTGTGGTGTGGTGTATGCACTACCTACTCTAGTGTGGCCTACTAAACTCTCTTGAGTTGTAGAAAGGGTTGTGCTATCCCTTAACACACAACTCTAAGTTCAGTAGAACTTACTGTTATTCTAAGCTTAAATTATATGTACCTTAGGTACCTTTAGTGGTTTTCAGTTGATCAATTCAATTGAGATTATCTGGTAAAACAATAGCAAGCTGGAATCCCACCGCTGCCACCAATGTGAGAAGTTGGCCTGGCATATGCTGTCCACTAATTATAGTGGGCACCTTGCACCAGTCCAAATCGACTCTTATGGTAGATAGGTTAAAGACAACCTTATTGAAAGCTATCCTAGTGGTAGCTATGGAGAGCAGCCTTCAGGCTAAGTCTTGAAGGAATGTAAAGCAGCTTGTTTTACCAGTCTATAATCTCTTGAGTGACCAAATGAAAGAGCACCACACCAGGTATATATTCAAAATATATGTATTTATTACTAAACACACCCCTCTAGTCTCTTTATGAGGCTAGAGTTCGAAGTACATAGGTTATAAGATCTTAAATCCCAGTAATAGCACAAATACACGTTTGGGCCCTAGGGGCGTACCAAACCATATACCAATAAAGTGGTATGCGAACCACGACTGAACTAGACACTAGGCCTAGAGCCTCTAGAAGTGCTTGGACCACAAGGAACCACCCAAGGTAGTGACACAGGGGACCCACGGGAGACGCGTGCAGTGTAAATACACAACCGCGATACGCCGTTAACTTCTATGGAGAAAGTCGGGATCGGAAAAATAGAGGAAAGGGACACTTAAAAGAGGACTAGGACAAAACCCTTTGAGATCTAGGACTTTGAAGAGTCTCTACCCACGGGAGCACCGGAGTACTCGTGTTACCTCACCCAGGGAAGCCGGGTGCATAGGTGCCTTTCGGGGTCGGGTTTCGTCGTCGTTTCGTATGGCGATCTGCTGCAAAGTGCTGCTGGCGACCAGGAGACAAGTGTCCGGGTGGATCCAAGAGTGGATCGGAGTTCTGAAGAACCTGAAAGCAGAGGGGACAGAGTCTGGGTCACTAGCCAGTGACCAGGAAGGCGATGGACAGATGCCCACCGATGTCGAGTGCTCCAGGTGCAGTGACGGTCATCTTGACTCTTCAGCTACGAGGTCCGGGAGGCGTTGTCGGCGACCAGGAGCAGGATTCATGCTGGTGCTCGATGTTTGTCGAGTGCTGAGGTGTTGGCGACCGGATTGGACCCAACAAGCCTTGGCAACGGCAAGTCTCGAGTAAGATGTAGATCGTCGATGGTGCAGACCAGCAAAATCTGGAGAACTCACCCAGCGAGGGTAAGTGAGGGCAGGCCTGGAGCAACCAGGATACCAAGTAAAGAAAAGATTGGCCTTCGTTAATGGCTACTAGCCAACGGGCTAGCGACCGCGAAGGAGCCTCGTGACGCCGCACGTGGAGCTGGCTTACAGGACACTCGTGGAGTGGGGGCCAGTGATCTTCGGTGAAGGTGGTGCTGGAGGCTAGGGCTACTCGGAGCCCAAAGCACGACTTCTTGGGAGACCCAGAAGATGGTGCACTTGCAAGTGTGCTCGGTGTCCAGGGGTCACGGCCTCAAGTCACCCACGATAGCCACGGGCCTCAGCTTTGCTGGGGACTCAGGGTAGCCTCGGGGAAGTCGGAGAATCCACCTCTGGTGATGCGATGACTTCGGCGTCCGACGGGAGCTTCAGTAATGCGAACCAGACAGATGCTTCTTTGGTGCCTGCCAAGCAGGGGAGTCACTCCTTGACCCCAAGGGAGATTCTTCAGTCCTCTAATCGTGAGTAGAGCGTCGAAGGTCAAGGATTCAGTTTCAGAGTTTCGTCCAGGTATAATCTAAAGTCCTAAGGACTGGGTTCCTACCTTTATTCTAAAAATAGGGGATGGACTACTCTGTGGCCCCACCTATGGGTGGGTCAGGGCAGAGGGGTGGCTACACCCCTTTCCCTTTGTCCAGTTCGCGCCAAAGCAGGGGCTGCGAGCCCCTGATCCGGTTTGAACTGGGGTATGCACAGGGACACCAAATGTGCCCCCAGTGCAGGACTTCAAAGCACCCGAAAGTGCTCCCGCCCAGTCCCAATACACATTGTCCTGTCTGGGGAGGTGGTCACACCTCCCTGGGACAGGAAACCTATTGTCCAGGCCTCCCCTGCCAGAGTTTCGTCCAGCAGCAGGAGGCCAGACTCGTGTCTGTGGCAGCAGCATCCATTTTGTGATGCCAGGGCTCTGGAAAGAAGTTACCGGACTCGTCAGAGTTAACATGCCTTTCCCTCTAGAAGGGTGGAATGCTACCCCCGCCGCCAGGATTGGCGGGGGTAGTATTCCAAGATGTTTGACACCAAACACGACATGTTTAGGTGCAGCCATTCCAAAGTTAGCATTTTACCGCGAGGATATAATGCGCTTAAGAGTATATGGTCAGGCTGCACTACAAACAGCATCAGAGATGGTCTCCGAACGCTGCAGAGGGGCCCTGCTCATGCAGGGGCACCCTCTCACATAGGAACCATGCACTCTGCCTTTAGGATTGATAAGGCCTGCCTTAGGAGTGACTTATAGGTTTATATGTGTGTATGCTTTTAGTGATATAGGTAACCTATACCACAGTAAGGGGTGCATGCACCACCTTACCCAGGCTGCAGTAGCAGACCTGTGGTGTCAGTTTGGATGGCCTTCCAGGGGTGGCATAATATATGCTGCAGCCCCTGGCAGGCCTCTGAGGTACCTATGCCCTTGGTACATAGTATACCATATACTAGGGACTTATAAGGGCACTCCAGATCCCAATCAGTGATGTGCCTAAGGCACATGGAGACCCTTTTAAAGAGGAAACAGCTAGGCTGGGGTTCTGAATAGCAGGGCCCCAGCCAGACTAATGTCGAAAACCAGTGAAGCATCAGCAAAAAGTGGGGGTACCCATGTGAAGCAGATCCTACTCTCCTACACCTGTGTGATGAGGAAAGTGTGCCAGGATGGCAGAGACCATCAGTTGTGCTCACCGGGTGCATCATTTGCGAAAATGTACATCAGTATGTACCACTGTTGCCAACACAGTGAGGCTGGCAACACCCTGCCATGCGCAACAGAACACCCAGCAAAACTGCGGGAGGGCATAATAGGTCTCTCTGTGCAGCTAGCATCATTAAGTCTGGTGTGTTGTCTTAAGGCCGGTGGCCTGCAACGCCCAGGCTTTGCTGGGTAACTTATCGTGTTATTTCTCAAAGCAGTTTATGCAGCTACCTCACAGAGCGGCCACTGCTAGTGATTCATGTCACTTATGCTCGGTTTCACTAATAAAAGCGCAGAAGTGCAGAGAAGTGTCCTTTTAAGCACACGTTTAACCTTTTTCTATGAATGGGGCAGAGTGTGGCGGGCTGCAGATTTCATAGTTGTCAAGCGACACCAGGTCATGAGTGCTGTGCGACTTTCAGCCAGCCCTGGTTTTTGAGCCCACAGCAGTATGAATGCTGGTAGTTGTAGTTTCAAGTTGCCCATTAATGGTAGGGTCTTACAAGAGTTAATGAAAATTGAGGGGAAAAAACACTGCTGTACTCTGGATAAGACCAACTCTTTCAGCAAGTGGCTAATTCCTTGAACGAGTTTAATGTATAAACATTAAACGGTGAACGTATGCTCATATGTGCAACCACTGTTTTCCCCGATCAGTCCCTAACCGTGACTAACTTTCCATTCCATAGTCTAGTATAACAGGGCCACTGAAATTAAGCGGCAAGACAGCACTGAATTATGAAGCAGTTTTGGCGAAATTATACAGAAAGAAAAGCCAAAATATGCAGCATTATGCTGCACATATTGCTTCATTATTTTGTCATTTTTGTACATGGTAATACTATGTGGGCAAATATTTCACCCCAGTTCAAGTATAACAACCAAATGCATGAATAAGCAACTGAAAAATGACCAGTTAAGCTTTACAAAGGCTCTTCCAACACGCGGCGAACACATATCGCCATGTTACAACTTTTGATCGCTTGAGCTAGAAACATTTTTTTTTAATTGCAGATTATGCAGCAGATGATGGATTATGTGGCAAACTCGGCAAATCCTTAATTATGCGAAAAAATCTTCGGCCACGGAATTGCATAATTCCAGTGGCCCAGAGTATAGAGGACACATTCTGATAATAATAAATGAGCTTGTAAAGCGCCTGGTTACACTAGCTAGTGTGTCCCCGCGCTGCAGGCTACTCGGACCGCTCTGTAGCAGCAAATATCAGTGTGGTGCATGATCTATATCTGAAAGAGCCATGTTTTTTGTTTTTTCCGGAAGGAGTTTTCTGATGGTTCCGTCCAGAGAGCTTGGGGGAGGGTGTTCCAGTGCTTAGCGGCTAGATAGCGAAAAGACCTACCACCCATTCTTGCTCTTTTGATTACTGGGATTTTAACCTGCCCTGTCCCCAGGGACCGCAGGGCCCTAGTAGGAATGTAGGGTGACATTAGACTATGTAAGTAACTAGGTCCCTTTCCCTGCAGGATACGCTGACTGACACACAGGGCCTTAAAGAGGATTCTTTACATGCCAACATTTTGAATGTGATGAGGGAGAGAGAGTTTGGAAAAAGAAATTCGGGGCAATTGAATTCCTCGGGAGTCTCCCGCATGAATCGGGTCTGTTAGCATTTATCCATTCTACTCAGTAGGAGCGTGCCGTGTGGCTACACGCACGCGCTCACTTACGTCACCACAACATTACAAATTTATTTTTCTGTCTGTGGAGAACACAACTTGCACAGCACATATCCGCACATGCGCTGAAGATGAGCTGTTCTGCTTGCATGTTAACTTGCTATTCTGAAATAATAAGCTACTTGTGAAGCTTTGCTGCTTGTCTGCTCAGCTGCTCTTCAGTGCTGCTGATGTTGGGAGGGGCCAAGCCCTTGCTCAGAGGAAAAAAGTCGGTCGCAAAATTGGAATATCGCGACAAGACGGACCCAGACACGATTCAACTATGGAATCGCCTATCATTTTATCCGTCCGATACCTGACGCTTTAAAAACCCGTATCGGGAATACTCAGATTTCACCCTGGAACAAAGCCCTGCTATTGTCCCCTAACCCGCAAGTCAGAGATATTCATAACTGCCGCACGTTTCTTAATTAAAACATCAGTTCCCCACAGCTAACTGCTTTCCACCCACTTTAGTTTCTGTGCCAACGGAAATCAGCGACTCGTTGCAGCTGCAACATGTTCTACCACCCACCTCGGTCAAGCTTCATTCAGACATACCCCAGTCCTCTCCCAAACTAAATTCCCCTCTTCCTAGCCTATGCAATGTATTCATGCCATACCAGTGCTCAACAGTTTCATGGCCTGTGTAAAGCTCAGATTGGAGGGGCAGACGGCGGCTCAGACCGACATCTGCGGGAGCCTTTTTAAACCTCCAAAGTGAGAACCTCGGCCTAGCATGCTACTTGGGACCTGCATGGTTGCAGCGTGTAAAGAAATATTTGCAATGCAATAGGTCTCACATTTAAATGTGAGACCTATGGCATCGCAAACAAGCGGCCACCATTGTCCCTCGCTGAATGTAAGCAAAGCACGTTGTCGTGCCTGAAGTAGGAGAAACTCAATAAAGAAAATAGTGCTTACAAGACTAAATAACACGTACCGTGTAACAACCAAAGTAAAGGGGCCAGCAGCCATGGGAGGTTACAAATTAAGATAAGGCGGTACTAAGGAGGGACTAACAAGCCTATTAAGGAATCAGAAGCCAGCATTTACGAAGGACAATGACACAAGCCAATGACAAATATGGGTGAAGAGTGGGTGGGGCTTCTATTCCATACTCCAGTACAGCAAGTCTCGCAGAGCAGCGCATGAGCGCTGACACTAGGCTCGACCTAAAAAGGGGCATGTATTCTTTTTCATGCTGCATCCTTCTTAATATGATGTATCTGCACTGTCCCATTATATACAAAACATAATTGTGTTACAGTGATGCTGGGAAGTGCAGGCACTGTTCTATTTGCCTTCAACAGGCATGACTTGAACATTCATTTCTGCATGTATGATGGACATATCACAAGTGTTGGTACAACCCAATGAGAGCAACAAGCCAAGGTGCAGAGGACTGAACCATTTAAGGGACTAGATTCACTTCCGT
The DNA here is from genome assembly GCA_963921515.1 of Calotriton arnoldi. Classification (NCBI taxonomy): domain Eukaryota; kingdom Metazoa; phylum Chordata; class Amphibia; order Caudata; family Salamandridae; genus Calotriton; species Calotriton arnoldi. Next base: position 1,457,452 of record CAWUFW010004142.1, read on the forward strand.
CTTAACATTAACATCAAATCATACAGACTCATGAAAAACATTTGGAGATAAAACCCTACCAGAGAAGGATATTCAGGAAAAGGAGTGTGTTTCCTCGTAGCCAATAATCACAAAGGAATCATGTTTATTGAGGGACCCAAGTCCCCGAATTCAAGAAACCTTCACCATATGTTATTTCCAAGCTTTCCCTACTAAAATATCAGCAAGATGGGCAAGTATCCACTGCTACTCAATTTAAGAGATAAACCATGCTGGGGAGAACATAACACTTGGGGGCATATTTACTAATTTTCCATGCAAAAAAGCACAGCAACCACATTTGCTGCACTGCTCAGTGAGGATAACGCAATCTAGAGCCATAACAACTAAGATTAGTCGATGCTGCTGTCATCCGCTCTGGTGCCTGAAGTAGGCATCCATGTGAGATGCAAAGCCTCACACAATCATGCAGAGATGAGTGTGTGCTGTCTAGCATATGATTTGTATTGGAAGCATACCCTTCCAGTATTAATTCTTGTGCTTGGACATATTTCAGAAGGATTCTAAGCTTTGGATATGTGCTGCAATGTTTTGTAAGTGAAAACATTTCCTCTTTTTAATTCTTGGTTCAAGCATGCTTTAGTTTTTGATCCAAAGCCCACTCTGGCTATCTTCGTAGATCAGGCTTTGCTTCAAAACCTGTGGGTGTTGCGCTGATCCACTCCAGTAACTCTCCAGTTATGCCTCCTTCACTCAAAGTGATGCAAAGCAGCGCAATATGTTTTTTGCACTGACAAAGCTGCACCTTAAGATGTTTTCCACTGGGAAGTAAATACCACTGCATCACTTTGTATCACTTGCATCACTTTTCATTACTTTGCATCACTTAGACATAGCACTAAGCATCAGTAAAGAAGGCCAACGCTGATCCTAAGGTTCTAGCAAACTTTAGACTGATCTCACTATAATTAGCAGCCGCCAAGAACCTTGACAGTAAACAACCAACTCACAGCTTTGTTACCTCTTGCACCCTTCACAATCTGGGTTCAGTGCACAACATAGCACTGAGAAAGCACTACTGGAGATCTCGGAGTCCATCAAAGCAGGTTTGGACTCAGGACTCAAAGTGGCCTTGATGCTATTAGATTAGCCAGCAGCATTTGACTCTGTGGATCATAAAATCCTGCTACACAGGTCTGAGTCCTTGGGGGGGAGGTGGATTAGCTTTGAGTTGGCTGGGCTCCTTTTGGAAAATAGAGATCAGGTAGAATGGATGAAACCCTTCTCCTCCGGAGTGAAATCTTTGAAATGGAGGGTTCCCTGGGCATCCTCCTTGAGTCCCACTCTTTTCAATGTTTATATGACCTCACTGGCATTTTTGGTCGAGTATTTCAGCATCAAGGTCATGTTGTATGCTAATGATACTCAGTTATTCCTCACATACGAAGGATCCTCTGTTAGGGCTAAACAATTATTTTCACTCTGCATGAAGGCACTACTGAGCTGGTTTAGGAAGAACCAGCTTCAATGCAACCTGGACAAAACAGAGATTCTGTTGTTTGGGTCTGACCCCATACCAGGGTGGACAGAAGCCTGTCCTAGTAGTAACTCCCCTCCGCCCCCCCAACGCAGGTGGCAAGAAATCTGGACATTCTGTTTGACACACAACTTACCTTTAAAACTCAGATTGCGGCAGTAGTAAATCCTGCATCTGGAACCTAAGAATGCACAGGAAATTCCTTAACTTCCTTCCACACGAAGAGCAAATTACAGTGGTCAGGGTTCTGATTCTGTTGAGGTTGGACTATGTCAATGTCCTGGACCTGAGATTCCCGGACCATCTTCTAAAACGTCTCCTGGTTGTACAGAACATGGCGGTCCGCCTCCTCTATAAACTGCCTAAGCATTCCTCTTTTTCTCAATTCCGAGAGCAGCTCCACTGGTTACTGGTCTGTAAGCATATTATGTTCAAATTGCTTATAACGACTCACCAAGCCCTTCACAATACCAGACCTAGTTCCTTGAATAAGAGGATCAGCGAGTATAGACCTGGTAGGATGCTGCGTTCTAGTAATGCTCATCTGTTAACAGTCCCCCGTTTTAGGAAGAAACGTAGAGCGGGCACTTCCTTCATGGTCCTGGCCACAAAAATATGGAACCAGATGCCTCGCCATCTGAGATCCATTACAGATGAAGGAACCTTTAAAAAATCCCTTAAAACCTACCAATTTAAACTTCAACCGAACATCTCGTAGTGGACTACTCATACAACCTTCCACCTGTTCTTTTATCTCTAGCGCCGGGACACTCTCTGAGTAGTTGTGCGCTACATAAAAGCTAATCATTCATTCATCAACATGAGCCGAGATTTCATAGACATAGCCATATGAAGTGGATACAAGACAGCATGTTTCCTAAACCAAATCACGAAACACACAAGTGGGATGAAAAAGGGCTTCATACCATGCAGCCATAGCATCTGTTTAGATGATGAATATAAGGACAAGAAAATTGAGAGCATGAGTGAGAGCATTGTGTGATGCATCACTCATCAAAACATCAGAGCATGGGAGAACCTCCTGCGATCTGCAGTTTTCAAATAGTTCTATACCACAGGTGCATTAGACTTCTGAGTTATCATTGTCACATATGTATAAAATAAGACACTTATATTTTGCATATAGCCCAATCGACACCCACGGTCTTCTAAATGTGATGCCCATACCATAAAAAGTATAAAATTATGGGCATTCCCATTGTGACCCTAATTGGGCTCCACTAGCTTGATGCTAGGTCACACCCACACATCCTCTGCTTGACCAAGTGATATAGAGGGCCTGAGTGGCTCCTTCTGTGGTGCTAAGTGCGGGGCCTGTCACTCTCTGCCTTGCTCTCAGCCGCACACAGCCTTGAAGGGTTGTGGCTGCCTGTGACTGCTGCTGCCAGCCCCCACATCCCATGATTCTGTCCACTGGCCCCAGCACAGGCAGTGGAGCAAAGATGAGCCAGAGGGCCTCTGCTGGGGTCCACATGACTAGCACCTGCCCCAAAATTATGCCCCTACGGTATGCTGTGGGCCCACCAGTCATGATCACCAACCTGGAAGGGTTGCAACTCAGCTCCTGCACTCTGGGGCTTGCATGGGCCCCCATTGGTATTGTGTTGGGCTGTGGTCATCATGGAAAGCATCATTAAGACCCCCATCCAGACCGTGAGAGGGAGGACCTTTTTGCGAGGGGACTATTTGCTTCCCAGTCACAGGACCAAACCAAGGAGCCCCAATGTTTACACAGATGCTCATGTGCAAGCCAGGAGGGTTAGGGTGTATGTCCCATATGTTGGAGCCTCCCCAGCTGAGGCCAATGTAAGGAGAGTGAGAGTTTCTCTGGGGAGCGGTAGAGCCTCTCAGGCCCATAGGCAATCTTTTGGATGGTCCGTGTTACTAATGTAACCCATAGCTCAATTCTCTTTTGAGCCAAGGGCAGACCTTTGTTGCATATCTAGGATCTGATATAGCTAAGGAAATGGGACATCATATACACCACCTGCTATTCTGACACCTAACCTTTCAGCTGCCGATTTACTTCAGAGAGAGACCTATGATCTTATATATTTTTACCACCACATATTTGGGACACCAGTGGGCAGGGAGCTTGGTCAGAGGCATTTCGTTCAGGGAAGGGAGACTGGAGAGGAAATCCATGCTGCTATAGGTGTTTGCTGGTTTATGGTTGGGCACATTTAGTTGTTGGGAACTTTTGAGGAGCATGCATTACCTTTATGCTTGAGGATTGATTTTTTTATCTGTACACTGCAAGTTATCACCAGAGTCAAAAAGTGATGCTCAGCCTAGTCCCACCCATTTAGTCGCCATCATCCACAAGGGGAGTGGGAGAGTGCTTTCAAGATGCACAATTACAATTTCCCCCCAAGGCTTAGGCTACTCCTATGCTATGTATCAATTTGTGTACACCTAGTAATTCTAATATGTAAATCACTATTGGGTTATCATTAATATCAGCAGTGATGTCATCAGCTACGTTATTTGAGATGCCATCAGTGATGTGATCAATGATGTCTTTTAACATGTCATGAGTGATGTAATATGTGAGGTCATAAGCAGTGAATAGTGGGGGCACAAGTTATTGTTAGTTCAGTGAACCGTGACTGGTGAATTTCAGTGTTATTTTTTTTTTAATGTCAGTTTGTGTGTTATTTCAACGCCTAACTGTAACATCACTTTAACCTTTGTTTTGTTTTTTTTCAGTGAATTTCTAGGTCTTTTTTTTGCACAACCTAAAATCTTATTACCATACCTAACTAGAACATCACTTTAACCTTTGGTGTTTTCATTGAATTTCTCAGGTTTATTTAACATAAGGTAAGTTCTTATTAACATACCTAACTATAGCATCACTTTAACCTTTGTTCATTTCAGTAATTTTTTTTTTTTTTTTACCATATTCACCCAACTCCCCTGCTGAGCACAGCTTTTTGCAGTTGGGTTGCCTGCAGGGCTTGGCCTCCAGCCAGGTCCCACTCCTGCTCTGCGCACCCTTCAGCCGTGTGCAGAGGGGATTGGGTGCCCAGGCATGTCCTCTGTCTTAGCGCACTAAAATTGTGGGAAAGGCTTTGGGGGATGGTAGGTAAAAACCAGACACCTAGGTACTTGATTTTACATGGACACCACTTAAAGTTGGTGTCAGAGAACATGAATTGGTAACACAAGGAGTTTAAAGGTAAGACCTCAGTTTTAGAGAAATGTAATCTATAGCCGGATACTTTAGAGTATAAATCAATCGACTGTAAAAAGGGAGGTAGGGAAGTTAAGGGTTTTGAAAGGTAGATCAAAATATTGTCTGCATAAGCGGATAACTAGTTTCGTAGGAATTGTTTTGAAAACCCGTTATTAGGGGGTTATGACGAATGCGTTCAAGAAAAGGTTCAAGACACAGAAGAAATAAAAGGGGGGAGAGGGGACAACCTTGTCTGGTACCTCTGTGTAAATTAAAATAAGGGGATAAAAAACCATTAACAGAAACACAGGCACGTGGTTCTGAATATAATAGCTCCATAAACGAAATGAACTTGGGGCCGAAACCAAACCAATGAAGAGTTTGGAACATGAATTGCCAGCTTATACGGTCAAATGCTTTTTCAGCATCAAGGGACAATGCAGCCAGAGGATCAGGGTATCTTTTCCCTAATACAAGAATATTAGAGAGCATCCTAGCATTATCAGAAGTAAGCCTACCTCTGATGAAGCCAGACTGATCAGGTTTAATAAGCAGAGGTATAACATTATCTAATCTAGAAGCAAGGATTTTTGTGAAAATTTTACAATGATAATTATTAATGAGATTGGGTGATAATTTTGATACAAGGTGTGGTCTTTATCAGGTTTGGGAATGATTACAATGAGAGCATCTAAGAAGGAGCCTTCAGGTTTAGATTTCGATAGAAAAGAGTTGAAAAGTTCAAGTAAGTGGGGAGCAAAAATAGATGAGAAAGAGAAGATAAGTTCAATAGAAAAACCGCCAGGTCCAGGGGCTTTGGCTCTCTTTAGAGATTTAATGGCAACCAAAATCTCCTGAAGAGATATATCCTTTTCAAGGAGAGCCATAACATCCGGTATGGAAGGGGGAGAAGGAAGATCATCAAAGAATGACTGGGTATCGCTTTCGGAAGGATGGGTATCGTCCATATATAATGAGTTATAGTAGGACTGGAAAGCATTAACAATGTCTGAATCAGAATGTAGTAAGTTGTTGGTGAGGGTATTACGAATAGGACCAATGGTTTTCCTTTCCGTTTTGACTTTTAAATAATTGGCCAGCATTCTACCCGCTTTGTTTTGACCCCCATGGTATTTGGATTTTATTTTAAGTAAGATATTACAAGCATCATTCGTAGCAAGTTTATTTAAGTCTGATTTCGCTTTGATAAGGTCCCGGAGGTGAGTAGGAGATTTGGGCGTAAATAAGAGTGTTTAAGAATCTTAATATGTTTGAGGGTAGAGAGGTAATGGGAATTCAATCATTTTTTCCTTCTGGAAGTGTAGGCAATGGTGAATGCTCTGAAAAGGCTTTAAAGGCATCCCAGTTATTGTGAACAGAAGTATCATTGGACTTGTTAAACTGAAAGAATTCTGTTATAAAGGAGTTAGCCTCTGAAAAGTAAGTTTGATCAGATAGTAGGGAGTTGTTAAATCTCCATCAGGCATGTTTGGAGGTAGCAAGGGACAACTCAAAAGATGCCGAAACAGGGGCATGGTCAGAAATAAAAATTGATCCAATCTCAGAAGATTGGATAGAGGGGAGCAGAGGTTTTGAGACCAAAATATAATCAATACGAGACATGGTGTCGTGAACATTTGGAAAAAATGTAAACTCATATTTATCAGGATTACTATTCTTCCATACATCGTAGAGTGGACGAGAGGCAATTGCAGACTGAAATGCTTTATGTGATCTGGCTCGAATTTACAATTTGATTTTCTGTCCGAAAAAGGGTCTAGCCAATTATTAAAATCTCCAGCAACAATGATATTGGGATTAGTAATGGAGGATAATTTTACTTTAATATTATGCCAATAATCTGGATCAGACTTAACCGGTCTATAAATATTAAAAAAGGTGACCTGTGTATTATGGACCGTGGCGTTAAGTATTACCCATCGTCCACTTGTGTCACATTCAGTTGATAGAATTTGAATCTTTAGAGATTTGTGACACAGGATGGCAACACCACCCGTACGATTGACAGCAGGAGAAAAGCAGGAGAAACAAAACTTGGCCCACCCATTGGCGTTTGAGCTTGAGTGATTCAGTGTCGTTACAATGAGTTTCTTGTGGAAAGGCAATTTGACAATTAAGTTTCGATAAATGAGAGAGTACCTTTTGATGCTCAACAGGATGACCCAAACCACGGACGTTCCACAACACAACATTAAACATGCTGTGGCTTAAAAACAAGGATACAGGAACAATGAGGACACACTGCAAAGACAACAATGGAAACAAAAAGACACATTTTGTCAAAAATAGGGTAACATAAAAGAATTACCAAGAACATGGTGAGGTGAAACAAAAAGACCCTCGTGCAATTATAAATAGTGGAAAGGGAGAGTAGAAAAGGAATAAGGGAATAGAGAGTAGAAGGTAGAGAAAAAGAGAAAAGAAGAGACAGATCAAGGACATAAAGCCAGATCTGAAGTAAGAAGAGAATGAGATTAAGACCAGGCATGTCAGCAACCAGTAACAAGAACAACAACGGAGAGAAAAGAGACAGTGCTAAAATAAATAGGGAGATTCAGGCCACGTAACCCGTACTTGAAGAGCAAAACTAGGGATTAAAAACTAAAAACAAGAAGTCATGTATGAATAACAACAATTTAACAATTTAAGGACATTGTGCATTTGTGTCCATAAGTATTTTGGTGATGGTTTGAAAGAACAGTTTTAATTAGGACGGATCTTCAAACGAGCGGGAAACACCTTCGTAAGTAATTTTGCAGCGACAAGGGTGTAATATGCCATATCGCCTGTTCAGAGATCTCTGTTGAGGATGAAGCGCCAGGAATTCCTTACGTCTGGCTTTGGTTACATTAGAAAGATCTTGTGAAATAAAGATGTTATGATCAGACCAAACAAGACGACGTTTCTCTCTGGCATTTTTTAATACAAGTATCAGGTTGGTAAATTCTAAAAAGAGCATGATTATATCACGTGGTCTCAAACACAAGGAGATGATGGACGGAGCGCTGAAACTTTTCAAACACTCACCCCCAGTCACAGATCTGGGTTGAATCCACCATCATTCTTTAGCTCACTTCACCACCTCAGTTCAGACCCAGTTATATGCAAATCAGTCTTGACCCTGTGCCTTATGGGAACAGTCCAGCCCGAACTGCCAAGCCAGGTCTTCCCTGAATCGGAAACAAGCATCCTGGGACCGGTTTCTGGGTAACACCCTTCATCAGCCAGGCTACCTTGAATCCAGTGGCAAAGTGAGCAAGGGACCCACGTCTGGGCATACCCTGCCAAATTAGGGCGAACAAAACAAACACAAGGAGATGATGGACGGAGCGCTGAAACTTTTCAAACACTCACCCCCAGTCACAGATCTGGGTTGAATCCATCATCATTCTTTAGCTCACTTCGCCACCTCAGTTCAGACCCAGCTATATGCAAATCAGTCTTGACCCTGTGCCTTATGGGAACAGTCCAGCCCGAAGTGCCAAGCCAGGTCTTCCCTGAATCGGAAACAAGCATCCTGGGACCGGTTTCTGGGTAACACCCTTCACCAGCCAGGCTACCTTGAATCCAGTGGCAAAGTGAGCAAGGGACCCACGTCTGGGCATACCCTGCCAACTTAGGGCGAACAAAGCAAACACAAGGAGATGATGGACGGAGCGCTGAAACTTTTCAAACACTCACCCCCAGTCACAGATCTGGGTTGAATCCATCATCATTCTTTAGCTCACTTCGCCACCTCAGTTCAGACCCAGCTATATGCAAATCAGTCTTGACCCTGTGCCTTATGGGAACAGTCCAGCCCGATCTGCCAAGCCAGGTCTTCCCTGAATTGGAAACAAGCATCCTGGGACCGGTTTCTGGGTAACACCCTTCATCAGCCAGGCTACCTTGAATCCAGGGGCAAAGTGAGCAAGGGACCCACGTCTGGGCATACCCTGCCAACTTAGGGCGAACAAAGCAAACACAAGGAGAAGATGGACGGAGCGCTGAAACTTTTCAAACACTCACCCCCATGTCTGAACTGGGGTGGCGGAGTGAGCTAAAGAATGATGATGGATTAAACCCAGATCAGTTGACTGGGGGTGAGTGCTTGCAATGTTCAACACTACGTCCATCATCCCCTTTGGTTTTGCTATATCACGTGGTCTGGCAGATTGAGGCTGAGGACGACCAAGACGATGTGCTCCCTGGATGTTTAGAGGAGCGGACGACTGAAGACCGAGAATGTCCGGCAAAAATTTCTTTAAGAAGGAGAGAAGATCAGGGCCTTCAATGTGCTCAGGTAAACCATAGAGGCGCAGATTATTCCTTCTGTTGCGATTTTCGAGGTCCTCAGTGTGGAGCTTGAGCTTTTGAATTTCTTGTTCCAGCAGAGGTATTTTAGTCACCATGTCCTGAATATGGCCCACACATTGTTCTATTTCAGTTATTTTGCCTTCCATATTGATCCATTGGTCCTCAATCAGCTGAAGTTTTTCATTGGTGGTGTTCATGAATGGTTTAAGTGCACAGATTTCATCCAAAATTGTATCCAGGACCTGGTTAGAAGAAGACTGGATCGGAGATGGAGGGTCATTTTTTAGCTCTTTTAGGTTTAGTGCCAGGGGAGGTTCTTTGACAAGGCTAAGAGAGTCACTAGACATTTTGATGATGCATGTCTGACGTTGAGGAAGCTTTTTAATAGTAGAGAGCCTGCCCATAAAATTAGTGGTAGTTCAATGTAGGTGTGCAATGATTCATGCACCACATAAGAAGCTATGCAGTGAGGAGGTATGGAAAATCCCACTGACTTGTATCACATGCAAGGAAAACAAGTATAAAAAGGATTTTTGAAGTAACAGCTCACTGCAGGTGTGATCACATACACTTCCCCTCAGGTTCAGGCACGTGAAGGGGTAAGTACAATTAATCCAACGACGGTCTCTGCCACCCAAGCACAGTAGGGATATGAAGAAATATCAAGAAATATATATATAGGACCATTAGGCTTAAAGGCATTGAAGAAACCAAGTAAATAAAGCATCATTTGCACTGGTCCTTAGGATAGAAGGATACGCTGACTGTCAGGTAAAGCAAAATCCATAGTTAATGTTGAGCCATGACACAGTTGTACCAAATATGTATGACTAATGGTGAGAAATGAGAGGAAGCTCACCCAGGTAATGTTGGCCGCATGAGGAGTCTGAAGAAAAATACTGCGTGCAACGCGCTGTCAAAATTGCGACCGCTCGTGTGTAAGGAAAGTTGTCGTCGCGGTTGAATTTTGATGAAAAACGGGTTTAAAGAGTGCTCTGTAGGAGACCAGCTTTGAGAGCGCTGAGCATGGTCTCAGTGTGGCCAAAGTTCGCTTTCAAAGCTCCGTGAATAGACAGAGCTTAGCGGTCCACCGCCATCTTGTCCCGGCACATAAGCCACGCCCCATAAAAAAAAATTTGGGATAAAAATATTTTGGATTATATTTTACAACATTTTGGACTATATTTGGAATATACCTACTAAACACTTTGAGGCCAATTCTGAAAAAAAACATAAAAGTATAAGCAGAGATTTACATCTCTTTCTGATTATATTTTAATGTTTATTCTCTATTCACAAACATTTCTAGTAGGTTGCCTGCAAACCCGTCCCATGCATACTCATGTGAATGTCATGTGATATGTTCCATGGGGTTCTATTTCCGCTGTGCAAAATTCTACTTGTGATAAACACTATTACCTCATTACAAGTACTTACTACTTGTGGTAAGTACCTCCTAATTGGAGTTTATTTAATGGAAAATGAGGCATCACATATGCAATCCATTTTTAACATTCCGATAAATTTCTGTAGGTTAGACCTGGCAGAAGTTATCAGGATTAAACTGCGTGGATATGATAATTATCACACAACTTATATTTCAGAACCCTGTGGAGCCCGATGTTTGCACTAGGATAGGAATTTAGCCCTTGCCTTGTAATGAAGGCCATAGTGCAGAATGGGGAAAAGGGCGACTGTACAAATGTATATATTTTTTCTCTGTAGGTAAAACATTTCTTCCTGTGGAGAAACTCTTCCCCTGAAGATCCAGCAAATCTGAGGGTGATCTGTTCCCTTTCTTATCTTATGACGTATTCATATGCACTCACCAGAGAAATCACAAGGGCAGCATTTTATATTTTTTAAATGTACCAATCCAAATGGTGGACACAAAAGCTCTTTTTGCAAAGCAGTGTGGCCTGACAGCAAATGCCAGATGCCGAGCCCTCCAAAAAAACAACTAGGGGGTCGATTACGATGTCGGTCGGATAGCATTCTGACCAAATCGGTTTCGGAATGGTTTCTGACCGAATCAGTTTCGGGGAGTCCGACCGACCGATTACGATGGTTCCGGACACTGTTTGGTCGGATTCCCATTGACTTCAATGGGAGCCTGTGTTCCGACCGACTACACAGACTCCCATTGAAGAAAGGGGTGTTTGTGGAAAATCGTGCACCCTGTGGTGGGTGGGAAGGGTGGGAAGGGTGGGAAGGGGGACCCATGGGTACCCCCACGGGCCCAAATCGAAGGCCCCCGGGTGAAGGGGGGCCTGCTACTGGCCACCAAATTCAGATTCCAACAGCCAATCTGTGTCAGAACAACCGATTTGGAAAGGCTGTCCGAATCCGACATCCTAATCGCTTGGTCGGAAACGCGGTCCATAGACCTGAACAAGCCTGCTCCGGCCGACTCCGTTACTCCGAATGCCGTTCGGACGTGAGTCGGAACCGAGTTGGACAGTCCGAACAATTTCTGAACATCATAATCGGTCATTCGGAAGTGTTTCAGAGTCGGTCAGAAAACAAGGCTTCCGAATCTGATTCTGAAAAACTGAATTCCGTTCAGAGCCTTTCCGACTGACATTGTAATCAGCCCCTAAATATGTAATGGACCATGAAGAGCAGCAGAGTTGTAGGTGGGGAGTGGATGGAGGAAACAAAGAGGCTTGAACAAGGGAGCTGGAAGCAAGTGAAAGAGGTGTATGGACTGTGGAGACGTCCAGCAGCAAATGGCTGCTGCCAGGCACTCTCAAGGAAATAAATAAATAAATAAAAATGAAAGCATTTGCTATTACCATGAGGAGTAGGTGAGCAATGGAGGAGCGGACAGAGCTGCAGGTGAAGGGGAATCAACGAGGGGGTTGGTATTTGAGGGTGCAAGCAACACACGAGCGAGTGAGATAGAAAACACATGCACTCTCTTGGAGTGCTTAATGAAAAAAAGTTAGATAGTAGTGCAATGAGGCAAGTCAGTCAATCAAAAGCATGGTAAAAATGCTATGCTCCAAGGGTGGGTCAAACACATGAAGTCAGGAATCGAAGCAGTTTATAAGAAGCAAGCAATTGAGAGTCACAATAAAGCCAGCCAATGGTAAGCAATGGGCGGGCTCTAAGCCCACAGTAAGTTTTTGGTATGGCCTTCACCAGGAGACATCTAAAAGCTGTCTGGTGGGCAAGACAGGATATATGGATGGACAGCAATTGGTAGTGGCAGTGTCACATTCCATTTAGACACAAATATTCACATCAGCGAATCAATATGCAGGAATGGCCTTCACCATATAATAAACCTAGTACATACATAGAATGAGAAAAATGGGGCATTGAATACTTGCATACACATTTTCCAGTTCCCGAGAGGCATAACATCCCCCCATACTAAATTACAATACCTCTTTAACCGCCCCTACAAAAGGTCCAGATCTTCTCCAATTTTCTTGGGCCGCTATGACCCTTAGATATCAACTTCTCAGCCACCATACCCCTACCTTCATCAAAAGCATGCGGGTCAATTTATGTTTAAGTAGCACCACTTCTCCTCTTATATTGGCAGTGTATCCACATTGGGGGTCAGGAACATTTCCACCCCTATCAAAGTCGACAGCTCTCACCATATCATGCTCAAAAAGGGTTCAATTTCTTCATTGCATCAGATTCTATGGAGGAAGGTTCCCTTGTGCCATTTAAACATGAAGCACGTCTCCTCCTCCATCAGTCCCTAGGAGGTTGTCCAGTATGTTAGTACTAATTTAGGAGGAGTAAGATAAGTGAAACTTAGAGGATGTCCTCCAAAACAGCACTCAAATAACTACCAGTGCTCTACAGAAAAAATAGGGACCATAATTGAGAGCCTGTCACTGACGCTGTATACTTTCGTGAACAAGATGCATATGTGTTCTGACCCAAGACCTTAAGGTTAAGTGTGAATCACTGTTTAAAAGGATGCTGGCCCCTTACACACACCTTTACCCCCTTATTCTCAGGCCTGCTCCTCTCCTGTACTGAGATATTTCTTGTAGTACAGGAAGGCTACTTATCGGGGTGAGATCTCTTGGAATGGAATCACTTAGATATTTGTGATTCCAGTGGAAGGAGAAAATTAAAACATTATACATGGAGACTCTAAGTTATATATAGTTGAGGGGGCAAAATTAGTAAAAGCAATGGTGGCACACTGTCTACATATCAGGTCTAGGGTCTCTAATATACATTGGTACACCAACATCTTACATATTCTGGAGATTGCCATGTCTATTAATTCCCCCATAAGTACATAGCTTCAAGCAGGGAGTGATCCAGTCAATGATATGTCCCTGCATATTGTGTTTATCTCTCAGTAATCCTACTCAAACTAAATTGAGTGCTCAGCTCATTAGAGGCCTTCACTCCAACCCTACCTACTATGTCCCACAGCTTTGATATATCTACTGTGTCTCAGGCTTAAAATACTAATAACCCAACAACCTTTCTGTAAGTGTAGCTCCTATCCAAAACAGATTTTCTTCATCAATAGTTTCTTCCATTGCACCAGATTAGTATGTGCCACACAGAGCTAATTTATCATCTTTGTGGCTTGTGGGAGAAACTCCCAAAAAGGAAGTGACTGTAGGTCTTGTCACCCAAAGAAACACCCAGTTGGTACAAAGGGTTCACCCAGATGTCCCTAAGGGCAATTATTTGCCACCACCAAATGGGATGTCCGCTAACAGCTCCATAAGTGGGGCAGTATGATGCCACCTATAAACACTGTATAAATTACTTCGGCATCAGTATCAGAGGGGCAGTCTCACCGCAGAGTAGCTTCCTGGGCACTGCATCAAAATAATCATCAAGGGGTCAGTAAGGTTTCCATACAGTGTCATGGATTAACCACTTTAAAGAAGTGCATGTGTCAACTGGTACCTCGTTCTCCAAAAAACACAGAGTTCACAGTATTCAAGTGGTCCTATTCCTGAGTCCTTCAACTTCTAAGCTTTCAACATCCACAGTGTGCAGAAAAGATCAGTAGGGCAATGGAATGATCTGAGATGTCCAAGGTCTAAACCCTAACAAATATATTCTTCGAACATGGGAAAGCCGAGTGTCAAAATTGTCCAGTGTTCAGAAGGCCGACTGTCTGTCTCTATCACGGGTCAAGCACCGGACATCCATTAGGCACTTTGGGTATACAAATGGCACAAGTGCAGCAGCCAATAAGCCTTCCAATTAACAGCCAATCAACTCATTAGAGTGTACATTGATAACATAATTAACAGCAATTGTGTGTCTGGGGTATCTGCCAACTTGTTTTCTCCAGAGGTTTGGGCTGGGGTCTTATTGAGGCCTAAATGCAAATTACAGTAATGTTCATTCCAACTCACCTACCTGTAAATGCAACAAACATCTGTTCGCATCCAGCCACTTCCTCTGTAGTGTATGTGGGAGGGTACTCTGCACATATCTCCTTGATCCTCTACCTTAGCCAGCATGCATCAGGAGTGCATATCTCCCCTTGCTCAAAGATACTAGGTACTCGGCAAGTGACTCCCATGGAAAATTATAGAACCAGATTTATTCCTATACAGAAATTGAAAGAGAACATCTGTCTTAACTCTCACATTCTAGGACAAGGTGCTCCAAGACACCCGACTTCTATCATGCACTCCTAAAAACCACATCCCTTTCTTGGGCCCACACAACAACCTGATAGACATTCATAGGCCAATCAATCACACCAGTTCACAAGCCTTCCCATAACTCCTTGCAAACTCCACACTACCTGAATGCAGGCTCAAAATTGCCTAACTCCATAATGCATTAACTACTGGTCCCCTCAACATAAACAAACAGCAAAGTGTTTAAGAGAGCCAATGAATAATTAATATACCTTAAGTCAAGCCAGCTTCAGGAGGGAACTTGCCAAATACCATATCTAAATATGGCACTCCACATGAGTCTCACACAGGTATCCAACCTGTAGACAAAGCACCCACAGCTTTGTGATCGTAAGCACACAAGGATGAAACAACAAGTGGTCAAGGGATTAGAGGACCACTTTATTCATATGTAGCCCCATCAACAGTTCCAACGGAAGCTGGAGTCAGCCCTCTGCAGTTGCATGTTCAGCATTGTGCAAGTCTCACACAGGGCTGTTCTATCATTAGAAACCTTGGGGTTTGCAGGATCTACATCAGTTGGTTTGATTGCCAATGAGTGTCATACGCCCACCGTATTTCCAGCAGGTAGCCCCTTCGACTTTGCAGATCCCAGAATCCCATGGGTGGAGTTTCTCGTGATAATCCGGCATGGAGCCAACTTACAGTAATGTTCATTCCAACTCACCTACCTGTAAATGCAACAAACATCTGTTCGCATCCAGCCACTTCCTCTGTAGTGTACATGGGAGGGTACTCTGCACATATCTCCTTGATCCTCTACCTTAGCCAGCATGCATCAGGAGTGCATATCTCCCCTTGCTCCAAGATACTAGGTACTCGGCAAGTGACTCCCATGGAAAATTATAGAATCAGATTTATTCCTATACAGAAATTGAAAGAGAGCATCCGTCTTAACTCTCACATTCTAGGACAAGGCGCTCCAAGACACCCAACTTCTATCATGCACTCCTAAAAACCACATCCCTTTCTTGGGCCCACACAACAACCTGATAGACATTCATAGGCCAATCAATCACACCAGTTCACAAGCCTTCCCATAACTCCTTGCAAACTCCACACTACCTGAATGCAGGCTCAAAATTGCCTAACTCCATAATGCATTAACTACTGGTCCCCTCAACATAAACAAACAGCAAAGTGTTTAAGAGAGCCAATGAATAATTAATATACCTTAAGTCAAGCCAGTTTCAGGAGGGAACTTGCCAAACACCATATCTAAATATGGCACTCCACATGAGTCTCACACAGGTATCCAACCTGTAGACAAAGCACCCACAGCTTTGTGATCGTAAGCACACAAGGATGAAACAACAAGTGGTCAAGGGATTAGAGGACCACTTTATTCATATGTAGCCCCATCAACAGTTCCAACGGAAGCTGGATTCAGCCCTCTGCAGTTGCATGTTCAGCATTGTGCAAGTCTCACACAGGGCTGTTCTACCATTAGAAACCTTGGGGTTTGCAGGATCTACATCAGTTGGTTTGATTGCCAATGAGTGTCATACGCCCACCGTATTTCCAGCAGGTAGCCCCTTCGACTTTGCAGATCCCAGAATCCCATGGGTGGAGTTTCTCGTGATAATCCGGCATGGAGCCAACTTACAGTAATGTTCATTCCAACTCACCTACCTGTAAATGCAACAAACATCTGTTCGCATCCAGCCACTTCCTCTGTAGTGTACATGGGAGGGTACTCTGCACATATCTCCTTGATCCTCTACCTTAGCCAGCATGCATCAGGAGTGCATATCTCCCCTTGCTCCAAGATACTAGGTACTCGGCAAGTGACTCCCATGGAAAATTATAGAATCAGATTTATTCCTATACAGAAATTGAAAGAGAGCATCCGTCTTAACTCTCACATTCTAGGACAAGGCGCTCCAAGACACCCAACTTCTATCATGCACTCCTAAAAACCACATCCCTTTCTTGGGCCCACACAACAACCTGATAGACATTCATAGGCCAATCAATCACACCAGTTCACAAGCCTTCCCATAACTCCTTGCAAACTCCACACTACCTGAATGCAGGCTCAAAATTGCCTAACTCCATAATGCATTAACTACTGGTCCCCTCAACATAAACAAACAGCAAAGTGTTTAAGAGAGCCAATGAATAATTAATATACCTTAAGTCAAGCCAGTTTCAGGAGGGAACTTGCCAAACACCATATCTAAATATGGCACTCCACATGAGTCTCACACAGGTATCCAACCTGTAGACAAAGCACCCACAGCTTTGTGATCGTAAGCACACAAGGATGAAACAACAAGTGGTCAAGGGATTAGAGGACCACTTTATTCATATGTAGCCCCATCAACAGTTCCAACGGAAGCTGGATTCAGCCCTCTGCAGTTGCATGTTCAGCATTGTGCAAGTCTCACACAGGGCTGTTCTACCATTAGAAACCTTGGGGTTTGCAGGATCTACATCAGTTGGTTTGATTGCCACTGAGTGTCATAGGCCCACCGTATTCCCAGCAGGTAGCCCCTTCGACTTTGCAGATCCCAGAATCCCATGGGTGGAGTTTCTCATGATAATCCGGCATGGAGCCAACCTCCACACATTTATCCAGTGACAAACCTTGTATGGTGTCAGAAAGTGCCAAGCCTACACATCCACCATGACTTCACGCTTGCTCAAAAACAACATAATTTACTCGACGCTCAGGATTCTAGTTGTTTTTGTAGCATCAAAACTCATCAATTTGGCTTTGGATCACTTGCCTAAAGTCTGGAATAGGAATATCCATGGCTTCTCATATGAAGTGGGTGGATCACTGACATAATATCGACGACAACAATATCGACCTACCAGAATATCGTGTCAAGAATATCGATGTCCAGAATATCGACATTCTATCTACAACATGGTAAGTACAAAAATATCGGAAAAAAAATATCGTTGTTTAAAATATCGAAGTTAAATATATCCTTTTTATTTAATGTTAAAAAATATTGTAAAATGAGGAAAAAATACTATTAACTTAAAAATAAATTATTTTAATTTATTTGTAAATGTAAAAATGTATAAATATTAAATGTAATTTAAAAAAAATAAACATACATATTTACAATTTAATATATATATTAACTTTAAAATAATTAATAAATAATATTTTTATTTAATTCTAACATATTAGAAATATATCAAAAAATACAATTAAATATATATACACAAACACCTGTAACATACATATTATAAATTATAATTTTAATATATAAAATATTAATTAAATTTTTAAATAATAATTTAGTACAAAAGTAGGGAAAGTGTTGGATAGCGGAGGGGTAAAAATTACTATTCCCACTCCAGTGAGTGCAACAGTAGGGAAAGTGTTGGATAGCGGGGAGGTAAAAATTACTATTCCCACTGTGAGTGTAACAGTAGGGAAAGTGTTGGATAGCGCAGGAGTTAAAATTACTTTTCCCACTCCAGTAACTGCAACAGTAAGGAAAGTGTTGGATAGCGGGAGGGTAAAAATTACTATTCCCACTCCAGTGAGTGCAACAGTAGGGAAAGTATTGGATAGCGGGTGGGTAAAAATTACTATTCCCACTCCAGCGAGTGCAACAGTAGGGAAAGTGTGGGATAGTGGGTGGGTAAAAATTACTATTCCCACTCCAATGAGTGCAACAGTAGGGAAAGTGTTGGATAGCGGGGAAGTAAAAATAAATATTCCCACTCCAACGAGTGTAAAAGTAGGGAAAGTGTTGGATAGCGGAGGGTAAAAATTACTATTCCCACTCCAGTAAGTGCAACAGTAGGGAAAGTGTTGGATAGCAAGGGGTAAAAATTACTATTCCCACTCCAGTGAGTGCAACAGTAGGGAAAGTGTTGAATAGCAGGGAAGTAAAAATAAATATTCCCACTCCAACGAGTGTAACAGAAGGGAAAGTGTTGGATAGCAGAGGGGTAAAAATTACTATTCCCACTCCAGTAAGTGCAACAGTAGGGAAAGTGTTGGATAGCGGGTGGGTAAAAATTACTATTCCCACTCCAATGAGTGCAACAGGAGGGAAAGTGTTGGATAGCGTGTAGGTAAAAATTACTATTCCCACTCCAGCGAGTGCAACAGTAGGGAAAGTGTTGGATAGCGGGGGGTAAAAATTACTATTCCCACTCCAGCGAGTGCAACAGTAGGGAAAGTGTTGGATAGCATGGGGGTAAAAATTACTATTCCCACTCCAGTGAGTGTAACAGTAGGGAAAGTGTTGGATAGCGGGTGGGTAAAAATTACTATTCCCACTCCAGCGAGTGCAACAGTAGGGAAAGTGTTGGATAGCGGGTAGGTAAAAATTACTATTCCCACTCCAGCGAGTGCAACAGTAGGGAAAGTGTTGGATAGCGGAGGGGAATAATTTACTATTCCCACTCCAGCAAATGCAACAGTAGGGAAAGTGTTTGATAGCGGAGGGGAATAATTTAGTATTTCCACTCCAGCAAAATAATTAACATTAATTAACAAATAATGAATTATTCAAAAATTATTTACCTCCCACCATATTACCCTATAAACGACACCACCAGTATTTTAAAACATGACAAAATTAACATAATTAATTGACAATTAATTAATTAACTAATAACAATTAACAAGCAATTTAAAAACAATCACTAATAAAGTAATTCACACAATTAACACTATAAAAGAACTTTAAATTAATATTATAAAAAAATAATACATTTTTTATTAAAATTAAATTAATTCCCACCCTACTCTCCTATCAACGCACAAAAACTCTTAAAAAAAGACACAATTAACATAATCATTAATTAATTAATAATTATTAATATCCAAATAATAAATAATTAATAATAAATGAATAACCACATTTAACAATATAAAATATTAAAAACATAAATATTAATTAATAAAAACATACATTAATTAATTATAATTAAATTACTTCCCACCCCACTCCCCTATAAACCCACAACCCACTCCTAAAAAATGAGACAATTTACATATCTAACAATTAATTAATAATTATTAATAACCAACTAATAAATCATTAATATTAAATTAATTACCACAATTAACAATATAAATTATTGAATACATAAATATAAATTAATAAAAATTATTAATTCATTAATAATTATTAAGGGGCTCATTACGATGGCGGGCGGAAGCACCACCGCCGTGCTGGCGGATGCAAAAAGCACCAGTTACCGCCGGCACGCAGCAGTCCACACGCCCGTCCAATTACGATGCGAAAAGTAGGCCAAACACCGCCGGCAAGCCAGCAACACCGTCCGCCATCAAAGTGCGCCCGTACACGTAGCGGCGCAGCCCAACTGACACACACCGTCCGACGAAACACGTCCCGCCCGGCGTATAAATTACGATGCCGCAAACAAACGGCTCCCACGGCTAAGAGACACCGCACGTGAAAGAGAGGCGGTAACACGGACGCAGAGCACGGACAACGAAGAAGCGGCACCCCGAGCATGAATCCAGCACTGCAGGCCCTTCCCATGCTTCTGCTGATGCACCACCAAGGACGCAACGTACCGCGGAGACGCAGGTAGGCACACACACAACAAGTGCACGCAAACAGCGCACACAGTGCAAGGGCGGAAAAAGCGGACAACCCCCACCAGCGCGTGTACACTACACATCCACCATTGCATCCACATATGACACACAGGCCAAATCGTAACATCGCGGAACACATGTGTACACACCACCTGGGACTAGGAACCAACCACCCCGTCACGGCCCCAAAGCGCCGATGACGCCGCCACACATGCGCACAACGCAGAGGCCAACCGCAGCGCCATGCATGCGTCGCACACAGATACAGGGACACAACCAAGCAGCACACACATCAGCCCCACCCCGAACGCACATGACACTTGACAGGCCTGCCACAGACATGTCCCCAACGCCCAATTCACGGACAACACCCAACGCCACACAACCGACGCACACATGTCAGTGAAGTCACGCAACAGCAGGACACACCCCAGTGTAACAAACATGGCGTAGCACACAGCGGCGGCAACACCAACTAGGAGAAGCAGGGCCCCTTCGGGAAGAGGAACGCCAGTACCACACTGAAAAACCCATACCACCCTGCACATATGAACAAGACATATAAAACGGAACACCAAAGAGCACGGGGACCGACAACAGGTGGCCCAAGAATAACATTCACACACAAGGCCCAACGCAGAGCGGAAAGGCAGCCTGCCGCCCACACAAGGGAGAGCAGACAGCACTGAATGACCTTCCATTCCAACACCGAAACCACAGCCCTACGACAGAAGCCGGTGAATACAGCCATTGTCCAAGAATAGACCAACACAGGCATGCCGAGGAGACCGACCACAGGGCAGATAGCGCATATCACAGAAGCACACAACGGACGGGGAAGAAAGAAGAAAACACTCCCCCATGTCGGCCACATGCAAGTTAATTGGAAGGAGTCACACATCACTGACCTTGAACTGTCTGAGAAGCATGTGGGAAGAGGGCCCGTGTCCTCCAAACAAGCAAACAGAACACAAGTCCTGTCTCCCTACGACTACACAGAGCTCACAGCAACCTCGGAGCGTTCACATTGCAGACTGCACACACAGCCGGAGCACGCCACCACAACGCACCGCTGCGAAATGGCAACCGCAACACACCTACCCAACTACGCCGAACAGCTCAAGCTGTACAAAACCAACCTGTTACATACATTGGGATGCGATCTCCTGTCCCTGCTGAACGTAAGTTACCGACTGACTTACCGCATCACATTGTTCAGCTGCGTCATGCCCGTCTTCTACTGTCGGAGGTGTCCCTACCAGCATCCCGTCGAGATATGCCTCTCCAACCCGGCATGTCTGAAGGCGGACCTGCTACCACTACTCCTCCCTCTGGATGCACACGACAGGGCCTGCTCTGCCTATGGGGGCATGGCGTATGTGGCCAACATCGCACCCGCACTGAAATGGGACCACTGTGCCTCCACACGACGGATCATCGAGAACAGCTACATCGAATGTCACCCAGCATGCCCCATCATGGTCCTCCAAGGGACAACTTACGAACAACACCTTGACAGCCACCATCCGCTACATTGGCTGGCAAACATGTACACCACCAATGACATGGAAGCCCTGCTGGACGGCATCGCATACCTGACAACCTGTAAATACGTCGGACCACAACGCAGGTTCCCGAGTGACCTATGATGTCCAACCCCGCACCCATGCTTAGCTTCCGCACGGACTGGCCAGTCACCACCACAACAGCCATACCAAACGACCGGCAACTGTAACCACACCATCAACGACATCGCCATGACATCGGATATGACCGGGACATGCACACTGTTCCCCATCACATCCAGGAACACCGCATGCATCGTGGGATGCAGTGGCATGGGCTCTGTGTATCGCACCCACATGGACGGAACTGCACGAACAACCAGGACACGACATGGATCCAGCGCCCATGGACACACACACCGCTCAGTGGACATGAATAGGTCGCCTGGAGTCTGTGGGTGCTGCACCCCTCCCACCCCCGCCCCGGGAATCCCATAACAGGACCTTTGCATGGACGTCAAGTGCATACAACAACAACACGACCCCAGTGACTGTGACATGTCCAGTAACCACCACAGTGCAACAACAAGTGGCACGCCGCTGCATGCACGCAAGCACATGCCCTGATGTCATCTCACATGCACGCGTGCATGAGGAACAACCGCAGCAAACCTGTCACATGGAACTGAGATGGACTGTGCCCATGATGCCAAGCGGTCTGGTAGGCTACATGTATACCGTCTGTGTCAAAGTCCGCAGCTCCGCAGCTATACGTAAATGTACATTAGCACAGCCTTGGCCAAGCAGATGTCACTCTGAAGCCCACATCCCACATGCAACAGCCAATCACATGTAACCCCACACCCTATCCCATTTGCAATCATGCTCAGTATATCCTCAACATGTATTCCGCTGCCAGTAGTGTCCACTATACTGCATCACAGAGGACAGAAGACTCAATATAATGTTTGAAACCAAAACTGTCTCCGCTGACTCATTTCACAAGTACGAATGAGAGAGGATGAGAGTATGTGAAGTACACGGCAGTCGTGACATGACCATGTAGTCCACTGGTATTGGATGTCAACGCAAATGAGTAGCACAACTGTGGAAGACACACATGTGTCGTGTGAAGTCGTATGGACGCAGTGCTCAGGTGGGTGGGTGTGACGGGTAGATGCGCACATGCCAAGTTGGAGCACGCCGTGTTGGGAGGGGTCATGAACAGTACACCACCGCTTCCCTGGGCATTGTGAGAGGACACCTGTCGGGGGAGTGAACACGTGTGTGCACAGCAGCCGGGCACACGTACAAAGCGGTACCAGGCGCACCTCAGCCCACCCTCTGTGGACAAGCTGGATCCTGTTGTGCGCCCGCCATGCCCCTTGACAAGGCACACACAGCCCCAGTCGACCAGGTGTAACCCCAACATAGACAATACGCACAGGCGATACAGGGCACGGGATGGCAGTGGAGCATGGTGTGTGAGAGGTCTCCTCGCGCTCCTCCTGGTCATATCACGCAGGCAATGGAACCTCAACGTCTAGCATGGCAAAAAGTCAAATGGAAGTGTAGGGGGACGCACCACAGCACGAGCAGCACTGACGTCACGGGAGGTGGCTCGCACCATCCCATCCATTGCCCATCATACCAACCACGCCACATGCCATTGCGACTAAGTGCAAGCGCGTGCGCCACCACCCCTGAGCCCTCCCCAGAGAGGCCAAAGAGTGAATGTGTGGGCCATCAGCCACAGATGGACGCGGCCTGGCCGCAAGGGCAGCCACAGCCACTGGGTGTCGCAGGTGGCGGATCCGGAAGGCGAAGACTGTGATGCATAGTCCATGCAGGCCGGGTCTCCATTTGGGGCACCACGCAGGTGGACGGCGTCCCGCCACACATCATACCCTGAGACAGCCCACTCGTGCAACTGGACCCACACATACACTCCTTGCCCTCTCTGGTGCGAGCATGGGGCTGCCTGTGCAAGCGCTAGCCTCGCAGGTGAGCATGCATATTGGGGGGGCGAGGGGAGGACATGAGGGCTGGGGCGAAGATGACAGTATCACTGTCAGTTAGTACAAGGGATGACCCAGATGTGGAAAGGAAGAGACGTGTCCCGTGTGTACTGCAACTAGTCCCCAATCCAACTACCCCCCCATGTCCGGAATGTAAGCCCGCACCTAGGCCCGCCCATCCGCCACATCGAACATACCACCAGCACGACAACCTTCCCATTCGAAACACTGACTGGGGGTGGCGACCAGTGAACAATCATGTGTAGCCTACCCACGCGTACATGTGGGCCCTCCATGATCCATGTCACCTGCGGCAAAGTCATGACATGCGCAATGAGGGAAGTGAGGAGAGCTGTCCGCCCCACGCACAGAAGGTGCATCAGCTCCACAGACCCAGCAGCGAGTCCAGCAGGGGTCACATGTGCAGGGGCAGCAGTGCCTGGTGTGAAGGCACATGCATATAGACATCACATCGACCAATGTGTAGTCTGCCCACATCCACAGTCCATCATCATGCGGACATAGGAATTGAACACAGGGCAACACATCTTAGTTGGTGCACCCACCGTGACCAACAATGCGCAATCATCGACGTACCCGCCCTGTGCATGGCCCCCCACCCAACGGAGGCACATCCAGTGCCACCATCCCACACACACAAGCCTTCCACGGAACATGCTGTGTCCAATGCTCAGTACAGAGTCAGCGCCCATCTGGTGGATCCTGAACAGGAGACACATGCACACACATGCCAGCTCCCACTATGTACGTCTGCCACCTGGCACGTGCAATGTAACCTCTCACCAGTGACGTGTGACTGCAAGCACACAGCCGTCTTGGCATGGGGCTGTCAATGTGGACACCTGTCAATGTTTCGGGAGGTGTGATCCGTACAGTGCTGTACATAGGGTGCAGTGCTGACACCTACTACTGTCTCATATCCCCTCGTGCCACAGGTCCCACTTGTTTTGGCCGCTCAGCCTGTGCCCACATCGTCGTCGTCGTGTGCCATACTCATCCAGCCTCGGAAGCAGTTCCATGCTCAGCAGACACTCATGTTGCCGTGGCGTTGCCGCTTGACGAATATGCAGTCAGTCCCCATCAGCACGCCCCGCAAGTCATTGGGGCCTAGATCCCCATGTGCATGCACATGGCAGTGGTATGTCTCACTAGCCATTGCCATTGTTGGGAGACCTGTGTAAGTGTATTGTGGCCGTGCCGTCCCAGCTTGACAGCTGGGCTGTGGCTCATGTGCTTGCTCAGTCATGTCAGTGATGTGTA
Source organism: Calotriton arnoldi (assembly GCA_963921515.1). NCBI lineage: Eukaryota > Metazoa > Chordata > Amphibia > Caudata > Salamandridae > Calotriton > Calotriton arnoldi. Next base: position 1,482,490 of record CAWUFW010004142.1, read on the forward strand.
TGCGAAATTGCTATGTGTTGTGTTGCTTTGACATGTGTCCTCTGCAATTTCCCTAGGCGGAGACCGAACATTGACCGCCCATACCAATTGCTGGTGGACATGGACGATACAGAGGTTGTTAGGAAGTTTCGGCTGGACAGGCCAACCCTGCATCGACTGTGTGCCATGTTAGAACCCCATCTCCGTCCCCGCAGGGTGTATCCGACTGCTGTCACCCCCACGGCTAAGGTGATGGCCGCCATGCATTTCTTCGCCACTGGGTCATTCCAGCACACAGTGGGCAGTGGAGGAGGGATGTCCCAGCCCATGTTCAGCAAGGTGCTGAGGGATGTACTGGCAGCCATGATGCTGTACCGAAACAGGTACATCCGCTTCCCCAGGGCTCGTGAATTGGCGGCAGTGAAGGGTGCATTCTATGCCCTTGGCAGAATCCCACACGTCGTTGGAGCCATTGACTGCACACATGTTGGCCTTGTTCCACCACAGGCCACTGAGCACCTGTACCGCAACAGGAAGCACACGCACTCCCTGAATGTGCAAGTGGTGTGCCTTGCGGACATGGTGATCACCCACGTGTGTGCAAAGTTCCCAGGCTCGGCCCATGACGCACACATAATGCGCAACAGCATCTTGCCACGACTGATGGCCAATCTGCAACAGGATCGTGGCTGTATTGTCGGTGAGTATGTGGAGTGGTGTAGCGTGCTGGTTGTGCGATGCTGTCCCCTGTCCAGTTGGAATAGCAACGGTTCTCTGTGTCCCTCACACCCAGGTGACTCTGCGTACCCGAATGGGGCATGGCTGCTCAGTCCATTGAGGAATCCTCGCACCCCAGCAGACGATCGATACAATGAGGCACATGGGAGGACCAGACGTGTGGTCGAGCGTACCTTTGGCCTCCTCAAGTCCAGGTTCAGGTGCCTGGACCGCACCGGGGGTGCACTGGCGTACTCCCCACAGAAGGTGTGCCAGATAGTGGTGGCGTGCTGCATGCTGCACAATCTGGCCATTCGGAAGCAGATCCCCCTCATTGTGGATGACGGAGATCAACCAGGGCCCCAGCCCGCAGACCAGGACAGCTCGAGTGAGGAGGACAGCGGAGAGGAGGAAGCTGGGAATGTGCGGCAGCAGCTCATCGCCCGCTACTTCACTTGACGGTGAGTGTCCATGTACGACGGCTGATGTGGCTGTATCTGTGCAGGTGTGTGTGTGCTGTGTCAGGGTGGCCGTTTGTTCACTATGTGCTGTGTGTCAACGCTCCATGGCCAGGGTAGTATGCCACTGTTGGTGACTGTGGCATTGTGCCCTATTGCTCTGTGCGATGTGTGTACATTGCTTGTAGTTGTTGACATGTACTGTGTGATGGGTGTGTGACACACTCATTGAATGTGCTCCTGTTCTGTCTCCCACCCCTAGGTCCCTACAGGCCCTCCGGATTCCATTGCCATGCCACGCATCAGGTGCCTTTCCGCCCAAGGTGGCCGTTGTATTCCGTACAAATAAAACACAGGGCACAAACAGCAGTTAGTGAAAAAGGTGCATTTATTACAAACTGTGACATGTGATTGTGTGTAAGGTGATGACAAAAGTGGTGCGTGCAGTGACAATGAGCTGTCGGTCATGGCTGCGTGATGCTCAGGGTGTACCCACTGGTTCTATGTCCATAGTCCAACACACACATGCCATCCAGATGGCTGTGTGGAGTGGGATCGTAGTCCAAGTCAATGCAGTGGCTGGTCAAGGAAGGCTGGCTGGCTGCCTCACTTGCGTTTGGAGCGTGCGAAGTCCTCCCGGGAGATCGGTTTCCACTCGGACGGCCCCTTCCACGTTTGCGAGGGGGTGCCTGCTTGCGACATGCTGGTGGTTGAGGTGTGCTCACTGGCTGTGGACGCAGGGGAACTGGACACTGCTGCTCGACCCTGCGCCCCGGCAGGTGGTGGCGGAGGGGGAGCTGCTATCCCTGGCCGTGTCCTCACCGCCACCACCAGCTGGCCCATGAGGTCCACGAGTTGACCTATACGGGCGTCCATGGACCTCAGCACCCCCAGCACCTCCCGCGTGTCTGAAGCAGACCTGACCCATTGTTCTTGGGCCTCCTCATAGGCCCCAAGGACTCTGGCCATTTGAGGCAGGGCATGGCTCCCAGGGGAGGCTGGCGTTTCCCTGACCCTGCTCCTCCTACCAGTCCTGCTGCCACCGGCCTGCCCACTAGCCACATTGCTCACCACGGTCCTCGCTGTGGCTCACAGGGTGGATCCAGTCGGCCGGGCCACCACCTGCGCTGGGGCTGGTGCCAGCGAAGACGTGGTGGTGGTGGTGGTGGCGGCGGTGGTGGTCGGTGCGGCGATGGTGGCGGTTGCGGCAGTGGTAGTGGCCGCAATGACCGTGGGTGTGGCCGCAATGACCGTGGGTGTGGCCGCAACGACAGTGGCAGCAGGGGGCTGGGACTGTTCAGCAGCCCTGGATGATGGGTTGGTGGGTAGGAGGGGTCCTGGGGAGCGGCTGGGCCCTGCCACACCAGATGGGCCTGCTTGGTGGTCCGTGTCCGAAGAGGAGGTGAGATCCTCCACATCCGTGTGTCCTCGTTGGGGGCTTGTGGGCTGGCTGTGCTGGCTGCTGTCTCCATCCCCAGCATCCGGCAGTTCGTCACCTGTGGAGAGAATGAGATTTGTTATTGTGTTGCACCTGGCGAAGTATGTATTTGTCGTCTGACATTGACAGTTCGTGCAATCTCGTACATGGGTTTCCCGGAGGCGTGTGTGTGGCTGTGGCATTTGTAGTTGTGTGTGCTTGGCAATGGGACTGTGTGCTGTGCACATGTGGCATGGGACGGATTGGCCATGCCGATGGGTGTGTTGCTGTGCCCCTACTCATTGTGACTCTGGTGTATGCGGGCTCCTGGCCCATCCTGGGTCTGGTTTGTACTTTGCTTTTGGTGTTCAGATGGGACGCTTAGGAACACATATGGCAACATGGGGGCCATGCCCCAGATTCGCATTTGGGAGGGAATATGCTTTTGGGGTTCAAATGGAACGCTTAGGAACGCATATGGCAACATGGGGGCCATGCCCCAGATTCGCATTTGGGAGGGAATATGCTTTTGGGGTTCAAATGGAACGCTTAGGAACGCATATGGCAACATGGGGGCCATGCCCCAGATTCGCATTTGGGCGGGAATATGCTTTTGGGGTTCAAATGGAACGCTTAGGAACGCATATGGCAACATGGGGGCCATGCCCCAGATTCGCATTTGGGAGGGAATATGCTTTTGGGGTTCAAATGGAACGCTTAGGAACGCATATGGCAACATGGGGGCCATGCCCCAGATTCGCATTTGGGAGGGAATATGCTTTTGGGGTTCAAATGGAACGCTTAGGAACGCATATGGCAACATGGGGGCCATGCCCCAGATTCGCATTTGGGAGGGAATATGCTTTTGGGGTTCAAATGGAACGCTTAGGAACGCATATGGCAACATGGGGGCCATGCCCCAGATTCGCATTTGGGAGGGAATATGCTTTTGGGGTACATGCTGTGAGCCATGGGTGCCGAACGTGACATGTGTTGTGGCAGCATGACAGTGCATGGTTTGAGGTGTGTGCATGCTTGACATGGCCTGCATATTTGCTGTCTGTTGTGATTACTGGACATGGCATTGGACGCATCGTTATGAGTGAGTGATGGTTGTGTGTGAAAGCCAACGTATTGCAGTTGTCCCATCTCCTTGGTGTGCGTGCTGCCCTGTGCCATGTGCATCACTGCAGTGCTCGTGGGGGGTGTGGCCCATGGTATGTGTTGTTGCTCACAGTGTGTCGTGCGCTTCATTGACTTCTGGCACATGGTTGGTCATGGGCATGTATCTTAGCGTGACTGCTGTATGTGTGGCAGCTGTGCGGATGACATGCCTTTCATGAGACTGGGGCTGACGGATGGGATGGATGGTATGTTGTATGTGCATGGTGTGTCTGTGTGTTTGATGGGTTCAGTGGTGTTCGTGTACATTTCTGTTGTTCCGCTCTGTTGCGTCTAGTGTTGTTTGTCTTACATAGGCGTAGTTGTGGGGTGTGTGGTTGACAGGCAGTAGGGGCTACATGGACAGGACTTCAATGGTGTTTCGGTTGTGTGTGATGAGTTGCACAGTGGCTGCCATGTGGTACTATTTTCAGTGTGGCTTGTGTATGCAGACGTGGCTCCTTGGGTGTTGCTATGTCTGTGATGGGTCATGTGGGGTGTGAGTCTGTTGTTCATGTCCGTGTGCACATTGTTCACTTGTTCGTGACGGTGGGCGGTGCTGCGTTTTCGTCTGCTACGTGACATGTCCCATGTGTTGGTCGTGTTATGGTCCTCATGCCTCCAGTAATCCAGCCCTGTCCAGTTTCCCACCTGCAGGTTGTTCGTGCGTGCACTGTACTGGATGCCACATGGCTCTAAGCGGGGGTGCTCCATGTTGCAGGTCTGTGGGGGTGGGGGGGTGTTGTGGGTCGTGGGGGTGGCTGGACACCCACTGACACCGATTGCTGTGGACCGTGATGTCTGCCTTTCGGCTGTCGTTGTGCACTGCGGTGGCTGACACGTGGCTGTGGGGTGTGGGGGATGCTCCTCCTTGCTGTGCTGTGGGACTAGGGGCCTGGTGTGTGTTGTAGTTGGGCTGTCCACCGTCCCACCCACTGCACTTTGTGTTCCTGCCACTTACCTGTTACTTGTCGGTTTGTGCAGCTGTGGCGGACACATGGGTGTGGTGGGTGCTCGTTGTGGCGCTTCTGGCATATTTGGGGACCTGTTGGTGGTTACGTGGCTGGCTGAATGTACACATGTCCCCACGCATCTTACAGTTGTTCTGTTTGGGCTGTGTGTGGTGGTGTCTGTTGCATGTGTGTGTCGTGTATTGTGTGCTGGACATGGGGGTGTTTGTCCCTGGGAGCTGTGGCATGGTGGTAGTGCATGTGAGTACATAGCGGTGTGCTGGTATACATTAGTTTGTACTTACCAGCCTCCACTCCCCCTGCTAATCCGGCGAGGATCTCGGGATGTATGATGACTCGCACCTTCTCCTCCCACGCTTTGAAGGTCTTGAAGAGCGCGGGATTCCCTCCGCCAGTGACGGCAGCCAGCTCTCTGTTTTTGCCCTCCTTCTTCTTGACCAGGCTCTTGACGTCATTCCACCGTTTGTTAATTTCGACTCTGTTCCTGGGCAGGGTCCCGACTGCATTGACCTGGTCTACGATCCGTTTCCACATTCTGTTTCTGGTGGCTAGTGGTGTGTGTTGGACCATGTTCCCATAGATTTGTGGGTGCACCTTGATGATCTCGTCGACCATGACCGTCAGCTCAATGGGCGTGAACTTGGGCATTCTTTGTGGTGCCATGGTGTTTGTGGTGCTGGTGCGGTGTGTGTTGTGTAATGTGCAGGGGGTTTGTGGTGCCGGTGTTTGGTGGTGGTGGTGGTGGTGGTTGTGATGTGTGCGTTTCTGTGGTGTGCTGCTGTCCTTGCTGTGTCACTGTGTCCTCTCCTCTCCTCTCTGGTTTGCAATGTTGCAAGGGGTTGTGGTCTGTGGGAGTGCTGCTTTTGTACTTACCTATGTGGGTGTGTCCTCATGGTCTGTTGTTTTCAGGTGTGTTGTGTCTGGGGTTCTGGCCTTTGTAGTTTTTGTTTGTCCGGGGGGTGTTTTCGGGATGTGTACTGTGCTTGTGTATTTGTGCGTGCCTTGCTGTGTGGACTTGTTGGCCATGTTGTGTGCTATTGGTTTTGTGAGCGGATGGTTTCTGTGCAGGGACGTGGGCGCCATGGCTTCTGCCGTGTCGATTCTCATCGGCGTAGTTTGCGCTGGCGGGCGGTATATTTGTAGTTTTCCCGCGCTCATGGCGGTGCGATCGTAATTTCACGTGCGGTGTGTCGCCGTGAGGGCGGGCGGTTTTGTGTTGTCGTGCGTGTTTCCGTCCGTGGCGGGCGGTTTGACTCCGACTCGGACGATGGCGGGCGGTATTTTGTGTGATTTTTCCGCCGATGGCGGTTTTCGGTTTGTGTGATCGTAATGGCGTGGTCGGTGTTCAGACGGTGTGTGCGGGCGGATTTTTGCCGCTTCCATGCCTGGCGGATTTATTTACGCCGGGTATCGTAATGGGCCCCTAAGTTACTTCACACCATATTCCCCTATAAACCCACAACCCGCTACGGAACTAAAAAGCAAAATGTTGTTAAAAAAAAATAATTACTTATAAAAATTTAACACATATATTAAAATACAAAAGCAATACTTACACAAAAATATAGAACACATACATTTAAATTAAATACTAACATACATAACACTAACTAAAAAAACGATATTTTTAACATCGATATTTAAAAAAACGATATTTCTTACCTTCAACTCGATATTCTTGTCAACGATATTCTGACTGTCGATATTCTGGCATGACGATATTTCAACATCGATATTCTGGTAGGTCGATAATTTTAACTCGATATTTTATCTATTTACCGAAGTGGGTACCATCACGCTTGCCTCCAGAAGGATTATCATAATCCTTGTAATTCAAAAGCTTTGCTACAGTATCTTGGAGGGCAGCAGAGGCAGAAATGGTGCCCAATGGACACACTTCAATGACAATAAAACAGAGAAGAACAAAATGTATTCTGTCCTCTATGAATAGCTCTACACTTGGTATATCCACCATCTTCGCAAAGCTGAGAAAGCACACATTGTTGCAGGCAAGCATGCCTACACATGTTCATCTTTTTGGAAGAGGATCTAGGGGTCATCCACCAGTTTATTCACAATCCTCAAATCTTTCAGTTTGGTCACCTCTTCGAACATGTCATGCAGCCCTGCACTCCCACCCTCTCATACACCTTTTGCAGATCTTTACAAAACATATTTACTTACCTTAATAATTACAGAATCAATTTCATGCTCCAACTCTGATGGTGGGTTTATGATCTTGTGATGCAACATCAGGGAAATTATCTGATCACTGAGATATGTCTCTCTATGCTCTTCTTTACCATAACTGAATGTTGCAATGATAACCATAGCCATAGGTGAAAGGGCAATGATGAATGCGCAAACTGAGGAGAGGTGATGCATGCTCACTCCTAAACTGCAGCCCACAGAAAGAAGGGGCAAACTCTTTTATCCAAACACCAGGGGGTTCAAACCACTAATAACAGTAAAGAATCCATAGGGGACTTCTGTGGATTCTGCAGGCTCATGGCTACGTCACCACCATCAACCACAGAGTAAGCCAAGGTATGGAGGTGCCTGCACAAATGGACTATGTGTCTGGGCTAAGGGGAAGCTGGAGGCCACTTAGCATCTTATGAGCCCTTTCCTCTGCTGGGTTTAGAGGGAAAATACCAAGGCTTCCAGTCTATTTGATGACACCGAAAAGCCTGTCAACACCGCATCCAGACCAAAGCCTAATTTTCATTCTTACCAAGGGGCAGATATATCATTGAGTTGCATCGCCTTGTACCACGCAAAGGGGCGGAAGGGCGACGCAACTGCGAAGTCTGATTTATCAAGCCCCGCAAGGCCACCTTGCCTGCCCCAGGTTGGCTTTGTAAATCTAGAGTAACGCAATGCAGCGTAAATTGCTGCATTGCGTTATTCTGCCCTGGGAGGCGTTCTATGGATTTTGGCTCATTCGCAGATTCACCATTACTGGTAGACCTGGAAATGTGTCAAAATGCTACGCCTTCCCAGGTGAGACGTAACAAGGAGAAATATGTCTATTTCTCCACGTTTTTATCTCTTTCTATGTGTGCTGCATTCTGTAGCACACATAGAAAGAGGAAAATGCTTTTGTGCAGAAAGGTGACACTTCCTGCACAAATCAATCCTGTCTGCAACGCAGGCACACTTGCACCAGGGCACAAAGGTACCTGTGTTAGAGCTAGGCAGCACATTGTGCGCCAGCGCAAGGATAAGACGGGAATGCGCCTTATCATGTTAAATAAAGCGCTTTCCAGCACTTTCCCTTTCGTGCAGCGCAGCAAGGTGGCTTGCATCACTGCGCTGGGTGAAATAATTATAAATCTGCCCCCAAGTCTCCTTCATCAGGGTACAAGTGCTCAGTCAGCACTGCAGGCTTTTCTTGTGGCTTGCTCTGGAGGGACCTTGGAGGCAGCAGGCCTACTAACAAAACTCAAAGAACAGAACACTTTACGGTCTTCGAGTGTTTTAGTTTCAAATAGGTGCAGGACCTCTTCCCTCGGCATGTTTGATCCTTTGCAACCGTCTGAGTGCTCCCACCTCACCCCCCTGACTGAGTCTCAACACAGTGCAGCACTTTGCAACCCCTCTCCCCGACTCCATCCTGCAGTCCATGCTTTTCCTGCACTATCTTCTCCCAATGCGGGAGCCCCCTGCACTTCTCTGGGAATCCTGGGTCGTCCCTCAGGGGACGTGAATGATGAGGTCAGCGTGGGTTCACTCTGCTCTTCTGTTTTCAAGATACCCGCATTTGAGCTCTGAGGGCACACTCATCCTTCTTGCCAGACGAGTTGACTCACCCCACTGCCCCCCTCAAGGCTCACTCCCTGGAACGTAACAAACACAAGTAAAAGGGGTGCCCCGACTTCAGCCAGCCGCCTGCAGTCTCACCAGCAAAAGTGTACACGCTTTGTGTAGAATGACTCTGGAGTCAGATGAGCCCCACTTGCCACAGATCAGTTTAACAGGATAATTCAACAGCGGAAATACCACACAGCAAGGGCGTTCCCAAGCACACAACCACTCATGCACTCTCTCCACCTTGCATATATCTGACCTCCATTTCCTCATTAGGTTTAGTGCAGTAAATATTTATTGTTGTTCATATACAGCAGTCAGGGTTGTTTTACCAGTAATCTTGCGAATGGTAATTTGCTGCGTTGGGCGTGTAATTTATTGCTCTAGGGCTGTGAGTGCTCATCACTTGTACATCTCCCCGCTCGAGCAACTGCCCATTTGCATTGTTTGCTCACTCTGAGGCTGCCTTTGTCTTCCCCATGGTGGTGGTTGATAGTGATTTGGACTGCTTGGAGACACTTGGCTATTCACTGTGCAGTTCAAGCAACGCCTTAAGGACCCACAACCCTCCCTAGGCCAAGCATTCCCAGATAGGGTCATCAGTGGAGACTCCTGTCAGCCAACTGAAGAGCATAAGATTACATTAGGTTGTGGTTTCATCAGCGATACTGTTACTGATAGAAGCTGAATTCTTGTAAATGGAAGCAGTGGTATTCAAGTTATTGATAGTCCTTGAGCGAGAGATTTATGTTCAGGCTTAACAGGGCCAATGTCCAGCACCAATGTCAGTAAACAGAAATCTATTGTTTTCTGATTGACACCATCTCTGGCTGTGTCCTGGGTTGATGTCGTTATTTGGTCCTGAAGGTGTTTCAGAATGTGTGTCAAGAATCGATTTCTCAGGTGATCATGTGTTAAATGGATGTCCATTCATTCCCATTTATCTTTGAACATTGTGTGTCATTAGTCATCAATTTAATGTTTTCTTGTTTAGGGTTAATTTCTTCTTATAAAAGCTTCTGTCATATCCGGAGATGCTGATGATGCATCACATAACCCAGCAACCCACTGGAAAGAAGGGGATATGTTTACGATGCTGGCAAGGTTTCACTGGGTGTTCATGGCTTCAGAATCTGTATATTTAATTCACTCTGTACTGAATGCAGTGCATATCATTCCTTGATCCTCCTGTTATTGAGGCAACTATGTTAATTGCTTGTCATTAAAGAGCGTATTCTTCTTCTTGGTAGTAGGGGTGCAGTAGAGAGAGAGTAGAGATCAACAGGAGTTCTGGAAAACAATTGAGCTGTGGCATGAACCCTTGTGACTTGTAAAGTCACAATATTTCTGGTGGCTCCAAATTGTGGTGATTCAGTGTTCTTTAAATGATCATTCCCATTTAAAAGAATGCTGTTTGTAGAGGTAAGTGACTGGTTTATTACCAAAATTCACTGTGAGAAACCATCAGCACTTTGCCCAGTGCCCACTCTTCGAACGCCCTTACCAGAATCTCCTGTCCTCCAACCTTTCACATTCCATCATCCAGGTTAGAATCCTACACATCATTCCCCTAAACTAAAAAAACTGCAAAATAAAAATTAAGAATTAAATATAACCAAATACAAAGCAGAACATCATAAGTAAATAACAGTTCTGACATTAATGTCAAAAACCATCCCCTAATACTTAACCAAGGATATAATTTTTGCACCAAAATGGCCTTCATTTTTTTATTTATTATTTGGGTTTATCATTCATGACTCATTCATATTCCCTTGTATTAACATCTCACCAAAGCGAATACACACAAAGTCAACTTTTCCAAGGGGAATAACAGTGATTCTGGCTGCATTCCAACCCTTTACATCCTTGGTATGCACTACATTAGGAATTATCAGAACAACCTAGACTGGGTCAGAAAATTCAGATTCACCCTTGGCAACATGACCAGGATTCTTCAATCTGATCCAACAACCTACAGCTAGATTAGGCAATTCTACCCTCCTGTGTTCACTCTCGTACACAATTTGTACCTTTTTCCTCACATCGAGTACACCAGATAAACGTGAGGTGCTGCTCCATCCACTCCAATTGAGTTTAGATCCTGGTACACGCCCCCGCAAATGTACAAAAGATGATACCCTAGTCGACACCTTTGGAGTTTTCCAATATGCAGTCAACATGTCGTCCACAACCAGCTTCCAATGTATTTTGTTAACCATTGCCAACTGTAATCCGTGGTGCTGGAACCATTTTCAGAGTGGGGTGTTGCCATCATTGTTATGTCACTGAAGTCATAGGGATTATGGATTGTGAAAAATTCAAGCATTACAGAAACAACAAGTGTATGAAGAGTGGTGCATTTTGGAGCACAGTTGCAAAAATATTACTAAACATAGTGTGGTAGCGCTTTGTCATTTACAGACAGCAAATTTTCCATTGAAATGGCCACTAAATTTGCACAGAGATGTAGTTTTACTTACAAAACTATACAGCGCACAAATGATAATGTGTGGAAATCGTATTTCAGTGAATATTTATCATTTCTGAATCACCAAGTAAAATGTCTTATTTTGTTTTGATCCTATTAAAATATTTGATTCCATCACACTTCGGAATTACAAAAGAAAGTGCATAATTGATGTTTGTTAGTGGGAACCGGGGCTTCCACAACACTTTTGAAAGTCTTCACCTTGGGACTAATTCCGCTTCAGAATTTGTGATGTCCCAAATAATCTACTCTTGATTCCTCAAATTTACATTTATCACTCCTCAGAGAGATAAACCTTTATCTTGCAAAATGTGCAATATTTTGGTTAGTTGTGTTGCTGAAGGTCCTTACCAAACACTAGTATATCATCCTGAAAGTATAGAACACCTATACAACCTTTGACATTTTCCCTAATAAACCTTTGAAATACTCATGAAGTGGATGCCAAACCAAATGGCATACGTTTGTAATGAAACGCTACCTCAGGACTACACAGATGAAGTAAGATGTCTCGATTCTTCACACAAGACCACTTGATGGTATGCAGCTGACATGCCTAGATTGATAAAAACCGAAACATCCTCCAATGTGCTTAACATCTCATTAATGTTGGGTAGAGGTTCTCTATCAGCCCATATATTTTGGTTAAGTTCTCGCAAATCAATACACAAATGCTGAGAATTGTCACTCTTACATGCCAAAACAACAGGGAAAAGCCACTGCGAACTCTCATAGCTTTAATGATGTCCAGCTCACACATACTGTCTAATTCTGTACACAAATCTTCTCTCAAAGATAATGGTACTCTAAGAACTTTATGGTCTATGTGTGTGGAACCCGTTTTCAACACTATTTTGTGCTGAAATCCTTTGAACTTTCCTAGCTGTTCAGCAAATACCTTTGGAAATATATTCACCTATTGGTTCATTGGAGAAACACTCATGCATGCAAGCATAAGTTTGAACCTGGAAATCACACAATCAGGATGATTAGGATCTAAAATCATATCCATCTCTCCTTGGCTATGCCAACCTAATAGATTCAAACCTTTTTTAGCCACATATACTATCACTTGAGCAGTTTTTAGTTCAAATTCAAAAAGATCACTGAATTGTCCTTCAATCTCAATCTTTTTCCCTCCATAGGCATACATTTTTATGTTAGACATGTTAAGTTCTTGTGGTATGAATTGCATAAAGACTTCAGGGCTGATCAAAGTGAAAAGTGAGCCTGAAAAAGCCATTAACCGCTCATCCACACCATTAATCATAACATTGCAAAATGGCAGCTTCCTTCTCAAAGATTTCTAACTCAGCAACATCAATACTGCCATCCATGCACTCTGCAACACCACCAGGTTCCTCATCCTTGGTCACAGTCAATACCAAGTTATTATCATCATTGAATCCAACACACTCATCTACTTGAGATACCACTGATTTGCATGCACTACACCAAACTCTTAGAAAACAACCTTTGCAATTACACTTAAAACATGTTTGAGACAATGCGGGACAATTCTTGACTGATACCACATGAGTGTGCGTTCCACAGTTAAAACACACAGTAACTTCACTGGTTTTGCCCTTTTTCCCATCGATGTTCAGTCTTGATGGATTTTTTTACATCCTTGTGTTTATCCTTTGCTCTAAGTGCATTCAACACCTTAGTTGTACCAGTATCTACAGGAACAGATAATTCCTTGAAATATGTGTCAGACTTCTCAATTGCTCTTGCAATGGTGATGCTGTTTCCAAATTTGGGTCTTCCATGGAAAACAATTTTCTTGAATCTTTTTGATCACAAATTATCTCATGTTTGAATTTGAGATACTTGGACATTGTACATTGACAGAGTCATCAATTGATTCTCCTGGTTTGTGTCTTTCTAATACCACATTCCAGGCTGGAGGAAATCTTTTATCAAGTGTATTAATACCTGAAGCATACTCGTTCACTATCTCAACTGCCATCATTTCACCAAATGCTCCTTCCTGGTTCAGCTGTACCTTTACTACTTGTAGAGGTAATGTTTTTAACGTAGACCTCCATTTGGGACCTAGTCTAAGAAAGAGCAAACAAACCTTTTTCTATTTATTGGTGAAAGTGCCCCAATCAATGGCATCCAAATATGTCTCAAATGCCTCCTTCCATTGAATCCAGTTCAAAGGAGGTACACCTGGTGTTGTTAGAAAAGGAGGACCGGCACTGATACCATCAATGGTCACAATACTGTTGCTGGAAAGCAAATACTGCACCTGTCTGCGAAACTTCTAAGAAGATGTTTTTAGTTTTTTACTCTGCCACAGTTTAGGTTTCGAAGGTTTTTTTTGTTTTTTACTCTGCCACAGATTAGGTTTACAGTATTAGAACTTTCATTTTTGGGAACTCTTCTTTTGTTTCCTTCAGTTCCAACAATTCTGCAGAAAACATAGATCAAATGAATAAATTGTGAATTGCACAGTGAATCGATAAACTGACCTCGCTAAAATGGTGGCCCAAAAAGTAAAAAAAATAGGCTATATCACATAAAGCATGTACACATTGAACTGGGAACTAAGCCTGCTCCAAGATGGGTGATGGCAAGATTGCCAGAGAGCACACACAACACCATATCTTCCACCATCCAATTTCAAAACAGACATTTCCTTCTTTAAGTCAACTCAGACAGACAGGCACTAAGGGGCCGATTCCGATCTCGGCCGGTAGGGCTCCGAATCGGATTCGGCTTAACCGGATCCGATTCGGAGCCCTGTTTCCCGACCGATTCGTACGCGCGTCCGGGCGAGCGAGTACGATGCGAGCGCCCGCAAAATCGCCGACTGACTCGTACGCGGGTTCAACACGCTCCGACCGACTCGCTCGGACACGACTCGCACCGCGCAATGGAGACGTTTCCCGGCCGGGTAAGTACGATGCGCGCCGCGAGCAGTCCGACCGACTCGCGCCGTCCGGCTCGAAAGAGCAGTCGGAGCCGCACTTTGGGGGTCCGTGTCGGAGCCCCCTGTACGCCTAGCCACGCGAGTCGCACACAGGGGGGACCCATGGGTCCCCCCTACCTGTGCATGTACGGCACGACCCGCTTTGACGCGTACCCGCTGTAGGGGGCGCCCTTGTTCACCTTGCACCCATTGAGTCAATGGGAGCCCGCGTACGCGTTGTACGACCGGCTCCCATTGACTTCAATGGGAGTCCGACCGACTCGAGTCCGAGTGCATGCGTGCGCATCGGACTCGTTCGGTCGGACTGCCAGAGTCCGATTCGGTCGGAAATCTCTCCGGGTCCGGCTCAGTCGGAGAGTTTTCCGGCCCGAATCGGAATCGGCCCCTAAGAGTCCATGACATGCAGAGACAGCACACAAACGGAAGTAGATGGGGGAAAAGCAGCTTTCACACCAATGGACTTGGCAACCTGTTGGTCAAATGGGCCCAGGACCTATTTGTCACCAATTAAAGGATGCCAGGGTCCTTTAGCAGAGTTAAGTTTTTCGTTTATTAACAAAAGTCACTGTGAGGAACCACCAGCACATCACCCAGTGCACACACTTCCAACCTCCCTAAACAGAACCCTCAGACCCCAACCTTCCACATTCCATCACTCATAATTAGAATCCAATACCATGCTGTGTAACAACACCCTATCTATCTTTTCTTCTCAGGGACTAATGTCAATGGTTTGGCAGCCGGTGTATGTATCTTGTGAATGCCTCTCTATGGAACACCCTGGCATCAAAACTCTACCCTAAAAATCATTATAAAATTCTGACTTTCTTATAGAAGGTATAGCTTTTTATCCACAGTGCTTTGAAGCAGCCAACAGGCAGCATGTGGCACTTTATACATCCCAGTGGCCCAGCTCCAAAATAGTTAATCTAAGAGGGTCACAAATAAGCAAGGATGGGTCATGAAGATAAATGGGGAGGATCAAAAAACATGTTTTTCTCAAAATGGGACTTTGATATGCTGATATGCATCCGCTTTTGATATTTTCGACATAATAGCCACCAGCCAGTACTTTGCTTATCCTGTTGCTTGACGTCTTGCCCTAGGACTGACTTAAGGCTTTAGGATATGGGAGGTACGCTTCTTGTCACAACTGGTATGATTCAACTGCAGAGCAGCATGCTCTGGGCCACATGTGGCAGCAGAAATGCTGCTTTTTTGTTGTTTTTACGTTAAAAAAATCCTTTGGCAGTTTACCCCTATATAAAACTATAATCCTTGCACAATTTCTTTTGAATCAAGTGTGGTGATAAACACAGATTCAGCCATTTTAATATTACAGTGCAAAGTTCAAATTGTGTATTTTTACCATAGTCAAGCCAGATGGATATTGACAATAAGCTTGCTCTTCACTGCTATAAACCTAAGGAATGTGATTGTGCTCTGGTTCTGCCTGAATGCTTGTGTTTATATGTAATACACATGAAAGAAGAGCATATGGATGGCATTTGGACAAAATATTGAGTTGTAAATATCGGAAGACAGAAAAATAAAATAAAAATATTGTGATGCAGAATATTGTTGTCAAGAATATCGTTTTTCCATGTAAGTAATATCGTTGTTAAGAAAAGCGTTGCTGTAAATATCGTTTTCAATAATATAGTTGTAAAGAATGTTGTTTTTTGATTAATTTAATATGTTTTAGTTTTTATATTTATTTAATGTGTTAGTATTGTTTGTATAATTGTTATTATTTTTTTTAAATATAGTTTGTAATTTTAAGTGATTTAGAACTTTTAATTTAATTGTTAATAGTAATTTATTCTGTCATAGCAGGTTGTTGGGTTTGTAGGGGGACGAGTGGGAAATGAATTAAGTAATTAATTATTAATTAATAATTGTTAAGTAAGTATGTGATTGATATTCTTTATGTCAGTCAGTCAGTCACAAACTTTATTTGGCAGAAAAAGTCATAAAAGATCAGCATAAATGCAGTTTGCACATGCACTTCATTTTATAAAATGAGCAAATTACATACCAAAGGGCAACTCGATATAAAAACTGTAAAAATTTGTTAAAACTAAAAAAGAAAGAATACAATAAAATAACTTAAATGCCTAAAACAATTATTATAACACAGTTCTATCAAGGGTGATCATTCAAATTTTTTCCTAATACTTAAGGACCCTCTAAAAAAACTGATCACAGCATAGCAAACCCCAGGCGAATCAAGTTGCTGTAAACATCTAAAACCGATCTTATAGGAGTTACGGCGTAATAAACACAAGATTGGCACTAGGGGCCTGATTTAGATCTTGGCGGATGGATTTTCCATCACAATGGTGACGGATATCCGTCCCCGAAATATAAATCTCATAGGATAAAATGGGATTTATATTTCGGCTGACAGGATATCTGTCACCGTTTTGACAGAAAAACCCATCCGTCAAGATCTAAATCGGGCCCTAAGGATCGGGTTCTCACTGATTTATAAAGTGCACAAAGAAGCATAAAGTGCTGTGTGCTTTGCCTTGAAAAATTATCACATGGGCAGGGCGGCAGATTTTCAAACCATGTAACTTGCTGTGGGAATGCTAAAAGAAAGTGCAGAGACCCCATGCATACCCTGGCCATAACCTGAACTGGGCTTTTACTATGTGTGTTAGGTAAAATGCCAACTTGTGACTAGGGGATAAAGCATGATAATCAACCAAGGAAGGAAACTGGTGTGCCTTGAACCTGCACCTAAGCTGCGCATCATCATTAAAAGCTGTTTTTATCTCAGCTCTGGTAGAACAGGGGATTAAGTTGGAGTTATAAAAAACTTTGGTTCTCCCAGCCCATTAAAGAGCTATTTAGATACATCAGTTTAGGTGTAGAGGCTGAATTATCCAGAGCTAAGCAATCCAAAAAGGATACATTTAGAGAGCCACAGCTCAGGGGTTCCCCACATTTTTAACCAAAGTAGCAATAGGGCGAGCCCGAGGGCATCCTCCAGATAATTAAGGCCCAATGGCATAAGAAAGTGGGGGCACCTTGTGGCAGCATAAGTAATCTTCACAAAAAGCTGTTTTCTACTCTTTGGAGTCTGGAGCAGTCACAATATCCCCACATTCCGAATCCATTGGTGGCGATCGAATTACACTTTGCTTTATACAGGGTTATCATCTTCCTCACTGGTTTATGACCTAATTTGGAAACAAAGCGAAAGATCGCTTCAGCCAATCTATTTATTTAATTGTGGCTTCAGTACTAACAGAGATTCCCATTTCATATGTCAGTCAACTAGCTTCTCCCAGTAGCTAAAACTCTCTACCCTAATGGCGGGGGCACCCTTTACAAGAAAAGTCTTGGATTTGGTTCTCTTTGGCCCGCAGACCATAACAGAGGACATTTTCTGATTGATCTTCAAATCTAGAGAAGACATACATTCGGCAAAAGTGCCCAGCACTCTGTAAGCTGGTTGCTCTCCTGACTTTGAGGACTGCATCATCCGCATATAAGAAGGTCGATATAAAATGAGTACCTGCCCTCAGGAAGTCCAGTTTGTTCTGCATTAATTGGCCTTCCAGACCATTATGTATATAAGACACAAAAAGTGGGCTACAATACAGCCCTGGCAGATTCCCTGATTACATTGAATTATGCATATTATGTAATATTGATTTATTATACTTATATTTTAGGTATGGGTTGCTGTGTTTGTAGGGAGGCAACCCATACAAAGTTAATTAGATATTAACTAATTAATAATTAACTTAATAATTCATTATCATTTATTTGATCATAAATATTGCATATTGTGTTATAATCATATATTTTAATGATATTTTTGGTGCGAGCTGCTGTTTGTAGGGGTATAGAATGGAAAATCAAGTAAGCAATAATTAATTAGTTAATAAGTTATGATTAATTATTGATTTGATTATTAATTATGTAAATTACATAATATTGATTGTTTTAGTTATATTTTAGTTGCGAGTTGCTAGGTTTGTAGGAGTACACCGTTGGAGGTTAAATAATACCTAAAACTTAATAATAATTAATGTCTAATTAAATATTTAATTGGTTACTAATACTTAACCAAGGATATAATTTTTGCACCAAAATAGCCTTCATTTTTTAATTCATTATTTGGGTTTATCATGACTCATTCATATTCCCTTGTATTAACATCTCACCAAAGCGAATACACACAAAGTCAACTTTTCCAAGTGGAATAACAGTGATTCTGGCTGCATTCCAACCCTTTACATCCTTGGTATGCACTACATTAGGAATTATCTGAACAACCTAGACTGGGTCAGAAAATTCGGATTCACCCTTGGCAACATGACCAGGATTCTTCAATCTGACCCAACAACCTACAGCTAGATTAGGCAATTCTACCCTCCTGTGTTCACTCTCGTACACAATTCGTACCTTTTTCCTCACATCGAGTACACCAGATAAACGTGAGGTGCTGCTCCATCCACTCCAATTGAGTTTAGATCCTGGTACACGCCCCGCAAATGTACAAAAGACGATACCCTAGTCGACACCTTTGGAGTTTTCCAATATGCAGTCAACATGTCGTCCACAACCAGCTTCCAATGTATTTTGTTAACCATTGCCAACTGTAATCCGTGGTGCTGGAACCATTTTCAGAGTGGGGTGTTGCCATCATTGTTATGTCACTGAAGTCATAGGGATTATGGATTGTGAAAAATTCAAGCATTACAGAAACAACAAGTGTATGAAGAGTGGTGCATTTTGGAGCACAGTTGCAAAAATATTACTAAACATGGTGTGGTAGCGCTTTGTCATTTACAGACAGCAAATTTTCCATTGAAATGGCCACTAAATTTGCACAGAGATGTAGTTTTACTTACAAAACTATACAGCGCACAAATGATAATGTGTGGAAATCGTATTTCAGTGAATATTTATCATTTCTGAATCACCAAGTAAAATGTCTTATTTTGTTTTGATCCTATTAAAATATTTGATTCCATCACACTTCGGAATTACAAAAGAAAGTGCTTCTTTTTGCTTTGCTGACTGATTATACGTTTTGAAATATTTCTACAGCTCAAACTTAGTTGTGTTCTAAAAATATTAACATTCTACATACAGCCTTTCCTTACACATTCAGCACGACTGTCGCATAATTCACATTACAAAATAATCTCACTTTGCAGATAGAGAACAAAAAGTAAACACCATTCTGTGTGTTAAAAGAGTTAGCAGTAATTTGTCAGAAGACAGAGCCTAACATTTGACCTTTGTGAAAAGATAAAAACAAAATGTAAAGGCATCCATATTGCTCATTCACCTTGTGAACTCCAGTGATCTTATTTTGGGGGAGCTGCAGCACCCCCGAATCCCACTTCCAGCGCCCATGACTATAACTGATCTTTCAATGTATGATTCAAAGGTTTCACAAAGACGTCCTGGTATGCACGATAACATGTGCACTTACGAAGGCTCTTACCTCCTCTGACACCAAGTGGGCACCATTATCAGTTACAATTTTAGTAGGGTAACCTTCCTTCATGAGCACTCAGTGCAAAAACTGGATAATTGAAGTAGTGTTAATGTTACTAACAAAACTAACTTCTGGCCATTTTGACATGTAATCAATCAAGACAAGGACCAATTTTGAACCTTTGCCCAAGACTTTTACGGGGCAAAGCAATATCTGAAGTCAACATTTTACAAGGCACCAAACATGCATCCACAGAACTAACTGGAGTTGGTTGAGTCACTTGAGCCTTATCGCTCAAAATACAAGGACCATGATCCCTTTAAAAGTATTCAATGGCTTTGCCTACACCATGCCACCATAAATCTTCTCTTAGTCTATGTTTTATCACTCGAATGCCTATGTGACCATCATGTGCTAATTCCAATATCCTCCTTCTCATCTTCAAAGGCACAACCTTTTGTCCCAGTTTGCGTAAAAGACCCTTTACACACGCACGCTCTATGGCTACCTGAACGAATGGTACAAAATCTGTGTGTAACTTCTTAGAGTTGGACCAACCTTTCACTACCCAAGACAGGACTTTACTGATCAGGATATCTTTTTGTAACTCATCTCTCCATTCACTCTCGTCCAGAGCTCCATTCATCACATTGGTGATTTGACTAGCCATGCAAACCTTCTCATCATCTTCTACAACATCCTCATCCAGAATATCCAAAGGCATTCTAGATTTAGAAAATCCACAATTTTATACTTTCTACCATGGACACACTCAATTTTGCAGTTGTATTCCTGTTGGTGACACTGCCATTTAGCAATCCTGGGTGTAGCCTTGGCATCACCCTTCATTCAGAACAAATCAATTAAAGGTTTGTGATCCATTCTGAGAACAAAAGGAACCCCCACACATATGTATGAAAATACTATGTTCCCTACCATAATGTTAGGGCTTCTTTCTCAATGGTAAAGTAGGTTTGTTCTGCTCCACGAAGTGCTTTTGATGCAAATGTGACTTTATCCTCTCTACCATCACTTCTTCTTTACTTGAGAACAGCTCCTACCCAAAATCTGCTCACATCAGTAACAATTAAACTAACATTCTAATTTCAAAAAATTTCAAAGGTTTGGCTGATAATATGTTAGAATGTACTTCATCAAAACCACACTGACAGTCCACACTCCAGTCAGATAATGCACCCCTTTTCAACAAACTCCTTAAATAACTAGTTTATTTTGCAAAATGGGGTCCACATTTAGAATGAAACTCAGCTAACCCCAAGAAGGACCATAATTGATGTTTGTTAGTGGGAACCGGGGCTTCCACAACACTTTTGAAAGTCTTCACCTTGGGACTAATTCCGCTTCAGAATTTGTGATGTCCCAAATAATCTACTCTTGATTCCTCAAATTTACATTTATCACTCCTCAGAGAGATAAACCTTTATCTTGCAAAATGTGCAATATTTTGGTTAGTTGTGTTGCTGAAGGTCCTTACCAAACACTAGTATATCATCCTGAAAGTATAGAACACCTATACAACCTTTGACATTTTCCCTAATAAACCTTTGAAATACTCATGAAGTGGATGCCAAACCAAATGGCATACGTTTGTAATGAAACGCTACCTCAGGAGTCCACAGATGAAGTAAGATGTCTCGATTCTTCACACGAGACCACTTGATGGTATGCAGCTGACATGCCTAGATTGATAAAAACCGAAACATCCTCCAATGTGCTTAACATCTCATTAATGTTGGGTAGAGGTTCTCTATCAGCCCATATATTTTGGTTAAGTTCTCGCAAATCAATACACAAATGCTGAGAATTGTCACTCTTACATGCCAAAACAACAGGGAAAAGCCACTGCGAACTCTCAATAGCTTTAATGATGTCCAGCTCACACATACTGTCTAATTCTGTACACAAATCTTCTCTCAAAGATAATGGTACTCTAAGAACTTTATGGTCTATGTGTGTGGAACCCGTTTTCAACACTATTTTGTGCTGAAATCCTTTGAACTTTCCTAGCTGTTCAGCAAATACCTTTGGAAATATATTCACCTATTGGTTCATTGGAGAAACACTCATGCATGCAAGCATAAGTTTGAACCTAGAAATCACACAATCAGGATGATTAGGATCTAAAATCATGTCCATCTCTCCTTGGCTATGCCAACCTAATAGATTCAAACCTTTTTAGCCACATATACTACCACTTGAGCAGTTTTTAGTTCAAATTCAAAAAGATCACTGAATTGTCCTTCAATCTCAATCTTTTTCCCTCCATAGGCATACATTTTTATGTTAGACATGTTAAGTACTTGTGGTATGAATTGCATAAAGACTTCAGGGCTGATCAAAGTGAAAAGTGAGCCTGAAAAAGCCATTAACCGCTCATCCACACCATTAATCATAACATTGCAAAATGGCAGCTTCCTTCTCAAAGATTTCTAACACAGCAACATCAATACTGCCATCCATGCACTCTGCAACACCACCAGGTTCCTCATCCTTGGTCACAGTCAATACCAAGTTATTATCATCATTGAATCCAACACACTCATCTACTTGAGATACCACTGATTTGCATGCACTACACCAAACTCATAGAAAACAACCTTTGCAATTACACTTAAAACACGTTTGAGACAATGCGGGACAATTCTTGACTGATACCACATGAGTGTGCGTTCCACAGTTAAAACACACAGTAACTTCACTGGTTTTGCCCTTTTTTCCCATCGATGTTCAGTCTTGATGGATTTTTTTACATCCTTGTGTTTATCCTTTGCTCTAAGTGCATTCAACACCTTAGTTGTACCAGTATCTACAGGAACAGATAATTCCTTGAAATATGTGTCAGACTTCTCAATTGCTCTTGCAATGGTGATGCTGTTTCCAAATTTGGGTCTTCCATGGAAAACAATTTTCTTGAATCTTTTTGATCACAAATTATCTCATCTTTGAATTTGAGATACTTGGACATTGTACATTGACAGAGTCATCAATTGATTCTCCTGGTTTGTGTCTTTCTAATACCACATTCCAGGCTGGAGGAAATCTTTTATCAAGTGTATTAATACCTGAAGCATACTCGTTGACTATCTCAACTGCCATCATTTCACCAAATGCTCCTTCCTGGTTCAGCTGTACCTTTACTACTTGTAGAGGTAATGTTTTTAACGTAGACCTCCATTTGGGACCTAGTTTAAGAAAGAGCAAACAAACCTTTTTCTATTTATTGGTGAAAGTGCCCCAATCAATGGCATCCAAATATGTCTCAAATGCCTCCTTCCATTGAATCCAGTTCAAAGGAGGTACACCTGGTGTTGTTAGAAAAGGAGGACCGGCACTGATACCATCAATGGTCACAATACTGTTGCTGGAAAGCAAATACTGCCCCTGTCTGCGAAACTTCTAAGAAGATGTTTTTTAGTTTTTTACTCTGCCACAGTTTAGGTTTCGAAGGTTTTTTTTTTGTTTTTTACTCTGCCACAGATTAGGTTTACAGTATTAGAACTTTCATTTTTGTGAACTCTTCTTTTGTTTCCTTCAGTTCCAACAATTCTGCAGAAAACATAGATCAAATGAATAAATTGTGAATTGCACAGTGAATCGATAAACTGACCTCGCTAAAATGGTGGCCCAAAAAGTTAAAAAAATAGGCTATATCACATAAAGCATGTACACATTGAACTGGGAACTAAGCCTGCTCCAAGATGGGTGATGGCAAGATTGCCAGAGAGCACACACAACACCATATCTTCCACCATCCAATTTCAAAACAGACATTTCCTTCTTTAAGTCAACTCAGACAGACAGGCACTAAGGGGCCGATTCCGATCTCGGCCGGTAGGGCTCCGAATCGGATTCGGCTTAACCGGATCCGATTCGGAGCCCTGTTTCCCGACCGATTCGTACGCGCGTCCTGGCGAGCGAGTACGATGCGAGCGCCCGCGAAATCGCCGACCGACTCGTATGCGGGTTCAACACGCTCCGACCGACTCGCTCGGACATGACTTGCATCGCGCAATGGAGATGTTTCCCGGCCGGGTAAGTACGATGCGCGCCGCGAGCAGTCCGACCGACTCGCGCCGTCCGGCTCGAAAGAGCAGTCGGAGCCGCACTTTGGGGGTCCGTGTCGGACCCCCCTGTACGCCTAGTCGCGCGAGTCGCACACAGGGGGGACCCATGGGTCCCCCCTACCTGTGCATGTACGGCACGACCCGCTTTGACGCGTACCCGATGTAGGGGGCGCCCTTGTTCACCTTGCACCCATTGAGTCAATGGGAGCCCGCGTACGCGTTGTACGACCGGCTCCCATTGACTTCAATGGGAGTCCGACCGACTCGAGTCTGAGTGCATGCGTGCGCATCGGACTCGTTCGGTCGGACTGCCAGAGTCCGATTCGGTCGGAAATCTCTCCGGGTCCGGCTCAGTCGGAGAGTTTTCCGGCCCGAATCGGAATCGGCCCCTAAGAGTCCATGACATGCAGAGACAGCACACAAACGGAAGTAGATGGGGGGAAAAGCAGCTTTCACACCAATGGACTTGGCAACCTGTTGGTCAAATGGGCCCAGGACCTATTTGTCACCAATTAAAGGATGCCAGGGTCCTTTAGCAGAGTTAAGTTTTTCGTTTATTAACAAAAGTCACTGTGAGGAACCACCAGCACATCACCCAGTGCACACACTTCCAACCTCCCTAAACAGAACCCTCAGACCCCAACCTTCCACATTCCATCACTCATAATTAGAATCCAATACCATGCTGTGTAACAACACCCTATCTATCTTTTCTTCTCAGGGACTAATGTCAATGGTTTGGCAGCCGGTGTATGTATCTTGTGAATGCCTCTCTATGGAACACCCTGGCATCAAAACTCTACCCTAAAAATCATTATAAAATTCTGACTTTCTTATAGAAGGTATAGCTTTTTATCCACAGTGCTTTGAAGCAGCCAACAGGCAGCATGTGGCACTTTATACATCCCAGTGGCCCAGCTCCAAAATAGTTAATCTAAGAGGGTCACAAATAAGCAAGGATGGGTCATGAAGATAAATGGGGAGGATCAAAAAACATGTTTTTCTCAAAATGGGACTTTGATATGCTGATATGCATCCGCTTTTGATATTTTCGACATAATAGCCACCAGCCAGTACTTTGCTTATCCTGTTGCTTGACGTCTTGCCCTAGGACTGACTTAAGGCTTTAGGATATGGGAGGTACGCTTCTTGTCACAACTGGTATGATTCAACTGCAGAGCAGCATGCTCTGGGCCACATGTGGCAGCAGAAATGCTGCTTTTTTGTTGTTTTTAATTTAAAAAAATCCTTTGGCAGTTTACCCCTATATAAAACTATAATCCTTGCACAATTTCTTTTGAATCAAGTGTGGTGATAAACACAGATTCAGCCATTTTAATATTACAGTGCAAAGTTCAAATTGTGTATTTTTACCATAGTCAAGCCAGATGGATATTGACAATAAGCTTGCTCTTCACTGCTATAAACCTAAGGAATGTGATTGTGCTCTGGTTCTGCCTGAATGCTTGTGTTTATATGTAATACACATGAAAGAAGAGCATATGGATGGCATTTGGACAAAATATTGAGTTGTAAATATCGGAAGACAGAAAAATAAAATAAAAATATTGTGATGCAGAATATTGTTGTCAAGAATATCGTTTTTCCATGTAAGTAATATCGTTGTTAAGAAAAGCGTTGCTGTAAATATCGTTTTCAATAATATAGTTGTAAAGAATGTTGTTTTTTGATTAATTTAATATGTTTTAGTTTTTATATTTATTTAATGTGTTAGTATTGTTTGTATAATTGTTATTATTTTTTTTAAATATAGTTTGTAATTTTAAGTGATTTAGAACTTTTAATTTAATTGTTAATAGTAATTTATTCTGTCATAGCAGGTTGTTGGGTTTGTAGGGGGACGAGTGGGAAATGAATTAAGTAATTAATTATTAATTAATAATTGTTAAGTAAGTATGTGATTGATATTCTTTATGTCAGTCAGTCAGTCACAAACTTTATTTGGCAGAAAAAGTCATAAAAGATCAGCATAAATGCAGTTTGCACATGCACTTCATTTTATAAAATGAGCAAATTACATACCAAAGGGCAACTCGATATAAAAACTGTAAAAATTTGTTAAAACTAAAAAAAGAAAGAATACAATAAAATAACTTAAATGCCTAAAACAATTATTATAACACAGTTCTATCAAGGGTGATCATTCAAATTTTTTCCTAATAATTAAGGACCCTCTAAAAAAACTGATCACAGCATAGCAAACCCCAGGCGAATCAAGTTGCTGTAAACATCTAAAACCGATCTTATAGGAGTTACGGCGTAATAAACACAAGATTGGCACTAGGGCCTGATTTAGATCTTGGCGGATGGATTTTCCATCACAATGGTGACGGATATCCCGTCCCCGAAATATAAATCTCATAGGATAAAATGGGATTTATATTTCGGCTGACAGGATATCTGTCACCGTTTTGACAGAAAAACCCATCCGTCAAGATCTAAATCGGGCCCTAAGGATCGGGTTCTCACTGATTTATAAAGTGCACAAAGAAGCATAAAGTGCTGTGTGCTTTGCCTTGAAAAATTATCACATGGGCAGGGCGGCAGATTTTCAAACCATGTAACTTGCTGTGGGAATGCTAAAAGAAAGTGCAGAGACCCCATGCATACCCTGGCCATAACCTGAACTGGGCTTTTACTATGTGTGTTAGGTAAAATGCCAACTTGTGACTAGGGGATAAAGCATGATAATCAACCAAGGAAGGAAACTGGTGTGCCTTGAACCTGCACCTAAGCTGCGCATCATCATTAAAAGCTGTTTTTATCTCAGCTCTGGTAGAACAGGGGATTAAGTTGGAGTTATAAAAAAACTTTGGTTCTCCCAGCCCATTAAAGAGCTATTTAGATACATCAGTTTAGGTGTAGAGGCTGAATTATCCAGAGCTAAGCAATCCAAAAAGGATACATTTAGAGAGCCACAGCTCAGGGGTTCCCCACATTTTTAACCAAAGTAGCAATAGGGCGAGCCCGAGGGCATCCTCCAGATAATTAAGGCCCAATGGCATAAGAAAGTGGGGGCACCTTGTGGCAGCATAAGTAATCTTCACAAAAAGCTGTTTTCTACTCTTTGGAGTCTGGAGCAGTCACAATATCCCCACATTCCGAATCCATTGGTGGCGATCGAATTACACTTTGCTTTATACAGGGTTATCATCTTCCTCACTGGTTTATGACCTAATTTGGAAACAAAGCGAAAGATCGCTTCAGCCAATCTATTTATTTAATTGTGGCCTCAGTACTAACATTGATTCCCATTTCATATGTCAGTCAACTAGCTTCTCCCAGTAGCTAAAACTCTCTACCCTAATGGCGGGGGCACCCTTTACAAGAAAAGTCTTGGATTTGGTTCTCTTTGGCCCGCAGACCATAACAGAGGACATTTTCTGATTGATCTTCAAATCTAGAGAAGACATACATTCGGCAAAAGTGCCCAGCACTCTGTAAGCTGGTTGCTCTCCTGACTTTGAGGACTGCATCATCTGCATATAAGAGGGTCGATATAAAATGAGTACCTGCCCTCAGGAAGTCCAGTTTGTTCTGCATTAATTGGCCTTCCAGACCATTAATGTATATAAGACACAAAAATTGGGCTACAATACAGCCCTGGCAGATTCCCTGATTACATTGAATTATGCATATTATGTAATATTGATTTATTATACTTATATTTTAGGTATGGGTTGCTGTGTTTGTAGGGAGGCAGGGTGGGAAGTTAATTAGATATTAACTAATTAATAATTAACTTA
This sequence comes from Calotriton arnoldi, assembly GCA_963921515.1. Classification (NCBI taxonomy): domain Eukaryota; kingdom Metazoa; phylum Chordata; class Amphibia; order Caudata; family Salamandridae; genus Calotriton; species Calotriton arnoldi. The sequence continues at coordinate 1,509,754 of CAWUFW010004142.1, forward strand.
ATAATTCATTATCATTTATTTGATCATAAATATTGCATATTGTGTTATAATCATATATTTTAATGATATTTTTGGTGCGAGCTGCTGTTTGTAGGGGTATAGAATGGAAAATCAAGTAAGCAATAATTAATTAGTTAATAAGTTATGATTAATTATTGATTTGATTATTAATTATGTAAATTACATAATATTGATTGTTTTAGTTATATTTTAGTTGCGAGTTGCTAGGTTTGTAGGAGTACACCGTTGGAGGTTAAATAATACCTAAAAATTAATAATAATTAATGTCTAATTAAATATTTAATTGGTTACTAATACTTAACCAAGGATATAATTTTTGCACCAAAATGGCCTTCATTTTTTAATTCATTATTTGGGTTTATCATGACTCATTCATATTCCCTTGTATTAACATCTCACCAAAGCGAATACACACAAAGTCAACTTTTCCAAGTGGAATAACAGTGATTCTGGCTGCATTCCAACCCTTTACATCCTTGGTATGCACTACATTAGGAATTATCTGAACAACCTAGACTGGGTCAGAAAATTCGGATTCACCCTTGGCAACATGACCAGGATTCTTCAATCTGACCCAACAACCTACAGCTAGATTAGGCAATTCTACCCTCCTGTGTTCACTCTCGTACACAATTCGTACCTTTTTCCTCACATCGAGTACACCAGATAAACGTGAGGTGCTGCTCCATCCACTCCAATTGAGTTTAGATCCTGGTACACGCCCCGCAAATGTACAAAAGACGATACCCTAGTCGACACCTTTGGAGTTTTCCAATATGCAGTCAACATGTCGTCCACAACCAGCTTCCAATGTATTTTGTTAACCATTGCCAACTGTAATCCGTGGTGCTGGAACCATTTTCAGAGTGGGGTGTTGCCATCATTGTTATGTCACTGAAGTCATAGGGATTATGGATTGTGAAAAATTCAAGCATTACAGAAACAACAAGTGTATGAAGAGTGGTGCATTTTGGAGCACAGTTGCAAAAATATTACTAAACATGGTGTGGTAGCGCTTTGTCATTTACAGACAGCAAATTTTCCATTGAAATGGCCACTAAATTTGCACAGAGATGTAGTTTTACTTACAAAACTATACAGCGCACAAATGATAATGTGTGGAAATCGTATTTCAGTGAATATTTATCATTTCTGAATCACCAAGTAAAATGTCTTATTTTGTTTTGATCCTATTAAAATATTTGATTTCATCACACTTCGGAATTACAAAAGAAAGTGCTTCTTTTTTGCTTTGCTGACTGATTATACGTTTTGAAATATTTCTACAGCTCAAACTTAGTTGTGTTCTAAAAATATTAACATTCTACATACAGCCTTTCCTTACACATTCAGCACGACTGTCGCATAATTCACATTACAAAATAATCTCACTTTGCAAATAGAGAACAAAAAGTAAACACCATTCTGTGTGTTAAAAGAGTTAGCAGTAATTTGTCAGAAGACAGAGCCTAACATTTGACCTTTGTGAAAAGATAAAAACAAAATGTAAAGGCATCCATATTGCTCATTCACCTTGTGAACTCCAGTGATCTTATTTTGGGGGAGCTGCAGCACCCCCGAATCCCACTTCCAGCGCCCATGACTATAACTGATCTTTCAATGTATGATTCAAAGGTTTCACAAAGACGTCCTGGTATGCACGATAACATGTGCACTTACGAAGGCTCTTACCTCCTCTGACACCAAGTGGGCACCATTATCAGTTACAATTTTAGTAGGGTAACCTTCCTTCATGAGCACTCAGTGCAAAAACTGGATAATTGAAGTAGTGTTAATGTTACTAACAAAACTAACTTCTGGCCATTTTGACATGTAATCAATCAAGACAAGGACCAATTTTGAACCTTTGCCCAAGACTTTTACGGGGCAAAGCAATATCTGAAGTCAACATTTTACAAGGCACCAAACATGCATCCACAGAACTAACTGGAGTTGGTTGAGTCACTTGAGCCTTATCGCTCAAAATACAAGGACCATGATCCCTTTAAAAGTATTCAATGGCTTTGCCTACATCATGCCACCATAAATCTTCTCTTAGTCTATGTTTTATCACTCGAATGCCTATGTGACCATCATGTGCTAATTCCAATATCCTCCTTCTCATCTTCAAAGGCACAACCTTTTGTCCCAGTTTGCGTAAAAGACCCTTTACACACGCACGCTCTATGGCTACCTGAACAAATGGTACAAAATCTGTGTGTAACTTCTTAGAGTTGGACCAACCTTTCACTACCCAAGACAGGACTTTACTGATCAGGATATCTTTTTGTAACTCATCTCTCCATTCACTCTCGTCCAGAGCTCCATTCATCACATTGGTGATTTGACTAGCCATGCAAACCTTCTCATCATCTTCTACAACATCCTCATCCAGAATATCCAAAGGCATTCTAGATTTAGAAAATCCACAATTTTATACTTTCTACCATGTACACACTCAATTTTGCAGTTGTATTCCTGTTGGTGACACTGCCATTTAGCAATCCTGGGTGTAGCCTTGGCATCACCCTTCATTCAGAACAAATCAATTAAAGGTTTGTGATCCATTCTGAGAACAAAAGGAACCCCCACACATATGTATGAAAATACTATGTTCCCTACCATAATGTTAGGGCTTCTTTCTCAATGGTAAAGTAGGTTTGTTCTGCTCCACGAAGTGCTTTTGATGCAAATGTGACTTTATCCTCTCTACCATCACTTCTTCTTTACTTGAGAACAGCTCCTACCCAAACTCTGCTCACATCAGTAACAATTAAACTAACATTCTAATTTCAAAAAATTTCAAAGGTTTGGCTGATAATATGTTAGAATGTACTTCATCAAAACCACACTGACAATCCACACTCCAGTCAGATAATGCACCCCTTTTCAACAAACTCCTTAAATAACTAGTTTATTTTGCAAAATGGGGTCCACATTTAGAATGAAACTCAGCTAACCCCAAGAAGGACCATAATTGATGTTTGTTAGTGGGAACCGGGGCTTCCACAACACTTTTGAAAGTCTTCACCTTGGGACTAATTCCGCTTCAGAATTTGTGATGTCCCAAATAATCTACTCTTGATTCCTCAAATTTACATTTATCACTCCTCAGAGAGATAAACCTTTATCTTGCAAAATGTGCAATATTTTGGTTAGTTGTGTTGCTGAAGGTCCTTACCAAACACTAGTATATCATCCTGAAAGTATAGAACACCTATACAACCTTTGACATTTTCCCTAATAAACCTTTGAAATACTCATGAAGTGGATGCCAAACCAAATGGCATACGTTTGTAATGAAACGCTACCTCAGGAGTCCACAGATGAAGTAAGATGTCTCGATTCTTCACACGAGACCACTTGATGGTATGCAGCTGACATGCCTAGATTGATAAAAACCGAAACATCCTCCAATGTGCTTAACATCTCATTAATGTTGGGTAGAGGTTCTCTATCAGCCCATATATTTTGGTTAAGTTCTCGCAAATCAATACACAAATGCTGAGAATTGTCACTCTTACATGCCAAAACAACAGGGAAAAGCCACTGCGAACTCTCAATAGCTTTAATGATGTCCAGCTCACACATACTGCCTAATTCTGTACACAAATCTTCTCTCAAAGATAATGGTACTCTAAGAACTTTATGGTCTATGTTTGTGGAACCCGTTTTCAACACTATTTTGTGCTGAAATCCTTTGAACTTTCCTAGCTGTTCAGCAAATACCTTTGGAAATATATTCACCTATTGGTTCATTGGAGAAACACTCATGCATGCAAGCATAAGTTTGAACCTAGAAATCACACAATCAGGATGATTAGGATCTAAAATCATGTCCATCTCTCCTTGGCTATGCCAACCTAATAGATTCAAACCTTTTTAGCCACATATACTACCACTTGAGCAGTTTTTAGTTCAAATTCAAAAAGATCACTGAATTGTCCTTCAATCTCAATCTTTTTCCCTCCATAGGCATACATTTTTATGTTAGACATGTTAAGTACTTGTGGTATGAATTGCATAAAGACTTCAGGGCTGATCAAAGTGAAAAGTGAGCCTGAAAAAGCCATTAACCGCTCATCCACACCATTAATCATAACATTGCAAAATGGCAGCTTCCTTCTCAAAGATTTCTAACACAGCAACATCAATACTGCCATCCATGCACTCTGCAACACCACCAGGTTCCTCATCCTTGGTCACAGTCAATACCAAGTTATTATCATCATTGAATCCAACACACTCATCTACTTGAGATACCACTGATTTGCATGCACTACACCAAACTCTTAGAAAACAACCTTTGCAATTACACTTAAAACACGTTTGAGACAATGCGGGACAATTCTTGACTGATACCACATGAGTGTGAGTTCCACAGTTAAAACACACAGTAACTTCACTGGTTTTGCCCTTTTTTCCCATCGATGTTCAGTCTTGATGGATTTTTTTACATCCTTGTGTTTATCCTTTGCTCTAAGTGCATTCAACACCTTAGTTGTACCAGTATCTACAGGAACAGATAATTCCTTGAAATATGTGTCAGACTTCTCAATTGCTCTTGCAATGGTGATGCTGTTTCCAAATTTGGGTCTTCCATGGAAAACAATTTTCTTGAATCTTTTTGATCACAAATTATCTCATCTTTGAATTTGAGATACTTGGACATTGTACATTGACAGAGTCATCAATTGATTCTCCTGGTTTGTGTCTTTCTAATACCACATTCCAGGCTGGAGGAAATCTTTTATCAAGTGTATTAATACCTGAAGCATACTCGTTGACTATCTCAACTGCCATCATTTCACCAAATGCTCCTTCCTGGTTCAGCTGTACCTTTACTACTTGTAGAGGTAATGTTTTTAACGTAGACCTCCATTTGGGACCTAGTTTAAGAAAGAGCAAACAAACCTTTTTCTATTTATTGGTGAAAGTGCCCCAATCAATGGCATCCAAATATGTCTCAAATGCCTCCTTCCATTGAATCCAGTTCAAAGGAGGTACACCTGGTGTTGTTAGAAAAGGAGGACCGGCACTGATACCATCAATGGTCACAATACTGTTGCTGGAAAGCAAATACTGCACCTGTCTGCGAAACTTCTAAGAAGATGTTTTTTAGTTTTTTACTCTGCCACAGTTTAGGTTTCGAAGGTTTTTTTTTGTTTTTTACTCTGCCACAGATTAGGTTTACAGTATTAGAACTTTCATTTTTGGGAACTCTTCTTTTGTTTCCTTCAGTTCCAACAATTCTGCAGAAAACATAGATCAAATGAATAAATTGTGAATTGCACAGTGAATCGATAAACTGACCTCGCTAAAATGGTGGCCCAAAAAGTTAAAAAAATAGGCTATATCACATAAAGCATGTACACATTGAACTGGGAACTAAGCCTGCTCCAAGATGGGTGATGGCAAGATTGCCAGAGAGCACACACAACACCATATCTTCCACCATCCAATTTCAAAACAGACATTTCCTTCTTTAAGTCAACTCAGACAGACAGGCACTAAGGGGCCGATTCCGATCTCGGCCGGTAGGGCTCCGAATCGGATTCGGCTTAACCGGATCCGATTCGGAGCCCTGTTTCCCGACCGATTCGTACGCGCGTCCTGGCGAGCGAGTACGATGCGAGCGCCCGCGAAATCGCCGACCGACTCGTATGCGGGTTCAACACGCTCCGACCGACTCGCTCGGACACGACTTGCATCGCGCAATGGAGATGTTTCCCGGCCGGGTAAGTACGATGCGCGCCGCGAGCAGTCCGACCGACTCGCGCCGTCCGGCTCGAAAGAGCAGTCGGAGCCGCACTTTGGGGGTCTGTGTCGGACCCCCCTGTACGCCTAGCCGCGCGAGTCGCACACAGGGGGGACCCATGGGTCCCCCCTACCTGTGCATGTACGGCACGACCCGCTTTGACGCGTACCCGATATAGGGGGCGCCCTTGTTCACCTTGCACCCATTGAGTCAATGGGAGCCCGCGTACGCGTTGTACGACCGGCTCCCATTGACTTCAATGGGAGTCCGACCGACTCGAGTCCGAGTGCATGCGTGCGCATCGGACTCGTTCGGTCGGACTGCCAGAGTCCGATTCGGTCGGAAATCTCTCCGGGTCCGGCTCAGTCGGAGAGTTTTCCGGCCCGAATCGGAATCGGCCCCTAAGAGTCCATGACATGCAGAGACAGCACACAAACGGAAGTAGATGGGGGAAAAGCAGCTTTCACACCAATGGACTTGGCAACCTGTTGGTCAAATGGGCCCAGGACCTATTTGTCACCAATTAAAGGATGCCAGGGTCCTTTAGCAGAGTTAAGTTTTTCGTTTATTAACAAAAGTCACTGTGAGGAACCACCAGCACATCACCCAGTGCACACACTTCCAACCTCCCTAAACAGAACCCTCAGACCCCAACCTTCCACATTCCATCACTCATAATTAGAATCCAATACCATGCTGTGTAACAACACCCTATCTATCTTTTCTTCTCAGGGACTAATGTCAATGGTTTGGCAGCCGGTGTATGTATCTTGTGAATGCCTCTCTATGGAACACCCTGGCATCAAAACTCTACCCTAAAAATCATTATAAAATTCTGACTTTCTTATAGAAGGTATAGCTTTTTATCCACAGTGCTTTGAAGCAGCCAACAGGCAGCATGTGGCACTTTATACATCCCAGTGGCCCAGCTCCAAAATAGTTAATCTAAGAGGGTCACAAATAAGCAAGGATGGGTCATGAAGATAAATGGGGAGGATCAAAAACATGTTTTTCGCAAAATGGGACTTTGATATGCTGATATGCATCCGCTTTTGATATTTTCGACATAATAGCCACCAGCCAGTACTTTGCTTATCCTGTTGCTTGACGTCTTGCCCTAGGACTGACTTAAGGCTTTAGGATATGGGAGGTACGCTTCTTGTCACAACTGGTATGATTCAACTGCAGAGCAGCATGCTCTGGCCACATGTGGCAGCAGAAATGCTGCTTTTTTGTTGTTTTTAATTTAAAAAATCCTTTGGCAGTTTACCCCTATATAAAACTATAATCCTTGCACAATTTCTTTTGAATCAAGTGTGGTGATAAACACAGATTCAGCCATTTTAATATTACAGTGCAAAGTTCAAATTGTGTATTTTTACCATAGTCAAGCCAGATGGATATTGACAATAAGCTTGCTCTTCACTGCTATAAACCTAAGGAATGTGATTGTGCTCTGGTTCTGCCTGAATGCTTGTGTTTATATGTAATACACATGAAAGAAGAGCATATGGATGGCATTTGGACAAAATATTGAGTTGTAAATATCGGAAGACAGAAAAATAAAATAAAAATATTGTGATGCAGAATATTGTTGTCAAGAATATCGTTTTTCCATGTAAGTAATATCGTTGTTAAGAAAAGCGTTGCTGTAAATATCGTTTTCAATAATATAGTTGTAAAGAATGTTGTTTTTTGATTAATTTAATATGTTTTAGTTTTTATATTTATTTAATGTGTTAGTATTGTTTGTATAATTGTTATTATTTTTTTTAAATATAGTTTGTAATTTTAAGTGATTTAGAACTTTTAATTTAATTGTTAATAGTAATTTATTCTGTCATAGCAGGTTGTTGGGTTTGTAGGGGGACGAGTGGGAAATGAATTAAGTAATTAATTATTAATTAATAATTGTTAAGTAAGTATGTGATTGATATTCTTTATGTCAGTCAGTCAGTCACAAACTTTATTTGGCAGAAAAAGTCATAAAAGATCAGCATAAATGCAGTTTGCACATGCACTTCATTTTATAAAATGAGCAAATTACATACCAAAGGGCAACTCGATATAAAAACTGTAAAAATTTGTTAAAACTAAAAAAGAAAGAATACAATAAAATAACTTAAATGCCTAAAACAATTATTATAACACAGTTCTATCAAGGGTGATCATTCAAATTTTTTCCTAATAATTAAGGACCCTCTAAAAAACTGATCACAGCATAGCAAACCCCAGGCGAATCAAGTTGCTGTAAACATCTAAAACCGATCTTATAGGAGTTACGGCGTAATAAACACAAGATTGGCACTAGGGGCCTGATTTAGATCTTGGCGGATGGATTTTCCATCACAATGGTGACGGATATCCCGTCCCCCGAAATATAAATCTCATAGGATAAAATGGGATTTATATTTCGGCTGACAGGATATCTGTCACCGTTTTGACAGAAAAACCCATCCGTCAAGATCTAAATCGGGCCCTAAGGATCGGGTTCTCACTGATTTATAAAGTGCACAAAGAAGCATAAAGTGCTGTGTGCTTTGCCTTGAAAAATTATCACATGGGCAGGGCGGCAGATTTTCAAACCATGTAACCTGAACTGGGCTTTTACTATGTGTGTTAGGTAAAATGCCAACTTGTGACTAGGGGATAAAGCATGATAATCAACCAAGGAAGGAAACTGGTGTGCCTTGAACCTGCACCTAAGCTGCGGATCATCATTAAAAGCTGTTTTTATCTCAGCTCTGGTAGAACAGGGGATTAAGTTGGAGTTATAAAAAACTTTGGTTCTCCCAGCCCATTAAAGAGCTATTTAGATACATCAGTTTAGGTGTAGAGGCTGAATTATCCAGAGCTAAGCAATCCAAAAAGGATACATTTAGAGAGCCACAGCTCAGGGGTTCCCCACATTTTTAACCAAAGTAGCAATAGGGCGAGCCCGAGGGCATCCTCCAGATAATTAAGGCCCAATGGCATAAGAAAGTGGGGGCACCTTGTGGCAGCATAAGTAATCTTCACAAAAAGCTGTTTTCTACTCTTTGGAGTCTGGAGCAGTCACAATATCCCCACATTCCGAATCCATTGGTGGCGATCGAATTACACTTTGCTTTATACAGGGTTATCATCTTCCTCACTGGTTTATGACCTAATTTGGAAACAAAGCGAAAGATCGCTTCAGCCAATCTATTTATTTAATTGTGGCCTCAGTACTAACAGAGATTCCCATTTCATATGTCAGTCAACTAGCTTCTCCCAGTAGCTAAAACTCTCTACCCTAATGGCGGGGCACCCTTTACAAGAAAAGTCTTGGATTTGGTTCTCTTTGGCCCGCAGACCATAACAGAGGACATTTTCTGATTGATCTTCAAATCTAGAGAAGACATACATTCGGCAAAAGTGCCCAGCACTCTGTAAGCTGGTTGCTCTCCTGACTTTGAGGACTGCATCATCTGCATATAAGAGGGTCGATATAAAATGAGTACCTGCCCTCAGGAAGTCCAGTTTGTTCTGCATTAATTGGCCTTCCAGACCATTAATGTATATAAGACACAAAAATTGGGCTACAATACAGCCCTGGCAGATTCCCTGATTACATTGAATTATGCATATTATGTAATATTGATTTATTATACTTATATTTTAGGTATGGGTTGCTGTGTTTGTAGGGAGGCAGGGTGGGAAGTTAATTAGATATTAACTAATTAATAATTAACTTAATAATTCATTATCATTTATTTGATCATAAATATTGCATATTGTGTTATAATCATATATTTTAATGATATTTTTGGTGCGAGCTGCTGTTTGTAGGGGTATAGAATGGAAAATCAAGTAAGCAATAATTAATTAGTTAATAAGTTATGATTAATTATTGATTTGATTATTAATTATGTAAATTACATAATATTGATTGTTTTAGTTATATTTTAGTTGCGGGTTGCTAGGTTTGTAGGAGTACACCGTTGGAGGTTAAATAATACCTAAAAATTAATAATAATTAATGTCTAATTAAATATTTAATTGGTTACTAATACTTAACCAAGGATATAATTTTTGCACCAAAATGGCCTTCATTTTTTAATTCATTATTTGGGTTTATCATGACTCATTCATATTCCCTTGTATTAACATCTCACCAAAGCGAATACACACAAAGTCAACTTTTCCAAGTGGAATAACAGTGATTCTGGCTGCATTCCAACCCTTTACATCCTTGGTATGCACTACATTAGGAATTATCTGAACAACCTAGACTGGGTCAGAAAATTCGGATTCACCCTTGGCAACATGACCAGGATTCTTCAATCTGACCCAACAACCTACAGCTAGATTAGGCAATTCTACCCTCCTGTGTTCACTCTCGTACACAATTCGTACCTTTTTCCTCACATCGAGTACACCAGATAAACGTGAGGTGCTGCTCCATCCACTCCAATTGAGTTTAGATCCTGGTACACGCCCCGCAAATGTACAAAAGACGATACCCTAGTCGACACCTTTGGAGTTTTCCAATATGCAGTCAACATGTCGTCCACAACCAGCTTCCAATGTATTTTGTTAACCATTGCCAACTGTAATCCGTGGTGCTGGAACCATTTTCAGAGTGGGGTGTTGCCATCATTGTTATGTCACTGAAGTCATAGGGATTATGGATTGTGAAAAATTCAAGCATTACAGAAACAACAAGTGTATGAAGAGTGGTGCATTTTGGAGCACAGTTGCAAAAATATTACTAAACATAGTGTGGTAGCGCTTTGTCATTTACAGACAGCAAATTTTCCATTGAAATGGCCACTAAATTTGCACAGAGATGTAGTTTTACTTACAAAAATATACAGCGCACAAATGATAATGTGTGGAAATCGTATTTCAGTGAATATTTATCATTTCTGAATCACCAAGTAAAATGTCTTATTTTGTTTTGATCCTATTAAAATATTTGATTCCATCACACTTCGGAATTACAAAAGAAAGTGCTTCATTTTTTGCTTTGCTGACTGATTATACGTTTTGAAATATTTCTACAGCTCAAACTTAGTTGTGTTCTAAAAATATTAACATTCTACATACAGCCTTTCCTTACACATTCAGCACGACTGTCGCATAATTCACATTACAAAATAATCTCACTTTGCAGATAGAGAACAAAAAGTAAACACCATTCTGTGTGTTAAAAGACTTAGCAGTAATTTATCAGAAGACAGAGCCTAACATTTGACCTTTGTGAAAAGATAAAAACAAAATGTAAAGGCATCCATATTGCTCATTCACCTTGTGAACTCCAGTGATCTTATTTTGGGGGAGCTGCAGCACTCCCGAATCCCACTTCCAGCGCCCATGACTATAACTGATCTTTCAATGTATGATTCAAAGGTTTCACAAAGACGTCCTGGTATGCACGATAACATGTGCACTTACGAAGGCTCTTACCTCCTCTGACACCAAGTGGGCACCATTATCAGTTACAATTTTAGTAGGATAACCTTCCTTCATGAGCACTCAGTGCAAAAACTGGATAATTGAAGTAGTGTTAATGTTACTAACAAAACTAACTTCTGGCCATTTTGACATGTAATCAATCAAGACAAGGACCAATTTTGAACCTTTGCCCAAGACTTTTACGGGGCAAAGCAATATCTGAAGTCAACATTTTACAAGGCACCAAACATGCATCCACAGAACTAACTGGAGTTGGTTGAGTTACTTGAGCCTTATCGCTCAAAATACAAGGACCATGATCCCTTTAAAAGTATTCAATGGCTTTGCCTACACCAGGCCACCATAAATCTTCTCTTAGTCTATGTTTTATCACTCGAATGCCTATGTGACCATCATGTGCTAATTCCAATATCCTCCTTCTCATCTTCAAAGGCACAACCTTTTGTCCCAGTTTGCGTAAAAGACCCTTTACACATGCACGCTCTATGGCTACCTGAACAAATGGTACAAAATCTGTGTGTAACTTCTTAGAGTTGGACCAACCTTTCACTACCCAAGACAGGACTTTACTGATCAGGATATCTTTTTGTAACTCATCTCTCCATTGACTCTTGTCCAGAGCTCCATTCATCACATTGGTAATTTGACTCGCCATGCAAACCTTCTCATCATCTTCAACAACATCCTCATCCAGAATATCCAAAGGCATTCTAGATTTAGAAAATCCACAATTATATACTTTCTACCATGGACACACTCAATTTTGCAGTTGTATTCCTGTTGGTGACACTGCCATTTAGGAATCCTGGGTGTAGCCTTGGCATCACCCTTCATTCAGAACAAATCAATTAAAGGTTTGTGATCCATTCTGAGAACAAAAGGAACCCCCCACACATATGTATGAAAATACTATGTTCCCTACCATAATGTTAGGGCTTCTTTCTCAGTGGTAAAGTAGGTTTGTTCTGCTCCACGAAGTGCTTTTGATGCAAATGTGACTTTATCCTCTCTACCATCACTTCTTCTTTACTTGAGAACAGCTCCTACCCAAACTCTGCTCACATCAGTAACAATTAAACTAACATTCTAATTTCAAAAAATGTCAAAGGTTTGGCTGATAATATGTTAGAATGTACTTCATCAAAACCACACTGACAATCCACACTCCAGTCAGATAATGCACCCCTTTTCAACAAACTCCTTAAATAACTAGTTTATTTTGCAAAATGGGGTCCACATTTAGAATGAAACTCAGCTAACCCCAAGAAGGACCATAATTGATGTTTGTTAGTGGGAACCGGGGCTTCCACAACACTTTTGAAAGTCTTCACCTTGGGACTAATTCCGCTTCAGAATTTGTGATGTCCCAAATAATCTACTCTTGATTCCTCAAATTTACATTTATCACTCCTCAGAGAGATAAACCTTTATCTTGCAAAATGTGCAATATTTTGGTTAGTTGTGTTGCTGAAGGTCCTTACCAAACACTAGTATATCATCCTGAAAGTATAGAACACCTATACAACCTTTGACATTTTCCCTAATAAACCTTTGAAATACTCATGAAGTGGATGCCAAACCAAATGGCATACGTTTGTAATGAAACGCTACCTCAGGACTACACAGATGAAGTAAGATGTCTCGATTCTTCACACGAGACCACTTGATGGTATGCAGCTGACATGCCTAGATTGATAAAAACCGAAACATCCTCCAATGTGCTTAACATCTCATTAATGTTGGGTAGAGGTTCTCTATCAGCCCATATATTTTGGTTAAGTTCTCGCAAATCAATACACAAATGCTGAGAATTGTCACTCTTACATGCCAAAACAACAGGGAAAAGCCACTGCGAACTCTCAATAGCTTTAATGATGTCCAGCTCACACATACTGTCTAATTCTGTACACAAATCTTCTCTCAAAGATAATGGTACTCTAAGAACTTTATGGTCTATGTGTGTGGAACCCGTTTTCAACACTATTTTGTGCTGAAATCCATTGAACTTTCCTAGCTGTTCAGCAAATACCTTTGGAAATATATTCACCTATTGGTTCATTGGAGAAACACTCATGCATGCAAGCATAAGTTTGAACCTGGAAATCACACAATCAGGATGATTAGGATCTAAAATCATGTCCATCTCTCCTTGGCTATGCCAACCTAATAGATTCAAACCTTTTTAGCCACATATACTACCACTTGAGCAGTTTTTAGTTCAAATTCAAAAGATCACTGAATTGTCCTTCAATCTCAATCTTTTTCCCTCCATAGGCATACATTTTTATGTTAGACATGTTAAGTTCTTGTGGTATGAATTGCATAAAGACTTCAGGGCTGATCAAAGTGAAAAGTGAGCCTGAAAAAGCCATTAACCGCTCATCCACACCATTAAGCATAACATTGCAAAATCGCAGCTTCCTTCTCAAAGATTTCTAACACAGCAACATCAATACTGCCATCCATGCACTCTGCAACACCACCAGGTTCCTCATCCTTGGTCACAGTCAATACCAAGTTATTATCATCATTGAATCCAACACACTCATCTACTTGAGATACCACTGATTTGCATGCACTACACCAAACTCTTAGAAAACAACCTTTGCAATTACACTTAAAACACGTTTGAGACAATGCGGGACAATTCTTGACTGATACCACATGAGTGTGCGTTCCACAGTTATAACACACAGTAACTTCACTGGTTTTGCCCTTTTTTCCCATCGATGTTCAGTCTTGATGGATTTTTTTACATCCTTGTGTTTATCCTTTGCTCTAAGTGCATTCAACACCTTAGTTGTACCAGTATCTACAGGAACAGATAATTCCTTGAAATATGTGTCAGACTTCTCAATTGCTCTTGCAATGGTGATGCTGTTTCCAAATTTGGGTCTTCCATGGAAAACAATTTTCTTGAATCTTTTTGATCACAAATTATCTCATCTTTGAATTTGAGATACTTGGACATTGTACATTGACAGAGTCATCAATTGATTCTCCTGGTTTGTGTCTTTCTAATACCACATTCCAGGCTGGAGGAAATCTTTTATCAAGTGTATTAATACCTGAAGCATACTCGTTCACTATCTCAACTGCCATCATTTCACCAAATGCTCCTTCCTGGTTCAGCTGTACCTTTACTACTTGTAGAGGTAATGTTTTTAACGTAGACCTCCATTTGGGACCTAGTTTAAGAAAGAGCAAACAAACCTTTTTCTATTTATTGGTGAAAGTGCCCCAATCAATGGCATCCAAATATGTCTCAAATGCCTCCTTCCATTGAATCCAGTTCAAAGGAGGTACACCTTGTGTTGTTAGAAAAGGAGGACCGGCACTGATACCATCAATGATCACAATACTGTTGCTGGAAAGCAAATACTGCACCTGTCTGCGAAACTTCTATGAAGATGTTTTTTTGTTTTTTACTCTGCCACAGTTTAGGTTTCGAAGGTTTTTTTTTTGTTTTTTACTCTGCCACAGATTAGGTTTACAGTATTAGAACTTTCATTTTTGGGAACTCTTCTTTTGTTTCCTTCAGTTCCAACAATTCTGCAGAAAACATAGATCAAATGAATAAATTGTGAATTGCACAGCGAATCTATAGACTGACCTAGCTAAAATGGTGGCCCAAAAAGTTAAAAAAATAGGCTATATCACATAAAGCATGTACACATTGAACTGGGAACTAAGCCTGCTCCAAGATGGGTGATGGCAAGATTGCCAGAGAGCACACACAACACCATATCTTCCACCATCCAATTTCAAAACAGACATTTCCTTCTTTAAGTCAACTCAGACAGACAGGCACTAAGGGGCCGATTCCGATCTCGGCCGGTAGGGCTCCGAATCGGATTCGGCTTAACCGGATCCGATTCGGAGCCCTGTTTCCCGACCGATTCGTACGCGCGTCCGGGCAAGCGAGTACGATGCGAGTGCCCGCGAAATCGCCGACCGACTCGTACGCGGGTTCAACACGCTCCGACCGACTCGCTCGGACACGACTCGCACCGCGCAATGGAGACGTTTCCCGGCCGGGTAAGTACGATGCGCACCTCGAGCAGTCTGACCGACTCGCGCCGTCCGGCTCGAAAGAGCAGTCGGAGCCACACTTTGGGGGTCCGTGTCGGACCCACCTGTATGCCTAGCTGCGCGAGTCGCACACAGGGGGGACCCATGGGTCCCCCCTACCTGTGCATGTACGGCACGACCCGCTTCGACACGTACCCGCTGTAGGGGGCGTCCTTGTTCGCCTCGCACCCATTGAGTCAATGGGAGCCCGCGTACGCGTTGTACGACCGGCTCCCATTGACTTCAATGGGAGTCCGACCGACTCGAGTCCGAGTGCATGCGTGCGCATCGGACTCGTTCGGTCGGACTGCCAGAGTCCGATTCGGTCGGAAATCTCTCCGGGTCCGGCTCAGTCGGAGAGTTTTCCGGCCCGAATCGGAATCGGCCCCTAAGAGTCCATGACATGCAGAGACAGCACACAAACGGAAGTAGATGGGGGAAAAGCAGCTTTCACACCAATGGACTTGGCAACCTGTTGGTCAAATGGGCCCAGGACCTATTTGTCACCAATTAAAGGATGCCAGGGTCCTTTAGCAGAGTTAAGTTTTTCGTTTATTAACAAAAGTCACTGTGAGGAACCACCAGCACATCACCCAGTGCACACACTTCCAACCTCCCTAAACAGAACCCTCAGACCCCAACCTTCCACATTCCATCACTCATAATTAGAATCCAATACCATGCTGTGTAACAACACCCTATCTATCTTTTCTTCTCAGGGACTAATGTCAATGGTTTGGCAGCCAGTGTATGTATCTTGTGAATGCCTCTCTATGGAACACCCTGGCATCAAAACTCTACCCTAAAAATCATTATAAAATTCTGACTTTCTTATAGAAGGTATAGCTTTTTATCCACAGTGCTTTGAAGCAGCCAACAGGCAGCATGTGGCACTTTATACATCCCAGTGGCCCAGCTCCAAAATAGTTAATCTAAGAGGGTCACAAATAAGCAAGGATGGGTCATGAAGATAAATGGGGAGGATCAAAAAACATGTTTTTCTCAAAATGGGACTTTGATATGCTGATATGCATCCGCTTTTGATATTTTCGACATAATAGCCACCAGCCAGTACTTTGCTTATCCTGTTGCTTGACGTCTTGCCCTAGGACTGACTTAAGGCTTTAGGATATGGGAGGTACGCTTCTTGTCACAACTGGTATGATTCAACTGCAGAGCAGCATGCTCTGTGCCACATGTGGCAGCAGAAATGCTGCTTTTTTGTTGTTTTTAATTTAAAAAAATCCTTTGGCAGTTTACCCTTATATAAAACTATAATCCTTGCACAATTTCTTTTGAATCAAGTGTGGTGATAAACACAGATTCAGCCATTCTAATATTACAGTGCAAAGTTCAAATTGTGTATTTTTACCATAGTCAAGCCAGATGGATATTGACAATAAGCTTGCTCTTCACTGCTTTAAACCTAAGGAATGTGATTGTGCTCTGGTTCTGCCTGAATGCTTGTGTTTATATGTAATACACATGAAAGAAGAGCATATGGATGGCATTTGGACAAAATATTGAGTTGTAAATATCGGAAGACAGAAAAATAAAATAAAAATATTGTGATGCAGAATATCGTTGTCAAGAATATCGTTTTTCCATGTAAGTAATATCGTTGTTAAGAAAAGCGTTGCTGTAAATATCGTTTTCAATAATATAGTTGTAAAGAATGTTGTTTTTTGATTAATTTAATATGTTTTAGTTTTTATATTTATTTAATGTGTTAGTATTGTTTGTATAATTGTTATTATTTTTTTAAATATAGTTTGTAATTTTAAGTGATTTAGAACTTTTAATTTAATTGTTAATAGTAATTTATTCTGTCATAGCAGGTTGTTGGGTTTGTAGGGGGACGAGTGGGAAATGAATTAAGTAATTAATTATTAATTAATAATTGTTAAGTAAGTATGTGATTGATATTCTTTATGTCAGTCAGTCAGTCACAAACTTTATTTGGCAGAAAAAGTCATAAAAGATCAGCATAAATGCAGTTTGCACATGCACTTCATTTTATAAAATGAGCAAATTACATACCAAAGGGCAACTCGATATAAAAACTGTAAAAATTTGTTAAAACTAAAAAAAGAAAGAATACAATAAAATAACTTAAATGCCTAAAACTATTATTATGCAAAAGAAACAATTGATGGACGGAATGCTGGACAATGCAAACATTCACCCCCAGTCACAAGGATCTGGGTTAAATCCATCATTCTTTTGCTCACCACACCACCCCAGTTTGGACCCAGCCATATGCAAATCAGTCTTGACCCTGTTCCTTGTGGGAACAGTCCAGCCCGAACTGCCAAGCCAGGTCCTCCCTGGACCGGAAACAAGCATCCTAGGACCGGTTTCAGGGCATCACCCTTCTTCAGCCAGGCTAGCTTGAATCCAGTGGTGTAGTGAGCACAGGACCCACGTCTGGGCATACCCTTCCCACTTAGGGCGACAAATGCAAAAGAAACAATTGATGGACGGAATGCTGGACAATGCAAACATTCACCCCCAGTCACAAGGATCTGGGTTAAATCCATCATTCTTTTGCTCACCACACCACCCCAGTTTGGACCCAGCCATATGCAAATCAGTCTTGACCCTGTTCCTTGTGGGAACAGTCCAGCCCGAACTGCCAAGCCAGGTCCTCCCTGGACCGGAAACAAGCATCCTAGGACCGGTTTCAGGGCATCACCCTTCTTCAGCCAGGCTAGCTTGAATCCAGTGGTGTAGTGAGCACGGGACCCACGTCTGGGCATACCCTTCCCACTTAGGGCGATAAATGCAAAAGAAACAATTGATGGACGGAATGCTGGACAATGCAAACATTCACCCCCAGTCACAAGGATCTGGGTTAAATCCATCATTCTTTTGCTCACCACACCACCCCAGTTTGGACCCAGCCATATGCAAATCAGTCTTGACCCTGTTCCTTGTGGGAACAGTCCAGCCCGAACTGCCAAGCCAGGTCCTCCTGGACCGGAAACAAGCATCCTAGGACCGGTTTCAGGGCATCACCCTTCTTCAGCCAGGCTAGCTTGAATCCAGTGGTGTAGTGAGCACGGGACCCACGTCTGGGCATACCCTTCCCACTTAGGGCGACAAATGCAAAAGAAACAATTGATGGACGGAATGCTGGACAATGCAAACATTCACCCCCAGTCACAAGGATCTGGGTTAAATCCATCATTCTTTTGCTCACCACACCACCCCAGTTTGGACCCAGCCATATGCAAATCAGTCTTGACCCTGTTCCTTGTGGGAACAGTCCAGCCCGAACTGCCAAGCCAGGTCCTCCCTGGACCGGAAACAAGCATCCTAGGACCGGTTTCAGGGCATCACCCTTCTTCAGCCAGGCTAGCTTGAATCCAGTGGTGTAGTGAGCACGGGACCCACGTCTGGGCATACCCTTCCCACTTAGGGCGACAAATGCAAAAGAAACAATTGATGGACGGAATGCTGGACAATGCAAACATTCACCCCCAGTCACAAGGATCTGGGTTAAATCCATCATTCTTTTGCTCACCACACCACCCCAGTTTGGACCCAGCCATATGCAAATCAGTCTTGACCCTGTTCCTTGTGGGAACAGTCCAGCCCGAACTGCCAAGCCAGGTCCTCCCTGGACCGGAAACAAGCATCCTAGGACCGGTTTCAGGGCATCACCCTTCTTCAGCCAGGCTAGCTTGAATCCAGTGGTGTAGTGAGCACGGGACCCACGTCTGGGCATACCCTTCCCACTTAGGGCGACAAATGCAAAAGAAACAATTGATGGACGGAATGCTGGACAATGCAAACATTCACCCCCAGTCACAAGGATCTGGGTTAAATCCATCATTCTTTTGCTCACCACACCACCCCAGTTTGGACCCAGCCATATGCAAATCAGTCTTGACCCTGTTCCTTGTGGGAACAGTCCAGCCCAAACTGCCAAGCCAGGTCCTCCCTGGACCGGAAACAAGCATCCTAGGACCGGTTTCAGGGCATCACCCTTCTTCAGCCAGGCTAGCTTGAATCCAGTGGTGTAGTGAGCACGGGACCCACGTCTGGGCATACCCTTCCCACTTAGGGCGACAAATGCAAAAGAAACAATTGATGGACGGAATGCTGGACAATGCAAACATTCACCCCCAGTCACAAGGATCTGGGTTAAATCCATCATTCTTTTGCTCACCACACCACCCCAGTTAAAACTATTATTATAACACAGTTCTATCAAGGGTGATCATTCACATTTTTTCCTAATACTTAAGGACCCTCTAAAAAAACTGATCACAGCATAGCAAACCCCAGGCGAATCAAGTTGCTGTAAACATCTAAAACCGATCTTATAGGAGTTACGGCGTAATAAACACAAGATTGGCACTAGGGGCCTGATTTAGATCTTGGCGGATGGATTTTCCATCACAATGGTGACGGATATCCCGTCCCCCGAAATATAAATCTCATAGGATAAAATGGGATTTATATTTCGGCTGACAGGATATCTGTCACCGTTTTGACAGAAAAACCCATCCGTCAAGATCTAAATCGGGCCCTAAGGATCGGGTTCTCACTGATTTATAAAGTGCACAAAGAAGCATAAAGTGCTGTGTGCTTTGCCTTGAAAAATTAACACATGGGCAGGGCGGCAGATTTTCAAACCATGTAACTTGCTGTGGGAATGCTAAAAGAAAGTGCAGAGACCCCATGCATACCCTGGCCATAACCTGAACTGGGCTTTTACTATGTGTGTTAGGTAAAATGCCAACTTGTGACTAGGGGATAAAGCATGATAATCAACTAAGGAAGGAAACTGGTGTGCCTTGAACCTGCACCTAAGCTGCGCATCATCATTAAAAGCTGTTTTTATCTGAGCTCTGGTAGAACAGGGGATTAGGTTGGAGTTATAAAAAAACTTTGGTTCTCCCAGCCCACTAAAAGAGCTATTTAGATACATCAGTTTAGGCGTAGAGGCTGAATTATCCAGAGCTAAGCAATCCAAAAAGGATACATTTAGAGAGCCACAGCTCAGGGTTTCCCCACATTTTTAACCAAAGTAGCAATAGGGCGAGCCCGAGGGCATCCTCCAGATAATTAAGGCCCAATGGCATAAGAAAGTGGGGGCACCTTGTGGCAGCATAAGTAATCTTCACAAAAAGCTGTTTTCTACTCTTTGGAGTCTGGAGCAGTCACAATATCCCCACATTCCGAAGCCATTGGTGGCGATCGAATTACACTTTGCTTTATACAGGGTTATCATCTTCCTCACTGGTTTATGACCTAATTTGGAAACAAAGCGAAAGATCGCTTCAGCCAATCTATTTATTTAATTGTGGCCTCAGTACTAACAGAGATTCCCATTTCATATGTCAGTCAACTAGCTTCTCCCAGTAGCTAAAACTCTCTACCCTAATGGCGGGGGCACCCTTTACAAGAAAAGTCTTGGATTTGGTTCTCTTTGGCCCGCAGATCATAACAGAGGACATTTTCTGATTGATCTTCAAATCTAGAGAAGACATACATTCGGCAAAAGTGCCCAGCACTCTGTAAGCTGGTTGCTCTCCTGACTTTGAGGACTGCATCATCCGTACATAAGAGGGTCGATATAAAATGAGTACCTGCCCTCAGGAAGTCCAGTTTGTTCTGCATTAATTGGCCTTCCAGTCCATTAATGTATATAAGACACAAAAATTGGGCTACAATACAGCCCTGGCAGAATCCCTGATTACATTGAATTATGCATATTATGTAATATTGATTTATTATACTTATATTTTAGGGATGGGTTGCTGTGTTTGTAGGGAGGCAGGGTGGGAAGTTAATTAGATAATAACTAATTAATAATTAACTTAATAATTCATTATCATTTATTTGATCATAAATATTGCATATTGTGTTATAATCATATATTTTAATGATATTTTTGGTGCGAGCTGCTGTTTGTAGGGGTATAGAATGGAAAATCAAGTAAGCAATAATTAATTAGTTAATAAGTTATGAGTTATGATTAATTATTGATTTGATTATTAATTATGTAAATTACATAATATTGATTGTTTTAGTTATATTTTAGTTGCGGGTTGCTAGGTTTGTAGGAGTACACCGTTGGAGGTTAAATAATACCTAAAAATTAATAATAATTAATGTCTAATTAAATATTTAATTGGTTACTAATTATGTAAATTGTGTAATAGTTATATATTTTAGTTATATTTTAGGTGTGGGCTTGTGGGTTTGTAAGGTTGTAGGATGGGAAGTTAATTATGTAATTGTTTATCAATTATGTAAAATATGTTATGCTTATTTATTTTCATTATATTTTAAGTGTGGGTTGCTAGGTTTGTAGGGGTATAGGGTGGAAAGTTAAGTAAGTAATAATTAAGCATTATTTTTCTAATTGAAAATTAATTATTACAATGTTTACGCATCTTGCAAATTTGCTAATTGTAATTTTTTACATTTTATATATATATTTTATGTTAAGTAATAATGTTTATATTTAGAGTTTTAGCTTTTTCTCCAAATTACTAGGGTTATTCAAGTATGTAATGTGTTTAAAGTGTAGTAGTTTACCTACTGTTGCTTAGACTGGAGTGGGAATAGTACATTTTACCCCTTCGAAGTCCAACGTTTTCCCTACTGTTGCATAAATTGGAGTTGGAATAGTAAATTTAACCCCTCTGAAGTCCAACGCTTCCCTACTGTTGTACAGAATGGAGTGGGAATAGTAAATTTAACCCCTCCGAAGTCTAATGCTTTCCCTACTGTTGCACAGACTGGAGTGGGAATAGTAAATTTAATTCGTCCAAATTTAAAAGCTTTCCCTACTGTTGCACAGACTGGAGTGGGAACAGTAATTCTTATCCTTCAAAACCCAACGCTTTCACTATTGTGCATTGGAATAGTAAATTTAACCCCTCTGAAGTCCAACTTTTCACCTACTGTTGCTCTGTTTGGATTAGTGATATATTTAACCCCTCCAAAGTCCTACAATTTCTCTACTGTTCCATGAACTGGAGTGGAAATAGTATATCTATTATTCCCAGACTCCAATATATTTCCTAATATTGGTTAAATACTTTTTTGTAATATTTTTTGTTTATATTTTTACTTAATTTTACATTTTTACATTTTTTGATAAATGTGTGTTTTGTATTTTTTTAAATATTAATTGTTTAGCAATTTATTTAATGTTTTGAAATTGAATTGTTAATATTTTTTCTGTTTTGTGTAGCATATATATATTAACCCTGGGCGGAGTTCGTGGAGTTGCACTACGCGGAACACCGCGAAGTGCAAAAAAAACTCTGTTGCACTACGCGGAGCTCCGCAAGCGGCGGAGTACGATAGAAAAATGCTGTTCGCGGTGATTGCACAGTGCCGGATGCTTGTCCGCACTGTTCAATCATCGCGAACGGCACCATGCACAGCGCAAGCTGTCCCTGCTTTCCTTTTCTGCCGCTCGAGTAGATTTTTACTCGAGCGGCAGCTTTCTCAACGCGAACGGGCTGTTTCTCAACGCGAGCGGTCGCGAGCATACGCGACCACTCGCAATGAGAAACCTGACCCCCCGGCGTTGATAAATCTCACCGGGAGGTTGATTTTCCACGCTCGCGCTCGTCAACTTGATGTTGGCGATCGCAAACGAGGAAAACTCTCGCCGGGAGGTTGATTTTCTTCGCTCGTGGTCAGCAACTTGACGTTGACGAACACGAGCGAGGCAAAAAACTCTGCACCGCGGGGCGGAGTTTTTCAGAACTCCGCCATCTCCGCGTAACGCGGAGTGTGGAAAACTCTGCAAACTCCACGAGCGGAGTGGAGTTCACCGCCCAGGGTTAATATAAATATATGTTTGTGTGATCATTTGACAACAGCGACTGAAGAAGCGAAAATCTCAATATGATAACTATAGTTGTACTTTAATTCACCTTCCTTGTTCTTCCATCTGTCGAGTTAGATGTGGATGTGGGCGCCATAAGAATGTGTATTGGTCAATTAAGTGTATTTATTGAATTTTGCAGTGTATAATTAAGTATGATTTATACTGAATTGCATAATGGGCAAGGCATTACAGTTTGGACAGTGCCAATTTAGCCTACAAGAATTGTCAATTGGCATCCACAACTTTTATGTGATGGGTGCGCGTTGGTAACATCCACTTTGGATTTGAGAAAACAAGATCTATAATTTTTGAGTGCATTTAATAACCTAATGAAGAATTTAATAGATCTTGTTGTTTGACATTTTTGCACTTTATAACATATTGTATTATAGACGGTAAGAGTTCTTTGTATGCCATTTTTATGATTTCGGGATCCAGCATTATACATGTTTATCGCTTAGAAGCATTGCATTGTTGAAATTTAATTTTGAAGACTCAACACTAGTTCTCTGGTATTTTACTAATAGGTCTTCAATATTTTGAATATTGACTTGCAATTGCACTTTTAGAATGTATATGAATCAATATTGGAGTGGTAGGGAAACAACCTTTACAACGCAGTCATTACACCGCGATACCTTTACAATGCGGTCGTTACAACGACCGCGTTGTTAGTACGCGATGCATTTACATTGCAAGTCTTTACAACGACTTCCACTAGGGGGCGCTGAGGTATTGGAAATGAATTCCAACACCTTCCCTACTGTTGCGCTAACTGGAGTAGGAATAGTAAAAAATACTATTCCTAAGTCCAGCGCACCCCCTAGTGGAAGTCGGTGTAAAGACTTGCGATGTAAATGCATCGCGTACTAACAATGCGGTCGTTGTAACGACCGTGTTGTAATAGCATGCGATGTAATACATCGCGTAGTAAAGTGCTATATTCGGAGTGGTATAGCCAGATTTGCGGTGGGTTAAGACACAGGTAGTGTTCTTGCACAATACGGCATAATAAAAATAACCAATTTAGTATGACGCCATGTGTGTGAGCAAGGCCAGTGTCTGGCCAAAACGCATTACATGGTAAGAATTGCTTCAACAGATGCTTTAAATGGAATCCTGTGCTGTGTCGTGCCTGTTAGTTACTTACAGAGAGGGCGGTGGAGGAAATATATATATATATATATATATATATATATATATATATATATATACATACATAATATATACAATGGTATATATTAAAATATGTAAGATTTACTTCTTTAAACTATATATTTTAAGAAACAATATTTTTGAATTGTTTTTTAACAATATTAGTATGAAACTATATTTTTTGTTTGATATTTTGGACAGTAAAATGCTGTTTATTACAATTAGTTGAGGGAGAAGAACGGCAACAATCCCATTTGAAGTTTAGCCTCTGGTTCATAAACTATGGCACCTGCACCCTGTCAACAATGTGGCCCCTCCCCACTCTCAAGAATTGTACTACATAGCTACTCTCTGCTCATGGAAGGGGCATCATGACTGACTCAGCATGTTGCCTCTCATGAGTGATGGCCGCTTCTCACACTCAACAACGAAATAAAATATATGTTACACTCTGGACATCTGTAATAAATAGTAGCATATAAAATTATACACACTGAGAAAAAACAAAAGTTAAAGTGACTTTATAGTTAGGCCCGGTAATATCTCTTTACACAAAAAAAAGCCTTAGGAATTCACTGAAAAAACAAAAGTTTAAGTGAAATTATAGGTGAAAATGTTAGGTAAAAAATACTTATTTCAACTCAAAAAAGTTTAATTCACCAGTTATAGTTAACTGATGTAACTAAAGCGTGTGCACTTACCATGCAGAGTGATGTAATTAATGATGTCTTTTCAGATGTCATCAGTGATATTATTAATGATATCATAGAACATGTCGTGAATGATGGGGAAACATCGGTTACATCGCGGTGTTTACACTGCGATACCTTTACAACGCAGGTATTACAACGCAAGTCGTTACAACGACTTGCGCTGGATGGCGCTCTAAGCTAAGGAATAGTATGATTTACTATTCCAACACCTTCTCTACTGTAACGTAGTCTGGAGTTGGAATAGTAAATCATACTATTCCTAAGTCCAGCGCCCCCCACGCAAGTCGTTGTAACGACTTGCGTTGTAATGCCTACGTTGTAAAGGTATTGCAGTGTAAACACCGCGATGTAACGTCATATATTCGAATGATGTAATATGGAGGTCTTAAGCAGGGCATGGCAAGTATTTCCATAGCTAACTATAACGTCACTGTAACCTTTGTTTTTTTCAGTGAATTTCCAGTTGTTTTTAAAATAAGAAGTAGATGTTATTACCATACTGAACTATCTCAGCCCTCTTCAACTCACAGCCTCTGGCCTTTAGCTGTACACAGCATAGGGGTGACCAGCCCCCGCTATGCATTGCTGGATCACGCCCAACAATAATTTCCTGATTTCCTTATAACTTTGGTGACGTTTGAAGAATTTTCACAAAACTTGCCAAAGAAATTTTCATCTATCTGAACTCCTTACTGATAAGTTTAGGGTGATCCATCAAGCGGGGGCTAAGAAAATGCGCTTTTCCCATTGGAAAAATAAACAGCGATACCACAAAAATTTCAGAACAGAATTACAGCAAATTAGGAAGAGCTTTTTTGCGATTTAATGTAAATCCATCTGTAGTTTTGAAAAATGAAGTCTTTAAAAAAATTGTATATTTCCAGCAGCGGAGGATACGCAGAGCAGACAGATCTCAAGATGAGATCTGATTAGCTGTCACCACATCAACAACAGTATGGCAGTATACATCCTAGGACTCACGACTCAGTCCTAAGTCCTGGAAAAAAGGTAAAAAAGATGTTTTGGGGGAATCCCCCTCATGCCAAAAACATATATTCTTTTTACATTTTTCAGAAACTTTGTGGTGGATCTGTGAATCTGGGATAAAGTTTTTTTCTTAAAGCGCAGGCTACCTTGCATTAAATAAATGACCCGCCCACCCCACCCCGGAGTGGGCCAGGGCTCAGAGGTGTGGCTCATTTGATTATTTGGGGGAGGGTGTACATGACCTCCCTCCCTGAGCCTCAAGGCGGCCGCAGGCCCCACATCCCCCAGGGCCAATGTTAAGTTAAAGAGGAGGTGGGCACGTGGTCCCCTCCGGGAGCCTCTCTGAGACCCCCAGCACCCTGCCCCCTGGGGCTGATTCTATACTAAAGGAGAGGGGTGGTGCACAGTCCCTCCCTGAGCCTCCCCAGGGATGCCCACTCCCATTTAAATCAAGTTGGGCTTCGGGGGATCAGGGTCCCCAGGTCCAAAGTTGGTTTAGGGAGGGTGGCCGCTCCCTCTCCCCTTTATATAAAGTTAAACCCAGGGGATGGAGCCCCCAGGGCCACTACTGGGTGAGAGACGGAGGACACATGCCTCCCCCCCAATATTTAAAAAAAAAAAAGAAAAGAATTGCCAGCTCCCGCTGGCACCCAGGATGGGTGCTGGCAGTGGAGACGGCAGGGCCATAAGGCCCCGGGGCTCCCCCCACACCCTTCTTCAAAAAATAAGGATCTGGGTGTCCCGGGTAAGCACCAGGACACCCAAAATATAAATTAAAAAAATATCTGAATAATAAATGAGCAGCAGGAACCACTCATTTATTATTCACTGCTCCTTGTAAGGAGTGCCCCATAATGCCCTGCTAGGGCTTTTTAAACAGATTTATTCGAGTCTGGTGGTGTTCCTAGCTGAGGCAGGGCACGACCAAGCAATATCAGTTAAAACATACCATTGTAAACAAATAAAACCACGGACATTCACTAGTTATAGTTTTCTCAAGTCACTATAACTCGTGCCCTAAAGTAATTATAACTAATGCCAGTTCCATGCACTGCTTATGACTTCACATATTACATTTGTCATGACATGTTCTATGACTTCATTGATAACATCACTGTAACATTTGAAATGACATAATTGATGACAAAACTTTGCATGGCAGGGACACAAGTTATAGTTACTTTAGGGCATGAGTCATAGTTGAACAGTATGTTTAACTGACATATTCACCTAACTATAACGTCCTTTATTTTTTTCAGGGAATACACACATATATATATGTATATCTATATATATATATATACACACACACACATACAAATAGTTAGGTAAATAGATATATTTAAAAACTGCATAAAATATTCACACACTTGGCATTCATATTCATTATATGTGACCTGCATCTTCATTAATAAATGGTAAGCACTGTCTCCCTCATTTTAGAAAACAATACACTCACCTACAGGTTGAGTGTGCACAGAAAGAACCAATTCATTTTCGGTGAGTATATGAAATATAGGAAATGGACAACTTTGCAGAGCACAATTATTAATGCAAGCTCTTTCACTATCCAATCATAATTAAATGGGTATTCCTTGAAGAAGATTTTAAAAATTTCCTCTATTGACTATCTGGAACATTGTCTACTTAGCTGAATCAAGTGTATAAATTCTTTATTGAATTATAGATTTAGGGGCCGATTCCGATCTCGGTCGGAGGCGCACCCAATACCATTCGGTCGGGAAAAAAGCCATGCGAAAGCCTGTTTCCCGACCGATCCGTACAGTACACCGAACGAGCAAGTACGATGCGCACAACAGCAAAAAATCCGGCCGAGCCGTACTCACCCAAACCAGGTCCTGTTCTCCGACCGAGGCGAATCCGGAAACGCCGAATCGAGTCGCACGGAAGGAAAAATGCAGCCCCGTCCGGCCGGACAAGTACGATGCGCTTCCGTACGCGCCGAACCCGTCGCTACGCACGGCACGTCAAAGCATCCGGGAGAGGCGCACATAAGCTCCGATTCGCGCCACAACACGATCCACGGCTACGAGGCGAACACGCCAGCGACGAGGACGAGGCGAAGCGACGAGGACGAGGCGAAGCGACGAGGACGAGGCGAAGCGACGAGGACGACGCGAAGCAACGAGAAGGACGAACGACACGAACCAACCATGAATCCCTTCGTCCCAATCATACCAATATTCTACATTTACTACCGGAACAGGCACGGACGCGTACGGCGCAGAAGGTAAGCCAGACACCAACCACAAAACACATACAACACGTACACGACACATCACACACACACAGAGGGATGCAGAATATACTTACACCGGCAACAGCAGCACCATAGGGGCGGGATGCCCATCACCAATGCCACATATGCACACAGGGGCCTGAATGCGCACCACCACCCCTACCCAGGGGTGGCATGATGCCTACCACCACTACCACCTCACCCAGGGGTGGCATGATGCCCACCACCACAACCACCCTCACCCAGGGGGGCAGGATGCCTACCACTACTACCACCCTCACCCAGGGGGCAGGATGCCTACCACTACTACAACCCTCACCCAGGGGGGCAGGATGCCTACCACTACTACCACCCTTAGCCAGGGGGCAGGATGCCCACCACTACTACCACCCTCACCCAGGGGGGCAGGATGCCTACCACTACTACCACCCTCACCCAGGGGGGCAGGATGCCTACCACTACTACCACCCTTACACAGGGGGGCAGGATGCCTACCACTACTACCACCCTTACACAGGGGGGCAGGATGCCTACAACTACTACCACCCTCACTCAGGGGGCAGGATGCCTACCACTACTACCACCCTTAGCCAGGGGGGCAGGATGCCTACCACCACCCTTAGCCAGGGGGCAGGATTCCTACCACTACTACTACCACCCTCACCCAGAGGGGCAGGCTGCCTACCACTACTACCACCCTCACCCAGGGGGGGCAGGATGCCTACCACTACTACCACCCTCACCCAGGGGGGGCTGGATGCCTACCACCACCCTTAGCCAGGGGGGCAGGATGCCTACCACTACTACCACCCTTACACAGGGGGGGCAGGATGCCTACAACTACTACCACCCTTACACAGGGGGGCAGGATGCCTACAACTACTACCACCCTCACCCAGGGGGCAGGATGCCTACCACTACTACCACCCTCACCCAGGGGGGCAGGATGCCTACCACTACTACCACCATCACCCAGGGGGACAGGATGCCTACCACCACCCTTAGCCAGGGGGCAGGATGCCTACCACTACTACCACCCTCACCCAGGGGGCAGGATGCCTACCACTACTACCACCCTCACCCAGGGGGGCAGGATGCCTACCACTACTACCACCCTCACCCAGGGGGGCTGGATGCCTACCACCACCCTTAGCCAGGGGGCAGGATGCCTACCACTACTACCACCCTCACCTAGGGGGGGCAGGATGCCCACCACTACTACCACCCTTAGCCAGTGGGGGCAGGATGCCTACCACTACTACCACCCTTAGCCAGGGGGGCAGGATGCCTACCACTACTACCACCCTTAGCCAGGGGGGTAGGATGCCCACCACTACTACCACCCTCACCCAGGGGGGCAGGATGCCTACCACTACTACCACCCCCACTCATAGGATGGACAATGCATGACACAACCAGCACACCACAACCTAGGGAATGCAAGAAGAAGACATCCCCCAACACCATGACAAGCGTGTGTAGACTGTGTCAAATGCCTACAACACCGAACATGACTTTGAACATACAATGTGACCCCCTAGCACATGTGCCACACATATATGTGTGTGGCACCCACAATGCAAGCAGGCCATGACCATTGTGGCAATGGGGTCCAAACCCCATCATCACAGTGACCAAAAGGTAAGTGTGGGGTCCATAGCTGAAGCACATTTTGAACATTGTGGCAATGGGGTCCAAACCCCCATCATCACAGTGACCAAAATGTAAGTGTGGGGACCATAGCAGAAGCACAATTTTGAACATTGTGGCAATGGGGTCCAAACCCCCATCATCACAGTGACCAAAATGTAAGTGTGGGGTCCATAGCAGAAGCACATTTTGAACATTGTGGCAATGGGGTCCAAACCCCATCATCACAGTGACCAAAATGTAAGTGTGGGGTCCATAGCTGAAGCACATTTTGAACATTGTGGCAATGGGGTCCAAACCCCCATCATCACAGTGACCAAAAGGTAAGTGTGGGGTCCATAGCTGAAGCACATTTTGAACATTGTGGCAATGGGGTCCAAACCCCCATCATCACAGTGACCAAAAGGCAAGTGTTGACAAAGTAAGAGGTGCAACTGCCAAACTGCATGGATGATTCCTGGTCACAGAACAACAAACACATCAGTGGCAAAGTAGTGTATGTGTCCCATTGCAACATAAATTGGGGGAGCCAAATCCTGCAGTGCAAATAAGACATAACTTTGGCCATGTGCAGACAAACAACACCCATGGGGGCTGACACCGTCAACAATCATCAATGACACAATGACAGAAGTGACCATCCGAATGCAGACCCACATATTTGCACCAATGGGCACACACATGCAGATACCCTGTGGAGACTGCAGATGTGAGGCGAACAGATACCATACCATGGCAGCAATGGGACACACAATCAACAATTAGCAACAAATGAGGGCTCCCGTCCCATCAGCCTGGTCATGGAAGTGCCAACGGAATCATCAGCACAGATCCAACACACTTGTATAGCAATGTTGCACTGACAACACAGATGAGTCCTTCCCCATTGATGCCCAAACCTGCATGTTCACTGGAGATGGCCACACGGTCAGGGAAGTAGACGAATAGAACAATGGCAGGCACAACAGATGTGCAGGGGTGGAAGCCACAGATGTGAAGTTGCCAATCTAAGTAGGAAATCTCATTGCCAAATACTGAACACATGACACCCTCAGATGCTGCTATGGATGACATGGATACACCACAGGATAGGACACATAACCCCTGGACCACATGGGTTCCTGCACAGTAACACTTCATTATCATGAGACCAAATATCACCATCACTGCAGCAAGGGCATTCTTAGCATCATCAACATCATGTACATCAGAAGCAAAAGCACTAGAGAACAGAAAGTTGCTTTATTCAGCATATGTGGCATTAAAAGTAGAAGTCCGGTAGAACATAAACAAAGGCCAATGGCCAGTCCATCAACAAAGTCACAAGTGGGTGACAGTGGCAGATGCCACCCTACACCTGCCTGCACAAAACCAGGGACAATCCACTAGGAGGGGCAACCGGGGGGGTAGGCCAGGCACCGCAGGGACAGGATCAGGGCTCACCAGGAGGAAGCAGGGAAGGGGTGGTGGGTGCTGGAGAGCCACTGACAACTGCAGTGGAGGTGTCTGACATGGTGTGTGCCGGCACAACTGGGGGGCATGGCTCAGATGTTATGGGTGCCGGCACGACTGCAGTGGACCCTGCAGATGGAGTGGACAGGTCCGCCACTGCAGTGCCCAAGTCAGACAGGGTGGTAGTGGACTCCACTGCAGTGCCTACCACCCGGGGAGGAGAATGGGGAACAGGCAAGGTGGGCTGGACAGAGGGGGAGGACACCCTCACCACATCAGTGGCACAGACAAGCGCAGCGGGGGGTGTGGTGCCGGGAGAGCAAGTGGCAGGGGGAGAAGGCCGGAGCCTCTTGGGGATGGTATATCTGTGGGTGGGGGAACCTGGGGCTGGGTGTGGGGGGGGCACCTGTGGAGTGGGGGCCTGAGGGATGGAGGAAGGTGACCTGGTGCTTGAGCTGCAGGGCGGCGGCGGGGTCTTGCTCTTACCACTCCGGGGGGACTTGCGGGTGGGGGCCTCAGTCTGTCTGCGCCTGGGGGAGGGTGTCCGGGGGCGAGGGGCACTCTGCTCCGTGTGGGGGGCTTCCTCTTCCCCCTGGATGCTGGGGCAGCTGGATCGGAGGGGAAGAGGCCGAGGTCACTGAGGAAGAGGCGCTGGGTCTTTGGGGTTGCAGGTGAGGCAAGGGAGGGTGCTTTGGAGGGAGAGGCAACTGAGGACTGCGCAGTGCCCGTGGATGCGTGTGTGTGTACCAGGGCCCCATCCCCTGTGAGTCTGGTTTCAGTCCCCTGACTGTGCGTGCGTGTGCGTTTAGTTTGTGGCGTGTGTGTCTGTGTGCTGGATGTGTGTGTGCTGGTGTGTGCCTGTGCCGGTGTGTGTGTGCTTGGGACGGGCAAGGTGCTGGGGAGTGTGGATGGAGCAGAGGCAGGAGGGGTGAGGGACTGTCTGAGGAGGGACACTGCTGCCGTCAGGGAGGAGTCCATGGACCTGTTGCCCCTCTGTAGGTCAGACATGCCCGATGAGATGCCCTCCATGAACGACACCAGCTGAGTCAACAGTGCGGTGTGCGCATGGAGGACACTCAGCATGGCTGTCTGCCCTACATGGAGCTGGCGAAGGAGGTACACAGACTCCTCACTCAGGGCAGCAGGGGACACAGGGGAAGGGGGTGCGGTGCCTGGGCCAAAGGAGACACGCTCCCGAACATGGGAGCCTCCACGGACCTGGGGAATTGGAGCCGATGGAAGGGCGGTGGTGGTGCTGGTGGTGGCGGGGACAGCAACACTAGCTGGGGTGTGGTGGCTGCTGACACCCGCCTCCACAAGGGAGTCATCCTCCGAGTTGCTCTGGTCCTCAGCTGAGGTGGATGGTGCTGAGGATTCCTCGGTGTGGCTCCCCTCGCCCTCCGTGCCACTGGGTCCCTCCGACCACTCCTCGGCTGCTGACCCAGTCTGGCTCTCTGGCTCCTCCTGGTCCGTGGAGCTGTCCCCTTCCGTGGCCGTGGATGTATCTGCAAACAATGGGGAAACAGACAGACATCAGTCACCTGCACCAAACGCACACACCACTGTGAGCACAACACATCACAGAGCAAGCCCTGGCATCATTAGTTGTACATTGCTAAAAGTGCCCTAACTGAACAGGAGAAGCCAATTGTCAGTCTGATGCCAAGCATGGCACTCACATCCCACATGGCCTTGCACCCATCTGTCTGGTGTCTGTTGGATTGCAACACCCCAGTGTGGACACATGCACCAAGTACACAGTAGTTGGACAGTGCAGAGGACACGGTGTGGACACATCACAGCTCTTGCCACTGAGTCAGTACAGGTTTCCGGATGAAAGGGATGCCCAGAGTCAAATAGGAAATGCATGTGATGCATACCAGCGACAGACACCATGATGCACCCATGTCCTGATAGCCAGCGCCACTATGGTGTGCATGTAGCACATGTCACTCCCCTGCAGGACCACAAATAAGTTGACACATGCCATGGCAGAGGCATGACTGTTAAGTCATACATCACTGTCTCAGTGATGTATGACTTGGCAGCCAGACAACAACACTATGCACTGTGTCACAATAGTAGGTCATGGGGAATGCAAGTCCTGGAGCTGCACAAGTGCACATGTACATCCCCCACACAACACATCACCTCAACCCTCATCTGTCCAGGTCACACCTATTGGACATATGGGAGACCTGTGACACTACCCTCTGAACCTGAGCCCCTCACAATTTGCTGTGAATGGGGAACAGCTGCCTGAACATCACATTCGCATACCCCAGTCTGCACAGGCAGCTGATCAAACACCTATGTGACACACAAGTATCGTCTCCTATGGTCACATCTCCAGGGGCATGCTGAGCCCCTACCAAGAAACACCACAGCAGTCCTGGCAACTAATCCACAGCACACTGACACAGAGGCAGACACCGGAGGGGTCAAATCACTGTGCACAATGTGTCAGCTGATACACGGGAGTGGGAGTACAGAGTGCATTGCATGGCCTGGAGTAGGCATGACTGTCCTGCTCCACATGAATGAGGGATGTGCCCTGGACAGTGGATAGCTGGCTATGTATGTGTGACACACGTAATCTGCACACTCCTGGGGCACAAACATTGTTCCCACCCGCTGCATGGGCGTGTGCCACATACCCCAGGCACATGTGGTGGCTCAGCTCAGCAAGTGGACCACATATCAAAGCAACACGCAGATCACATGTCCAAACCCAGGCGTTGTGTGAACAATGGACCCACCCATGATGCCCACAACAGAGTCAGGGAAACAGATGCTGTCCCCCACCTTTAGTGAAGCAAACTGCAAGGACACAGTCCCAAGTGACACAATTCCCTGACTGTACGGCCACACCTGGGTATCAGATGAGCAGTGGGCAGTGCACAATAGAGGGACATGGCTCCTGGACAACATGACTGCTGCACTGTGGCAGTTGAACCAGGCCAGAGGAGGGCACAAAGCATGTAATACAGAGTTCACAGTGCAGTCTTTGACTCACCCCCTCCTTGCTGCTATCTGGCCTTCAGCTGCCCATCCAGGTCTGGAAAGACCACCGCCAGGATCTGGAGCATGTGGGGGGTCAGGGTCCGTGTTCCGCCCCTCCTGCGAGGAGGCGACAGCTTCAGCTGGACCCGTGCAATCCTCCGGGTCCAGCCCCGAAGGTCCTACCACCTCTTCTGGCAGTTGCGGATCCGGCGCTTGTAGACCCCCACGGACCGGACAGCCCGGACGATGTCCTTCCAGATTTCCTGCTTCCGATGGGCATTAACCTGTGAGGATGACAAAGTGAAAAGGCCATTACCACACATGCAACATATCCGTGCATGACACAGTCGTATATACATGTCTCAAACACAGGGGCACATGATGTACACAGGCAGTGCAAAGCTGACCATGGACAGTTTGCCAGACGTCACTACATGGTATCATTGCATGGGAAGTAAAACCATGTTCAAATGCACTGTCACTGCACCATACCTGTCCAGTGCAAGTCACTACACACTATGGGGGTGACAACTACTCAGTGAGCCTGCTAGCCAGTGGCGTGCAGACTCTCAGCCTTGCTAGTCACACAAAATGCACATTCAGAAAGGCAGTGCACAGAACACTCACCTGCTCCCCTGGTGTCCCATACAGCTTGCTGTACTGTGGAAGTAGGCTGTCCAGCAGGGCCTGGTTCTCTTCAAGGCTGAAGGCTGGGGCTCTCTCCACAGTACGTGCCATTGCAGGGTCCAGAGGGGCAGAGACAGCAGCAGTGCAGTGGCAGATGTCGTCTTGGAGCATGTAGTGCAGGCAAGTGGGCTCTCAGGGGAACAGCCAGCAATATATATGTGCTGGAGAGGCAGATACTGTCCCTTGTGTCCAAAGTGATAGGTCCAAGTCGTTTGCATCTTCTGAATCTGGCCAATCCATGGAATAGCAGCACCAAAACACGCCCACAGCATCCTTCAAATCTTCAACTTCATGACATACATGATTTTGCAACATTGTTGTGGGTGACCAACTGATTTTCCAGCAACCGACTCGTTCGAAATTCGAAAACGCGTCCTTTGCCAGGCAAGCCCATTGTCAATGGGTGCGCACCGATCGGTCCATTGCGGTACAACGCGCACAGGGGTACAACGCGTACCCGCACACATTGAAAGCAATGGGCCGGCCGGAGGCACCGATCGGTCCATTGCTGTTCAACGCGCACAGGGGTACAACGCGTACCCGCACACATTGAAAGCAATGGGCCGGCCGGAGGCACCGATCGGTCCATTGCAGTTCAACGCGCACAGGGGTACAACGCGTACCCGCACACATTGAAAGCAATGGGCCGGCCGGAGGCACCGATCGGTCCATTGCTGTTCAACGCGCACAGGGGTACAACGCGTACCCGCACACATTGAAAGCAATGGGCCGGCCGGAGGCACCGATCGGTCCATTGCTGTTCAACGCATCACTGTACATGTGACTGGCATATGTCAGCATGCCTGTCTCAGATGGACATATGCCAGCCACAGATAGCTCCCAGGGAGTGAGGGGCACACCTACATCACGACAGCCTGTCCAAACCTTATCATAAGGCATGTAAGGCTGCATTTCCTATTGTGTGTATGTTGGTGTACATGTTGTCCTGTGGGTGTCACCTGTGGGCAGCCACCCCCAGGCTGTGCACGTGTTCATGGGGACAGGATCATGGGTGTTACGTGTACGTGACCACTGTGATGTTCAACTGTTCATATATGTGCATGTGCCATGGTCACATTTCACAGTGGTGTATGTGTATGTCATGTCACATACCCCGTGAGTCCCATGTGGGACGGTATGTTTGAGCCAGGGTGTCCCAGTGGCACAATAGTGATGGTCCTCCACAGTCTTTGTGCATGTAGTGTTTACAATGTCTCTGATTTCATGTGCACAATGGGAGACAGTCTCCACATCCACGTTGTGTGTGCATGGACTCTGATGTTGTGCGTGTGTGTCACAGACGTCCATGTCTGTCCTGCCGTGGCAAGTGGGGCCACTACCTGTGGGGTTCATGGTAGTTTTGCTGTGGTGTATACATGATACTCCATGTAATGCCAGTGTCCATGTGGCATTACAGGGTCCCTGGGAATGTACCTGTCGTTGAGCTGTGGTGCCTGGGGCACATCTGTCCTCACATGTCACTGTGGGGGGTTATTGTGACACGGCAGCAGGAGATGGGAACTGTGACACGGCCTCATGATATCCAATGGGCCAACCTGGGACAAATTG
This sequence comes from Calotriton arnoldi, assembly GCA_963921515.1. Lineage (NCBI taxonomy): Eukaryota > Metazoa > Chordata > Amphibia > Caudata > Salamandridae > Calotriton > Calotriton arnoldi. The sequence goes on from CAWUFW010004142.1 coordinate 1,546,383, forward strand.
ATGCCACCTGTAGGACCGTGTTGACAGATGTTGGCCATGTATGTACCATACATGTCCTTCCGGTACTGCACACTTCATGTAGTTGTGCCTCATAATGATGTATGTTGGGATCTTGAGTGTGTTCAATGCCGCATATGTGGGGTGACTGACAATCTTGCTTACTTCTCCTCTGCACTGCAGGGCTCCTGCTGTCCATCGGCCATTCCCAGACCTGGCAACGATGGTGGAACGGGACAGCATCCGACGGTACCGCTTCACCAGGCAGCTGATTGAGGATTTGGCAGTGCAGTTGTCCCCACATTTGCAGCCTGGCCGGCCGTATCCTACAGCACTGACCCCCAAGGTGAAGGTGATGGCAGCCCTACACTTCTTTGCCACTGGTACCTTCCAACATACTGTGGCGACTGCTGGTGGGATGTCACAGACCATGTTCAGCCGTGTGCTCCGCGATGTTTTGGCGGCAATGTTGCTCTTCCTGAACCGGTACATCTATTTCCCTAGACTGCGACGACTCACTGACGTGAAGAGTGACTTTTATGCCCTGGGGAGGATGCCGCATGTCATTGGCTCCATTGATGGGACACATGTGGCTTTGGTACCACCACAGGCCCAGGAGCAGGCCTACAGGAACCGCAAGCACTACCACTCGGTCAATGCACTGGTGGTGTGTCTTGCAGACATGACCATCACACACGTGTGTGCCCGTTTCCCTGGTTCAGCACACGATGCCTTTGTGATGAGGAGTAGTCGCATCCCCAGGATGATGGCACAGATGCAGAACCAGCGTGCCTGGCTTGTCGGTGTGTACTGACTTTGTGCCATTGTGTGTGATCTGATCTGTAGTATTCCGCCCACTTTTCCAAGTCAGCTAATGTGCACTTGTCTGTCCATAGGTGACTCGGGATACCCCAACATGCCGTGGTTGCTGACACCCCTCAGGAACCCTGTGACACCTGCCCAGATGCGCTACAATGAGGCACATGGTCGGACCAGGAGAGTGATTGAGCGGACCTTTGGTCTCCTGAAGAGCCGCTTCCGCTGCCTGGACAAGACCGGAGGGTCCCTCCCATATGCCCCTGTGAAAGTGTGCAAGATTATCATCGTCTGCTGCATGCTCCACAACCTGGCAGTGCGGAAGGAGTTGCCTCTCATCCAGGATGACAATGACCAACATCCGCCACCTGTGGAGGATCCTGGCCTGGACCACGATGCCAGTGACAATGATGATGATGATGGTGATGGTGATGTCCGCACACAGCTCATCACCAACTTCTTTAGCTGAATGTGAGTATCCTGAGGTGTCATGTCAATGATGTGAGTTGGCATGATGTGTGGGTGGTGCTCTGGTGCTGTTGGAGTGTGTCCATGGGCTACTTGACTGGATGTGTGTTGCGATGTGTGGTGACAGGTGGGCTGTACTCCCCAACAGTGTTGACATGCTAACTTGGTTCTGGGTGGGTATCTTGTAACATGTATTGTGCATGAGTTTTGCTGTTCTGTCCTGTACTCCATTGGTTTTGACTGTGTGTCATTTCTGTCCTTCACAGGGTACTTTCAGATTCGTTTGGTCAACTGTGTCCACCGACGACGTGATTGCACATCCAGGCTGGTAGCTGTTGTGTCCCTACAGGTGATGTGCGCCACACCCATGGACTTCCTTCCGTCTACAGTTGTTGACTGTGTGCCCGCTGCCAGGTGGGGTTACCTTGCATCTGTAGTGGTTACGGCATGCTGCAACTGTGTAATAAACCTGTGCTTCACTTTGTGATGTGCGTTGTCTGTGGTCACACATTTGACTGCCATTTGCTTACTGCACCTGTGGGCTACTTGACTACAACTGGGAATGGGTGTGGTGTCTGCGCATTGCACCGTCTTCCCTGGCAACATCAGTGTAGGCAATGAGTCAGATGGCCTAGGTGTGTATGTGTCATGTAGCCCTGGTGGTGTGTCTCCCTCATGTGTGTCACGTTGCCTGTACTCACATGCCTGTGTTGTCCTTGCTGTTGCTGTTCGCATACACAGTGTAATTTTGCAGTTCATCATCCCCATAACAGCACCCACGTTGGAATCACGACAGAGGCAAGTATGGTGTATTAGTGTGTTTATTGTGATACATTTGTGTTAATAGTGCATAGGATGGGTTGTGCTGTACATGAATCTTGCAATCCCAAGTTCCTAGGTGAATTGAAAGTCCGGGTAGACAGGATCCCCAGAATCGGGGCCACAGTTGTCTGACACATTGGTCCAACTTGTACTCCCCATGCAATGTGTGGGAGTAGTGTTGCCGTCAACAGGGTGAACAGTCTGTGCACAAAGGCGAACATCCAGAACAGGTTCAGGCTTCCTGGGAGTTGCGCTTGGCCATCGGCCTCTCACTTTTCCCTCCTCGGACGACCCCTCTTCTTGGGGGGGCCCTCAAGTGCAGGCTGCTGCGGTGCAGGGGACTCTCCGCCAGAGTCCTCCTCCCTCCCTGTGGCAGTTGCAGTTTGTTCGGCACCAGATGTTGTTGGCACACAGGGAGGTGTGGACTGGTTGCTGTTCATCTGGCGGAGGCATTGTAAAATGTCCCTGTGCACCGCCGTCATCTCATGCAGTGCATCCCACTTGGACTCCACGCGGGACATGTGTGAGTCCACACGGGACATGTGTGACTCCACGTGGGACATGTGGGAGTCCAAGCGGGCATGATGGGCAGCCTGCTGCTGTTTAATGTCTCTGAGGAGCCCCACTACCTGGCTGAGCTCTCCGGTGCTGGACTGGTACGCATCAGCTATGCGTACCAGTTGTGGGTCGTCATGCACACCAGCAACGTCTGCAAGCAGCGACCTCTGTCTCCCACCCCTCCCACCACCCCTGCTGACATGTGCAGTGTGTGCAGTGGCACGCACAGATAACCCTGGTCCACCTTGGGGGTTGGTGGTGGTGGTGGTGTCCATGGCCCCAGGTTGGTCCAGGGTCACTGTGCTGGTGTTGCTCCTTATTCTGTCCATGTCGGCAGGGATGGTATTCGTGGTGACAGTCGTTGTAGGGGTGGGTGCAGGGGGTGCAGCTGGTGGTCCTGCTGGTGCTGCAGCTGGTGGTCCTGCTGGTGCTGCATGTTGACTTGCACCGGATGTGCCAGGTTGTTCTTCATCGTCCGAGGAGGACAGAGGCTGTACGACGCCAGTGAGCTCGGCATCCTCTTGAGCCTGGGACTGGGACTCCTCAGCGTCTGCTGCTGTGTCCCCATCATCACCTGTTTTTGGGAGACACAAACAATGTATGTCATGTTTCTGCAGGCATCAATGGTTGACACACATGACAGTTGTGACTGTGCCTCTGGGTGCGGGCCTGTACATTGCATTGTCCTAAGTCGTCACAGTCAGGGGTTGATATTGGTGTGGCACATTGTCCTGCATTATTTGGGCATTTCTATGTATTTTCTGGGGTGTGAACATGGTCTGCATTGGTTGTGTTTGGTTGACAGCCGGCCCTCCTTCCCACCCACCCAGCCAGTCAGTTATCCCACCATGGAACGTGCTTGCATTGCAGGCAGTGTAAGTTGTCTCTCAGGATGTCAGTCAGTGGTGTCCTGCTGTTTGTTGGTGCACAGTTGGCAGCAGGGCCTTGTGCTCCCCACAGCAGTAGCCAGTGTCAGCCATCTTGTGAGTCCTTCTCCACTCCCTGTGATGTGAGCATGGTTCAGGGTGGTGTTGATGGGCCAGTTGTGAGGCTGAGCAATGTCTGTGACTACGACTCCCATCATGCTATTGCCTCCACCCCCTTCCCAGCATGCCCATGCTTCCTTCCTTTTGACTCTGCTTCCCTGTGGGGTGGGCTGGCTGTGCTGACAGGATGGCTGGGAGTGTTGTCCTGGCAGTTGTTTGGCTAAGAGTCCCAAGAGTGTCCCTGTGCTTCACACAACATAACCCAGGGTGGTGGTGCTTTGTGGGATCTTGTGTTAGGATGGGGGCATTGCATTCTACCAGGTGGGTTCTGTGGAGTTTGTGTTGGGGTGTGTGTGAGGGGAGGTGCTTGTGACTATGGTCAGTGCTGCAAGTCCCCCTTCCCACCCAGCTAGCCAGATATCCCACCATGGAACGTGCTTGCATTGCAGGGAGTGTAAGTTGTCTCTCAAGATGTCAGTCAGTGGTGTCCTGCTGTTTGTTGGTGCACAGTTGCCAGCAGGGCCTTGTGCTCCCCACAGCAGTAGCCAGTGTCAGCCATCTTGTGAGTCCTTCTCCACTCCCTGTGATGTGAGCATGGTTCAGGGTGGTGTTGATGGGCCAGTTGTGAGGCTGAGCAATGTCTGTGACTACGACTCCCATCATGCTATTGCCTCCACCCCCTTCCCAGCATGCCCATGCTTCCTTCCTTTGACTCTGCTTCCCTGTGGGGTGGGCTGGCTGTGCTGACAGGATGGCTGGGAGTGTTGTCCTGGCAGTTGTTTGGCTAAGAGTCCCAAGAGTGTCCCTGTGCTTCACACAACATAACCCAGGGTGGTGGTGCTTTGTGGGATCTTGTGTTAGGATGGGGGCATTGCATTCTACCAGGTGGGTTCTGTGGAGTTTGTGTTGGGGTGTGTGTGAGGGGAGGTGCTTGTGACTATGGTCAGTGCTGCAAGTCCCCCTTCGCACCCAGCTAGCCAGATATCCCACCATGGAACGTGCTTGCATTGCAGGGAGTGTAAGTTGTCTCTCAGGATGTCAGTCAGTGGTGTCCTGCTGTTTGTTGGTGCACATTTGCCAGCAGGGCCTTGTGCTCTCCACAGCAGTAACCAGTGTCAGCCATCTTGTGAGTCCTTCTCCACTCCCTGTGATGTGAGCATGGTTCAGGGTGGTGTTGATGGGACAGTTGTGGGGGTGACCAATATCAGTGACTACGACTCCCATCATGCTATTGCCTCCACCCCCTTCCCAGCATGCCCATGCTTCCTTCCTTTTGAATCTGCTTCCCTGTGGGGTGGGCTGGCTGTGCTGACAGGATGGCTGGGAGTGTTGTCCTGGCAGTTGTTTGGCTAAGAGTCCCAAGAGTGTCCCTGTGCTTCACACAACATAACCCAGGGTGGTGGTTCTTTGTGGGATCTTGTGTTAGGATGGGGGGCATTGCATTCTACCAGGTGGGTACTGTGGAGTTTGTGTTGGGGTGTGTGTGAGGGGAGGTGCTTGTGACTATGGTTAGTGCTGCAAGTCCTCCTTCCCACCCAGCCAGCCAGCCAGTTATCCCACCATGGAACGTGCTTGCATTGCAGGGAGTGTAAGTTGTCTCTCAGGATGTCAGTCAGTGGTGTCCTGCTGTTTGTTGGTGCACATTTGCCAGCAGGGCCTTGTGCTCTCCACAGCAGTAGCCAGTGTCAGCCATCTTGTGAGTCCTTCTCCACTCCCTGTGATGTGAGCATGGTTCAGGGTGGTGTTGATGGGACAGTTGTGGGGGTGAGCTATGTCTGTGACTACGACTCCCATCATGCCATTGCCTCCACCCCACTTCCCAGCATTCCCATACTTACTTGCTTTTGTGTGGAGTTCAGTGTGTGTGGGTGTGAGAGCAATGGCAAGATGGCTGACAGTGGTGTCCTGCTGTTGGTTGGTGTGCAGTACCCAGCATGCCCTTGTGCTCCCCACGACACAGCAACAGTGTCAGACATCTTTGATGGGCCTTTCCACTCTCTGTGGGATGTGCATGCGTGAGTGTGAGCTTGCTGGGCCATGTGGTGGGGGATGTAGAGCTGTGACTACGACTCCCATCATGCTTTTGCCTCCTCCCCCTTCCCAGCATGCCCATGCTTCCTTCCTTTTGACTCTGCTTCCCTGTGGGGTGGGCTGGCTGTGCTGACAGGATGGCTGGGAGTGTTGTCCTGGCAGTTGTTTGGCTAAGAGTCCCAAGAGTGTCCCTGTGCTTCACACAACATAACCCAGGGTCGTGGTTCTTTGTGGGATCTTGTGTTAGGATGGAGGGCATTGCATTCTACCAGGTGGGTACTGTGGAGTTTGTGTTGGGGGTGTGTGAGGGGAGGTGCTTGTGACTATAGTCAGTGCTGCAAGTCCCCCTTCCCACCCAGCCAGCCAGATATCCCACCATGGAACGTGCTTGCATTGCAGGGAGTGTAAGTTGTCTCTCAGGATGTCAGTCAGTGGTGTCCTGCTGTTTGTTGGTGCACAGTTGCCAGCAGGGCCTTGTGCTCCCCACAGCAGTAGCCAGTGTCAGCCATCTTGTGAGTCCTTCTCCACTCCCTGTGATGTGAGCATGGTTCAGGGTGGTGTTGATGGGACAGTTGTGGGGGTGACCAATATCAGTGACTACGACTCCCATCATGCTATTGCCTCCACCCCCTTCCCAGCATGCCCATGCTTCCTTCCTTTTGAATCTGCTTCCCTGTGGGGTGGGCTGGCTGTGCTGACAGGATGGCTGGGAGTGTTGTCCTGGCAGTTGTTTGGCTAAGAGTCCCAAGAGTGTCCCTGTGCTTCACACAACATAACCCAGGGTGGTGGTTCTTTGTGGGATCTTGTGTTAGGATGGGGGGCATTGCATTCTACCAGGTGGGTACTGTGGAGTTTGTGTTGGGGTGTGTGTGAGGGGAGGTGCTTGTGACTATGGTTAGTGCTGCAAGTCCTCCTTCCCACCCAGCCAGCCAACCAGTTATCCCACCATGGAACGTGCTTGCATTGCAGGGAGTGTAAGTTGTCTCTCAGGATGTCAGTCAGTGGTGTCCTGCTGTTTGTTGGTGCACAGTTGCCAGCAGGGCCTTGTGCTCCCCACAGCAGTAGCCAGTGTCAGCCATCTTGTGAGTCCTTCTCCACTCCCTGTGATGTGAGCATGGTTCATGGTGGTGTTGATGGGACAGTTGTGGGGGTGACCAATATCAGTGACTACGACTCCCATCATGCTATTGCCTCCACCCCCCTTCCCAGCATGCCCATGCTTCCTTCCTTTTGAATCTGCTTCCCTGTGGGGTGGGCTGGCTGTGCTGACAGGATGGCTGGGAGTGTTGTCCTGGCAGTTGTTTGGCTAAGAGTCCCAAGAGTGTCCCTGTGCTTCACACAACATAACCCAGGGTGGTGGTTCTTTGTGGGATCTTGTGTTAGGATGGGGGGCATTGCAATCTACCAGGTGGGTTCTGTGGAGTTTGTGTTGGGGGGTGTGTGAGGGGCGGTGCTTGTGACTATGGTCAGTGCTGCAAGTCCCCCTTCCCACCCAGCTAGCCAGATTTCCCACCATGGAACGTGCTTGCATTGCAGGGAGTGTAAGTTGTCTCTCAGGATGTCAGTCAGTGGTGTCCTGCTGTTTGTTGGTGCACAGTTGCCAGCAGGGCCTTGTGCTCCCACAGCAGTAGCCAGTGTCAGCCATCTTGTGAGTCCTTCTCCACTCCCTGTGATGTGCGCATGGTTCATGGTGGTGTTGATGGGACAGTTGTGGGGGGCAATATGTGTGACTGCGACTCCCATGATGCTATTGGCTACACTGACTTGGCCAGCATACACAGAATTCCTTCCTTTGAGTGGTCTTCACTGTGTGTTGGTGTTGTTGTGGTGGCTACATGTGTGGATGTGTTTGTTAGTTCTATTTGTGCCACTGCCTAGCTGTAGTTGTGGTTGTGTTTGTACATGTGTTGGCACAGTTGGATGTGACTTTTTTGATGGCATGTGTTGTGTTTATCTGACTGACATACACATTTTGGGATGATTCTGTTCTAGTTGCTGTGTAATTGCTATGAGTGCATGGTTTGACTCTCCCCTTGACAGTGATGTGTGTGTTTTGTGGCAGTATATTGTGTACATTTGTTGTGTACTCACCAGGCTCTGGGATGTCCTCTAGTCCATATACGCTCACTGGCGGAAGGATGGCCCGCACCTTCTCCTCCCAGGGCCTGAGGTATATTGGCTTGGCAGGAGGGCCACTGCCAGTGTGTTGGCTGTTGATGTAGTCTTTCTTCAGCATGTCCCGTACCCTCCTGCGCACGTCATACCACCTGTTCTGGATGTCGGTCTTTGTGCGCCGACATGGTGATTGGGCGTTCACCCTGTTGATGATCCTCTCCCACATCTTGGTTTTCTGGGAGATGGGGGTCTGTTGGACCAGTGTGCCAAACAGCTGTGGCTCCACCCTGAGGATCTCGTCTACCATGACTTCCAATTCACTATCTAGGAACTTGGGATTCTTCTTGGGGGCATGGTGATGGGTGGTGATGGTGGGTGATGTGTGTGTTGGTGTGCAGGTGAGGGTGTGTGAGTGTGTGTTTTGCTGGGTGTATGTGAGGTAGGTATTTGTTGGTGTGCTGATGGTGTGTGGCTTGTGTGAGGGATGAGCTGTGGGTGTGTGGTTGCTTTCTCTTGGGTGCTGGCAGTGGAATGGCATTTGCAAAGGCTCATGGTAGTGATTTGTGTCCTTTATATAGGTGGAGTTGTGGGTGTGTCTTTGTTCTCTGTCCCCACCCCCCCAGTATTTATTGGCTTGGTAATTGCTTGTTTGGCCTTTTTTTGGGTGATTTTTCCTTTGTGCTGTTTGTGTATGTTGGAAACGTTCTTGTGACCGAGTCGGACCCTGCATTGGTCTCGTATGGTGTTCTCCGTTTCGTTCACGCTGTGTTTGTGCAGTTTTCTATGCTGCGTACGCGTTGGTCGCGGTGTATTGTGTTGCTTCGGCTCGGTTTTGTATGCGTGTCGGTCGTACGGCTTGTCCTCCGTCCGACTCGCTCGTGGTTTTCGCGCCTTGCATCGTACTTTGCGGTTTGGAGTTGGCGTGTACGTTTCGGTCGGATTTGTTCCGGGTGCGTGTCGGTCGGTTGGATTCGCGTGTTTTTCCGGCCGGATTGCTGTTTTCCGTGCGGCTCGGTCGGTCGACTTGGTTTCGGTACGTGTCGGTCGGATTTTTCGCGCCTTGCATCGTACTTGGCGTGTCGTGCGCCACGGGTACGTGTCGGTCGGTATTTTTTCCGGATCCGAGTCGGTCGGTGCTTTTTCCGGCCCGAATCGGAATCGACCCCTTAATGTCATATGTACACGTGAATTACCAAAGTACATCTGGACGTACAATAATTCCAAAGAATGCACGTTTAGACCAAGGGATGTACATTCACAAAAACAAAGGTATATTCGTACAGTATCCACACAACATCAAATTTACAGGATTCTACTTTGTGTGTGGCAACTGAAGTGACCATAAAAGAATTCTTATACATTTATTAATCCATAAATATTAATTTAGGTAAAACAGTATTGAAAGTGGCCTATAATAAACAAACTTGGAAAGCATACATATACAGACTGGAGAACCCGAAGCTGTATGCTATATGGCTCGGTATAGTCACTAATTTAATACACAGATTTCAACTGGAATTAAGTGTTCAATGTGTGTAGAATACAAAATGTAAAATATATATCTCAAAAGTACTGAAATACTTCAGTTATGGTGAGAAAAATAAGCAGTAATGCTATACTTAGGGCCAGATGTACGACAATTTTTTGCGGTAGTAAACAGGAAATCAGCCCGTTAACGACTGCAAAATAGTTCTGCCCTATGTACAAACCCTATTTTAGGAGTCGGTAACCTATTACCAACTCGCAAAATAGGGTTTGCAACTCAATATTAGGAAGGGGCGTGCTAAGGGCGTCCCTTCCTAATACTAAGTCACACTTCAATGCGGTCGCAAAACACTCACAGTTTGCCACCCATTTCAAAAAGGTGGTAAGCCACTCGCAAACGTGAAGGGGTCCCCAGGGTACCTCTTACCCTTTGTGACTGGTAGCGAAAATATTTTTTAAGAGCAGCCAGTGGTCCCACGGACCACTGCCTACTTTTGAAAAATGAAACAGAAACGTTTCATTTTTCTTTTTTAAATGCATTTTTCTTTAAGTAAAATGGGCTGCATGTAAAAAAACTGATTTATTTAAAAAGCAGTCACAGACATGGTGGCCTGCTGACTCCAGCAGGCCATCATCCTTGTGATTGTAGCCATTCCCAATGGGGTCGCAAATTGCGACCTGCCTCATGAATATTAATGAGGCAGGTCGTTTGCGACCCCATTGGGAATAGCAAACAGTGTCTGAGACACTGTTGTAAATTCCATTTTGCGAATCGCAAATTGCGAGTCACAAAATGATGCAATTTGCGAGTCGCAGAATGGAAGGGTCGTACATCTGGCCCTAAATGCTTATCTAATGTTGAATGATCACCAGTATTCCAAGATGTGACTTCCTACACAATGCATGACCAAATATAGTATTTATGCAATGCTAATATGCATTTTATTTTTAAAAAGCAGCTCTAATGATGTGTTTCAGTACTTATCAGATTTGTTCCTTTTTATGTGTTGTAGCTACAGCTGTGGTAATTTTAACTTCTATTAAAATTATTTAAATGAATTAATATTAACTTAGGGTAAATGTGTCACTTATTACAGCATATTTTGTATCACTATGCCAAGTGTTCCTTTTAGTCGCCACGTGATAGTCGACCTGAGAAGGATGAAATCTTGAGATGTCACCACTGGGAATGAAACCAGTGTCATGCTGATTGACCTTGAGTCCCTGTTCTATCATATATGACATGAATGTCAAATGAACTAACAGAATGGTGCATACTTCTTTTATTAATACAATGTAAGGATATGGTTGACTTTTCGTGCAATTATTTTTTGATAGAGAGCTTCCCTTTAGGAATGGCCTCACTGCAGAAAGAAAAGAAAACACACCACTGCTTCCAGATATATATCCTAAATGTATGTATGCATTTTCTGATGAGAGCGTGCAGTCTCTTTTCATTATAGTGGGAGTGGCGCAGGCACCCCTGCTGTTCATTTGTGCATAATAGCAGCTACAATGCCAGCCAACTTCATGCTTGTCCTCAAACTTTGATGTAGCCCAGGTCGTTGGTGTCAAACATGAAATAGAGAAAGATTAAACAAAACAAGCCCGTGCAAAGACAAAAAAAAGAACGGACGCTGGCTTTCCTGTTTTGAATGAACGTTGAGTGGGCCCCTGGGCTCCCTGAGGTGGAGGAGAAGATGAAGGAGTGAGACGATGCAAGTTCCATCTCTTGCAGTCTGGAGGTGAACTCAGCTGAAAAAGGCACAGGCCCTGTTGGGTATTTCCAGCTGCGTCTGCTTTACAGTGGCACGCGCTGCCAAGCTGTCCACGTGAACAGTGAAAACCTGTTCCCCGAGACAAGTCGGCTCATGCCGCAATTGGGATCTCTAGGGTGGAGGCCCAGGGATGCTTAAGGAGAGCATTAGTGTGTGGGAATAAAACGGATGCAGTGCCCCAGCACGAGGGAAGGTAAAAACAATTAAAGACACATGCACTAGAGGTGTTCCCTACCACTAATGATGTGACTCACTAAACCCAGAGTTCATTATATGCATATGAGCTATTTATTCATATGCATTTTCTTGAAATGGTGTCAATGCACGGACCGTGCCCATTTCAATTATCGATATAAGCATGCCATATCTTCATTTAACCTATGGTTAAAATGCCAATTATTGTTACTTTTTCATCTTTGATTTCACAATCTAAGGCGTTTTAATTATTCCTCGTGGAACTGGAAGTCTGCAATCCTGCTTTCTGTCATTTAAGTTGTCATCCATTTATCTTGGTGCCTTTAAGAGAACGTTTAATATTGATCTTATTTCTATGGTCTATATTTCAACAGATATTCACTTTTCATTTTGTTTTTTGAGCTGTGAGACAAGAATCAATCAATCAATCAATCAAGCATTTGTATAGCGCGCTACTCACCCGGAGGGTCTCAAGGCGCTTGGGGGAGGGGGGTCCGCTACTGTTCGAACAGCCAGGTCTTGAGTTGCTTCCTGAAGAATAGACTTCATTAATGCTGTAAGGCTGTTAATGCTGACTGTTTATGGATTGGAGGGGAGCATGTTATTTCCCCTCCCATCTACATTGCAAAGTAAGGATGACTTTTGTGGATGAGCTGCGGCCTAGAGGCTAGATTGTTTGAGTGCAGTAACAGGGAACCCGTTTTTTTTTAACATCTGGCAGTGAGACTCTTTAGTTGTCTCAACAGTCTAATGTAATAAAAAAACAAAAATTGATACATATATTCATAAATAGGAGAGTTTTGGTCAGCCCTCTTTGCCACATTTAACTGTCATTCACGTCTGCTTCTTCCCTGTTTCACTCATGACATTATGAGGCATGTTGCCATTTCGCATAGTGCATCAAACTTATAAGTATCCCACCTACTATATCAGGTGTGATAAATTCTAGATGGGGAAAGAGAGAAAGCAAACAAAAAGGGGGGATGCATAAGGTATCAACCGTGGCTCCGCACAATTTGTAACGGGTACGGAAAAAATTCCTTTTTTAAAAATAACCCCCACACACTTGAGTAGTGTCATGCTTCATCATCGGGATCACCATGACTCCTAAAGGTCAGGGTGGGCTCAACCATCTTCCAGTGAGCTCTTATGGAAAGAAGTGACCAGGGGGCTTAACTACAGATTAAAAGTCCTGCAGCTTCTCCAAGGTATCCCTTTATTGTCGGAGAAGTCGGGGAAGGTTAAAAATACAATTGTGGGTATTTAGGATTGAATGGTCCTATACCATTTCCAGGCCTAAAACAGAAAGATAAGGTGTGTACAACCTTTGAGGAAATTGGTTTACCCTTTCTAGGGCAAGTGTTCTTTGGACACTGGCAAAATAATGACTGTAGTATTAGGTCTGAGGGCTCGCCTTCTGCCAAGTTGCATGACAATAAACACAAACCCACTTGGTACTGAAAAATGAGAAGTCTTATTTTCATCAATTTGCCAGGAAGAAGCAGTGCAGATCCTGACAGCTTGCTGACTCTACTACCGTACCTTCCAGTGGGAGGGGGTCATTCCAGGAAACTTGGGCACTGTTGGTAGTCTTCAAGGGTTATCAGATAAAGTTTTCAACAGACCTAGAGCTACCAGTCCTTGTAATAACTCCTGTATTTAGAGAGTCAACCAAAAGGTTGGTGATGTCTGCTGGTATCAAGAACCTGTTGAGCAAATGTGCCATAGTTCCAAGATCAGAATGGGAATGAAGGTTTTGAGCAATAATTTTTGTGGTTCCCAGGGTGTCCAGAGGATTCAGGTTGTTGATCTAAAAATCTTGAACCTCCTGGATTGTATCACAGATTGTATCACACATTGATCCACCATCGGGTTTCATGGTGCCTCTTGATCTGCAGCATTCTGTTTGGTAACTTTATTTCGGTTCAATTAAACCATAACAGGGCACAGTACAAAAACTGTTTTTTAAAAAACTCATAAAAACAAAGTAAAGTGTTTATAAAATAAAACAGAGTAATACAAGTCATAAAAGGTTAGCTAAAAATCTAGATTCCTCACTTGGAACTAAAAGTACCGTCCTGTTTGAGACTAAAACCAAGTAAAAAAAACTCAAAAAAAGACCTAACAAATGGGCTTAAAAGGGGTCCGCTATGCCAACTGGGAAGTCTGGGGATTGCAGATCGGAGAATCTTAGGTGCTGGCTAACAAAAAAGCTCAAAATGCAAAGTGCAAATGTAATTAAAAATGAAAGTGATTATTTAAAAAAAGAATTCCAATAAGGCATACCTACAATATCAGTTGAACTATCAAACACGTAAAATTAAACATTGCGCAATTTCGCCGATGGGTGTTCAGTTCAATAGGCCCGACACATAAATTACAATTGGATTAAAAACCACATACTTAAATTGACCTCCTTTAGCAAATAAAGAATCAAAGCATCTCAAGACTATGTAGAACACTATAAAAATTACTACCACAGTAAAATCTCATAATAATAAGAACTAAGAATAATTGATATCTAGAGGGGGAATTGCACATCAGGACTAGGTACCTTCGTCCACAATTTTGCCCTTGTCTTCCACGCTCCCATCAGGTATCGAGTGAGTGCAGAGAGCATCACCTTATTGTTATCAAACCCCAGTATTCTGAGAGCTTCTTTTCACTTCCTGACCCCAATATACCGATATAGCGGAATTAACCACTGTCTCCTATGGTGAAGATAAACTGGGGCAAAAAAACATGAAGTGTTCCAGTTTTAGTGCAACAGTTACAAGCTGGGCAACGCTGATCAGTGACCCTCTGCCCGTGTTCCCACTTGGTGGTAAAGGATTGAAGTGGGAGGGTCCCATACCAAAATTGCAGAAACAAACTGCCTTGCTAATGGTGGCTCAATATCGTTCAAGAAGTCCTCTTGAGTATGGGTATCTTTTGCTAGTAAGAAGGCAGCAGTAAGGGAGCCTCAACTCATCTGAGTGTGTATACATGAGTCTCTGCAATTTAGAAAAGCATCTTTGAGCTGTTGCTTACTGTAGCCCCCAGCCTCGCATGGGATATTTCACAGGCTTGTCAGTCCTATTTCCATACATGCGGTTTTCAAATATTTTACCCATGCTATATCACAAGAACCTGTGTGACAAAGGATTTCCTCCAGCCCCTGCTGATAACACCGGAGCTCTGGGGTAACCCAGATCCTCCTCCAGTATAGCCGAGGACGGAGGCCTCTCCTGTCAGGCAGTGGTATCAGTCCAAGATCCATCCTTAATGGCAGCAATAAGTAACTAACTGGCATGCCAACCAACTGGCGCATAAAACAATTTTCCACCCTGGTTAAAGAAGTCACATTCAAGTAACCCCACAGTTCAGCTTCCTATGAGGCTATCCCAAGAGCCTTATAGGTATAAATCTGGATGGCTGGCAGAACTGGGATCTGCGCACCATCTTGATGATCCCTCCCACTGCTTGCTCCATCCTGAGCCTGCATTGCGTGATATGATTATGCCACCCCATGTGTTCTGTAAGTGTAACGTAACATGTGTATTTGTAAAGCGCACGTTAACCACTATGGGTATCTTGGCGCTGAATAACAGATGTTTGTTGTTACCCAACGGTACTCATTTTATCGACCTCAGATGGATGAAAGGCTGAGTGGACCCGCTGGGATTTGAACCTATGACCATGAGGTCAAACACAGGCTCCTGCAGTAGACGCATTAGTCCACTGAGCCACCAGACCCGGATACACAATTGTGTGCACCCTTTCTAGTGGTACCCCTGCTAGTGTGGGATTTGCCCTGGTGGTATGCCCTGGGTTCAGGACCATGTATTTTGTTTTGTTCACATTGATCTCCAGTCCCATCAACTTACAAAAACTCTCTAACCGGTTCAGTAGCCTTTGGAGGCACATGGAGGACTTAAAGATAGGTAAGTAAGGTATCATCAGCAAACATGAGGGCCGAAATGCGCATGTTTGCTAATCTGGGTGCATCATTATCGCAATTATCCAAGTACCCCACGAGGCTATTAATGTAGCTATTAGTGTGAAAAGTGCAGGGACAAGCACATACCCCTGCCTCACTTCTCTGGTCACAGTAAAGGAGTTGGTCATTTCTCCTTCAGTACCACACCTTACTTGGGCATAATTATTGGAGTGCAGCCTTAGTATGAGTTCAAGAAGGTAAGTAGGCAATCTCAGCCTTGCCATTCGGTCTCAAGTCAGTCCCTAAGATTCTCACCAAAACCTTGGCTCCATTTGTGCAGCTGCTGCACATGGAGGGTATCTTGGTGCATCCGTATTTAGATGACTAACTGATACTTACACCATCTTATCACCAGTTAGTGGTTCACAGACAGATGATGTGTGCTGGCTTTATTATCAATTGTTTTAAGTTGTGCCTTGTATCCTTCCAGTTTCTGGAGATCCCTGGGGTAGCCTTTCATACTCATTAGGCCAGGGTTTTCCTGACAGAGTGCAGGATTCAGATTTTTTAGTCCAGACTGGCAGCCCTCTTAAGCTCCAACAGGTTATTAGTCTCAATTTTGTTGAGAATGCAGGGCCACATGGGCACAACTGTGCTCCTTGTATCTTGGAACCTAGCTCCAACACTTGTTGAAGGTTTGGCATTGTTATTTAGATGATTCCGACCTGTTGTTGGAAGTTTCATACTCTCTTTTACCACAACTACAGTGGTGACTGCATCCTTACGTCTTACATGGAGGATAGACCTGGATCTATCTGACTCGTTTGTAATCATTGCCGTTGCCAGTGCTGTGATCTGTGGTGTCATGATGGGACAAATGAAAAAGCAAGGAACAAGCAGGAGCAGTCTAGAAAGATGGAATTCCTTCAATTGGAGGGATCTTGAGGCTGTCAGATTTGGCTTGTTAGCCTCTTCTCCCTACCAGAAGGGTTGTCCAGTGGTCATCAGGACAGACAACAAGATGGCCACAGTCTATCTCAACGTTCAAGGGCGCATCAAAGTCTGGATTCTGGTTGATGTTGCAGTACAGATAATTTTGTGGGCAGAATAGTCTGTGTTTTTACTTCTGGCTATTTATCTGAAGAGTGTTGCCAATGTGATGGTAAGATCATGTCAGTAGGCTGTGTCCTGTCCAAATGTTTGCAGTTCCCAATGAGTATACCAGGAAATCTGTAGACAGTTTGGCGGTGTAGTTCTGGATTTGTTTGTAGACAGAGCTAGAATAGTAATTCAGTTTTTTTGCCAGGTTTCAAGATCTATTGATATAGGTGGTTAATGCTCTGATGTATTCTCTAAATCTTGTACAAGAGTTGGGAGGATGCGGCAATGATGTTGGCTGTAGTCCCCTTCTGTTAACAATGTAAGATAGGGCAGTTGGAGATGATGGGCAGTACCCATCGTTGACAGAGGTTCTATTGTCCCACCAGAAAGTGGTGGTATGGGGATTGAAAGGTTAACATTAGGGTTTGATTCTGAATCCTCCTGGAAAAGAAGCACTTCATCCATAGGATTTTCCCTTGGTCCATGGGGCCCTACAAAAATGTCACTTCGAACCACTGGAAATAATTCCTTTGGATGTACACACCTACAAGATGTTATCAGTGGCTATTGTTTTGATTATGGCATCTGGATGAACTGGGCTATTGTTGATTCTTTCCCCGGGACAGTCTTTTTGCCCAAAGTTCTTTCCGGGTTTAACCCAGATCAAGAAATGGTTCTCGCTGAATTTTGTTTACATGAAGTGTCTCTCAGGGGTTTGGATGTTATGAGAGCTGTCATATTTTACTTGCGTTACATAGCTGAATTCCACTCTTGTGGAACTCTTTTTGTTAATTTCAGCTCCTGCAAAAAGTTTTTAAAGTGGACTCAGCATCTTTGAATAGATGGGTGTGGTCTCAGATGGCCAGATCAGATGAGTTAGATGGTGCAGTCCTTCCCCTAGTGATTCATGGATTATCCACAAGATGGGTTGTATATTCTTGGGTTCCAGCTGCAGGCATTTCCCTGATTGACATTTGTATAGCAGCCATTTGGGCTTCGCCAGTCACATTTATCATGCATTATAGTTTGCAGTGAACAGGCGTTTTTAGCAAAACACAAAATAATATAGTTAAAATACATGTGCAATATTAACGTGCAGACTTAAATGAACAAAAATGTGCTTAAAATGTGTACAATTGTACTAGGTAGCTATATTTACTCATAATAGGCCTCAAAAGGTTTAAAGCAGCATTGCTTAGCAAGTAGTATGACAAGCACGCAAAAAATGTTTGATTCTTGACCTTTCAATGATCATGTTTTATTAAATAAATGTATCACATAACTCTGCAAAATGTTTCTACTTACACAAAGAAGGTTTAAAATACTTGTTTAGAATTTATCATTTAGCAGAATTATGATGAATAACCACACATAGAATTCAGCACATAAACTGAACTTGACCTCTCTTAACATACTTGTTTTATTTCCAAGGGATGATGTCATGCAAATTATATTCTCCCTTTACTGCACATGTTTAGATTTCTACATAGCCCATTGTTACCTAACAAACAATTTGCTTTATTAGAAGGTTAGAGATGTAGTCTCATTTGTGGGAAAAGAAATTCTGAATATAAAAAGGCCTCTTGTGTAGTTAGACTAATACAAGAAAGTTGCACACGTGGATATTACTGTCTGTGAACCATTGTATTCGTGTGATGAGAAGAGGAGCGATCCTGTTCCCAGGAAGAGCCCTGAAAGATGATTGAATGAGAGGAGGAGAAGATGCAACACAAACTGCAATGCAATTTTCGACAGTTTATGTACATGCTCCTAGAGTAGGTTATCCCCCACTTGTCTTTATGACTTTCCCAGACCAACACGCATTCACTTATGCTTTTGTTCCACCACCTTCCACTTCCAAGACCCTATTGGCAATTTTGGTTTCTACAGCTACTGCCAATGTGCCCTGTCTTATTCCCTATTGCGTTGAGACTCTACTGAGATCCATGAACCTCTCTTTATGGGAAGTTCTGCTTTGATTGATTATTGACTTTTTGAATATAGTTTGAGCTTGATGCTTGATCTCACACTCTTTCGACCTTGAATTTTTTATGGGTTCTTGCTGACACCTTTTGGACCCATCCATAGAATAGGATTTCTTCTATGATGGAACAAGCTTAATGCATTTTATCATAATTTGAATTAACCATTTCTATTTATCAATTTCTGTAAATTATTGAGTATTGAAACTAATACAAATAAAACTTATGATTTGAATAAAGATGATTTACTAAACTCTGAATAATAAAACCCTTAAAACTTTAACTAACTTTCATTATTGACTGAACTTAAGATAGAAATTGTGATTACTATTTAAGTGATGATTTGCTGCTGATCTTCTCAAATACAACATCCAAGGTCCATCGACCTATTGGAAGGAGTAAAGCGGGGATCAGCCCTGTATGGAGATGGTAAACCAAGTTTATTTAAATTCATTACTGCTCCAGCAACAGCTACCTATGGCTATGAATGCAGGTGTGAA
Source organism: Calotriton arnoldi (assembly GCA_963921515.1). Lineage (NCBI taxonomy): Eukaryota > Metazoa > Chordata > Amphibia > Caudata > Salamandridae > Calotriton > Calotriton arnoldi. The sequence goes on from CAWUFW010004142.1 coordinate 1,565,136, forward strand.
TTGGGTTGTACCACCTTCAGTTCTTTTGTAATTCAGTAAAAGCCACATGTGTGTTTAGCATTGATATGTCTGTTTGACATATCTGTTTATGTAAAAGTTGTCATGCCACAAACAATGGTGATGATAAAGTATAGATTACTTGGGGTAATCCTCATTACTCCTAGTCTGATTTTCCTTGTTTCATTCTTGCCTTAGAGGTGGTTGTGGCAAATCTTTTTAGTATTTGCAGGAAGTTATGTGTAACCTCCACACTTTCATGGAAAACAGTGGAGGTAGAGTTACATTAAAGCTTGTTCAAGGAAATAGAATAGAGAATTCAGGAATTAAGGCAGGGGTAACGTGCCATATAATGTCATAAATTAAACAGGGAATAGCAGACTAGGCTTAGTGAAGATTGCACTCAGTAATCCTGACATCTTGCTCATGCACACAACAGCACACAGCATGGAGCAGTGGGTCTGCTGGATTCAACCATTAGTCCTTTTGCACTGTTGGTGACAGCATTTTTCCTGATCAAATGTACACATCCACCTAAAAAGAAGTGTGTGTATGTGCCAGGACTTTTGGCCCAATACTTTTCTTTGCCAATTTGTTTCTCAATTCTTTACCCTTTTTCTTTTTTAATGTTCTTGTGTGTTTAAAATATGTCTTTAGGTTACAGTCATTCAAAGCCTATAGTACATCTTCTTTGTGCCAATAAAAGTCATATTTTACTGTAATTTAAAATTTAAAATGTTTATTGCAAGCATATGGACTCCACATTTAGGTGGCAGCATGTTCCACAAGGTCAAGACTGATTTGCATATAGCTGGGTCTGAACTGAGGTGGCGAAGTGAGCTAAAGAACGATGATGGATTCAACCCAGATTTGTGACTGGGGGTGAGTGTGAAAAGTTTCAGCGCTCTGTCCATCATCTCCTTGTGTTTATTCTATTGGGAGACATATGCATTGTCTTCCCGCCTCAGACTCTTCAAGGGTAGTTAGGCCGAGCAGTCAAGACTTGTGTGCTCCAGAAGAAGGTAGAAGATTTGGAGTTCAGATACAATAATCACTCACAATAAATGCTATTGGAATGCAAAGCCCTTCTAAGGAGTGCAGCAGATATGTTTGAAGGTTACTCGCACAATCTCATCCCAAAGTTTGAAATATAGTGCACAACTTTAAGGGAGAGTCCTGTGCAGGGAAAGATGAATAAGGAGTAGGAAAAGAAGAGAAGGCACAACACATCCTCGGTCTTCCGTCACAGAAGGTACTTCTCAACGCCCACATAACTAGTGGAGTGGATGTGGCAAATGTCAGATTATTGAGTGTTCCTTAAAACATTGAAATGCATAATACCATTGTCCTAACAAATTAGTAACCAGAGGAATAATGTAAATTGCACACAAATTTGTCAAGTGGTTTCCCATTTCCTTCAGAAATGTAGGCAATGCTGAGCCACTGAGGCACCTGAAAAAACCCTGGAGCCCCAAAGGAACTGGCACTGTCAGACCACCAACAGCCGTCAAAGAATTCAGAATCTCCGTAAGCAGGTAGAAAGTCGTAGAAGTCTATGTAGCAGGGAAAAGGAACAGAAATACGCGAACCAGAAAGATAACCCACAAATAATAAGGGTGGGGGTGCAAAGCTGGTGATGAACTGAGTGAGAATAGGAGCCCTATAACCAAGGTCACTAGTATTATGCAATTATACGGCTGCTGCATTTTTCACATAATTCTGGATTTGCCGTGTTTGCCACATAATCCATCTATCTGCATAATCTATCGTTTTTAAGAAAAAATAATTTGCTCCCTCAAACGGATCAAAAGTTACTAAAATTGTAGCAACATGTGTCATCTTTTAACTGCTAAATTGCTGTATTTGGGTGTCATATTGGTGGTAACAAGGTGAACTCTTTGCCCAGACAGTGTTATCATGTGTAAAAATGACAAAATAATAAAGCAATGCTATCACAAAAGGTGCTACATTGTACAGCATAATTTGCCTTTTCTTAATGCATAATTTAGTCAACACTGGAGCATAATTTGGTCCAACCATGCCGCATAATTCCAGTAGCCCTGCCTATAACACATGAAAAGATGCCAGATGCCATCTTTTTTTTCTGACATTTTAGGTGCCTGGAAACAGTGCAAGTGCTTTTAGTTTAAATAAACATACAATGAGGAGTATTCCTGCGCCCGCAGGATTAACCAATGCCCCCTGTCTCAGTAACTTGAAGAGTGGAGGGGATTTTCTGGCCAAAACGAGCCTATCTTATAATTCTTCCCTCAGTCTTTGTTTCAGTGAAGGCCAATAAGGTGCCCTGTTCCTGGCCCGTGGTCTCTCCCAGTTGGTGCTGCTGAGTGTCCACATGTCTTGCTCCTGGCCCGTGGTCTCTCCCAGTTGGTGCTGCTGATTGTCCTCATGTCTTGCTCCTGGCCCATGGTCTCTCCCAGTTGGTGCTGCGAGGTGTCCTCGTGAACCCAAAGAAGAATGACGTACTGGCCCCATAGCGGCTGTACTTATTTTAGAATAGAGATACCAGCTGTAGGAAAAGCTAGAGTCCAATCAGATGTTCTACCTTCCAATTCAAACTCCCCAACCAACTAAAGAAGGAATGATATGCAGAATCTTTTCGGTGTACTTCTCCCTGCAAGACATCTCCCAACATGCAATGCAGGCAGAATGACTCAGCGCAATGAATATAGGCAGGGAAATAAAAAAATAGAGGTCAGGGATATGGGAGTATGGTGAGGGGGTGGGATAGTACCACAGTAGCACGAAACCAACGCGTGGGCGGAGGGGTGTTGTTGGCACCCACCTCATTACAAAAAAAAAAGAGTAAAGGCCGCCAAAAGCATAGAGGGTAAGCCAAAGAATTCAGTTGTGGTTTCATTTCTGGATTGTGGCCTGCCTATATTTCACCCAATAGAGTTGCGGGACGGTGAGGCAAAGCTGAACCAGTGAAGGGCCCGCAAGGAACACCTTCTGATGCCGGGAACAGCCAGGGGGCATAGTGGCTGAAAGCCCATGAAATAACTCACCTGCATTGACCAACGTGTTTTGAAAGTGCCCTATGTTGGGAAGGAGCATGGCTATTGAGAGGGTAATAAGGCAGGAAACTGCAGTCCCTACACCGTGTGTGTCCCCACTAGCTTGACCCACACCTCATCGCAGGCGTCGCAGCCGCGGGAATCTAACCCAGTGGTAAGACGGAGACAGCACGCAGAACATAGCAAATAAAAGCACAATAGCCCACGAAGAAGAGCCACTCGAGCAGTGTCCTTGAGATGCCTTACGGCAGGGGCACAGGGAACAGGTGAATAGTCAGCAGAGGGTCAGCAGGTGGAAACAGCACTTGCAGCCCAGGCGACGCCTGAGGGACACCTACCCAGAACTTTGGTAGCATGGGAAGCCAAAAAGCAGCAAACGATTGACACCTTGAAAAGGGGCATCCTATCAGTGTTATGCGTGAAAGTGCTGTCAGGACTTAAAGTTTGAATCAAGGATCAGAGGACTGAATGATAAAGCTGGGACAGCCACAGTTTGAAATGTACATAAAGCATGGAACATACGAATGACCTTCCAAATCGTGATAAATTATGATCTGTGATGTTATGTTGATGTTAATAAATTGTGGCCATTTTGCACACCAGCAGGTTTCCCGCCTTTTTACTTAGGAGGAGGGCAGGAGGGGAAGTGGCAATAGATGGCCAGAAGGACACCGGATGGTCACTCACCTGTCTGTGAGGGATTATGATATTGTCATTTCCCGAAGAAGACAAGTGTTCTGTAAAAAAAGGCAGAATTACCACGTGGAATCTCAGTTACTATGAGATCTCTCGATAACTTGGCAAATCTGGTCGCCATTTTGGGATGCGGTTCTTATTTAAACTGGGCCCAAGCCAAAACACGTGCTTTGCCTCAAATTTCCAGTAGAGGCAACATCTTGCTCCTCAAGTTCCTGCAAACATCATTCACCTGAGTTCCTGTGAAAGTAGGACCACTGCCAATCTTCTCCAGTATTGACATTGATGACTCCAAACCTTCCTGCAGTGACAACGCCAGCCACCACAACTCCAGAGGAACCTGCAAAGATAAAAATATGAAGTAAAGGGCCTTGTGCATTCAGATGCTGGTCCAAGAATGTACATACTAAATACTGATGTAACGCTAAAAGAAGCCATTGAGTGGTTGTTACAGCCAGTACTTGGTAACAAAGGATTTAGATGGCATCAGAACAGCCGTTCACACGTGTGCTTGTTGTGGATACTTTGAACTTAAGATTTTAACTCCAAACCAAGATGCCATATAGAACTAATGAATGGAAACCATAGAGACTATGCAAAACGTAATCTACGTAAATCAACAGTATAAAAAGAGAAAAGTTCTCTAAAACTCAACTAGTGAGTTGATGTTCAAACTGTTTTGTAGATGGATATTGTTTTGAAAGGGTTAAGAGATTAATGTGAATATTGTATTTAGTATTATCATACAGTGGACAAGAGTGCGTAAAACTGTGTTGTTGTCCCTACTGTAGAAAGACGTCTGCCAAGTTGACTTATATCCAATACACATACAACTTCTGTTTCCCCGATACAACAGAGTGACCAATATTTCAAAAGTATATTGCAGGTAGGCGAGCGAATAAACCCATTGGGGGGGGGGAGCAAGCTGCTGGTGGTAAGAATACAGAACTCAGAAAAAGCGTCCTGACCAAAGTTTGGTTATTGTATTACATGGGTCGACATCTACCAATATACTGAAGCACCCCAGGCCTCCGTCCTAGAAGCAGCATGAAGGATCTTTGCAAACATGGGATGTGGATGGGGAGGTCACATGACAGACAAACCTTCAGCCAGGCCATTGCTGGACAACACAGGTCAGGACGGGACTTGCTGTGCACAAGGCACCCAACTGGTCTCTTCAAGCCATTGTTGCTTGGCAAATCACTAAACCTGACAGCCTGGAAATGGATTTAAATTGAATTGACTCAACCCTCCCAAACCAGTCATGGTTTTATCGAAGGTGCAGGGTCCCCAGAAGCATTGAGAGGAAGTTGGCTGATGCACATGAATGAAGAAAACCTGAAGGGGAACTGCCAACATGTGCTACTTAAAATGTCAATGGAAGAGAGCGGCACACAGTATTCAAACTAAATCCAACGTGTAACACTTGTTAGATAGGGTGCTAGTGGGTATCTCCCTCTGACCTCAGGGAGTCAACTTAGAAAGAAGTGAAGGTAGCACTGGTAGAAATATAACAGTGTCCTCATCTAGCATCCGCTGGGAAAGTCTTCTGATTCTTACACAAATAGACCAAGTTCATAGAATGTAAGTTGAGTATTTCTCAAAATTTAATTTAAACCTTGTTACATCACAATGGTTTCTTCATCATGAAGAAACCATTGTGATGTAACAAGGTTTAAGAATTAAATTTTGAGAAATACTCAACTTACATTCTATGAACTTGGTCTATTTGTGTAAAGAATCAGAGATTTTCCCAGCGGAGTGCTAGATGGGGACACTGTTATATTTCTACTTAGAATGTCATCATCAAGATAGCATTAACACAACACATAGACTTCCACTCAGGTACCACATTGTGAGGATTTGGGTGTACTATATGATAGTGCTGTGGAGCCCTGTCATGGAGTACACTCGCAAATACCATCTTGGGTCCACTCAGTCTCATTTACTTAACCATAGCTCAACCTTGGTAGCTGTGGCTGCAAGCATTAAGGCTTGGCAAAGGAACTTAGTGTAAAGCATTTAACAGCACCAAACAACGAAATAGGAAAGTCACACAACAAGGAAGAGACACAACAACAATTTATACAAATAGAGCCTATTTTTATGAATTTTTAGACACCTTGATCGTCAAAATCCACCGGAAGGTTCCTGAGATACAGATTTTAGACGTTTTTATCACTTTTAAATGCAACCGCAAACAAGCATTGATCAACAAAAAGTTTGTCAACTTTTCAAAAGTTTGAGAGAGCTAGTGCAAGTACTCCGGGCCAGGTTGGGTAACCAAATCCATCAGGAAAGGTCCAGAGGGCCAGAAAGGATTCTTTGGGCAGTTACTTGGCCACCAGAGCATTTTTAAGGCAAGTTCCAAACTTTACAGGATGAGTGCCTTAGACATCAATGGAGTGGTCCTGATGCTGAGGATACAGGCAGAAGATGCTTAAAGGATGCACCGGGTAAGGTGCAGTAGACGGGGGTGTCCTTCTGGTTGTCTCTCAGTCCACGGGTAATGTGGGGCGACTTGTGCCACAGAGATCAGGGATCACTCAAAGTCCTTTATGTTGCATTAGCAGGCTAGCCAATGCTGGGCTATTCGTCTACTTGCACCATGGATGGGGCAAAATCCTTAGGTGGGGGTGAGTGTCCCTTGGGTACGATGAATCCAAACTCTGATAGCACTCCCAGGTCCAGCAGACATGAGTGCAACTTTTTTCTATTTTGGATTTGTCCTCTTGTGCACCCGCCAACTGGTAGCTGCAAAATGTCTGCGGTAGCTACGAACTTGTCGGTTTGGACTTCTTCAGCTCTTGTGCGCTGGAGCTGGTACCAGTGGAACGGCCAGATCATCCTTGGAGTCACTGCTGTAGGTCGGGAATCAACTTTTTCCTGAGTGAGGAGCTGCAGGCACAGTCCAAACTTTGCTAGCCCACAGTGCAGCAGGTGCAGGGCTCCCGATGGTGCAGCCTCTCTTTGTGCGTTTTCAAGGGCAACAGAGAAGTCCTTCTTTGGTCTTATCTCCAAATCCAGCGTGATGTGAGGGGCAGGGTGCCAAGGGTGCCCCGTTCGTCCCAGGAAAGAGTCCTGGGGGGACCACACTGTCATAAGCCAATGGGCTTCTGGGTCCCCTCCTTCCTAGTGACGTGTTTCCTGCAATGTGTGGCATCTGGCTATCTCAGAGTGCCCCATTCTTGCCCCTTTCAAAATGGCACAACCCTTCCTTGGTCGCCAGGAGCACAGTAGCACACCCTAGAGGTGTGGCTACCAGTGGGCTACACGCCCACGGGAAAACCGGTTGGGGATGAGGTTCTCTGGTTCTGTCTCCTAATTGTCTGCAGGAACAAAAGGCGTCCTGCTAAGGGGTGTTGTTGCAGTCAACCCTTCAAAGGTGGCTTCTCCTTTGAAGCTTACCTTTTGGGCTAAGACCCCAAGTGCCCATCATGACAGAGGAGGTCACACCTTGCTCTGCGGCCTTTGCTCCTGTGCCAGGGCCTCGTTCACACATCTCTACAGGTGAGCAGAAAGCTGTCTGTGTGCCAGTGCTTTTGTGAGGCCACTAGCCTAGCTGGATTGCAGAGTGGCAACTTTCTAAAAGTTGCTTACTTTAAAAATGACATTAAATTCGACCTGGGCATCAGGTCGGGTCTAATGCCACGATTAATTTGATACCTTACTTCTCCCAGTTAAGTAGCCCTATTCAGAAATTAGCCAGGCTGGGGTGGCAGCTGGTAACTCTGTGTTAGCCAATGGGGCTACTAAGATTTCCACAGTATAACGACAATCTGGAAGTATTGCTGTTAAGACATATAAAAATGCTATGTCCTACTTAATATTATGTAGCTCCCTGCTATAGGGCTCCATAGGCCTTCCTTAGGGGAGACTTACATATGTCATTAAGGGAGTGGAGGGCTTTGCCATTAGTTATAATGCATGCTCTTTCAGTCTGCAGTGGCAGGCTGGGGTCCATTTTGACCATGTCATGCTCAGGGTTTTACAAATAGTGCTGCAGCCATGGGTGAACACTCTGCCTTACATGCCCTAAGTACCCTGGGTACCATATACTAGGGACTTATAAGTAAATCAGTACTTGCCAAACTGGGTGCATCCAATTCAGCATATCTTTTGTATAGGGTTAGAACACTGGCACTGAGGTCTGGTTAGCAGGCCTCCGTGCACTCTCTGAGTCGAAAAACCAGCAGCATCAGTCCAAAAACTGTCGGGGAGAACATGCAAAAAGCTTCATTTCCTTACACATATGATACAACCACACAGCACAAGTTTGGGGACAATAGGAGCCCTAGTTATGGGGACCTGACAAATTTTCATCAAGACTGTCAGTGGACACATCTCGTATGGTAGAAGCAGAAATGCAAAAAGCAAGGTAGAAATACTTTGTCCCTGCCAATTAAGCAGAAATTATCAGCGATCAGTCTTCTAATAGGCTGTAGGAGGGGCATTAGCCACCCATCGTCTATGGATATACCCTGAGTCAAACAGAGCAAAGAGAAGACCACCCAGTGATCTCATAGATGTGGAGGCTGTTGAGGGAGAAGAGACAGGTTCAACCAGAAAAGTTGAAAAAGAGCAGGATGGTCTAGTGGTCCACACAGTGCAGGGGCATTCATCCTCACAAGGCTGCCAGGAATATCTGTCCACTCCACAGGCACAAATATTAAGACTTCCATTACCAGGGGCCACTTGATCTTAATGGTGCTGATGATAGCCTGGAACATTATGGATCTGTGGTGTTTACAGCTGAAACACCGGGGAAAAGTTAGAAATGAATGGAAGAATTGGACCCATAATTACTAAATCCTCTGGTAATTGCACATTTCTCAGGGGTACCTCAGGGTTTGATTTGTAATTCACAGTAATTCCACGCCTAAGGAGCTACCAGGGCCAGTGCTTAATTTGAGCTGGTGGTTGCAGGTGGGGCCCACTGGCACTCTGTTTTTTTGAGGACTTGAAATTACGTGTTTTTACATCCTACTTTGACACAGAGCATGAGAAGGAAAAACACAAAAGAGGAAAAGACAGAGAAAAAGAATGATGGAAAAACATGAGAAATCAGGAATGAAAAAGAACTCACAAGAGTGACGTAAAGTGGCAGGGAGCGTCTGGTTGTGGCTTAAAGAGGCATGAAGTGATGCAGCCTTTGAATTTGCCACACCAACATTCAGTAGCTCCTGCCGTGGGCTTGAGTACAAAACATTGCTCTCCTGCACTTATTCTGTTACAAATGAAGCACTTACCAGGGCCCTTGGTACTGGTAACTCCAGTGGTGAGGAATTTCCATCTGACAATTCGGGGCACTTTAATTGGACCCATGAATGGTTTCCTGTTGGAAAGCTTCATTATCAACCAGTAAACCAAAAGCTATCTCTCTAAGAAGAACACATTCTGGGATGAGACTGATTTTCAGCATGAAAGGGAGATGTTTACCCACTAACTCATGGTTTCACTGCATCATGGTTCTTTCCTCATTTCCTGTTTGTTGAGGCCTGGACGTCAGAACCAAAGAGCCATGGGCTATTGATGGAGCTGCAGTGAGGCATGATGGTAGTGTACATATGGCGCAATCCTAACAGGTAGCAACAGTGCGTTACCGCCAGCTGAAAATGAATGTATCCCATAGTTACCAGCACTATAGAAAACAGGCGATTGGAAGCAAATGAGCTGGAAAAAAAATGCTGTATGATCTGCACACATTTACGCCAATCATAGAAACTCACAATCAAAATATATGCATTTGTGAAAAGCGTAACATTAATGTGAAAACAAGAAAGAGCAATTATGTTGACATAAAGAAAGCAGGGTCAGGGAAAATTATTTGGTAGAGACAACCCGGTGTACAGAAAGTAATGAAAAGTGAAGAAAAGTGAAGAAAGCAAGAGAGGGTTGAATAGTATGAATATATATCATAAAATAAATAAAGCAGGAGCTGAGTGCAAAATTTTTTATTTGCCTCAACAAAAGTTCATTAAAAAACAAGAGAATGGAACAGCTGTCTTAAACTCTCCCCTTACAGACAGTCCTGAGGTCTTACTCAGGGGCGGTGCCTCCATCAGGGCGTTTAGGCTTTGCACTACTTATACTTTGGCCCCCTAGCTCCCCAATTAGATGTGAGTTGACTACTAAAACAGTGTTTAGCATTGATTCTGCTGCAGCTGAGCCGGGTGCAGTATCGAGGCCTGAGGCAGGTCCTGACCCCTGGAGAGGCCAGTGAGGGCCTAAGGGGGTGGGGTTAACAATATTGTTGACTTCATATACTGACACTGTCAGAGTTAGTAGCCAACGGCAGCGCATCTGGGGCCCAAATGTGCATGTTGGGCTGCTGCCTCTCTCCGGCCAGCCTGGTATGCACACTAGAGGCTGCTAAGAGTCTGTCCACCTGCACATACTGGAGCCGGGAGTGACTCGTAGCCTCAGCCTCTTGTCTTAGTAATGAGAGTTGAGGTTGTCTGCCCCAGTCAAGTCAGGTGCTGCTGTAAACAGGAGCAACACAGTGCTTAATTTGTAAAATATTAAGTGCCAGGGCTCTGACCGGGAGGACACTGCAGCTTGCACCACCCATCGCCCTTGTCATCGCTGCCAAAACAACTACTAATCATCTCTCTCACATGTAAATGCGACAGTTCAGATTATTCCAGGACCCCAAAGTTAAAGGAATGGCTGGGGAGGCAGGTATTTGCAATTTTAATGTATATTGTATTCCTAAACAACAGTTGTTCTGCTCATATCTAAATTAGACAAGCAGCGTCACCATGTGGTGGACTGTTCTATATATGGTGTTGACAATTAGGTGCCGGTGCACAGCACCGGAAACCAATTAAGTGCCGGTGCTAAGCCCCGGAAAGCCCCGGCTCAAATTAAGCACTGGAGCAACATCTTGGCTGGCCTGGGAATGCAGACCAGCCCTGGCAATTAAATCGGATCGGCTGTGGGAAGAGGGGGTGGGGGTGTTGAAACACTACTGCTTCTTTTAGTGCAGGGGGCCGATATTGCAGTGCTGCTGCAAAACCGGCCCCATGTACCAACAAGCATTGGCATAGCCAATAGGTCTCGACTTTGGGACCTTATAAGCGTTTAGGTATTCAGCACATTATCCTATATATTGTGTTGCTAGGTATTGATTAGCTATACAATTGCTATATATTGTGTTATGCAGTCTGATTTATGACGAAATGCTTGTCTCTTCCGCTTGCTTCTTATTACTGCGCGAAATGCTCCTTTTCATATTTGCATGCATGTAAACTGTAAGCGTATGTGGATGCTGGGGGTGTGAGCAGAGTAACCAGAGTGCTTTGGTTTATTGTATTCCTCCCGTCCCGCCACCCTCACTATTTTCCCACAGTCACTTGGCCCCCGCAGTCTCGAAGAGCTTGGCCCACATATCCAGGGTGAATAGCTCTGTGGTGAAGCCAAGTGCAAAGTCAGCGTACGTGGCCCCTGGGGCACAGCATTATGTTTGAGCCCAGACTCAAACCATTTTAACATTACTATTCTCCTCACGTCAATCGGAAACGATATTCAATAGAATTGCAATTTCGCAACATAACTGCGAGAGACCGAGGTGCCCATTTTTACCTCTGAATTCACTTGCAGCTTGACCCCGAAAAATCCCATAGCCAAAAAAAGCAATAAAAGTTACAAAGATGATGGTCCACTGGTGCAAAGCACTAAGGGGCCTATTAGGGTGGCGGGCGGACCTGAGTCCGCCCGCCATCCTAGCGGGAACGGGACCGCCCGCCTGCCATGCGGCGGTCCCTCACCCCTGATCATGATGCGACCGCCACCGCGGTGGTCGCATCTGGCATTTTAACATCGCTGCAGGTGCTGCTGGCTGCAGCACCCGCCGCAATGGTAAAATGCCATGTTGTGCATTTCCATGCACAACGTGGCAGGTACCGCGAGGTGCCTGCCACCTTGTGCATGGACATGTAGGGGGGTACCATAGGTACCCCCTAGGTGCACACCCCCACCCCCCTGGGGGCCCGTAATAGGCCCCCAAAGCAAATCCCTGCCAGCCTTGAAATCTGATCATCATAATATGGATGGCGGTGCCTGCTAGGCACCGCCACCATATATGAGCCCCAGCTCCACCCGGCTGGCAATCGTAACGATTGCTGACGGGTGGAAAAGTGGCGGACGGACTTTCCGTCCGCCGCAATACCCACCGCCATCGTAATATGGCGGTGGGTAATTCACGTTACGATGGCGGGCGGATCACCACCGCCGGGCCGGCGGAGGCGATCCGCCCGCCCTCGTAATGAGCCCCTAAGTGTGCAGTCAGCTCTTCTAAACGACCACGCAAGGAAAACGCGGGTAAAACAGTACAACTCAAACAACGGGATAGCTACAGGAATAGGTATGATACCAGTACGCTCTCCGGTCACCTACCAGTACGGACGTTGCCATTTTCAATAAAACATGTGACCAGCCAAACACTAGAGCGGTCACTCAGCTACATCTCGGAGCTGTATGGGTCTATCTCCCGCCTCCAAAATGTGAAGTAAAGAGGGAAGAAAGACTACAACGTCACTCGTTAGCGCAGGATGCTCTCGTTATATAAACATGCTAATTCTTACACGTGAGGTTGAAGTCTTGTATAATTAATTTTAAAAAACTGCATATTACAAAATGGTTGTTTTGCTTTTATTTATTTGGTATAATGTATACAAATTGAATCTTTTTTATTTGTATTACAATAACAAAAGTTTAAAATTTGGTTTTGTAATTACAAGTATTGCTCTCAAAATGGGGGATTACACGTATATGTTGGTGCTTATCCCAAGTAAAGGTACTGTTATTTAGGTCAGGGATGCCTTCGAGGGGGCAGGCAGAGTAGAAAAATTAACAAGGGGGAGTGGTGCAGGCGGGCAAAGATGACACAGGGACGCAAAGAGGAGTGGTGGGGCGGGCACACGAAGACAAGGAAGCACTGCAGCTGCCGCCCTGCGCGCCGCTGCACGCTCCCGTGGCAAAACGCCGTGTGAGTGAACCTTTCAGAAGAGGTGGAACATGCACCCACCTTTAGCCATTTGCAGGCTTTGATTGTGAAAAGACACACGCAAAAGCCAATCCAGTGCGTAGGAGGAGTCAGACCCACAGATAACCTACAAGAAGCCTCGTAGCGCATGCGCGCTGCGCTAGGCTCGACTTAAAAACGGACCCCACCGGTCCAAAACTGGCCCCCACCCAGCCCACCGGGAAAACGCCCGGTGCCCGCTGCTGCTTAGAGACGCAGCACGGTACAGATGCTAGCGGCCTCTAGCAGTGTGTTCACGCAATGCAGTGCGGTGGTGGGAGTAGGCGCTCTCTCTTTCGCTCTCCTCTACATGTGGCACAATGAGAGACAAGCCACAAACATTGATTTGAATGAAAAAAACTGCTTCCTACTTCCTTATACACAGGTAAGTCAGTGGGTTTCCAAGAAATTAATCAAGCAACAGATGAAGTAACAGTGACTCCCTTGGCCTTGGATATGACAACATATAAATATATTAAATAATGTTACTCACTCGTGTTATGGCCTGGGCGTATTTCCTCTTGATGTCGGTCGTTTCCCTAACATAAAATCAAATGCAACATTATTATTTAATCATTGTAGTTTCAACTTGAAACAACTGTTATTAAAAAATAATCTTGTTTCAACCAAGATGAGTTCGCGCTGGGCTAGGAACATACCCATTCTCCGCCGCACTGGCTGAGCATCTCGCAGATGAAGAATGGATGTAACTTGATTTTCATCCCACTTTACCTTATCAGAAATGTGCTGCGCCTTATCTTATTGAATATGTTCACTGGTTTGGGATATTCATTCAAAGTAATGGGACATCGCAGAATGGAGGTGCGCTCTGGCAGAGGGTTCTTTTCTTTAGAATCTTCTATAAATCATATTGTCAGAGGTTACTCCGTTTTTCAGTTGAGGCGGCATAAGAAATTGAGCATATTTTGAAAATTTCCTTCCATGTTGTTCCGAGCTTTTGCTCTAGTAATTTTAAATACCCAGACAATTCTCGCCTTAATTTACTCCTTGAAACAAGTCATTAAGTCGGAAGTGGCGCATTAGTTGCACTTCTTCAACTATTGCCTTCTGCTTCATGTAGGAGCCTTCTAAATGGCCTCCATGGGGATAATTTTCTTTCAGGCTGGCATTTAACATGAATCATAATGCATAATTCCCGCTCTCTGCATTAGCCCCCGCATGGCAAACTCTAGTGACAAATAGATCTAAAAATGGCAAATCAGAAGCAGGCAGGGGCTACAGAGACAGGAGCATCCATTAAAGGTCACCTTCCTGTCTGGACTAACAAATAAACCAGACACTAACTCACTGACCCCTTCCTCCACATGTTACCCTTAGATGATCTCCCACTGACTTATTCTCAGTCTGCATTTCCTATATCTGTAATAGGTTATGTTGAAGTCAACTTTCTTTGACCCAAGAACACCTCGCCGTCTTTGTAACCAAGGAACTGGAAATTAGTGGATTTGTAGGAGGAAATTATGTGGCATGGTTGATTGAATTCTGTGGCATCAAAAAGGCTCATTGTGCAGGATGTTTTGTGAGCAAAGGCAGTGTATGTGGCATGTTGTTTGTCATTTTTACATGTTTGGGTGTTGAAGCAAACCAGATCCCAATGCAACTCTTGGTAGTTTTCAACAGCTTTGGCTGCACACTGCTCTAGAGATGATGTAACTAAAGTTACCTACATCATTATCATATGATATCTCTTTATTGATGTCATAAGTACACTTTCACAATTGCTCTATTAACCTTGTTTCTCACATTTGCTTGAAAATGCACCATTTGCCCACTCTTTTTTCAAAGTCTTCGGGGGAGAACCCCCTAAACTCCCTTTATGACGGTCAGGCTCGCTCGCCACAGGGCACTCTGAACTTTTACGCCCACTTTCAAATGTCTCCAGCCGTCACTGAAGACATTGGGTTATTGGTTGAGGGGGTGAAATCCTACTCAAGCAGGAACTGCAATACTTGTCAGGGTGAAGTCACAAGCAATCCCTAAATTAACCTGTGCTCAACCCTTAGATAGCTTGGCACAGAGCAGTCGGCTTAATTAAGAGGAAATGTGTAAAGTATGTGTAGAACACTTCAAACAGTATCAAAGTGACAGCACACCACAAAAAAAGGATCCCACATGAGATTAGACAAATAGAGTACATTTTAATAAATAAAAGAAGACCAAAATAACAAAAATCTAATAAGTAGAACCAGAGATATGCAGGTTTAATGATTTCAGTGAAAATAGTGCCAAAAACCACAAAGCGCCAGCTCTGGATGTCTGGTTGCACCGGACTGGGACATAGGCACAAGATCAGGCCGACCACGATGGAGCATGGCCTAGCTACAGAGACCCAGTTAGTCCTGCTGAATAAGAGTACCTTAAATCCTGGTTGCGAAGCATTGCAAGGTCACACTTTGAAGATGGGTCATGCAGCCAAGGCAATGCGCTGGTTCCTAGGAGCTACGAGGCTGTGATGGGAGCTCCTGCATTGTCATCAAGGATCCCATCAATGAGGGCTTACAATGTAATTCCGGTGCCGAGGATGAGTCGCACCGCTGAGGTGATGCGTCGGTTCCCAGGAGCTGTGAGGCTGCGATGCGAGGTCCTGCATTGTCGTTGGGGATCCCATCGACAAGGGCTTGCAATGGGAAGTCAGGCATAGAGGATGTGTCATGCAGCCGAGGCAATGTGTTGGCTCCAAGGACTTCTGAGGCTGTGATGCGAAGTCCTGGTGCGAGGAAAGTCCATGCAGTAGAGGCAAAGCCTCGCTTCTGCTCAAGATTGCGCTGAATAATATCTGTTGCAGCAATTGTTCCAATTTCACATAAGTCTATTGTTTAACCTAACATGTGGGGACTGGGGTGGCACCACTTGGCAGCGTAGGACTCACAGTTGCAGAGTCCAGGTGCTGGTTACAAGAGACTAGCCCTTGGAGTCACGCTGATTGTTCTGGGTACAAGTTGCAGGTCCAGTCCTTCTCACCCAAGTGAGAAGTCAGCAGGCATCAGGTCAGCACAGCAGGCAGCAGTCCCTTAGGGCAGCAGTCCAGCAGAGTAGCAATCCTTTCAGCAGCACAACATTCCTTCTTCCTGGCAGAGTCTTAAACAGGTCCAGGAGTGTACTAAAGAGTTGGTGTCCAAGGTCCAATATTTATACCAGACTCCTTTGAAGTGGGAGATGCTTCTAGAGGTTTCCCTTTGAAGTGCACATTCTTTCCTCCTCTGCCCTGGCTTCAGACTAATCACAAGTGATATGCATCCCTTTATGTGGAGGCACGACACAACCTATTCAAGTTTAAGTAGGTCTGTGCTCAGCTCCGCCCTCCCATCCTGCCAGCAATGGCCCATCCACTCACACCTAAGCCCTCTATTGTGTGTGGCTCTCTAGGAGGAATACACAAAGCCCAATTGCCAACTACACCCAGTCATGTGACCCAGTGACTAGCTGCAGGCACTAAATGGCTAGGGCAAGAAAATGCCAACTTTAAAAAAAGTGGCATTTCCAAAATTTTACTTTAAAATCCTACTTTACCATAAGAAGGAGTTTTTCATTACCATACCTAAGACACCAAACATAAACTGGCTACCTGTTCTCATTTGGAAGTTACAGTCTATTAAATGTAATAAGGTAACTCCAAAGTTATCTTAAGGGCCTTGTAGCAGTGAAAAACAAATTTAAGAATTTTTGACTACCAGGACATGTAAAACTTAAAAGTACATGTCCAACTTTTTAAATACACCGCGTCCTGCTCTATGGGCTACCAAGGGCTTACCCTAGAGGTGCCTTATAAGTACTAAAAAAGAAGGTTTGGCCTTGGCAAAATGTTTATTTTGCCAGGTCGAAATGGCACTTTCAAACTGCACACACAGGCTGCCGTGGCAGGTCTGATATTTGTTTAAAGGGCTACTTAAGTGGGTGTCACAAATAGTGCTGCAGGCCGACTAGTATCATATAATTCACAGGCCCTGGGTACATGTAGTACCACTTTACTACGTACTTATAAGTAAATTAAATATGCCTATTGGGGATAAGCCAATGTTATCATGTTTTAAGGAGTGAGCACATTCACTTTAGCACTGGTAAGCAGTGGTAATGTGTACAGAGACCTAAGGCCAGCAAAAACAAGATCAGCAAAAATGAAGGAGGAAGAAAAAAAGTTTGGGGGAAGACCACCCTAATGCTGACAGGGCAGGTCTAATAGTTAAAAAAGGCGTGTTTAATATTTAATGTGAGAAACTCCTTACGAATGCTCCTTGCAGACAACTGTTTTTCTTGTAATTCGAGAAGCTGAAGAGTGAACATTCCTCAGTGAAACCGCAAACATTCACAACTTCTGCCCATGTCCTAATTCTAGGGTGAAACCCTGGCAAGGAGGGGTGGTGCAGATTGTAAATGACCATAGGGAGTGCTCATTTTCCACTTAGTTTGCTATTGATTCAAATTACAGGTATGGGTTTGAACTTGACTTTTTGGGGGTAATTACAACCCCATATTCTACCTTTAAATGTGACTAGACTGTGTATATAAGACTATAAAACATCAGTTTTTATATGCAACTGATGAGATAGCTTCATCAAGTAATGCATCTGTGCAGAGATTTTTAAATATCATTTAAAGTTGGAATCTAAGTGGGTTATTTATAGTTTGGCAGATGCTAGATGCTCACCAAAATAGTCAGATGTCCCATACAGGACATCTGCCAAGTTTTTGGATAGGGCGGACGGGGTATCTGCAAATTATTGGTGGGTTTCACATATGTGCCAAAATCTAAATAACCATCTAAGTTAGGCTAATTTAGATCTACCCTATGGCCTAACACCACCACTGCTGGAATACGATTGACTCCATAAACATTGGAAGAGAATTTTATAAAAAATTTAAAATTAATATAGTTAAAAGAAGAGTATGCAATTTCTTGAATAATCTTGAACTTAAACAACATTAAAATGTGCAAAGTTTTAGTACCCAGTTATATCTATTAGTGCAAGGCCTCAAAAGTTAAAGCAAGCTTCATTATTTTAGCAGCAAAACTAAAGATGCTCAGATGATACCTGATGATGGACCTTACTGTGGCATTGTAGGCTTCTGCCTCTGTTGCCAGGAGCTTCAGAATGTAATGATGTAAGATGCTCCTGGTGGCAGTTGAAGCTGTGTCTAATCCTTGATGACAGTGTTACTGTGGATGGGATCCTTTTACCTGGAATAAATCTAACTTCAACATCAACCTGTGTATTCCACTTCGTAACATTTGGGGACAGAGGATGGCTGGACACTCATGGAAAGGATCTCAACATCATTAAACTTAAGCTCACTTTGAAGCTTAAGCATCTCTTTCAACTTGACCTCTCGACTTCAATTGATTCCCTACTTCAAGGTACTGTTGAATGTTTATGTATGTAATGCGGCACAACGACTGTTGTTTTAATTTGGTGCCTGCATTTATTTTTGGAAGAGGAGGGGGAGTGCCTTTGAATGCCTAGGGCCTCTTTGGACTTTCTTTGCACTGTCCGTGTCTTTTTTCGGACTAAGGAATCATTTTGGTGCTCCCTGGATGTTTTTGCTATTATGTGAGCCCTCCCGTTATGTTATGGTTGTTCGTTCATGTGTACTTGTAGACAAAGATTGAGGAATTCGTTACCTGCCACGAGTGCGGCTCGCGCTCTCAGTCGAGCCCTTGAGTGTGCTTCACTGGAATTTGTATTCTTTCAAGTTGCCAACCGCACGCCATGGAATTCTGGCTTCTTGGCTTCTTTTGCTTGGAGTGCTGACTCTCGCTAACGTCACCTCACGCCGACGCGGTCACGCTCCTCATTATCCTGCATGACCCAGCGTGGCGGCCATCTTAGGTGTACTTCTCAGCGCCCGCAATTAGCCTTGGTTGCCTGGAAACCCCTAAACATCTGCTGCGTGTCATTTCTGTGATACGCACACAGCTCTTCAATATTATTGAACAGCGCACTCGTAACAACGCATTGTATCCTCTTTTGAACTAGAGTATTACGATACTGCACAATCCCGTTGCGTGTCACTTCTGTGATACACACCCTGACGTTTTTGGAAAAAAAGAGTGTGACAAGTTCGTTTGTGTGCGTCGATTCCGTGACACGCACACGTAACTCTATTCATTTGTGCGCGTCAATTCCATGACACGCACACATAACACAACTTTATTGCAACTGTATTCTTCTGCATTGTTGACAAACCCATTGCTGCTTCATTTTGTTTACATTGCAATGTTGGCATTTTGTCTTACTTCAGTGACATGCACACTGTTAACATACAACAATGTTTTGTGTGTCACTTTAATATTTGGAAGGTCATTTTAGTTTTTCTACAGTCATACACATACTGCGTTTATATAATACCAAGTTAGCTATATTTAAAGATTTGTATGGGTGACCATATCATTATTCCTTTTCAGGTCATGGTAATTATTTAGAATTTAAGTGTTTACTACAATTTAGATTTTATTTACAAAATGCAAAACATTACTGCACCTCCTTTCTTTTTGTCATCTCCTGGGGATCCACCAATTAGATGGCAAAAATGGCGCAAAGTTTTTGAAAGATACACCAGGGTCTGTGGTTCCTCTTTGAGTGCTGAGGGGAAAACAGCCTTGTTGCTACATTGCTTAGGGTCCGAGGGCCAAGAAGATTTTGACCATCTCCCTGAAGTTCATGATCCTGATCTTAATGAATTCGAAATTTGTATAGCAAAATTAGATAAACATTATTTACCTAAAGTCAGTACTATTCTTGAGAGGTACCAGTTTGGTCGCAGGAGCCTATTTGGAAGATGAGTCAATGAAGAATTAAATAACTACTTTGAGGAAGTTGGCCTCATCTTGTAAATTTCGATCCACTCTTGATGAGAGAATTAGGGACCAATTTATGTTGGGATGTAGCATTGAACATGTAAGGGAGGAACTGTGGCAAAAGGACAAACCTTCCCTTGAGGATGTTATTATTATTATTGCTAAAAGGATTGAACACTCCCTTAAATGTTTGAAAGTCATAAAAAAGGATGGTGACAAGAAAGAGAAAGACTCTGTTCATGTTGTCAAACAACCTCAGAAAGAACAAAAAGAACATGAGAAAAAGAAAATTACTTTTGAGAAAACTGGTAGGTTCAACACTTTTCAAGCTAAATGTTATCGTTGTGGGAAGGTAGGTCATTTGGCCAAAGACAAGCAGTGTCCGGGTTGGAAAGCCACCTCCAGTAATTGCAAGAGGAAGAGTCACTTTGCTGCTGTTTGTAAAGGTAAAACCTATAAAGGAAGGGTTAATGAAATCTATGATGACGAAGCCTGCTCATATGATTCGTGTGACCTAGTAAACTGTGGCCAAATCTTACTACAAGTTACTGGAAATGAAGAAGGCAGGAGCTGTCCAACTGATGGAATCTTGGTGGAAGGTGAAACAACAAACGTTCTTTTTGACTCAGGTGCCAAAATCACCATAGTTTCGAAAGAATTTTATCTAAAAAAGATTAGAGATAAAATTAAGGTGTTTCGTCCTGACATTAGACCCTGTGCATATGGTGGTGAGCCGATCAAATTGTTTGGTTATTTTTGGGGTCTACTGGAATACAAGAATAGGTTAACCAATGCTAAAATATACATTTCTCAAAAAGGGAACAGCATATTGAGTTGGTTCCACCAGAGAGACCTTGGTGCGATTTTAGATCCAAATGAATCACCTCCCATTAAACTAAGGGAACATTTTGAGACTAATTTAGTATCTGCTGTAGATAGTAACTCTTCTGAGGATTTTATACAAATGTTAAAGTTGAAATTTCCTCAAGTTTTTTGTGAAACCCTAGGTTGTTTGCAGAATTATATTCATCACATTCGTTTGGTGGATGGTTTCAAACCTGTTTGTAGTAAGGTACGTAATGTACTTGTGGCTGTACGTGAGCAAGTACAGAGTGAATTGGAATGATTGAAAGCAGATGGTATCATTGAGGAAGTGGAAGCAACACAAGGCTTGCTCCAGTTGTAGCTGCCAAGAAGGCTGACAGTTCTTTACGTTTATGTGTGGACCTGAGAGAGTTAAACAAGCATGTTGATGGTGCTACGGGGTGCCAAAGTGTTTAGCACCATCGATCTTAAATCTGCGTATCATCAGATTAGGCTAGATGATGACTCTAAAGACCTTACTGCATTTGTGACCTCTTTCGGTACCTACCGCTTTGTTAGACTTCATTTTGGTCTGGTCTCAGCAGCCTTGGTTTACCAGAGAGCTTTGGAGAATGTTTTGAAGGGTTTAACTGGTGTAAGAATACATCAGGACGATATATTAATTTTTGGTAGGGACAATGGAGAGCATGATGAGAGAGTGTTGAGTGTTTTGAGCAGACTTAATGAATATAACTTAATGGTCAAAATTGAAAAATGCAAGTTCAGGAAAGAATCCATTCACTATTTAGGTCATTCCATTTCTGCAGGTGGTGTGATGCCCAAGGAGGATCTTGTGGATGCCATTCGCAGACTACACTCTCCCACTAACAAGGAAGAGTTAATGAGTTTTTTGGGAATGGCAGAATATTACAGCAAGTTTGTCCAGGGTTTTGCTTCTCTGTGTGTTCACATGAGGTCATTGCTGCGTAAAGGGTGTGAGTTTGTATGGGACCAGGTGTGTGAGGATGAGTTTTGCAAATTGAGCAGCTTTGACCCAAAAAAGAAGTCTTTTCTTATAACAGATGCCAGTATGAAAGGTCTGGGTGCTGTGTTACTGCAAAAAAACCAAGGGCATGATGATGTAATTTTGTTTCTATCAAGAAGTTTGCGAGGTGCCAAATTGCGATACTCTGTTGTAGAAAGAGAAGCCCTTGCTGTATATTGGTCCTTAAAAAAACTTAAGAACCTTTTATGGGGATGTGTGTTTAAAGTTAGGACAGACCACAAACCTTTGTGTGAAACTTTCAAAAAAAAGGACATCGATGCTGTGTCAAGTAGGATCACCAAGTGGGTTGTGGCGTTGCAAGATTATAATTTTGACATCAAATATTTGCCTGGTGTGGAAAACAAAGTTGTTGATGCCTCGCCTGGTTGATGGTGATGAGAAATGCTCTTCTGACGAATGCAAGCAGGATGAGGATATGGTATGTGCTGTTGAGGGGGTATCTTTGCCAAGGAAAGGTGGCAGGACGCTTTTCATGCGGATAATGTATTGCTTAAAGTTTTGGGGTATGTGAAGGCAGGTTGGAAGACTAAACCCAAGGGTGAGGACGAGTTGGAGAAATTTTGGCATGTCAAAGACCAACTTTCTGAGCAAGGAGGTTTACTGGTCAGGGGTCTGAGGTTAATTTCCCCGGTTTCTCTTAGGGAAGAACTTATCTCTTTAGCTCATGCAGGCCATCAGGGTATTTCAAAGACAAAGGAGAGACTGAGATTATCCTACTGGTGGCCCGGTATGGATTTGCATGTGGAACGTAATGTCAGAGATTGTGTGCAGTGCGCATTGAGTGAGAGGGTAGCCAAGCCGAAGTTTCAACCTATGGTTATACGGGAATGCCCCGATGGTCCGTGGAAGGAAGTTGGACTTGACATTGTTGGTCCCATTCGGTCCTCTGGGTCTGAGTGGTACGTTTTGGTTTTGGTTGATTTGTTTTCCAGATGGCCAGAAATAACCATTACATGAGGGGTAGAGACCAAGCATTTGAAGACGTTTTTGGAGAAGCTTATAGCTAGAGAAGGGATACCTGATACTATCCTGACCGACAATGGGGTACAGTTAGTATCCAGAGAAATGGAACAGTTTCTGAGTAGACATGGCATCAAACACAAGAAGTGCTCATTGTACCATCCCGAAACTAATGGAATGGTGGAGCGCTTTAATCTTGTTATAATAGAGACCATTGAAATGGCTAAATCTGTAGGGTTAGATTGGCGTGAAGAAATCTGCAAGAAGGTTGACGTTTACAGATTGTCTCCTCATGCCATAACTAAGAAAACTCCCTTTGAGTTGTTTAGGGGTAGGTGTGCTAACACTTGGGTCAATGACATGCAATCCAATCGTGATGTGGATAATGAGAGGAATGATTGGAAGTTGGCTGAATCCAGGAGGATTGAAGCTCGTAAAGAGCTTTATGATCAAAGAAAAAGCGTAAAGAAAACTATTGTGAGTGTGGGAGATTGGGTTTTAATTAAAAACCCTTGCAAGAAAGGTTCTTCTACAGCATTTTTGAAGCCTATGCAGGTCATTAACATTTTCAATAATGCTGTTAAAACTGCTGACCATTGCATTTGGAATTTGACTAAAGTGGTTGTGGTTAGAGATGATTTAGTTTCGAGATCTGGCCCTACTAACTCTTCTAGAAATTCTGGTGACTCCCCTGGAAATTCAGGTGTTTTGCGTAGATCTTTGAGAGTGTCCTCCTCTCCAGCCTATTTGAGTGAATATGTAAAGTAATTGTCATGCTGATGTTCTTCTCATCCTCAAGTGGAAAAATTATTATGTAAGGTAATTCTCTTGCTGATGTTCTTCGCATCTTTTAGTGACTTTTAAGTTCTAGACTCTATGTATGCTTATTTACTCTTTCTTTTTCCTGTTGTTTTAGGTTACTCTTGTTTTTAGTTTCTTTTATTTGTAAAGGAGGGAGATGTGTGACATTATAGGCTTCTGCCTCTGTTGCCCGGAGCTTCAGAATGTAATGATGTAAGATGCTCCTGGTGGCAGTTGAAGCTGGGTCTACTCCTTGATGACAGTGTCACTGTGGATGGGATCCTTTTACCTGGAATAAATCTAACTTCAACATCAACCTGTGTATTCCACTTCGTGAAACTTACCTTGAGAAATTCTTTTGTAAACCTCACACCACATTGCATTAAAGAATGTATTTGATTAATAATGTTTTCACAGTGTTTTATTAGAAACATTATCATAGAATTGAAGGAATTCGTATTATTTCACACATTTAATACAATGCATGAATAGAAAATGTTATTAGTTTAACCTATTTCCTTTCCAATTCATAATGAAGAAAATGTGGTTCTGAATATTATCCATTGCAGCAATTGTTCCAATTTCACATAAGTCCCTCTTTTATTGTGGCATGTATTTTATTTAGAAGATTAGGCCTCATACCTATTCTTAGTTTAAAGATATTTGTTTCATATTTCAAGGTAATTCTTTGTAAGCCTAGGGAGAAAGAACGTGAGAAAGGACGAGACAAGACTGTTCTCAA
Organism: Calotriton arnoldi; assembly: GCA_963921515.1. Classification (NCBI taxonomy): domain Eukaryota; kingdom Metazoa; phylum Chordata; class Amphibia; order Caudata; family Salamandridae; genus Calotriton; species Calotriton arnoldi. The sequence goes on from CAWUFW010004142.1 coordinate 1,589,076, forward strand.
GAGGACTCGAAAGCCCATTGGTCAAATTGGAGGAGAAGATACAGAACGATTTGCAACATTGCTTTCAGCTTTTTATAATAATGTGTGTTTCTAGAGTAGGTTAACACACACTCACACATGCTTTTCTGCCCATTTCGTCCCTGATACTGTGGTGAAGCTGAATGCTAATGGCTTTATGCTGAAGGCTGAATGCCGATTCGCAACCCTATCTGACCTGCTTAGTTGATTGTAGTCGGTACTGCTGATACAGGATTTATTTTGTTTTTACAAAACTTCTCTTCATGGGAAGTTTAGCTGATATTGATTGATCGAATTTGAGCTTTATGCTCACTTTCGTACCATTCTTTAGAAAAGGCATTCTTTCCTTTATGGAATACGCTGTAATGCTCATTTGATGATTTGCTCTAACCAATTTTTAACAGTTCTGTAATATGATTGATACCTTTTTGAACTAACTAAATAAAGGAGAAAAAAATCTTACGAAACCTTTTTAATGAAAATAAAACCATTAAAACTAATCAAAACTCTTATTATTTACTGTATTTAGAAATAGTATTGTGATTGTAGATTTAAATTCATTTGTGATTTATAGCTCTTGATTTCCTCATAAATGGTGGCAAAGGTCTGTCGCAGGGGAGTGAGGCCCACACAGGGAGAGTGGGCATCAACCCTGATTTAGTGTGTGATAGAGATGTTAAACCATTTTATATAAATTGATTCCCACTCCAGCAGCATCCTTCTACAATCTTCCTCTCCATGCCTTATCAATGTTTAACAAATATCAATTATAAGTGCTAGAGTATTTCAAATCTACTCTGACAGTGGTAGATTTAATGGTTGTTATGGTCGAACCTACCACTTACAATTATCCTCTAGTCATTCTGCTTTGTTCAGTGGAATATATTTCCGGTTTTATAAATGCTCTAGGCTTTGTTTTAGATAGGAGGAATTTAAGTATACAGAAGTGGATTTACAAGTTCACACCTACTCAACTTAGAATAGGGCAGGATGATATCCCTCATGGAGATACCACTCTGCCTGACTCATAATCACCAATAATGGTACTTTATGGTTCTGCTGCAGGCTCGTCTCCTTCATTTATATTTATCATTTTTTCATGAAAGAATTTGGGCACTCACTCCTCAAGTACTTCAACCCTGGTTTAAATAATAAAATCTTTAAATGCTATCAACTGATGATGGACACATGTCTCATGACTTTGTGTGGATACATTTCTTGCACTATTGTATTTGTGTTTTCACATTTATGCAAACTGGTCTTTTGTTCTTTTCAATATTTCATAAACATGACATAAATTTTCTTTCAATATTTTGCCGGCAATTCGCAATGTATCAATAAACTTCACCTCCATACCTTTTAGATTTCAAAATAATTGTATTCGTTTTAATACAAAGGAAGAAATGGAATCTACAGAAATTAAAATAAAGCAAATACAGAATTCAGGACAAAACGGAGCAGCTTCAATATAACATAAGCATTAATAAAATATATCATTTACATAACAGTTGATAAGCAAGGGTATTAGTACAAAATCTGTATGTCAATAAGACCGGACTGAATTATAGGATCTATGGCAATATGGGGCAAGGGTGTGTGTGTTGGTACAAGGCAGTCTAAAGAGATACGGCGCTGTTTCTCTTTCACCCTTTAATGCAATGCAGCACAGCAACCTTGGTTGCTGCGCTGTGTGGTGCCAAAAGTTGTGTCTGGAATCAGGTCATGGGTCTGATGAGGCAATTTAGTGAGCTGTATGGAGTTTTAACTTGTGCTATGTAAGTTTCTCTCAGAGAGGGCATCTGGGAGATTGCTAGCTACATTGTTGGGGTGTTATGTTATCTACACTTGCAGTGTAGGGTAACCATTCTACCCAAGTGTGAAAGTATAGTTTCTTAATGCTTTTCCTGTAGCATTCTATTGTTTTTATCTCTACTACATGTACAATTTTCTTAAGTTGTAGATCTGTCATTCATCTGAGTGTATGTATTATCGCACTATAATTGGTGCCAAGAACAATTGTTAAAAAATAATTATTGGCATTCTTATGCTGAATATGCCACAAAAGAAGTCTGAGGTATTCTTCCAAAATACTACAAGGAGAAGGCAGATAAATAGCATATTCTTCATGTTGCCGGTTCCACTATTGTAGCTCTAACTTTCTGTCTGTCCCCTGAGGTGTAAGTTGTATAGTCTTATAGATGTTCAAAATGTGCTGTGGAGTACGAGAAATGTGGTCTTGGTTAGGGAAGGAATAATCAGCATGGCTCCTATGCTAAGGCGGAGGAGCATCGCCCCACTAAGTTCAAACAAAAAATAAAATGATAAAAACGCAACATTAATAACGTTACGCTATTATCATTTTATTTTTTGTACAGAGCCCTAGCCTGGTTGGGGTGAGAGGTGTCTTTGCTGTCCTCACAGGGAGGAGTGGTTGCTGCACCATAAGTGCGCATGACGGTTTGGCTGGCTGTCTTGGCCTGGCCAAACCGTCATGCTCACTTAGCATGTTCTCCACCCAGCTGTATTGCAAGGCTGGGTGGAGAACATGCACAGGCTCTCACTCCCTGTCTGAGCGGTGTGCTCCCTGCTTCCAGGAGACTACAGAAAAGGATGGAGGAGAGGTGACAACCAGCAGGTAAATGAGCTTTTCTTAAAAAAAAAAAATGTTTGTAATTCCCCCACTCTAGCCCCACCACTACATTCCCTAGTGGCAGCTCCCGGGAATAATATTGTTTTGAATTGATACTTACAAATCTGTGGCCAGTTAGGGTAGTTTGGCCTTGAAACCATTCTGATTCCGATTGGGTTTGTAGTAATAGCTTGCAAGACAGCAGACGTACCAGACCATACGTTTTTGATACTATATTTCTGACTTTAGCAAGCTTCGAGCTAGTAGCATAAGAGTAGGGGTACCATGTGTGGTATTTTTAGCTCTATGTTTCAAAAGGTCATAATAGTAAAAAAAGTAAATGTAATTATTTAAGTCAAAGTTCTTTTGAAGATCAGTGAATGTGCATGGATCTCTTTTACTGCAAAGATGAGTAAACCAGAGGGTTTGCCCCCAGAATATCAATGAGACAGAATATTGAGATCAGAATATCAAAAATAAAAAATCAACAGGTAAGACAGGTAAGTAAGTCTAGATTTCCAAAACCTAACTGCGCATATGTGTATCTTCGCAGTACACATCTCTTCAAGGTATATAGATATTGTATTGTATTGTATTGCATTTTTATATAGCGCAACTGTCACCCTACGGGTATCCAGGCGCTGTCACATAACAGAGGAATTCATCAGTCTACAGAGTATCACACATTTAGGGAATGATGTTGGCATTCCTAGGGAAAAGCCATGTTTTCAGATTCCTTCTGAAACATAGCAGAGTGTCGGCTTGTCTGATCTCTTGTGGGAGTTCGTTCCACAGACGAGATGCCGCATTACTAAAAGCTCTTCCTCCCATCCTAGATGTTTTAAATCTGTTGGTATTAACTAAATAAGCACCAGAGGATCGAAGGGATCTGGTTGGTTTATACCACGTAAATCTATCCTGCATAGGAAGGGGACCAAGGCCATGTGCCGCTTTATATACTATACATAGGGATTTAAAACTCACTCTTTCCTTAACTGGCAGCCAGTGTAATTCAGTTAGAGCCAGCATAGTGGAAGCCCTACATTGTCTTCCTAACGCCAACTTGGCTGCCATAGACTGGACTCTCTGCAACCCCTGCAGGATATATTGTGGGGCTCCTAAGTATAGGGAGTTACAGTAGTCCAGTCTGCATAAAATGGTGCTTCTTACTACCAAGGGTCTAGTTTCCACTGGCAGTAGGGGGAGGATCTTCCTCAATGCCTTTAAAAGGGCAAAGCAGACATTAGTTGTTTTGTTGGCCTGTGATGCCATCTGGAGATTATCATCAATTAAGACACCTAAATTTCGAACCGTTTTAACTGTGGGAAGAGATGCATCCCCAGGTGAAAACTTAATTTCTATTGGTATCTGGTGTGTCAGTTAGGATTAGTAAATCTACACTTCCCTATATGCACTTACCTTTTGTCCCTCAAAATTAGACGCCACAGTATTGTTGGTGTTGATACTCAGTAGTACCATCAACCAGAGGACTCGTTTCGAGCCCCAATGATCGAAGTTGATTTGTGCTCCCTCAAATTTCACTCGTTTGTTTAGCCAAAGGTATGCCATTTTTATTTTTATTCTTAATTTGGCATTGGTTTTCAAGAGGGCATTTTGTGTGACTTCTAGTATTTTCCTAGAATATATCAGTGGGAATCTTTGCAAGGTTAGATAGGATATTAGGTGGAGCCCTTGTGTAAGAGAATTCTCTACACGTAACCAGAGAGTTTGGTATGTATTATCTGTAGAGCACCATTGTGTCCCTTATTTGAAGAGAAAGGCTATTTGGTAGTTTTCAAAATTTGGTAACTTCAAACCAACTTGTTTTTTTGATAGTCATAGTTTGTTTGAGAAATTAGTGTTCCTTCTCTGCAAGTAGTATGTCTAAAGCAAGACGATCCTGCAAAACCATAGACCTTATAGCAACTAATTCTGTGTTAATCACAAGTAAGGCTCCAGATGTACTGGTCGTCATTTTGTCAACCACTGTGGCTAATTTCCTAATCTTCTCATCGTTTCCAATGACACCTACAGGTGCAATTATTGCTCCAAATATATCTCTACTTATCCAGTTTCAGTTTCTACACTATGTTTCTGTCTATGTGCTGGTGTTAATATTAATGCATCTAAGCTTGTAACATGATACATCTTCAGAATTAATATGCCTAAATAGCAAGTTCCTTCCCAATCAGTTGCCACAGGAAAAAAGCTTTTGTCCACAAATGTAGTAAACCCCCGGAATTGCATTTTCGTTTCCCTGTAATATCTGCCAAGATCCCCTTGTCAATTCGAATGTGTGTTCACAGCTACTAATCCCTACATGTCTCGTCCTTTTCGGTGCTCACTTTTGGTAAATGCAAATTTTCCCCTTGCTGTCGGCTGTCTAGTCTGTGTTTACGGTAAACCATCTTCTTTCTAAATTAGTTTTCTTCTTTCTTCCATGCATTCTCTAGAACATCATCTTTTTTGTCTGAAAGTTTTGTAAGGATACCAGATCTTGAACCCTGCCCTTCGCAACCACACCAAACAAATTTAACATTACAACACCAATGCAGCAAAACCCAGTATCTTTATTCTAACAAATTAATCACCATGAATTAATCTAAGAAAGAATAGATTTATTAACCTAAATTCAAAATTAAGGCACTCCCTACCGTGGCCCTGAAGGTGATAGTAGGAAACAAATGTGTGCTGAGTAACTCACGTAGCAGTATGGCAAATGTCAGAAATGGCCACCTTTTCACTTCAGCCCATGAGGCTGAAATACTTATAACTGAACAATCTTCTATGCCAGAGGTAGAGGAATGCCTGCCAAGGAATACACCAGGGCAATTGTGTAAGGAAGCCCACCTGCAAAGAATGGTGAAAGAAGAAGAAACATTAGGCAAAAAGGAAGAATCAGTATGAAAACTACTCTATCTGAAATGACTATCAAAAATGTTCTTTATAATAGTATCGGTCTATGCCCCTCCGAAGTTGCAGGCAAGGACTCTTCATGGGGTGACTGATATTTTATTGGAGACCCCGGGTATACTACACATTATAGGGGGTGATTTCAATGATGTCATGTCCATCCCCATGGACCGCTCGGGGAATCGTACTGAGCCCCCCCGACTACGCAACTGGCCAGGCTGATGGATACCCATGGTCTGGTGGACATGTGGCGACGACTACATCCAGACATCAGAAACTATTCACACTATTCTGGGGCACACAGGGTACACTCCCGACTGGACTATGTTTTCCTTCCGAGGAATGTCTGTGGTGGCGTTTGCGAGGCAGAGTACCTGGCACGTGGGATCTCTGATCACTCACCCCTGCTGGTTAGGGCAGGAGGGAGGCCCTGGGCGAGACAGGGGAACTGGAGGCTGTCGGCTTGGGACCTGCAAAACGCGGAGGTGTTGCGGGGTCTTCGAGCTGACACGAAAGTGTATTTTGCAGAAAATGTAGGCTCGGTGCAATCGGGAGTTATAGTGTGGGAAGCCTATAAGACAGTGCTCTGCGATAGGGCCCAAAACCGAATAGCTTGGGAAAAACGGAAGGCACAAGAGGAGCTAATCACTTTGGAAACCCAAATTCTGGCGCTAGAACAACGCTATCTTGTAGGAAAGGACTCACAGGTCCTTCGACACTTGACTGACACGCAACAGCGCTACAGAGCCCTAGCAACAGAGGAGGCTAAAACACAGGCGCAGGCGACCCTTCATAGGCTATACGATGTGGGAGATAAGTCCGGCAAGCTCTTGGCTTGGCTCAGTCGTAAGGAAGCGGAAGCCCGGTGGATAGAAAGCGTAGTGGACCAACAGGGGCAGACGCAAAAGGGAGACGCACAAATAGTACGAACATTTGCTTCCTACTTTAAAGATTTTTATGAGGCCAGGGAACTGGGTACCCCGGAAGAGATCCTAGCATATCTAGACACTATTCAAACCCCAAGCTTAGAGGATGATGAGAGGGAGGGACTGGAAGCGGACATAACGGCGGCCGAACTTAAAGAAGCAATAACTAAATTGCGCCCTGGGAAATCCCCAGGCCCGAATGGACTCCCAGCGGAATTTTATAAGAAAGGGGTGGACCTCCTGGCGGTGCATCTACTAGCACTGTTTAGAGACGCGGCCCAAGATGGTATTCTGCCTCTAGATCTTAGGATGGCTACGATTATTCACATCCACAAACCGGGAAAGCCCCCCGAAGATTGCGCATCTTACCGCCCAATCTCCCTCCTCAACATAGAGGTCAAGCTCCTGGCGACTATATTAGCCCTCCGTCTACGCCAAGTAATCTCGGGCTTGGTACATCGAGATCAGACGGGTTTCCTACCAGACCGGGCGACCAGACAGAACTTAAGACGGACCCACAATTGGCTCATGGGGGTACAGGACCGTGACGATCCCCACATGTTCCTCTCGCTGGATGCAGAAAAAGCGTTTGACGCTGTCCACTGGCCCTTTTTGGAGGCGGCTCTAGTCAAGTTTGGCATTGGTCCAAAATATAAACATTGGGTTGGACTCCTCTATGCGGACCCTCGAGCTCAGGTTAAAGTGAACGGACTGTTATCTGATGACTTCCCCATTAGACGGGTAACCCAGCAGGGATGCCCGTTGTCCACCCTACTATTTGCCCTCACAATCGAAATAGTGGCGTGCGAGGTCCGACAGACAAGGGGGTTTCAAATTACACCGACTGACATGGGGGAAGATAAGATTTCGCTCTATGCGGACGATATCCTGTTATATGTTACCCAACCAGATGTCACAGTCCCCGCACTGTTCGAGCTTCTGGGCAAGTACGGCTCCTTCTCGGGCTATGCTATAAATTGGCATAAATCGGTCCTGTACAGCCCACGGGCTAGGGAGACGTGGCCTCCTCTCCCCGGGGCTCTCCAGGTAACGCAGACGGGCTTCACGTATCTGGGGATCTACCTCACCACAGATAGAAACCTCTCCTAACAAATCAATATCCAGCGGGTCATAACGAACTTTGCAGCTGACGCCCTGAGGTGGAAAGCACTCCCCTCACGATTCTTGGCCGAGCTGCGATGTTCAAAATGATCACCTTGCCTCGCTTTCTGTATGCCCTCCAAAATGAGTACTTCCCCTCCCCAGGCAGACATTCCGGGTGATAGACGCGGAATTGCGCTCCCTGCTGTGGCTTGGGAAGCAACCAAGGATCGCCCTGGGTACGCTGCAGTGGAACCAATGTAATGGAGGGATATCCCTGCCTGACATTGAGGCCTATTATTGGGCGGAGCATCTGACACCGGTGAACGAATGGCTCCACGTCCCGGCTGATCACCCCTCCTATAGATTAGAGAGAGACACCATGGCACACCGTTCATGCTTACATTTTTTATATGGGGGCCAAGGTAGGAGACGCCTGCTCCCGGCCACGCAAATAACGTTGGAGGTCTGGGATAGGGCGACTAAGGCAATGGGCTGGACACGCAAACTGACTAAACAGACACCGATCTGGCACTGCACCTGGTTGAGGGAACTTCACAAACTTAAGGGCTTTGGAGGCTGGGATGCCATCGGAATCTCCACTCTAGGAGATGTGGTGGCAAAGGGGGAACTCAAACCCTTTAGGACATTGGCAACAGAGTTTGGACTGTATTCCACTCAAATTTTTAAATACGCGCAATTGCGACATGCCTGGACAGCCGAGAGCTTGCTCTCCTCTCCCCTGCCAGACTATGCCCCGCTGGAGGGACGCCTATTACAAGAGCAGATACCCAACAAGGCAGTCTCTCTAACGTACAGGACACTGAACAATAACATGCCAGACAGACTGGGGAAACTGAGGGAAACATGGGAGCAGAACCTGGGCACGTTGGACACAGTGGATTGGGAGGCGGCCCTGATGCACCACAGGGAAGTGGCGATTAAATCCCGCCTTCGACTCATTCAATACAAGATATTACACAGGGTGTATTTTGACAGGGTCCGACTCCACCGAATGGGCCGAGCTAGCGAACCGAATTGCCTGCGTTGCAGACAGCCACAGGGGACTTCTACCATATTATCTGGGACTGCCCCGTTATCCACACATATTGGGTACATGTATTGGGAGAACTGAGTAAGGTATTAGACGTAACACTCCCTCTAGATCCTAAATTCGTATTGCTGGGTATACCTGGTGATGTTGACTTGGGTCGCCCACAGCTTATTTTTGCACTACTGGCATTAGTGGTAGCGAAAAGAGATGTGGCACGCACATGGGGGGCGTCGCTACCTCCCCAATTAGGAGAATGGAGGACGGGTATGGACATGTATATGGCGGCGGAAAGGGTCACATACAAAGCGAGAGGGTGCCCCCGGAAGTTCCGTAAAGAATGGGGGAAATGGAGGAAATATCATGGATTGGATGGTGGTCTGGGAGCTGACTAGCATAACATGGGTTTTTTTAATTTCATTGGGCTCCGGGCTGGGGCCACTGGGCCTGTGTCTCCGACCCTGGGGGAAGACAAGTAAGAGGGGGAAGAGACTGCCAGAACTGAAACTTACGAAGGGGCCGGGTATCTTACTGGTTCACGGAATAAAGGGGTTGGTGTGTCTCGTGGGTTGGGTGGTGGGTGGGTGCTTAGACGCGAGTGTGACTAATTGTGACATGCTATCTGTTTTGTATTGGTTGAAAATGCAAATAAAAATATTTAAAAAAAAAAAAATGTTCTTTATAAAGAAGGGCACCAAATTGCCAATATGTCTGGCAGAAGTAACAGCAACTAAAACAACTATTTTCATACTGAGGAATTTGAGATTTACTAAGGACAATGGCTCAAAAAGATGGCGTTAAAGGTATCAAAGAATTAAAGGCAGTTCCCAATGAAGAGTTAAAGAAAGAGAAAGAGGCTGGTTCAGAGAAATTCTCTACCCTAAGTGGGAAACAAGTATTTCATCAGATTCCAAACCCCCAAGGATCACATACTGTCTAAATTGCTGCCTATTGTAAGTTAAAATAGAAAAATCTATATGGAAAGCATTATATAAGAAATGAAGAACAGAAAGAAAGTCAGGATAGAGGCGAAATCTCTCTGGCAGAGCAACATTTCTGAAAAACTGCAAAATATGGGGAGTCTGCTTTGAGAGTAAAAGGGCGACTGAGAAGGTTGAATGGCTTGAGCTGGGAGTGACTGGGATGACAATGTCTCTAACCCCACCAAATTAATCTCCAAACTGACAAAGCCAGGTTTCAAGGAGCTAAAATCCCCTCAAAGTTAAGCAGTGAATGAAGAAAAGGAAGACTCCAAGGGCAATAAACTGCTAGTATATGTATGAGGTGAATCTTAATCTGTCTGGGCTAGAAAGGAATCACTACATTAACCACAATTGATTCCTTACGATTTCTTGCCGGGAATTTCGGAATGAAAGGGACTGTAGAACAGGTATACAGAATTTACTGGGGCAAGGGAGAGAAGACTGCAACTATCACCAAAACGACATCGTTCTCCATGGAGGCAATCAAGCCTAGAGTGGAGTCCAAAGCCTCTTACAGTCCCTTGAACATTTAAGGACAAATTGACAGTTTCTGTGAGATTGGAAGAATTCTGCTGAGTTTGCCTTCTTAATTATTGTTCAGACCCTATATGTTACCAACTTTAAGTGACAATAGATGCTGGTCTGCCCAACAACTTACCTTGAAACCCTAATAGTTTTAGACATGGAGATCTTTTCCCTGCTTGGCAATTGATAAACACTATTGTAACTAAGTTGTTGGAGTGTACTAACACCACTTTCCCTTAGATCAAAGGCAGAAATTCTTAAGTACACTGAATGCTGCTGAACTTTCCCTCACATTTGGGTTGGAGGACCTTTGACTATCTAGAAGGTACCAGTGCACTTGAATCACATTTGATTCCAGTGTGGCTCCCCATCCCAGCAGGCTGGAGCCATTGTTACCACCATTGGAACCGTTGTGTGAAGAGAAACTCCTTTTAACATGTGCAGTAGATGCATCTACCATTCCAACAGAGAGTGCAGAGTTGAAGTCACATGCAGAAGTGTTGCATTGGTGAGAAGCATCAATGCAACAGTTACAGTGCTTTAACACTTTTTACAGGGAGGGAGAAATGTGGAGATATGCCCAGTTATCATTGAAAACAAAATCGGCATAGGATCTTCATTTATTTGCCACTCCCTCATCGAGCTAAGTTCTTGGACAAAATGTCCTGCAGAGGAGAGTGTAGTTTCTCCACTATCTTCAACTAAAGACAGACCAGCCCACAGTCAATCCTGAATAGAATTCTGATTAAAATTCTACCCAAGGCCAACTGCAGATTTGATTTTGCAAGATTCAGTAACCAACCATGAGCTATTAGACAAGAATGAAGTGACCAATGGACTTGCTGGGCCTCCTCCAATGAAGAACCTGGAAGTAACCAGTCGTCCACGTATGTAATAAAGTCACACCCTGCAGATGTAGCAAAAACCCAATTGGGCCAAATCTTTCATAAAGACTGTGGGAGCAGGGTGACAACTTTGAAATGAAAATGAAGGTAATGGGCAGCAAACTGCAGGTAACAATAAAGCCCCGGAGCTATTGGACTGTGCAGGTAAGCATCCATCAAAACCAGGATTATCATAAAGTCCCCTGAGACAGCAAGGAAATTATACAGTGAAGAGTTTCCATCTTGAATGGTGTATGTGCAACCCGCTTCTTCATATTATTGAGGTGTATTACTAGATGAAATCATCCTGAGGCTTTGGCGACTAGAAAGTTAATTGAATATACTCCTTGGCTCCTCTGATGCCAAGGGACTGGTATTAGAGCATTCTTGTTCAGCAAGTCCTGGAGGGCTTTCTCCAGATAAGTATTTTCTGAGAGTTGTGCTCCATGGACTAATGATGTCCTTTGTTTCCCGGGGAGGAGATGTGAGCGTGGAGTAACCTGAACAGATTACTTAGAGAACCCATTTAACTGAAATAGATTCCTCCTAATTTGGCAGAAACTTCTAGGTCATTCTTTCAACTGGTTGCCAGGTTCGGCTTAGTCAGTAATGTCGATTCTGACCTGATGATTCATGTTGCTGTTTCTTAAATCTTAAATTAGCCCATAATCCTTCGTGACCCTTAGATCTTTGGGAAGGCTGCTGTTTTGCTGCCATCGAGAGGAGTGATGAAGAGAGGATCAATATTGACTAGAAGAAGAAGATTTCTTTGGATGTTTCCTGAAGGAGAAGGAATATTTGCATTCTTTGAAACTTTTTTGTACTTGTCCTTTTATGTTAGTTCCATAAAGGTGAGTTATACGAAAGGCATGCAAAGAGCAATAGCTTAAAGAAAGCATCTGCATGCCAGTCCCACAGCAACAGGTTCCTCTCAGCTGTAGTAGACAAGTCTTCAGTCAAGGCAGATGTCCAGAACCCATCAAATACTACATCTGATACCTATTTTCTTATGTCTTCTAGTAAGGCAAAACATTCTGTGATCTCTTCATGTGCCTTAAATAACTCCTTGAAATCCATGAGCAAGAATAAAGGAGTATAAGCACAATACACTGTGGTTCTCAAGGTAGTGAGCCTCTCAATACACTTTGAGCAGGGCTGAAGCCATTTTCCTCTCTGTTGGATCCTTAAGTGCCACTTATTCTTCCATAGAGGATATGCTTACAAAACAAGCAACTAAGGAATCTCAAGCCACTCGATTAGGAAAAAAAGAGTCACTGGTATACAAACATGCCACAAAGCGTGGAAGATTGATCTGATCTGGATCTTGCCAATTTCTTACTGTCACATCTTTAATGAACTGATCGATATAGAGGCCCAGCTGAGGCTTTTGTTAAATTACGTTAAAGCAGATGAAGTGGAGACATTGGACTCATCAGAAGGAGTGAACCTCATGTTGAAGTGGATCATGTTAAGAATAGCTTTAATATCCTCCTCCTATATTTAGGGCCAGAGTCTTTATCATAGTCACCATGGTCAACTGCAGAATCAGTGTATTTCAGATTTGAAGGTTCTGGAGCATCTGTAGACCATTTATGAAAAGGGATGGCTATTAAGGTCTCGGTTACATTTATTCAACACTTGACTTCAGAAAAATATGAATTTCCTTCCATTTACACTGGTGACATGGAGGGAGAGAAGATGATTGAGAAGAGGAAGACAGCAAGGGGCATATTTACGGGGTATATTGCCACCAGAACGTCACTTTTAGTGACATTCTGGTGGCGACATCCCTTCTCCTTATTTACAAATCGGCGTTGAGCCACTTAACGTGGCTTGACGCCGCCTTGTAAATAGCGCCCCGCTTCACTTAGTGTGAAAGGGTGGTGCAGTCTGTGTTGAGGTGGGCATTCTGCTGCAACACTAATTACTTTTTGACACTGCCCCATATTTACAAGGATGGGGCAGCGCCAAAAATTAAGGGCAGGTAAAACCTGGTCTTAGGATGGCGATACGAGGAGAAATTATTAATTTCTCCTCGTATTTTGCCCTTTCTATGTGTGCTGCATTCTGCAGCACACATAGAAACACCAAATCATCTTTCAAGATTGTTTATGTGCAGAAAGGTGTCCCTTCCTGCACATAAACAATAACCCCTGCAGCGCAGGCACCCTTGTAACATGGTGCAAAGGTGCCTGTGATGGCGCTAGGCAGCTTTTTTAGCGCTAGGGGAAACACAGGTGTGCGCCGTATTTTTGTAAAAACGGCATATCCCTGCATTAAAAAAATGTCAGAACACGGCATTACCAATTTTGGCATAACACCCTCCTCCGACATTTTATTGTAAATATTCCCCCAAGTGCTTAAGTTTCCTAGAATGCTTGCCAATGGTTAGAGTCACCACAACATAGCAAACACAAGGATCCAAATGGAGTGACCAAATAAATACTGGGACCATTCATCTCCACCTCCCAGAAACAAAGTTCATCCATGTGCAGTGTCCGAGCTTATGTCATTCTTGCACTGTGCCAGGTCATGCACATCCTGTTCACCAAATCTTCTGTAGCAAACAAAGTACCAAACTGTTTTGAGGCTTGCCCTATCCTGGTGCTCAGGGAGGTCATCAATGTCTGTTGTAACTTACCTGGCAATCAGCCTGATGAGTGAAACTCTTGCTGCTGATTCCAAAATGCTTCCTCACGCATTCCCAAGCCAGGCATAGTATGACAGTTTGTGTAAATGTGGAGACCAAGCAGTGACCTCTATCTCCAGAAACTTGTCTCACAGAGACAGAAAACAAAACAGGAGGGTGCTGGGAATGATGCCCTCTTTATAGTAACCAGTGGGGTGGCGGGGCAAGCATTCTCAACATTAAACTGTGGATTCCTGTCTTGGAGGTGGGGTTCACATCATATTGTTATGTCTGGGATGAGAAGAGTAGGAGTAATGAAAGTTACTTGCAAGTAATCAAAAGCCTGCGTATTTGCAGCTGCCCTCAGTATTGGAGAAAGGAGTTAGTAACCATGGCAGCAGGAGATATGGCTAGGCAAATAAGCACATCATACATTCTCCTCCAATTAACCCATGTATCACGGTTTTTGCTGGATTTCGTTGATAAATGGCCTGTCATTATTTATCAGGTTATTCACATTGCAGGGCCAGACAAGTACATTTTTGACCAACACAGAAAAATGTGGGTTACAAAATGCGCTCAGACGTCATAAAATGTCAGTGGGGACTCAGGGTCTCCTATATTCCGGGTAAAGGATGAAATGATGACTATGATCTTTCATTGCATCCTGCTCCCCCTTCTAACACACAATTAGGCAACAATCAAGGGTATTCAGAAGCCCAGCCCAAGTCCCCCAGAGCGCAGTCACACAGAGAGTACCTATCCTTTTTCAAACATGGTGGACAGTATTTCGAAAGCCAAGGCGGTGAACAGTATCTCCGATTACAAAATGGTAGACTCCATATTTAGTAAAGGTGAGAAACTAATAGTTTACGCTATTTCAGATGTTTATTTCGCTCACTTACATAATTCATAACAGTTTTAAATTAACTGTATGTTTACAATGTATTGTCTCTGTAGCACCTGCTAGTGTTGGTTGGCCACTAGGTCCTGTACACTACTTTCTTCCTGACTCCTGTGTACAGTTCGAGTTTGAAAGTGTATGACGTAACATGACCATGTATTTGTCTGGTACAATCCTTTCTCCGTGCTGTTGTTCGGTTTAGTTACCGGAAATGTCATTTTAACATATTTAAAACCTGACAATATGTAGTATATTTCTGGCAATTGTGCCATTTTAGCATAGCTAGATTTTCATACCATCGACAATCAGGTTTTACCTAAAATCCTCTATTCATGTATTTTTTATTTTACAGAGTTTTATATAGGGCGAACTTGACCCGAATCGGGTTTCAGAGCGCTTTACATAGCACCAGTTGCATTACATGAGGACACATTCAATTTTGTCATTTTTGTAAGGCACGGGGAGATTACGGGGCATATCTACAAGGGCTTTATCTCCGTTTTTCTGGCTTTAAAAGCCAGAAAAACGGAGATAAAACTATCGCCCTATCAACAAGAGGGTGCTAACATGCATAATCGCATGTTAGCACCCTTTTTCCCGACGCTTCCTTTGCATCTCTAATGAGATGCAAAGTGGGCGTCACTGGGCGTACCTCGGATGGACTGCCTTGAGAATATCGCTGATGTTCACATCGCGATATTAACAAGGCAGCCCATAGGATTTAGCAGACGTTAGATTTTGGCGAAAACGGCCGTTTCGCCAAAATCTAACGTCTGCTAAAATCCTGACTTACTTATGTTAGACATAGGGGATGGATTATGCTGATACGACCACAGGGTCGTATCAGCAGATTATCGCCGTTTTGCAGGGAACATCGCTGGAAAACCAGCGATGTTCCCTGCAAAACGGCGATAACCTCGCTATCTCTGGAATTCTTATCGCCCTGGGGAAACGCGTTGTTAATAACGCGCTACCAGGGCGATACATACCAGAGATAGCCTGCGTTAGGGAATTCGGCGCTCAGCACGGCCAGCGATAATTATCGCTGGCCGTTGATAATATGCCCCTAAGTGATTTGCCCAGAATCACAGGATGTTCAGCGTCATTGCCGAGTCTCGAACCCAGTTCGCCAGATTCGAGGTCGACCGCCCTAGCCGTTAGACCAACTCCTCTCCCCGATGTATGGGCCCGAAAATAGTTTCTAGGTATGGAATTCATCAGACCTCTGCTGCGGTATCCCAAATACACCTATACTAATCATGTTTAACCTGTACATGTAAACGATGGGAGCATGGCTAAGCAATTTAGACATTGCTATCCACCAATTTTCATATCACTATGTCTACATATAGATTCTGCTTAGACATCATTCAACCCTGAATCTCTGCTGTGCATCCAGGAGTGGCTCAAGAATCTGAACTTAAATGGTTTTCCATGAATGTCAACTGCTTCTAAAGGATGGGAACTCTGCAATCATTCAACACAGTGTTGATGCCTAGACCTTGGTCAGGTGATGGTTGGCCCCACAGACACTCCTAACTAGAATGCATGTGGGGCAAAGGAACCCCAAGGTAAGCACTAAATCCAAATTAGGTGTGCCCAAAAAGGGAACTCAAAAGTGACCTGTCAAGGTAGGATACAAAAATAAGCAATATGACAGGTAATAATATGTTTCAACCCTTTTAGTGATGAAAGCTGAACTTCCTAGTTGGCTCTCTTTGATGCTTTGAAAAGCTACATGAATCAGGCACCTCACGAAGGCAAGTCTAGTGCTAAGCATCAGGGGGACCTTCCCCTCTAACACCATGCAGGATGGAAGGGGAAGGTTTCCCTGGGTACTGGCTGAGCCTTTGCCCAAATTTTACAGCTACTCACATTGTCCGAACAAGTGTATTTCAAAAGAAACTTCATGATGTTTCCTTGTTGCATTTTGGGGGCCTTCCTGTTGTAACTGATAGGCTCATCCACACAAGTAGGGTACTGTTTATATGGAGAGAGTTGTGGGAACAGAGTTTATGGCACCATCTAGCAGTTATTCTGTATGATCATTCTATGCTGTCAGTGGGCCCTTTTGATGAATTCCTACGGATATTGTTATGATTATGCAAATAGTTTTACCAAACACAGCTTTAGCTGAAGCCAGGATGGACCTTTGATATGCCTTCCAACGTTGTATATTGACCTGTGTACCTCCAAGACCATCTTCTATCCTATTCCATCATTCTATGGAACTTACAAACTAAGGGGCCCATTACGATACCCGGCGTAAATAAATCCGCCAGGCATGGAAGCGGCAAAATTCCGCCCGCATACACCGTCTGAACACCGACCACGCCATTACGATAACACAAACCGAAAACCGCCATCGGCGGAAAAATCACACAAAATACCGCCCGCCATCGTCCGAGTCGGAGTCAAACCGCCCGCCACGGACGGAAACACGCACGACAACACAAAACCGCCCGCCCTCACGGCCGACACACCGCACGTGAAATTACGATCGCACCGCCATGAGCGCGGGAAAACCACAAATATACCGCCCGCCAGCGCAAACAACGCCGATGCCAATCGACACGGCAGAAACCATGGCGCCCACGTCCCTGCACAGAAACCATCCGCTCACAAAACCAATAGCACACAACATGGCCAATAAGTCCACACAGCAAGGCACGCACAAATACACAAGCACAGTACACATCCCGAAAACACCCCCCCTGGACAAACAAAAACTACAAAGGCCAGAACACCAGACACAACACACCTGAAAACAACAGACCATGAGGACACACCCACATAGGTAAGTACAAAAGCAGAACTCCCACAGACCACAACCCCTTGCAACATCGCAAACCAGAGAGGAGAGGAGAGGACACAGTGACACAGCAAGGACAGCAGCACACCACAGAAACGCACACATCACAACCACCACCACCACCACCACCAAACACCGGCACCACAAACCCCCTGCACATTACACAACACACACCGCACCAGCACCACAAACACCATGGCACCACAAAGAATGCCCAAGTTCACGCCCATGGAGCTGACGGTCATGGTCGACGAGATCATCAAGGTGCACCCACAAATCTATGGGAACATGGTCCAACACACACCACTAGCCACCAGAAACAGAATGTGGAACCGGATCGTAGACCAGGTCAATGCAGTCGGGACCCTGCCCAGGAACAGAGTCGAAATTAACAAACGGTGGAATGACGTCAAGAGCCTGGTCAAGAAGAAGGAGGGCAAAAACAGAGAGCTGGCTGCCGTCACTGGCGGAGGGAATCCCGCGCTCTTCAAGACCTTCAAAGCGTGGGAGGAGAAGGTGCGAGTCATCATACATCCCGAGATCCTCGCCGGATTAGCAGGGGGAGTGGAGGCTGGTAAGTACAAACTAATGTATACCAGCACACCGCTATGTACTCACATGCACTACCACCATGCCACAGCTCCCAGGGACAAACACCCCCATGTCCAGCACACAATACACGACACATCACACACACATGCAACAGACACCACCACACACAGCCCAAACAGAACAACTGTAAGATGCGTGGGGACATGTGTACACTCAGCCAGCCACGTAACCACCAACAGGTCCCCAAATATGCCAGAAGCGCCACAACGAGCACCCACCACACCCATGTGTCCGCCATAGCTGCACTAACCGACAAGTAACAGTTAAGTGGCAGGAACACAAAGTGCAGTGGGTGGGAGGGTGGACAGCCCAAGTACAAAACACACCAGGCCCCTAGTCCCACAGTACAGCAAGGAGGAGCATCCCCCACACCCCACAGCCACGTGTCAGCCACCGCAGTGCACAACGACAGCCGAAAGGTAGACATCACGGTCCACAGCAATCGGTGTCAGTGGGTGTCCAGCCACCACTACGACCCACAACACCCCCCACCCCCACAGACCTGCAACATGGAGCACCCCCGCTTAGAACCATGTGGCATCCAGTACAGTGCACGCCCGAACAACCTGCAGGTGGGAAACTGGACAGGGCTGGATTACTGGAGGCATGAGGGCCGTAACACGACCAACACATGGGACATGTCACGTAGCAGACGAACACGCAGCACCGCCCACCGTCACGAACAAGTGAACAATGTGCACACGGACATGAACCACAGACTCACACCCCACATGACCCATCACAAACACAGCAACACCCAAGGAGCCACGTCTGCATGCACAAGCCACACTGAACATAGTACCACACGGCAGCCACTGTGCAACCCATCACACACAACCGAAACACCATTGAAGTCCAGTCCATGTAGCCCCTACTGCCTGTCAACCACACACCCCACAACTACGCCTATGTAAGACAAACAACACTAGACGCAACAGAGCGGAACAACATAAATGCACACGAACACCACTGAACCCATCAAACACACAGACACACCATGCACATACAACATACCATCCATCCCATCCGTCAGCCCCAGTCTCATGAAAGGCATGTCATCCGCACAGCTGCCACATATACAGCAGTCACGCTAAGACACATGCCCATGACCAACCATGTGCCAGAAGTCAATGAAGCGCACGACACACTGTGAGCAACAACACACAACATGGGCCCCCTCCCGAGCACTGCAGTGATGCACATGGCACAGGGCAGCACGCACACCAAGGAGATGGGACAACTGCAATACGTTGGCTGGCACACAACCAACACTCACTCATAACGATGCGTCCAATGCCATGTCCAGTAATCACAACAGACAGCAAATATGCAGGCCATGTCAAGCATGCACACACCTCAAACCATGCACTGTCATGCTGCCACAACACATGTCACGTTCGGCACCCATGGCTTACAGCATGTACCCCAAAAGCATATCCCCTCCCAAATGCGAATCTGGGGCATGGCCCCCATGTTGCCATATGCGTTCCTAAGCGTCCCATTTGAACCCCAAAAGCATATTCCCTCCCAAATGCGAATCTGGGGCATGGCCCCCATGTTGCCATATGCGTTCCTAAGCGTTCCATTTGAACCCCAAAAGCATATTCCCTCCCAAATGTGAATCTGGGGCATGGCCCCCATGTTGCCATATGCGTTCCTAAGCGTTCCATTTGAACCCCAAAAGCATATTCCCTCCCAAATGTGAATCTGGGGCATGGCCCCCATGTTGCCATATGCGTTCCTAAGCGTTCCATTTGAACCCCAAAAGCATATTCCCTCCCAAATGTGAATCTGGGGCATGGCCCCCATGTTGCCATATGCGTTCCTAAGCGTCCCATTTGAACCCCAAAAGCATATTCCCTCCCAAATGCGAATCTGGGGCATGGCCCCCATGTTGCCATATGGGTGCCTAAGCGTTCCATATGAACCCCAAAAGCAAAGTACAAACCAGACCCAGGATGGGCCAGGAGCCCGCATACACCAGAGTCACAATGAGTAGGGGCACAGCAACACACCCATCGGCATGGCCAATCCGTCCCATGCCACATGTGCACAGCACACAGTCCCATTGCCTAGCACACACAACTACAGATGCCACAGCCACACACTCGCCTCCGGGAAACCCATGTACGAGATTGCACGAACTGCCAATGTCAGACGACAAATACATACTTCGCCAGGTGCAACACAATAACAAATCTCATTCTCTCCACAGGTGACGAACTGCCGGATGCTGGGGATGGAGACAGCAGCCAGCACAGCCAGCCCACAAGCCCCCAACGAGGACACACGGATCTGGAGGATCTGTCCTCCTCTTCGGACACGGACCACCAAGCAGGCCCATCTGGTGTGGCAGGGCCCAGCCGCTCCCCAGGACCCCTCCTACCCACCAACCCATCATCCAGGGATGCTGAACAGTCCCAGCCCCCTGCTGCCACTGTCGTTGCGGCCACACCCACGGTCATTGCGGCCACTACCACTGCCGCAACCGCCACCATCGCCGCACCGACCACCACCGCCACCACCACCACCACGTCTTCGCTGGCACCAGCCCCAGCGCAGGTGGTGGCCCGGCCGACTGGATCCACCCTGGGAGCCACAGCGAGGACCGTGGTGTGCAATGTGGCTAGTGGGCAGGCCGGTGGCAGCAGGACTGGTAGGAGGAGCAGGGTCAGGGAAACGCCAGCCTCCCCTGGGAGCCATGCCCTGCCTCAAATGGCCAGAGTCCTTGGGGCCTATGAGGAGGCCCAAGAACAATGGGTCAGGTCTGCTACAGACACGCGGGAGGTGCTGGGGGTGCTGAGGTCCATGGACGCCCATATGGGCCAATTCGTGTCCCGTATGGACCAACTCG
This sequence comes from Calotriton arnoldi, assembly GCA_963921515.1. Taxonomy (NCBI): domain Eukaryota; kingdom Metazoa; phylum Chordata; class Amphibia; order Caudata; family Salamandridae; genus Calotriton; species Calotriton arnoldi. The sequence goes on from CAWUFW010004142.1 coordinate 1,609,917, forward strand.
TGGACCTCATGGGCCAGCTGGTGGTGGCGGTGGGGTCACAGGCAAGGCCAGCAACACCACCTCCGCCACCACCTGCTAGGGCGCAGGGTCGGGCAGCAGTGTCCACTTCCCCTGCGTCCACAGCCAGTGAGCACACCTCACCCACCACCAGCAGGTCGCCACCACACACCCCCTCCCAAACGTGGAAGGGGCCGTCCGAAGAGGAAACAGATCTCCCGGGAGGACTTCGCACGCTCCAGTCGCAAGTGAGGCAGCCAGCCAGCCTTCCGCCAGCCTTCCTTGACCAGCCACTGCATTGACTTGCTCTACGATCCCACTCCACACAGCCAGCTGGATGGCATGTGTGTGTTGGACTATGGACATAGAACCAGTGGGTACACCCTGAGCTTCACGCAGCCATGACCGACAGCTCATTGTCACTGCACGCACCACTTTTGTCATCACCTTACACACAATCACATGTCACAGTTTGGAATAAATGCACCTTTTTCACTAACTGCTGTTTGTGCCCTGTGTTTTATTTGTACGGAATACAACGGCCACCTTGGGCGGAAAGGCACCTGATGCGTGGCATGGCAATGGAATCCGGAGGGCCTGTAGGGACCTAGGGGTGGGAGACAGAACAGGAGCACATTCAATGAGTGTGTCACACACCCATCACACAGTACATGTCAACAACTACAAGCAATGTACACACATCGCACAGAGCAATAGGGCACAATGCCACAGTCACCAACAGTGGCATACTACCCTGGCCATGGAGCGTTGACACACTGCACGCAGTGAACATACGGCCACCCTGACACAGCACACACACACCTGCACAGATACAGACACATCATCCGTCGTACATGGACACTCACCGTCAAGTGAAGTAGCGGGCGATGAGCTGCTGGCGCACATTCCCAGCTTCCTCCTCTCCGCTGTCCACCTCACTCGAGCTGTCCTGGTCTGCGGGCTGGGGCCCTGGTTGATCTCCGTCATCCACAATGAGGGGGATCTGCTTCCGAATGGCCAGATTGTGCAGCATGCAGCACGCCACCACTATCTGGCACACCTTCTGTGGGGAGTACGCCAGTGCACCCCCGGTGCGGTCCAGGCACCTGAACCTGGACTTGAGGAGGCCAAAGGTACGCTCGACCACACGTCTGGTCCTCCCATGTGCCTCATTGTATCGATCGTCTGCTGGGGTGCGAGGATTCCTCAATGGACTGAGCAGCCATGCCCCATTCGGATACGCAGAGTCACCTGGGTGTGAGGGACACAGAGAACCGTTGCTATTCCAACTGGACAGGGGACAGCATCGCACAACCAGCACGCTACACCACTCCACATACTCACCGACAATACAGCCACGATCCTGTTGCAGATTGGCCATCAGTCGTGGCAAGATGCTGTTGCGCATTATGTGTGCGTCATGTGCCGAGCCTGGAAACTTGGCACACACGTGGGTGATCACCATGTCCGCAAGGCACACCACTTGCACATTCAGGGAGTGCGTGTGCTTCCTGTTGCGGTACAGGTGCTCAGTGGCCTGTGGTGGAACAAGGCCAACATGTGTGCAGTCAATGGCTCCCACGACGTGTGGGATTCTGCCAAGGGCATAGAATGCACCCTTCACTGCCGCCAATTCACGAGCCCTGGGGAATCTGATGTACCTGTTTCGGTACAGCATCATGGCTGCCAGTACATCCCTCAGCACCTTGCTGAACATGGGCTGGGACATCCCTCCTCCACTGCCCACTGTGTGCTGGAATGACCCAGTGGCGAAGAAATGCATGGCGGCCATCACCTTAGCCGTGGGGGTGACAGCAGTCGGATACACCCTGCGGGGACGGAGATGGGGCTCTAACATGGCACACAGTCGATGCAGGGTTGGCCTGTCCAGCCGAAACTTCCTGATAACCTCTGTATCGTCCATGTCCGCCAGCAATTGGTATGGGCGGTCAATGTTCGGTCTCCGCCTGGGGTAAATGGCAGAGGACACATGTCAAAGCAACACGGCACATAGCAATTTCGCATACACATCACTGACATGACTGAGCAAGCACATGAGCCACAGCCCAGCTGTCAAGCTGGGACGGCACGGCCACAATACACTTACACAGGTCTCCCAACAATGGCAATGGCAAGTGAGACATACCACTGCCATGTGCATGCACATGGGGATCTAGGCCCCAATGACTTGCGGGGCGTGCTGATGGGGACTGACTGCATATTCGTCAAGCGGCAACGCCACGGCAACATGAGTGTCTGCTGAGCATGGAACTGCTTCCGAGGCTGGATGAGTATGGCACACGACGACGACGATGTGGGCACGGGCTGAGCGGCCAATACAAGTGGGACCTGTGGCACGAGGGGATATGAGACAGTAGTAGGTGTCAGCACTGCACCCTATGTACAGCACTGTACGGATCACAGCTCCCGAAACATTGACTGGTGTCCACATTGACAGCCCCATGCCAAGACGGCTGTGTGCTTGCAGTCACACGTCACAGGTGAGAGGTTACATTGCACGTGCCAGGTGGCAGACGTACATAGTGGGAGCTGGCATGTGTGTGCATGTGTCTCCTGTTCAGGATCCACCAGATGGGCGCTGACTCTGTACTGACCATTGGACACAGCATGTTCCGTGGAAGGCTTGTGTGTGTGGGATGGTGGCACTGGATGTGCCTCCGTTGGGTGGGGGGCCATGCACAGGGCGGGTACGTCGATGATTGCGCATTGTTGGTCACGGTGGGTGCACCAACTAAGATGTGTTGCCCTGTGTTCAATTCCTATGTCCGCATGATGATGGACTGTGGATGTGGGCAGACTACACATTGGTCGATGTGCTGTCTATATGCATGTGCCTTCACACCAGGCACCGCTGCCCCTGCACATGTGACCCCTGCTGGACTCGCTGCTGGGTCTGTGGAGCTGATGCACCTTCTGTGCGTGGGGCGGACAGCTCTCCTCACTTCCCTCATTGCGCATGTCATGTCTTTGCCGCAGGTGACATGGATCATGGAGGGCCCACATGTACGCGTGGGTAGGCTACACATGATTGTTCACTGGTCGCCACCCCAGTCAGTGTTTCGAATGGGAAGGTTGTCGTGCTGGTGGTATGTTCGATGTGGCGGATGGGCGAGCCTAGGTGCGGGCTTACGTTCCGGACATGGGGGGTAGTTGGATTGGCGACTAGTTGCAGTACACACGGGACACGTCTCTTCCTTTCCACATCTGGGTCATCCCTTGTACTAACTGACAGTGATACGGTCATCTTCGCCCCAGCCCTCATGTCCTCCCCTCGCCCCCCAATATGCATGCTCACCTGCGTGGCTAGCGCTTGCACAGGCAGCCCCAAGCTCGCACCAGAGAGGGCAAGGAGTGTATGTGTGGGTCCAGTTGCACGAGTGGGCTGTCTCAGGGTATGATGTGTGGCGGGACGCCGTCCACCTGCGTGGTGCCCCAAATGGAGACCCGGCCTGCATGGACTATGCATCACAGTCTTCGCCTTCCGGATCCGCCACCTGCGACACCCAGTGGCTGTGGCTGCCCTTGCGGCCAGGCCGCGTCCGTCTGTGACTGGTGGCCCACACATTCACTCTTTGGCCTCTCTGGGGAGGGCTCGGGGGTGGTGGCGCACGCGCTTGCACTTAGTCGCAATGGCATGTGGCGTGGTTGGTATGATGGGCAATGGATGGGATGGTGCGAGCCACCTCCCGTGACGTCAGTGCTGCTCGTGCTGTGGTGCGTCCCCCTACACTTCCATTTGACTTTTTGCCATGCTAGACGTTGAGGTTCTATTGCCTGCGTGATATGACCAGGAGGAGCGCGAGGAGACCTCTCACACACCATGCTCCACTGCCATCCCGTGCCCTGTATCGCCTGTGCGGATTGACTATGTTGGGGTTACACCTGGTCGACTGGGGCTGTGTGTGCCTTGTCAAGGGGCATGGCGGGCGCACAACAGGATCCAGCTTGTCCACAGAGGGTGGGCTGAGGTGCGCCTGGTACCGCTTTGTACGTGTGCCCGGCTGCTGTGCACACACGTGTTCACTCCCCCCGACAGGTGTCCTCTCACAATGCCCAGGGAAGCGGTGGTGTACTGTTCATGACCCCTCCCAACACGGCGTGCTCCAACTTGGCATGTGCGCATCTACCCGTCGCACCCACCCACCTGAGCACTGCGTCCATACGACTTCACACGACACATGTGTGTCTTCCACAGTAGTGCTACTCATTTGCGTTGACATCCAATACCAGTGGACTACATGGTCATGTCACGACTGCCGTGTACTTCACATACTCTCATCCTCTCTCATTCGTACTTGTGAAATGAGTCAGCGGAGACAGTTTTGGTTTCAAACATTATATTGAGTCTTCTGTCCTCTGTGATGCAGTATAGTGGACACTACTGGCAGCGGAATACATGTTGAGGATATACTGAGCATGATTGCAAATGGGATAGGGTGTGGGGTTACATGTGATTGGCTGTTGCATGTGGGATGTGGGCTTCAGAGTGACATCTGCTTGGCCAAGGCTGTGCTAATGTACATTTACGTATAGCTGCGGAGCTGCGGACTTTGACACAGACGGTATACATGTAGCCTACCAGACCGCTTGGCATCATGGGCACAGTCCATCTCAGTTCCATGTGACAGGTTTGCTGCGGTTGTTCCTCATGCACGCGTGCATGTGAGATGACATCAGGGCATGTGCTTGCGTGCATGCAGCGGCGTGCCACTTGTTGTTGCACTGTGGTGGTTACTGGACATGTCACAGTCACTGGGGTCGTGTTGTTGTTGTATGCACTTGTCGTCCATGCAAAGGTCCTGGTATGGGATTCCCGGGGCGGGGGTGGGAGGGGTGCAGCACCCACAGACTCCAGGCGACCTATTCATGTCCACTGAGCGGTGTGTGTGTCCATGTGCGCTGGATCCATGTCGTGTCCTGGTTGTTCGTGCAGTTCCGTCCATGTGGGTGCGATACACAGAGCCCATGCCACTGCCTCCCACGATGCATGCGGTGTTCCTGGATGTGATGGGGAACAGTGTGCATGTCCCGGTCATATCCGATGTCATGGCGATGTCGTTGATGGTGTGGTTACAGTTGCCGGTCGTTTGGTATGGCTGTTGTGGTGGTGACTGGCCAGTCCGTGCGGAAGCTAAGCATGGGTGCGGGGTTGGACATCATAGGTCACTCGGGGAACCTGCGTTGTGGTCCGACGTATTTACAGGTTGTCAGGTATGCGATGCCGTCCAGCAGGGCTTCCATGTCATTGGTGGTGTACATGTTTGCCAGCCAATGAAGCGGATGGTGGCTGTCAAGGTGTTGTTCGTAAGTTGTCCCTTGGAGGACCATGATGGGGCATGCTGGGTGACATTCGATGTAGCTGTTCTCGATGATCCGTCGTGTGGAGGCACAGTGGTCCCATTTCAGTGCGGGTGCGATGTTGGCCACATACGCCATGCCCCCATAGGCAGAGCAGGCCCTGTCGTGTGCGTCCAGAGGGAGGAGTAGTGGTAGCAGGTCCGCCTTCAGACATGCCGGGTTGGAGAGGCATATCTCGACGGGATGCTGGTAGGGACACCTCCGACAGTAGAAGACGGGCATGACGCAGCTGAACAATGTGATGCGGTAAGTCAGTCGGTAACTTACGTTCAGCAGGGACAGGAGATCGCATCCCAATGTATGTATCAGGTTGGTTTTGTACAGCTTGAGCTGTTCGGCGTAGTTGGGTAGGTGTGTTGCGGTTGCCATTTCGCAGCGGTTCGTTGAGGTGGCGTGCTCCGGCTGTGTGTGCAGTCTGCAATGTGCACGCTCCGGGGTTGCTGTGAGCTCTGTGTAGTCGTAGGGAGACAGGACTTGTGTTCTGTTGGCTTGTTTGGAGGACACGGGCCCTCTTCCCACATGCTTCTCAGACAGTTCAAGGTCAGTGCTGTGTGACTCCTTCCAATTAACTTGCATGTGGCCGACATGGGGGAGTGTTTTCTTCTTTCTTCCCCGTCCGTTGTGTGCTTCTGTGATATGCGCTATCTGCCCTGTGGTCGGTCTCCTCGGCATGCCTGTGTTGGTCTATTCTTGGACAATGGCTGTATTCACCGGCTTCTGTCGTAGGGCTGTGGTTTCGGAGTTGGAATGGAAGGTCATTCAGTGCTGTCTGCTCTCCCTTGTGTGGGCGGCAGGCTGCCTTTCCGCTCTGCGTTGGGCCTTGTGTGTGAATGTTATTCTTGGGCCACCTGTTGTCGGTCCCCGTGCTCTTTGGTGTTCCGTTTTATATGTCTTGTTCATATGTGCAGGGTGGTATGGGTTTTCAGTGTGGTACTGGCGTTCCTCTTCCCGAAGGGGCCCTGCTTCTCCTAGTTGGTGTTGCCGCCGCTGTGTGCTACGCCATGTTTGTTACACTGGGGTGTGTCCTGCTGTTGCGTGACTTCACTGACATGTGTGCGTCGGTTGTGTGGCGTTGGGTGTTGTCCGTGAATTGGGCGTTGGGGACATGTCTGTGGCAGGCCTGTCACGTGTCATGTGCGTTCGGGGTGGGGCTGATGTGTGTGCTGCTTGGTTGTGTCCCTGTATCTGTGTGCGACGCATGCATGGCGCTGCGGTTGGCCTCTGCGTTGTGCGCATGTGTGGCGGCGTCATCGGCGCTTTGGGGCCGTGACGGGGTGGTTGGTTCCTAGTCCCAGGTGGTGTGTACACATGTGTTCCGCGATGTTAGGATTTGGCCTGTGTGTCATATGTGGATGCAATGGTGGATGTGTAGTGTACACGCGCTGGTGGGGGTTGTCCGCTTTTTCCGCCCTTGCACTGTGTGCGCTGTTTGCGTGCACTTGTTGTGTGTGTGCCTACCTGCGTCTCCGCGGTACGTTGCGTCCTTGGTGGTGCATCAGCAGAAGCATGGGAAGGGCCTGCAGTGCTGGATTCATGCTCGGGGTGCCGCTTCTTCGTTGTCCGTGCTCTGCGTCCGTGTTACCGCCTCTCTTTCACGTGCGGTGTCTCTTAGCCGTGGGAGCCGTTTGTTTGCGGCATCGTAATTTATACGCCGGGCGGGACGTGTTTCGTCGGACGGTGTGTGTCAGTTGAGCTGCGCCGCTACGTGTACGGGCGCACTTTGATGGCGGACGGTGTTGCTGGCTTGCCGGCGGTGTTTGGCCTGCTTTTCGCATCGTAATTGGGCGGGCGTGTGGACTGCTGCGTGCCGGCGGTAACTGGTGGTTTTTGCATCCGCCAGCACGGCGGTTGTGCTTCCGCCCGCCATCG